>OY293306.1:28159460-29359460 GCA_958502075.1 Orchestes rusci | reverse complement strand
AACTCCGGATGGCTAATGGGGCAATATGGTACACAGACGGCTCCAAAACAAGCCGGGGAACTGGTGCCGGAATCGTAGGTGAAAATCCAAAGTGGGAAACATGCGAACCACTCGGGATGTACGCTACAGTTTTCCAGGCAGAAGTACATGCAATAAACGTATGCGTGCAAGAGAATCTCAGGAGAGGCTACAGAGGAAGGAAAATCCTTATCCTTAGTGACAGCCAAGCCGCAATCAAAACCATCTCCTGTCGGGAAACCAAATCCAAACAAGTCATGGACTGTCAGCAAAACCTTGTCACACTGGTAGTATCTAACGATGTTACTCTTGGATGGATAGCAGGAGACACAGCGGGCTTGGGAACGAGCGGGCGGATCTACTAGCACGCAAAGCTGCAAACACACCACTTCTGGGTCCAGAACCTGCTATTGGTATTACAAAATCCTCTGTGAGAGGTTGGCTGAACTGTTGGTCCAAAAAACAACAGAAAGCTAGATGGTGCCAATCACCAGGTCTGAAACACAGTAAATAAATGATGGCAGACGAGATCGAATCATCATTTTCTGGAAGCCTACTGCAACTCAGCAGGAATCAGCTTAGGAAAGTAACAGGTATATTAACTGGACACTGCACTCTAAGGAAACACATGCATATCATGGGTCTTTTCAACGAGGAACCCATATGTAGGCTGTGCAACGAGGAGGAGGAAACAGCCTCCCACATTGTATTCGAATGTGAAGCGCTGGCGTACTGGAGAAGAGATAATGGGGAATTCACAACCACTCCTCGAAGGACGGACAGGGAAACAGTAGAACGAGTCATAAATCTTATTTGGGCAATGGAGCTCTTCGACTGAGAGACAGGCACAGAGAAGATACAATAAGCCCAACTAGAGGCTGCGGTGTCGGGGCCAACAGCCCGAAACTCGTAGCGCCTGTACTTCAGTAATCAGTAATCAGTAATAGGCTCTTTCTTATAGGTAGCAAATAAGCAAATAAGAAGAACAGGTATATGAGCACTGGTTTGATTATTTTTTGAGTTAACAGTCACTTGTTTCGTTTGCGTATCGCAGATCTCCGATCAAGTGATTTTTTTATTTCAATTTGCGTTCAAGCCAAGTGAGAATTTTCTGATACGGTGCGTGACGAAATACCCAGAAAAATCTGGTTAATCATGGATGCGCCACAAAACTACAGAGCATATATAGAAGAAGACCTTTTGCACGTCGCACTCAAAATAGGCAGAATACTCGCAGTTGACGAATCTCTCAGGGGGGGCCGAAGGTACATCCACATGGTACATCAGGGGGGGCCTGGCTTCAAAAAAATTGAGAGAGTACCAAACAAATTCACAAAGTACTTTCCTGTTTTGGAGTACGAAACACGGATGCTTCTATGTGGGTTGAAGAGCATTGAGTGTAGGTGGAGGGAGGCTTATAATATGCTGATATTTCTCCACAAATTAGTTAATGTTTCAATCAACTACGATGCACTCCTTACTTCTGTGAAGCTGTCAGTACTGATGAAGCGAACCAGCAGTGGGACTCTGATGTGTAGAAAAGTATTATCGCCTGGAAAAGTGACGTCTCGATCGAAAATTGGCACTATCATGGAGTTTTCTACCGTAATCCTTTTTTCCTGTAAAATAGAAACGGAGCGATTAAACCTACTTGGTCGGATTGTATAAGCGGAGTGAAGTGCTACAACACAAAAATCCCCAAGTATTTTCGGAAATGGTCGAACTTCGTTTCTACTTCTGAAGGCATTTGCATGATGAGAGTACCAAAAAGCGATTCTATCAGTTTCGAGAAGAATCGAAACGTAGCGATTCTACTTTCACTTTCTATTCATCAGAGTCTGCGAGCAGACATACTAAGACAAGAGCTATACATACATACGCCAGCCTTCTTTTTTGAAAGCATTCATATAGGACCAAAAACGGCTTTACTCACTTTTCTGGCAGACTTTTAACAATCGGACAATTTGCACATTTTTTGGAAAAATTAAAAATATAAGGATTAGTGAGTACTGATGCCATTGATGTTTGAAAAATCAACCTACGACCTCTATTAATGTAGTGATAAAAATTGGGGGTTTGCATTTGGAAAAAATGATTTTTGGCAGTTTTCTCGATTTAGATTTTGACCTTATTTTCAGACCACTCTGTTAAAGGAGTTTTCAAAATCATGTGAAAAATCTTTCAAATTAGGTCCCTTTTAACAAGAGATCCAATACAAATTAAATAATGAAGGCTTTCCTATACGAAAAATTTATATTTAAATAGTAACAAACGTCATTTTTCACTTCAAAACTAAAATACTTCAAAACTCTTATACTTATAGGACATGATACATGAAATCTGCCTATAGAATTTTACGTAGAATACAAAAATGTAATAGTATAAAGGGTGTTCCATTTGAAACATGCGAGTTGACACCTTCCGGTTATACCGGAAGTCGCGCAACGTCGCTAGTATTTCACTTGAAGAGAGCATCTTCAACAATCTCTCTTTCAAATTTTCAAAATCCCAATCACTTTATTTCCCGAAATATTCTTATTGGTCACTTACCTTGGCGAACCCAGTATAACATTATTATGTTACTAGCTGGAAAGCGCACGACCCCGCTCGCCTGTCTGTAGGCTAATATAAATAATAACAAACTTCCTATTCCATATTTTTATAAAACAAAAGGTAATATTAGAAATATAATGTTCTCGAACTTTCACCTAATACAATATTACTATTCTACTTACCGTTTCTCATTTACATTCACGACACAACGCAAATATTTATTCAATAATGTGAACGGGAACGGGGCTTTATGTATTTGCCTCAACGTCAAATGGAAAAAATACTGTCATTGTCATTGAATGAAGGAATAGGAAAATTTTAAATGCTGACAAACGTCGTTTTTTATCAAAAACTTGAATGTATGTCTTATTTTCTCAAAATCAGCTATGATTTGACGAGTAAAACCATGCCCTTGGACTATTCTCGGATTAAACTGATAACTGCAAATTTTCATTCAACTTTTTCTGCGGTTCTTGAGTTATGATAGGACAAACATAGACCACGATTCAACTAAGAACTTCACACCGACGATGTCTCTGTCTCTCTCGGGCCATATAAGGCCCCCACGCAGCCTGAGAGAGAGGGGAACATCGGCGGTGTATAGTTCTTAGTTGAATCGTACTCTACAGATTTTCATTTTTATACAGGGTGACTCACTTTTATCCAGGAATATTTAAAATTTAGATTCAACTGATTAAAATGAACAATTTTTAATCTATGGACATTTTTTCAACTTTCGGGATATACACCTTGAAACATTTTCTTACATTTATTGATTTGAAACACTTAAATTACAATTTTTTATCAACCAAATTTATTTAAGACTTATTTTTTGTTTTTTTTTGAAAGACGACGAAATGTTCTCTCGAACCATGACAAAAACCAAGGTGCAACAGCTACCCAAACAAATGAGGTTATATGTCCATTTGTTGGCGCCGGAGCTTAAACGGAACGTGCAACCGTGAGACTTGAGGTGTAAAAAAAATGACAAATTTGTCATAAAATTGAATTTGAAGCAAGCGAACGTTAATTTCCAATTTTATCTAAAAAATTGTATCACTCAAAATAATAAAGAGTAAATTATAATCATAAAAGTTGTTATTAAACAAAAGCTTGTGAACTCAAAATTGTAATTTTCTCAATTTCTCCTATTTTTTTGAATGGTTGTGAACAAGTACTAAAAAAAATTACGAATTTATTGTCAGTTTCTGTAAAACTTGCTTCTCATATCAAGTTTCAGTTGGCGTTAAAAAAAATTCAATTGTTTCCTGCCACCGAATTTACATTCCACATGGTAACAAATTCAATATACATATTGTATTGAAATTGTTACCATGAAGAATGTAAATTTGTGGCGTAAATATTTGAAATAGGTTAATAAATAAGTAAATAAATACATAAATTATGCGTATCACAATATCTGCACAAAATGGAAGGAGGAATTAAAATATCCATTAATTATACAGAAAGTTCCATTTAAAAAAAATGCAAAGATCTATCCACAAAACATCCCCTATAGAACTTTTTCTTAAATAGGAGCTGTCAAACCACTGTTTTAGTTGTGCCTCCTGTCACCGGTGGCGCTGAATGACTACCTTTGATTTGTATCACCTGTGTACTTGTCAGCTGGTTTGTCACTGTCATTCGTGGTTTAAATTTCAAAATATCAATTCAATCATTATTGATTCAGTTTGCATTGTGCATGTCTTTCTTCTTACAATGAACATTGAAACTTTATTAAATCTTTATTCCGGCGAGCAGAAGTCTGCAGAAAATAAATGCTGTGTTCCCGACTGTGAAGAAAAATACATCAGCAGCAACCGTTCTAGGTTTCCAAATTCTGAAGACTATGGAGATATCCTGTCCTTAAATGATCGCAAATCCATGCTTATCTGACAAAAATGCCAATATAATTCTGTTTCTGGATAAACGATTCAACAGTCTCGATTCAAGAGGTTCAGCCTGTCTGGAAAAACTCTGCCGGCCGCAGTAAGGTCGGAGTCAGGACATGCTGCTTTCTGATGGTATGAAGCTATAAAAGTAGGTACCTACATATTTTTTTGGTTTTGTAATAGTTTTTGGTTTGTAATACTACCTATAGGTTCAATACCTAAATTGATAATATATTTTTACATCAATACAGAATGTTCTTTCTATATTTCTTAGAATGTTATTTCTTAAAAGTTATGATCAACTACTATAAAAACGGTAGGTTGATATCGATTTTCATAATTTTTGGTATGTTATGTTTGGTGGTGATAAGTCACGTTTTGATAAATGGTTTTGTTCATGATCACAAGGTTATAAGTGTATGAAATAAGAATGTCGCAGACAAACTACTTGGAGATAACTTCTTAAATAGCAGGCACCAAAAACTATTTTCTTCATCAAAAAGATATTTTCTTTACAGATGATTTTTGTTTCTGTCATTTTTGATAACCAGACCAATTACATTATTCGTAGAATAATGCCAATCAGATCAGATTTTATTTTATCATTGGTACAAGAAAAATATTTATAAGGAAGATATCTTCTCATATTTAGAAGTTTTCAGATCCGCCTCAAGAAAGTTTTTTCCAACTTTGTACTTGACGTTCTTTATTCATAATATAGGGTGATTCATTCAGACCTTTTTTTTCAATAGTTAATAAAATACATGAAATGGAATTGGATGTCGGAATCTTTATCATGACCTGGAAGAACAATCATTGACTCATAATTTTTGACAATAATTTGACTTAAATGATGATCGAGATTACGCCGAAGGTCTAGAAAGGTCCAATTTTGAATCACTCTTTTCAGCATTGTGACCGGTATTTGCCCAATACGCGAGTGGTGTTGGTTTCGATGTCCTGAACCGAAACTAGCTTGGACTTTACTGTTTGGGGTTATGTGATATCAAAAATCTTCCTATCCGTCCGTCCAGCTACGACTTAGAAATTGCAAGCCATAATTACTCGCCTAATCGGGCAGATACCGTTCGCAATACTTTAATGAGTGATTCAAAAATTGCCCTTCCGAATAAACCACTTGAGGCATAGACACGGCCAGCATATAATCAAATCATTTCCAGAAATCTAATGCGAAAGATTGTTCTTCCAGGTCATGATAAAAATTCCGCATCCAATTCCATTTTATGTGTTTTATTAACAATATAAAACAAAAGGTCTAAATGAACCACCCTTCACTTATAACTTTCTGATGACGAATAAAACCAACTCAAAACAAGATTTATGATAAGACCGAACATACCCTATCTAGAACTATAAAAAACGATCACAGCATTAGATAAACGTCAAGTCCCTGCCGCATCCACCATTTACACATAAGTAGTTCGTCCTCCTATCACGAGCGGCGCACTAATTTGGGACCGTTCAGTAGCATTACAGATGATGTTCTAAGGGGAAATGTTTTGTGGATCTATCTTCCATAACGCCTTAACTTTATGCCCAACTCTGTATATTCCAATCATTTATGACAGAAATGAAGATTTTTTAAAGTCCCATATGATACTGGGATCTCTTACTTTGGCAACTCGTGTTTTTTTCAACGCCTCATTTCAACCACTTTTCCTTGCAGATTTTGATTTTAAATGTTACTGTTGTCCAAATTGACCCTTGATTTGTAGGGCAAATATGAAGTTGATGGGTCAGCGCGTTCATAGACTTAATCTGGAGAACGCAGACCGATATAGTTACGCGAACGGTTTTGACAGACTAAAACTGAAACTTTGTCATCTTGAAAAGGGCTAATAGTAACACAATTTAATTACTTATAAGTTATTATTTATTAATAAAAATATCACTAGCAATCCCATAAGATGCATGGGTACATAACATTATTTATATCACAATTTTGTTTATATTCATTAATTTTCAAGCAACTAATTATAATTTACTTCTCTCAATCTGGAAAATTGCACATAAACTCAGAAAATATAGCAATAGTCTACCAAGGCCTCCACATTGGATCACAACAATCTTCCTTTTTCTTCACACACCTCAAATCTAAAACATCACAGTCAACCCGCCTTGATTCCTCTTTGGAACACGTACTATCTGCTTCACAAATCTGCACTTTTTCTTCATCACTATCTTCACTGATTTGACTGATTCGATTGCGTAGTTGCTGGGAATAGTCAATGGTCATTTCCAGAATATCCATCTGCTGCAACTTTCCAGGTCTGGGCCCATTCTTTTGTATCCGCAACAGTTCCGGATCACAATTAAGCAACATTTGCTTTAGCTCAGTCAAGCTCCGCTTGATTCTCTGCTTGTTCTTCTGCTTGACTATTCTTCGTTCCTTCGTAGAGGACTCTCGAAGGATTTTTTTTACTTCTTTCTCCATCAAGACGTCGAACATGTTTCCAGTAGCCATATCACAGCGTGAATTCTGAAGGTGAAATGACTATTTTCGAAATTTTGAAAAGCGGATAAATGTTGTCCCCACCCGAGTCTACCTGCCAGTGGTCCTACCAATAAAAATGGGTCCTTTTCAAATCGGCATGTTTCAAAGTTGGTAGTTTATTGATCTGAAAAGCATGTTTCTGAGATAAATAATTACAATTAAAGTTTAGAATGGTATGGTTTATGACTTTGTTTGACTTGCAATTGCCGAAATATTGTGCCAATAGGTTTTTCCTTCTTCTTCAATTATACCTGGTGATTTTTATTCAATGTAGATTCAATTGAATAAAAGTCCACACAATTATTATTGTTTGTATTCATACTTATTTGTTTTTGGAATAATTAGGTGAATCCTTCAAAATAGATATTCTTGGTGTTTAAAAGGCGAATGCGACAGATACACGAGAGTCATGTATTCTGGGTATATTATATTATTATGTTTACAGGGTGTTTAATAAATAATGCGATAGGAAGACAAGTTCTTATAGATGTGTATCCGGAAATAATTCGAAAGAGTTGCTGTTTACATTACTCACTAGTTGAATATTATGCTACGCTACCACTAACCAATAAGAAATATGAATCTATATGATTAGAAGAATTTTACAAAAGAACAAATTATACAAAATAAAAAAACTTGTATTTCAAATAATAATTTTGATTAGAAAAAATCACGTCCTGGTAAACAAAATTTCACCGAATCACTGGATTCTTGAGTTCCAGGCAGTAGAAATTGGGAAAGTGACAAAAAGACGATAACTTTTTGACACTTTCTCGGGCAATTTCTAATCCCTAAACTCAAGAATACGGTATTTTAACCTATTTTTTTTTCTTTTTCTTCGCTTTACTTGAAAACGTGAGAAGTTAGCTATAGGAACGTATAATTATAATTGATAGATAATTAAATTCTACATCTGTTGTGGACATAAAATACAGGGTAACCCATACTGGTTGGAACCTGGTTGCTGTTTGCTTATGATATTGTTAATTTTGACATATCCGTGCGGGAAATCTGATTTTCCACACGGATATGAATTGAATTTTCCGCACGACTGTAGGAAATAGTTATTTTCCTAACAAGTTCGCAAAGTGATGCTTTCCCGCACGCAAAAGCAGTTAGACGAACGACGCGAAGCGGAGTTCGGATATGCTTTAAGGGCGGGAAAGACACTTTGCGAACTTGTTAGGAACAATATTTTTTCTACGAGCGTTCACAGATTAGACACGAAAAACTTTAGATAATATATTATTTGAACGCACTTAAAAACATAGAACTTGAGAATAATGATTATTTATGCTTAACAATATATTTATATTGAAAGAACAGTTTGTGGCGGCAGCTGGAAATTGGATAATATGGGTATAATCAAAATCATAATTGATTTATTTTATATTTGAAATGCAAGGGCATGTCCGATTACTGTTCATAAAATTTCCTCTTTTGTCGCCTTATTCCCTGCTATTGGCAACACTGTTTTGATTTTGATTTGACATGACACTCTAGACAGCTGCAGTCAGTCTTCGTTTGATCGTTTATACTTTTATAAATTTTATTGTCCGTTTGTTTGTATACATGATCAGGTTTTTTTGATGCCAGTATTCAGCTCAAATCTTTCGAATATTTCCGATAAACACAGTAGTTTGCACCAAAATCAAGCAAGAACAACTCACAAATGCCGATTGAAAGTCATCATTATCAATGTTTGTTTACGTTACTGGCGAATGCGTTTTTAACGCAAAAAAAGAATTGAGTGTTTCATTTTGATTTTGACTGAAAAGGGAAAAGTAACTAGAACATTATTTTGTGCATTACAAAGTGCATTATCTACAGTTTGGTTGGTATGGAAGTTTAAAACAACAAATTGGTAGGTAGTTATTTGATTTGACATTTGAGTGCGGGAAAAATTTTTACCGCACTAGTGCGGGAAAAGGCTACTTTGCACACGCAAATGAGTGTGCGAAGTGGCTACTTTGCGCACGCTCGTAGAAAAATATTTTTTTCCGTAGGCCATACGGTTAATAAATAAATAAAATAAACCACGTCTAGATATCGAATAATTTAAAAAAAGGAAAAATGTAACAAAAAGCGTTGTGTCAAAACATGATACTAAGACAAGTTTGTCCGAGTTTGTCGTAGTATCATGACGTCAAAATAATTTTAGTTTATGTGCCCTGAAATCGAAGATGAGGACGAGCACTGAAAGAGCATAAACTAACGAAAACACGTCTTAAAATCAACGCTTGAAAAACCCACAATAAATGTAAATAAGGAACATATTAAGACTCCTTCAAGATAGTTACTAAATCCTTTTGAGAAGAATGCTAGATCAAAATGCCAAAAAACTATGATGGCAAAAAAAAATATAAATGTCAGGCAGAAAAGAAAAACAACAGAAAATAAAAGAATCCCTTGTCAATGAAAAATACAGTAGTCGTAAGTTGCCTAAAAGACTATAATGATTTCGTGAAAAAAAAATTAAAAACATTACTCATAAAATCATACATAAAAAACCACAGCGCCAAAAAAAAAAAGGAAGAAGAGATATTCTAAAGAGAGAAAATTTACAAAAAAATTATCACGAAAAAAGGTAAAATAAGAGTAAAAAAGGTGAATTCCGTCAAATGAAAATATTTCAAAACAAAGTTGAGATTTTAGAATGAGCTCACAAAAAAGCAGAAAAATTGGGCATAATCCCAAAAAATAGGAAATACCTATGTTAGCTAGTGAATCAACCCCGCTATAATTGCAATGAACATTGAACCAGTAAAGCATTGGTCCCCATTGACAATTTGTGATAAAAATATCACAACAGCATAAACAACAGTCTCATTAAACGCGGATAATATACGAATTCCTCAACTCACATATTTTACTTCATTCAGAATCCTCACAAAAGACCCATACAATTAGCCAGAAATATTTCACCATTTCTTTGATGATAGATGACATTTTGCAGCAGCTGGTTTCAAAAAGAACCAAACAAATCAATTGCCTTTAATATGGTCAAATTGCCATAGAATATGGTCCCTTACGAAAAGTTGATAGTGCGCTTTTGAGGCAGTTTATTGTCACTAAGTGGAGAGTGTGAAAAGTTACTCATGTGGAACAGGTAGGTATATTGCGAGTTATGAAGAAAATAATTGAGTGTGTTGAATGGCCATGGCTTTGAGATGGATGAACGAAATATGACTTCGCGGGTTTGGTTGAGATTTATTTGCAGATTGATATGGATTGTATTTACTGTAGATCTAACAAGTACCCCGGTAGCTTATCTTATTATACAGGGTGTCCCAGCAAGGGTGGCCACCGGCCATATCTCAGAAACTACTGGACCTAAAAGTTCAGGAAAAAAAAATTATCACTAAAGTGGCCACGAGAAAATGCTTCGAAAATACTTCGAAATTTTTCCGCTAGGGGGCGCAATCAAAGCTTAAATATTAAAATTCGAAATTTCTCCGGAAATTCTCAGATTGAGGTATATCTTCATCAACATGGTTAGAAAACCTAGACAATTTCACGTCTTTTTGGTACAGGGCTCATTGGCGTACCGATCTTCGTGTGAGTAGGGGAAGGTAGTGAAAGTGTAATTGTTCAAGTGGCTGTAACTTATAAACGACTTGTCCGATTTTGTTGCGTATAGGCTTGTTTGGAAGATAAATGTGAGTACTTTCGTATATCTTATCCAGTGATGCGTGATTGTCTCCAGAAAAGTTGCTAGAAGGCGTAATTTGAATTAAAAACTGTTATTTTCGTTTCACCTCAAAAATTTAAATGGTACGGTATAATTCTGATAACAGGATCGAAATGAAGATTGAATTTACAAGAAAAAACCTCCAAACCGCAGGTTGATATCTTTTCTCGTTTTCGAGTTATGGCCGAGAAAATAATTTTTGACACTCGAAAAGTTGTTTGTTGTGTAGTTTTATTTAACTTTTTAAATGTTCGAATTGTCCTCCATCTTGTAGAATACATTTCTCAATTCTGTGCCTACAAATAGAAACAGCTGTTTCTATTTCAATTGGTGCAATGGAATGTATAGCATTCTCAATCCGCTCAATCATATTTTCTCTTGTGGTGGGACGAGTTTTGTAAACGATGTCCTTGATTCGTCCCCACAAGTAATAGTCCAACACAGTTAGATCGGGGGATCTCGGTGGCCATGGGAACAAACTGCCCCTTCCAATCCAGCGATCTGGATAACGGTTGTTTAAAAAATCACGAACTCTCCGTGCATAATGAGCTGGGCAACCGTCATGTTGGTACCACATGGACATCCTAAGACCAATGGGAACATCTTCTAAAAGTATTTGCAAGTCATTTTCTAAAAAGTTTAAATATGATTCACCATTCAAATGGCCATCAATAATATACGGCCAAATAATTTTGTTTCCTAACACTCCGCACCCGAGCCGCACCAGACGTTTACACTCCACCTGTTTTGATGATCCACTTCCCGCATCCAGTGTGGGTTTTCCCGCGACCAAAAGTGCATGTTATGCAAATTAACATTTCCAGAACTAGAGAAACGGGCTTCATCGGTCCATAAAATTTGGGAGAGGAATTGAGGATGTTCGTTGCACATTTCTCGAAGCCAATAGCAATGGTCTAGTCGCCTGTTGAAATCATCTTCTGATAGAGCTTGGTGTAAGGAAAGATGGTATGGACGAAGTTTGAAGTCTCTTAAAATTCGGAGCACTGAAGAACGACTTAATCCTAGATGGTGGGAAATTTCTCTTGTGCTCAAATGCGGTGAAGCTTCCACGTAAGCGAGAACGTTTATAATATTGTCTTTATGGTTTCTTACCGGACGTCTTCTGATTGGAACTGGATTGAGCTGTACACTTCCCGTTGTTCTTAAACGTATTGCCATTCGCCGAAATACCTTTCTGCTGTAGTGCCTTCGTTCAGGATACCTTGCAGCGTATTCACGTGCCGCAATCGGAGCATTTCCAAAACATTGAAAATATACGGCGAGCATATCAAAAGCCGCGGCATTGGTGTAAGACATTTTAACAGAGAATGTTAAAATGATAGTCAAGAGATTGTTATGATTGCAATATCTGTTTCAATTATCTCCATGAAAACCCGCCGATGTTTATCCACAGCTACCTAGATTTTTTTTCAACTCATCATTGCAATATTTAATACATACCTAGTTAGATTGGGATTTATGCTCATCAAAATATTTTTCATTTATTATGAGTTTTGTTCTATTGAAATAACAAATGAAAACATTAAATTTTACATAATTTGGACTAGTTATTATTATTGAAGCCAAAAAAAAAAGCAGGTTGCAATAGAACTACACAACAAACAACTTTTCGAGTGTCAAAAACTCTTTTCTCGGCAATAACGCAAGAACGAAAAAAGATATCCACCTGCGTTTCAGAGGTTTTTTCTTGTAAATTTATTGTACCTTTCGATGCCCTTATCAGAATTATACCATACCATTCAAATTTTTGCGGTAAAATGAAAAACACTGTTTTTAATTCAAGTTACCCCTTCTAGCAATTTTGCTGGAGACAATCACGCACTACTGGATACGATGTTCGAAAGTACTCACATTTATCTTCCAAACAAGCCTATACGCAACAAAATCGGACAAGTCGTTAATAGGTTACAGCTACTTGAACAATTACACTTCCACTACCTTCCCCTACTCACACGAAGATCGGTACGCCAATGAGCCCTGTACCAAAAAGACGTGAAATTGTCTAGGTTTTCTAACCATGTTGATAAAGATATACCTCAATCTGAGAATTTCCGGAGAAATTTCGAATTTTGATATTTAAGCTTTGATTGCGCCCCCTAGCGGAAAAATTTCGAAGTTATAAATATTTCCCAGCATTTTCTCGTGGCCACTTTAGTGATAATTTTTTTTTTCCTGAACTTTTAGGTCCAGTAGTTTCTGAGATATGGCCGGTGGCCACCCTTGCTGGGACACCCTGTATATGTATTTTTTAATTTTTCTGGCATGATTGACTATTCCTTGTTTTAGTTTTTGAATTCAATATTTTTAATTTTATTTTCTAGAGAAGTCACACAAGTTCTTCACGAGTGCGCCGAGTGCCAGATAAAGTACTCTAGAATTAAATAAATAAGAAATACCATAGTGAAACAAAAAAAAATTGAATGACCACATAAATGATTATCAATGGTTTGACTTCTTTTTACACTAAAATGAGGCTGAACACTATAAAAAATTAACGAATCCAAATAGAAAAAATTTGTAGGTAATAAAATACGTTCAATTAATGGGAACCAACAAACAAAATATTACTTAAATTTGTTTGTCCAAAGAAAATATAAATAGTATGATAGTAAAGCTTAGCAAAAAAAAGTGAACATGAAAAAATAAGAAAAAACATGTCAAGAAGAATATAACAAACGAAAACTAGAATGAAAACAGATAAACAGAATATCAGTCAATGAAGATAAAAAATGTCTAATGATACGAACAGATTTAGGATGTGATAATTGAGTGTGTTTTTTTTTGCATGTACAGGGTGTTTACGGTCTTGTGATTTTTTCTTTAATGTTTTTTTCTTCACGTTAAAAGAATATGATTAACGCTAAAACGCCTTAACAAAAGTTGAATAATAAGAGAGATAATGTATTTTTTGTACGATTTTATTTTCAAAAATGATGACACTAAATTGCAAAATCACTGCTTTACAGCAGTTGTTCAAAGTTATCGCCCTGTTGTTGAACGCAAAGTCTCGCTCGACGTATCCATGAATTATTATTATTATTATAATTATTATTATTATTATTATGATTATTATTATTATTCGACTTTTGCTTAGGCGTTTTAGCGTTAATCATATTCTTTTAACGTGTAGAAAAGAACATTAAAGAAAAAATCACAAGACCGTAAACACCCTGTATAATAAAACACGACAAAATGAATCAAGAAACAGCGGTTGACGAAGAAAAATTAAAAACAGGAAAATGAAGATAAAGAACAAGAAATGAAGTCAAATTGAAGGAAGGGAGTGCAAAAAAATTGAAGATCTATCATAAAGAAATACAGACAAGATTAAGCACCATTGAGATGATTGAAAAAAAAGATATGAGGATCAAGAAAAACTTTGAATTATGTAATGAGTAAATACCTACAATGAGGAAAATCAAATTAACTTGCATAACCACAATTATAATTATTGTGAATAAAGTGATTGAACACAATAATTACTCTCATCATTCGATTTTTCTTTATAATATCTTATGATCCAAAAAGCTAAAGGATAAAATGAAGTTTGAAAAAAAATGTACATAGAGTTATCTCGTTTCTTAACTCTTTCGCAGTTCCTACCATAAAAAAACCCAACAGAATTGGCACTGTTGTAAAACCCTTCAATAACTTTTTCGCAAGAGAACCATAAACAGTTTTTTGCAATTGGACATTTTATTGGGCAAAAAATGGGAAAAGGGTATGGTCTCAAAAGGGTTGATTTTATAACCACAAAAGTGGTTTGAGATTTTACATGGTTTGAAATACTTGGAAGTGAGTATTCGTGTTTTTGGCCGCAAATTATGCAGATGTTTTCACAAAAGTTGAGAATGTATGGTGTTGAAAACATTTTCTGTTATTTTTTTTTAATTTCTACTTTATTTCTAAAATTTTGAGTTCTGAAGAAATGGCAATAAATGAGTGATTATTTGATAATTTAATTTTTTTGAATTCCACATATATTTTGTTTGTTTTTTTTTATTTTTTCTCTTGTTGATCAAGCTCCCTCACAAACTATTTATTCGTAAATTCTATTTTATTACTTTTTAAATTCTCAATACTTGGTGCAAGATTTTTTTGGTTGAAGAAAAATTAAAACAGACAAAAACTTGATCGTTCTCTGTACCCACCATAAACTGCAAAATCCCAAGAATCACCAAAAAAAAACACCCTTTCCTTGCAAACTCGCAAATTTGCCCAGTTTTACGACAACCCTTTAAAAAAGGGTTGCTGGAATTTCAGCAAACTTCTATTCTTCAAAAGTTTGCCGATTCTAGTGTCGTAAACTAAAGGCAATATTCTCTTTGATACCAAAGGGCTATAACCCTTCGCAAATTGCACTATTGCAAAAGTTTTACGACGCAATGCAAAGTTGTAAGATTGGACTGGTACAGTAACAGGGTGGTACTGGGTGAGATTTGGGAAATGTGAATTTTTGTTGTCGTTTCTGATCTTGCACTAGGAAGGAAGGGAGATTAATTGATACAAAATTCTCGTCGCGTACAAGTCGCGATGCCCAACACTACCACTGAAACCGATTGGAGAAAAAACATCGGAGTAGTGCACCTTATTTTTTGTACTACCTTCAAGTAAAGTTCACTTTTCAATGCATGCAAAGCAAGCGGAAAGTCGCTAATTTTGGCAGCCGGATCTAAAAGTCGCTTAGCAACGGTTCCTTGGGTCCCAACGCCTCTGAATATAATAACCACGTGACAGTCTAGCATACTAGAAGGCACTAATCACGTGAAAATCTCGGAGGCAATGAATCCGCACCACAAAAGAATACGGGAACACACCTATATTGTAACCATGATTG
Organism: Orchestes rusci; assembly: GCA_958502075.1. Classification (NCBI taxonomy): domain Eukaryota; kingdom Metazoa; phylum Arthropoda; class Insecta; order Coleoptera; family Curculionidae; genus Orchestes; species Orchestes rusci. Next base: position 29,343,933 of record OY293306.1, on the reverse strand, counting down.
ACATTGACAGTTGTCACTTGTCAGTTGTCTGACTTGTCAGCAGTGTAGTGCAGTGTATCGATTATTTATTTTTGATTTTCATAATTATTCTTTTTTGAATGATTACAAACTGGTTGTACAAAAAGAACTGTTTGCACCACGGACGAAGGTTGATACTTTCCGCCCTTGATACAAAATGTACTATGTTTTTAGAGTACTCTAACTCATATTTTCCTATGAATATATCAAACCAAAACATAAAATGGCAGATCAAAATAGAACTTGTTTCATCATTCCTGCTTTCAATATCAGCAATAAAAAGATCGCAGCTTACTGTAACCAGGAAGTGGCAAGGGCAAAACAGCTCTTGAATTTCCTGATTCAAATGAAATTTATTGCTAATAAAAAAGACATCGATGTTGCTAAATTGATGTTTTTCTTTAATTCTTTATTGATAAAATGTACAGCGGTTACAAAATCACTTACAAAATCGTCACTGTCAATAATTTTGTGGAGCATAGAGATAGAGCGAGTAAAATCTCGCACTAGACTTTGAAAGCCTGTAAATATATTGTTTAACCTTCTCTACACTTCTTAAGCCAAAAAATATATTTTCAAACCAATAAGTAGAAGAGCGAAATTTGAGAAAGGATTCTTTATCCAGTTCTTTATTGATAAAAATTACAGCGGCTACAAAAAATTCTCTTACAGAGTCGCACTGTGATTAGTTTTGTAAGCTTTCTAGGCCTATAAATATTTTTCCTACAGCCGTGCGGAAAATTCAATTTTCCGCACCGATATCCGTGTGGAAAATCAGATTTCCCGCACCAGTGCGGAAAAAATTTTTCCGCACGGGTATGTCAAAATTAACAATATCATAAGCAAACAGCAACCAGGTTTCCAGGAAACTATGGTCGCTTAGTTACACATTTCGACATTCATTATTATTTATTTGTCATTAGTTGCATCAGAAACTTTTAAATTACGAATTATATCCTTATTTCCGCACGTCTGTAGAAAAACTATTGTACCTAACACTTGCGGAAAATGTTTTTCCGCCCTCGGCTGCTTCACCGAACTCCGCTACGCGTCGGTCGGTAGACGGCAGACTCGTGCGGAAAAACTAATTTTCCGCACTTGTTAGGTAAATAGCTATTTCTAAACGATAAAGAACAGTGAGATTTGAAGGAGATACTCTTCACTCATTCCCTTATTGATAAAATGTACAGCGATTACAATAATAATTTACGTTACTAGTTCGGTAAATCACTTATTTAAGGTACGAGTACGAGTCTGCATTCCTAGACGAGTAGTTTAATGACATTTCACGGCTGAGTATCGTCAATGTTTTTTCTATGACTATTTAATAATAGATGTATTATAATTTCTATTGGTTAATGTAACTCGTTACTCATACCACAGTATATACACTAACCAGTACCTTTTCCTATTAAACTATATCTCCAATGTCGTTCATTCATAAATCGCCCGAGTAACCCGTAACCTTGATTGAGTCCGCTTGTCAAATTTTTACTATTTTAAATAGTATACATAGCAACCATAGGCGTCTCATATTAAATAGGTAGGTAAAGGTTTATGTTTGTCATATAAAAAACGGACGGGACTGCACTCTGCTACCGTCGTCGGTTGAGAGTTCTCCCAACCGAACATTCATGAAGGTCACCAGCTCAAATGTAAGCTACGCCACGAGATATATTACTGGTAAGTGTTTATACTGTGCTCATACCAGTGACTTTTTTTTCATTACTCAATTGTTTTCAACCAAGGAAATGTTCTAATCTCTTTACTCCACTGTTTAAGGCCAATCAGAACATTCGACAAAATGTCAACCTTCAAATACATCATTTTGAAACATTCCATTTGACCGTCCATATACTTGTTATACTCATTGTCACATTGTGTTGACAACCTAACCTCACTTTGAGTAAACCAGTTCTCAAAAAGTGCCGTCTAAATTTAAATGAAATTGAATATTTCAAAGAACGTTTTTATGAAATTGGTGCATTAAAGCTCGTTGCAAAAACAAACTGCGCTACTCACAGACCAACTGATATATCTTTTGAGAAGGACATTACTGGGAAGAGGTATCCTGAAAATAACAATATTCTAGAACCATGATCTAAGAAACTTTGTTTTTGTTTCTGTATGGTGATGCTTGTCGGCATAAAAACTATTTCACTACATCATATTGATCAAAGTTTCATGAAATTTCATAGCAACGTGAATTGATTGTTGGAGATTTGTCGCTTTTTTCACATTTTAGAATTTTTGATTTGGAAAAAACAAATTAATAATTATTAAAAATTATTTTTTTTTCGTTTAATAATAGTTTATTATCCAACGAGCGAGAAATGGTGGATACTACCCACGCGGATGAAGAGTGAGTAATAGCCATTTCCCGAGAGTGGAACACTATACTTTTTCTATGATTATTCAATAATTGAAGCGAACATTGCAATATTCATCGGCACTTTTTGTCAACTACTCTACTCAAAGTGAGGTCAGGTTGTTAACACAATGTGAGAATGACTATAAAACAAGTATGGACGGTCAAATGGGCTGTTTCAAAATGATGGATTTGGAGGTTGACATTTTGTCGAATGTTGTGATTGGCTGTAAGACAGTGGAGTAATGACATTAGATCATTTCATTGGTTGAAAACAATCGTGTAATGAAAAAAAAGTCACTGTTATGAGTAACAAGTTAAAGTGGATGTATAATACATCCATTATTGAATAGTCATAGAAAAACTTAGTTATATTTTACTCGATAATTTGAAAGGGGCCGCAAAATTTCCGTGCATCCACATACTTTTCCATTTATCGTTTAATCAAGATTTTATCTTTCAAAGATATAGAACCATATTATTATGTATCTTCGTTACTTATTTAAAATCAAACAGGCAAACTCTAGAATCTCAAAAATGTTAAACATTTTCAACAAACAACAAAATTCAAAATCAAGTGAAATGGTTTTACCTAATACGAACAAGCACCATCGAGAGCACCATCATACAGAAAAAAACATCGTTTCTCAGGTTATGATACTAAAATATTGATATCATCAGGGTATCTTTTCCCACTAATGTCCGTCTCGAAAACTTTATCATTTGGTCTGTAAGTACCGCAGTTCGTTTTTGCAACGAGCTTAAATGCACCAATATTATAAAAATTTCGTAAGTCCGGTCCTGTCAAAAATTCAAAAACTCATTTTTGGAAAAACATCCAAAACATATTGACCAACACCACATCTAAAATTCATCAAAATCCATGAACAAACAAAAAAGTTATCGCAAGGATCAAACTATGTTCCAACTTAATTTGGCTCACAGGTGGATAGCATAGGCGCACGTATATTACCAATATTTTATGTCAATTTATTAATTAGAACAATGAGATGACGCCAGCGAAACCATATGCTAGAGTCTAGAGTTGAGCCTCCCTGTTTTAATTAACAATAAAGATGTGTATGAAATCCCTGAGTTAGTGTTTTAAACATAAAATAATCGATACCTAATACAGGGTGGAGCGACAATGGGGCTTATCGTTTTTTTATTAAACTTAGGACTATTTTATTCGGGCATTTTGTACATTAGAAAATCTGTACAGATGAGTTTTTGGTGATGCTGATTAGCTTGCGTTAACATTTTTTTTCTAAAACATGCCCGGATATCATTTTCTGAAATTTGCCCCTCACAATAACCCATAAGTACGCCCCTGGAACCAATTTCGCATAATATGCTCAAAAAGTTTTAGTAGAAACCTATCAAACCAAGAATCGTAAGTTTCTTGCTATCAAACAAAAAAAAAATTTGATAATCGGTTTATAAACAAAAATTTTACAGGAGCGGAAACACTTTAATTTATGGCGGTTGAAAAATCTCTTACAGAATTGTCACTATAAATAATTTGGTAAAGCTAACAGGAATTTTCACAAAACCTTGAATGTCCGTGAAGCATTTTTGTACATGAGGTGGAGGAGTGTAATTTGAAGAAATCAATAAAACTAAAATTTGTACCTTATTTGACGATACTGAAAATATTAGCAATTTTTTTAAAGGCCCCCATAAAAAATATTGCAATCCTATTTATTGCATCGTAAAAGGGTTATTCCGCCAATGGGTTAAGGAAGGGTTTATGAATTGCGAATTTCTTGTCGGCCTTGGTATGAGGTTTTGAAAGTCATAAAATGGTTTTTTGCCAATAAAAAGATTTTATGAAGGAACCAGCTTTGGTTACACCTCCATCTATGTTTGTCCTTCAGCAGAGATGATTTACAAATCCGCATTTGTACGCGCAATTCGCGGTCTGTTCCACAAACCAATAAGCGAATACCACGCGGGTAACAATGGTATAGGCAACCATTCAGAGCGCGATATGTATCACTTTTTGAGAAACCCCATAAGTCATGATGAAACTCAATATGGTCGAAACCATATTGTTTTGTATGAAATAATATTATGTAATATCTCGATACATCATTTGTCAGTAGAATCCTATAAGTAAGGTAATCTTTACGGTTGCTACGTCAAAGAGAATTTTATGGAACCCCAGTTTACAAATAAACCAGTTGAGAGTTTACGTAGAGCTTTTGCTCACGTACGTGCTTGAATTGTGTATTTTGTTGAGTGCATGTGTACATTGAGAGATACGTATACTCTTGACGAATACAGAAAACTCATAGGTACCTACTTGCGAGTCCTCGAAAGCAAGACATTTCCGTAAATTTCCAAAAAATATAAAATAATATAAATTTGAAACAGAGTGTGGCCAGCAGAATCTCTGGAAGGAAGAACCTGGAAGTTAAGATCTTGAGGTGTCATGATACACCTAAAGTATCATCTGATACATTTCTTGCGTACATGTCGGAACAAAAACGAATAGCTTTGCTAGAAAAAAAAAAACTATCATCATCTAATATTGATAAATATAGTAAACTGTGATTATACAGGATTTTTAGCTTCAAATTTTGAAAAAGTTTCACGTGAAGAAATTTTGAAAATATTCAAAAGATATGCTGATCTCCGAAACTTCTGAGAATAGTTCATCCATTGCCTATAGGAAAATGAAGACCAGAATGAAGAAATATGTTTTAGTATTAAAATCAATGGTTTTTGCTAAAATAAATGGATAAAATGATCTATTTTTAATTTAAAATCGTCTTTATTTGAGAAACTCCATTAGTCAAGAACTTTCAAATGTTTTTTCTGGATATCTATTCAACTTCAAAACAACAAATTCAAGAAAAAAATGTAGTTGATCATGATTTTTTTGAAACATCAACATATACAATCATATACATAATTTCCGGATCAGCTTGCTTTTCGTGACTTATGGGGTTTCTCAAATAAGTGATTCACATAGCCTAACATAGATTATGGCCAAACAGGAGAATTACTCAAACACACAATGTATAAAAAGTAATCTACGAACATCCGACTAGACAAATATGGAAAAATGCACAGGTTAAACAGAATAAATTGAATCCCCAGATTGGATCAATTTTTGAGTCTATTTATGCGTCTTTTCTTTGTTTATTACTGATAGCAGGTATAGATGATTCTGCTACTTCTACCTGTTGAGACCGGATTAAGTGTTAGTTTTAATCATATTTTTGATACCTGTAGTGCTCTTTTCTCTTTAATTGGGTTATTTTTGTTTCTTCTGGATAATACATTGATGTTGAGAAAGAATATGTTGGTTCTTTTCTCTTTCTTTTTGGGGCTGATGTTGATTTATTATCCAAAATATTTCTCTTTAAAAGTGGATTTCATCTATAGCCTCATGTTAAGTTATTTTTTCTTGTCATTCTGTATTCATTTATTCAAAATGTTTTGGAAAACAAAATTGCTTGGAATTGGAGTCATTTTTCGTCCAAGAAAATGCATTTTTATTTTTTGATTGATATCTACAATTTTTTCATTTTTAAATGATTTCTTACAATGTTCCGAATATTTTCATGGGACTGTTTCGTTCACTTTTTTAAAGGATTTTAATGGCCAAGAGATCTTTAACAAGTTTTGCATGAATGTTAGTAAATAAATGATGATCATACAAACAATCTGAGAAAAGCAAACGTATAAGTGCGAGCTCCACTAAAAATGGAAAAGCATTTCGCATCGCTCGCATTGGTCGTTTGTCGGTCACAAGAAAAGATATATCAACTTTTAATTTGCCAAACATTCAAGGAGAATTGAGGTTTCTGACAGAAATCTATGAACGATCGTGTGATGCAATACAAGTTTTGAGCGGGTGAAAAAATTTATTGAGATGGAAAAGATTTGAATCAAAACAAGAACAGATACAATGCCGAAAAGAAAAGATCCTCAACGTTGCACTCTCTAATCGAATGATTTAAGTAATCAAAGTACACATTCGTTCACTTATTTATGAAAGTCAGTAATCACTGTCTACTTACCTTGAATGATGCAGCACTCAAAATCAGAATTTTTTTTAGAAATAAAAGGAAAAAGTGAATTGTCAATAATTTTTATTGTTCAAGTCCCTAACCCTATATCACAATACAATCACATGTCAACAATACTGGTATTCATGTACCAAGGTACATTACAGTCAAAACGATCAATATTTACATAATATACAAACAAACAAACAGAACAACAAAAATCACCACGGCCTCCATACGTCTTTTTCCACATCCTGATCTGGTCTTTCAGGTGTACTTGGAGGAGAGACCATATCCAACCTTGGCTGAACCATGTTGGTAACTTCCTGGTACACTGGCGAAAACTGTTGCTGGAGTCGTCTTTGGCCAATGGGTGTGGCATACCAACTTGCTGGTCTCGAATAAGGCTTGGCATAATAAGGCATGGTTTGGTAACTATGGACCTGTCGTTGACTGGCAATCATCTTCTGAACATAGTTGACAGTCAGCTCCAAAATATCCGCCTTCTCCAGCTTGCAAGTTTTCACTCCGGCACGATTCGCAGTGATCGGATCATTTTCCACTAGAATGTTCTTCAAAGTCTCCAGACTCTCATTGATACGAGCACGACGTTTCTTCTCCATCATAGGCTTGCGGATCTTTTTTCTATCTTCACTGGTGAGCACGGGCGAAGACATGGTTAATGTTGTCGGATGAAAGTTCAGACAAGGAATGAAGATAACTCTGAAAGAAACTGTCTTTTAAGGGGCTAGTTTAAGGGTTTATGGGAGGTCATAAAGTAATTAGCCAGGTCCAAGTGTGGCGATCATGACGGACCTTGGGAGTTTTGAGGCGTGTTTGTTGACGTTTGGTATTCGAATTAAGACCGCCTTTGGGATATTTGTTCAGTTAAGCTGGTAGGGATGGATTTGTAAATATTTGATTTCTTGGAAGCGGCACGTGCTGTACCTGTCTTAACCCATGGTTTTATTGATTATGTCTACCAAATTACGGAGAAAGGCAAGAAATATTGATGGTATTTTTGGGATTAATGATTTGAACAGAAGATATTGGAAATATGTGAATTATTTTTGCATATTATATTTTCTTTAATATCACTATCGTGATGATATTCTTCTATAAGGACATATGAAAATTTTAGTATGTAATTTATACCAAAATATATTAATTTTTCTCAACGATATTCATTTACACCGACTTTTTTGCAGTTTTGTCACTTATGAGGTTTTCACATCTCATTTTTTTTTCAGAAATTATTTTTCACTTATAGATTTTAATGGCTATTTTTAGAGTTTTCTTGATTTTAATTGGTTTGAAAAAACAACCTTCTTCTTTACTTATAGCTTATATCTATTTTTTCAAACCATATAATTCACTATGACTTAAGCTATTTTTGAGGTTTTTCATATTTTAACTAGTTCAATAAACAACCCTTCGAAGCTATAATACCGATTTTCTTGAATTTGTATCGCTCTTAAGCTTAAGCTTGAATAAAGCATTCTCCTCTCTCCTGTCATTTTTTTTTTCTCAAGATTTTAATTAAATAGCTAGGGAGCTATGACGATCTTTTCGAGTTTTCATTACTCTAATAAGCTTTTCAACGGCTTTCTTCTCTCATCATATTTTTTTTCAAAAGATACTTTCTAATAAGATCTGTAAGGCAATTTTTTGAGTTTATTAGATTTTAATTGGTTTAATAGATCAATAGTGCTACGTAATTGTGAAGATGGGAACTATAAAAAAGACAAAGGTCATCAATTCTCGACTAAAATATTTTATCTAACGGATGATAGTGTGTGTGTGTGTGTGCCAATATTTTGGACAAGTAAAGTGTCAAATAACACACTATGTGTTATATTCCATAACTCACTAGTCAGGCAAACAAACAACCTATCACGTTCCCGTGGCGACCAAACAAACAATAACCTATTTTGACCAAAATGTAAACATGTCACTGTCTAGTCATTCTTACACTGAAACTTATATTTAATAATAGTTATCTCATAAAAAAACGATTTCCTTCATTTTTGGATAAAACACTGTATGACGTTATGTTCCACAAGTCACTTGAGAATTAATACAAATCTTTCTCGCGTGACTTATTTTCAACACAACGCACTCGTACCATAGATAACTAGATAACATACAGAGTGACCCATTTGAAAGCGGGCCACCCTCATAACTTTTTAATTTATTGATCGATTTTGACGTTTTTTTTTTGAAATGTAGAGAGGGAAAAGGTGTATTTTGAGGCCATACGTCGCCCATTTTTTTCCAAAAACCAAGGCTCACTAGAACATATTTAGAGGCTGAAAAATCCAGAAAAAATATTAGCGATTTTTTTAAAGAAAATCTGACTACACCACTGAATTTTTCATCCCCTGAAATGAGTCTGTACCAAATTTCATGAAAAAATATTCAATTCAAAAATATTATTTCCGTGTTTTTTTTTTTTCTATTTTTTTTTTGCCAGCCTCGTTTGTCTGTTTTCATTGTATTTTGAAATGAGAATATCTTTTAAATGTCTATATTCAATAATTTTTTCCTGATAGACTTGCTGTCGCAAGACTTTCGAGGTAAAATACTTCTTAGTGCATAATAAAATTAATATTCAATTTTTAATATTTTTTCATGAAATTTGGTACAGATCCATTTCAGGGGATGAAAAATCCAGTGGCATAGTCAGATTTTCTCTAAAAAAATCGCTAATATGTTTTCTGGATTTTTCAGCCTCTAAATATGCTGTAGTAAGCCCTCGAGTAGGCCTAGGTTTTTGGAAAAAACTGGCCGACGTATGACAAAATACACGTTTTCCCTCTCTACATTTCAAAAAAAAAATCGTCAAAATCGATCAATAAATTAAAAAGTTATGAGGGTGGCCCGCTTTCAAATGGGTCACTCTGTAGATAACAATTGCCTATACGGTTTTCTGCTATTTTTCGATGATTTCCAAATTTTCTTGTGCAGTCCCATTCTAGTGTCTTTAGGGATTGCAAATTTACTGGCGGAGGAAAAAAATTATGATATTTGATTTTTATTATAAATAATATAGATTATGCCAGGAAAAACTAACTCAAACCAACCAAATCTTACCCAACCTAACCCAAACTAATCAAAACTAACTCAAACTAGCCTGACCTAACCAAAAAAAAAATCATCTATTTGCCTTTAAATTTGCAATCCTTGAATACACTAGAATGGGTCTAGGTATATAAGAAAATTTGGAAAAAAACGAAAAATAGCAGAAAACCGTTGCAATAATTACCGATAACTATTATTTTTGCATTTTGTTAACTTAAGGTTTGAAAAAATCTTTACATCTCATCCTGTTTTTTTTTTCAGAAAATATTTTTTTCTTTGACTGATCTACTTTTTTTTAGCTTAATTCGTTCAATATACAACATAATTATAATCCATACTCAGCCAAACAGGGTACAGTGGAAAGCATAACACGAATTCGCACACACAGTTATTTTTTGACAACCCTCGTAAAATGCATACGTGAAATAAAACGTTCAACCATAGCCCCCACTGTCTCTGATCACTTGTCGTTTGTTTACTTCGATGCTTTTTGGTTTTAAACCATGAATAACAAGAACTATCAAGCCACTGCGGGTAGTGTCTGCGCTGGGATTTGTTTGAGGTGATATATATTTAGTAATCTGATATAAAAGAGACGCAATTAATGTATTTTTTATTACCTTCTTACATTTTGTTTTCTAAATAAATATCTTACATACTGGCCAATAATTCAATTGCCCTTCGCATGACTGGATAATGGATTTGAGAAACCGTGCAGAATGTTGTATTAAGATTATTTGAACTAAGCTGAAATAATCAATCCCGAAACCAAAAATCAGCTTTTTTGTTTACTCATGACTTGTCATTTTGACAAAAGTGATGTATCACTATGACAAAGTTTGGCATTTTACGAGGGTTGTTTAAAATATTGTGTGCGATTTCAAATGCTTTCCACTGTACATAAGGATTAAGACATTCATAATGTAGGTATACGTTTCTAGGTTGACAAAATGGTTTCTTATTTCAAATTGGTTGTCAATGCATATTCAATGGATGAAATTCACTATTTTATTGCATCCACAGAGCTCCCGATCATTGATTTATTTTTGCCTAGAAGTTACGTTCACTTCATCTTATGATAGTTCATGAGGCTAATTTCAAGTTGATATCTTGTTCCTTGACACTTGCACACGACAATACAAAGTTCGGGCGAGCGACAAACACCAGACACTGACGTAAATTTGTATCCAAGTCAAATCTTGCCATAAGAAAGCTAGTTCTCTTATATCCTTCCTCTAGGTGTACGTATTGGTATCATCTCATCTTTTGAAACAGAAAAACCATTTCTAGAATTTTTTTCTGCAGATCTAGAAGAAGAACAGAACTAGGCCGCGCAGATCAGGCGAAAACATGACAAAGATCTTCAAATATTAATCCATTACTGGATGGAGAAAATGGAACTTTTTTGGTTTCCTTCACAGTATCAGAAGGAAGATAAAAATAAAAGTAAGAGTACCCTCTCTTGAGATTCAAAATACTGTTGGAATAAAATCAATGGATTTAGTGGAAAAGAAGAAAGGAATAGAGGACTCACATTAATTGACTGCCTTATTCAAGTTACAAAAGTGTGGCTGTAAAACAGATCATCTCCCTAATACTGGCTTTCAACCACAATAATTATACGTTCAAACCCTTTCAAGAGAATCAAATTGTCCATCACCAGGATTAAAAGGGTTATTGCGGATTAAACCTACTCAGAAGGTCAAAAATAGAAGGGTTGGGCTGGAAAATCGGTTCTTTGTTGGAGAACAAAACGAATTTCATTGATTCTTTCCAATGAAATAATTATGTAAATCCTTTGGGAAGGGTTGTAGAAGTACTTATGATCATTTGCAGGTAATGAAGGGCTGGTTATCTTCTATTGTGTTGTGGGATTTGTCATAATAGTTATAGTGATAGTAGGAGATCAAATTTGACTGATCCTAATCTACAGGGTGTTTCCTTGAAATTGGTAAAAAATGCGTGAGATATTTTTATGGAAACAAGTTCCCATGGATTTTTGTCGAAAAAATCGCCCAGTAGGTATGATACGCCTCTGATAAATTTCTCTTCTCGAAAACCGCTGATCCTATCGATACACACGATATAGAAAAAACTCTTGCAAAAATAAATATGAATGAATATTCGTAAACTGTTTTATAAGCTACTGAAATTTGTGGATCCGATTTTTTAAAAAAAAAAAAAACCATCATGCATCAGACAATGCAAAAATTCAAAAGAACAGTTTTCAATAGGTATTCAACTCGATCAAAAAAGTTATGATGAGATTTTTTACAAAACAAAAAAGTTGACGAATCAGAATAATACAGGGTGTTTGAGGTTGGGGTTCTCCTTTCAACACTGTATAGAATGTAAGAAGATGAGAAACATTTCCAAATAAAATGCTTCATTTACGTGATAGCGGGTGTAAGAATTGGAGGAAAAATGTCTTTTTTGTTATATCTTTTCTGCTTCTCCAAATATCTCCACACTATTAGTACACTTCTTTTGACCATTAAATAAAATTTTTGATGAAAAAGTTTTAAAAAAATTCTACCAGTGGCGTTCAAAAAGGAATTGTATTGAATTTTTCCAAATGAAAAAATAGTACGCCACTGCTTTTTCTTGAAATCAATATTATTTTTGGAATACTCATTCACTTTGGAGTTATTTTGGTCTCTTGATATTTTGAGTTGGGGTTTTTCTTGTAACAAAATCAAATTTCTCATTTTTGTTTTTTTTTAGTTTTCGAGAAAATGTCCTGCAATGGCATTCAAATACATATCATCTAATTTATATTCTTAATGTTCTTAACCAAACTTAAAACCGTTTGAATCAGTTATTTTCTTTCCATTTTTGATATTTTTTATCTAGTTTTTAATGTAATTTTCTAAATTCTTCTATTTGTTGTATTTTTTTTCAGGATTCGTGTCAGCTTTTCTTCTAAAATTGAGCAATGAATCGATAAGTAATGGTTATTCTTATTTATAAAACAAAACTATTTTGTTATTTAATATTTTTAATTTCCCATCAATTTTTTTCTGAATGTTTTCGATTCCAGTAAACAAAAAAAATAATTTGGGAACCAAAATCTTCACAACCCGAGTCACAACCCCTTTGGCAATAATAAGAAACATAAATCCCAAACACTATCAAAAGGCTTTACAACATCAACATTTTGCAACCTTGTACTTAGCAAATATTTTGCGAAAAAGGGTTGTTAAAGCATATCGCCTAGTGTTATAAAATTTATACAACACAAGAAATGCCGCCAGACACAAGTTGTACCTGGGGGTGCAATAATCACTATTACGGATTTTCTATAGACGGCTCTTGGCTGTAAAAAGGTGCCGAAAGTTCCAGCTTTGAAAATTCATAATTTTTTTATTGCACTGAAATTGCCCTTGTAGAAGGCCGAGTGACCTCGGACGCACGTATTTTATGTGATTGTAAAGTTTGCTTGGTGCCGACAAAGATTGTATATAAATGGAAAGACAAATCGTAAAATTATTGTAAGATTAAGCAAATGTCTTTTGTTCTAAAGAAACGAATTGAGAAGATAAGTCCCATGAAAAGTTTCGAATACTTACGAAAACGTGTTATATCAAATTTTAAAAACAATACAATCCTCAATTCTCCAAGATATAGGTTTGTTCCAGCAAAATGCTACATAAACAGTTTGTAAGATTCATTCAACAATCAAACTTGTTGCTAACATACGCTTAAAAGTAATAGTAACCAAATTTAGCTGGATCGGAAAATAAACTGGTTTAGTCGACTACTCTCATTGATCTCACTGGTGTTATAAATTGATATGCGAGTTTGACAGATAGACTAAACGTAATTATAATAGTGAATAGGCACTTGCAAGAAGGATGAAGTGAATATATGATTTTGGCTCTCATTTATCAGGATTTCCACTTTTGATGTAAAAGTGAAAATTGTGTTATTGAATTCAACAATCATACTCAAAAACTCCAGATCATCACCCAAAGAATCCAAATCTATGCTGCTGTCTGATGAAGATGAATATCAAATTCCAATTCAAAATCCATCACAGAAACAAATATTTTTCTTATACATTTATATTAGATATGAAAATGAACTAGTACTTGAACAGCAGAAAGAGTATCTAGTCTGCTGCTGTATGTGGTTAATGTCGCTGTTCCAGAATTGTGTTTTCCTGTCAACCTCTAGACGTATCAACTCCGGGATGGCCAATGTATCTCCCCTCTGTTCAGTATTTTTAAGGTAACAGAAACCCACCTCTTCCTTTATGCTGACAACACGACATGTAACATCCTGATCCTACAACCGTAGAATCAGTGAAAGTCACGGACACCTCACGCAGCGTTGCCTTTTACCGGCTCCCGATCTCAGTCGGTAGACCGGTGTTGAATGGTAATTCCATGCATCCCAGCGCCAGTTCAGAATGGGAATTAAATGAATATCAAGAATTCAGGACGATGCCAACTTGAATCTATGAAGATGAGTTCTATCCGATATCACTACTCTCCAGAAGAACCTATTTTGCTCTAAGAAATCACCATAGATCTGGATTTTGATCTCCCAAATCTTGCTCTGGAAGTAGGACTCATGTTAGAAAATATATTGTGGCGTCCTGCCTAGTTGCAAAAATTATCAATCGAGATTACGAAATAATTCCCTGACTACGAAGATAAAATTTCTTTTGCCACCAAAAACGTAATGTAATAATTTGAATGTTCTACATAGATAAATGTGACTTATTGATTTGCCTCAGCCTGACAGATTTTGACATTAATTGCAAAAAGGCGGAAAATACCACGTGATCTCGAAAGCCAATAGACAATAGTAACTCCATTCTCGCCACTGTCTTTTATAGTCACTGTAAGGAAAAGCACCATCTTTCGACCTCTGCTGACCATCCAGCAACTGAAGTGATGCGATACGCTACATCAATACACACTTCCAACAAGACAGAACTTCTTACATTACGAAAATGATTCTCACTATCCATCTTTTCTTCAAGAAATACAAACGAAGAACTGCTTTCATTCAAAACTATATTTTCCAAATCGAATCCATGTAGATTGCCAATGTCTTGTATTCATTTAACTCTTCTTCGTTCATTATGTGTTCACTGACATTAGATCATTAATATACAGCTGGAAGATAAGTCTCTGAGAACATTTATTTTAAATAAATAATCGTTTATCTAGCAAATCAAAAAAGAAGGAATCTTCATAGTTTATATCTTTTCGGACATCACTGGTCACTGGTACCTCTTTGACGTTGTTAGCGTTGTTCTATGACCAGATTGACACTGATGAAGATTAGGGCATCTTCCCACCGGAATAATTAACAAGTAGTCAACAACAAGTAGGTTGTGATTCCTACAACCGTTTGGAACCAAATTTTCACTAGTATTATTTCAGATTGTTTGTCAAAATGTTCTTAATATTTCTTAGCAATCAAATGTGATTCAACTGGAGGGTAGGGGGAGAAAGGAGAAAGCAAATTTAGAATTATGGGGGTTGAGAGTTTTGCATGTAGAGAAGGCATCAGTGAGGAAGTACAACCTTATCATACGGTGTAGCTACTCATTGTCTGGAACAAAAAGAATAATTCGACGACCAAATTATGTGCCAACCAACAGAAAACAGAGGGAGGACCAAATAGAATCCAGAACGTTTTTCTAGTTTTTCTCATTGGTGTGGCTACTTTGGGTACTTTGGTTTGTTCCGCTTCGAACAATTTTATTTTTTAGTCATTTCAGATCACCTGTTTACGGATTTTATTCTTGATAAAAGATTTTTTTTTGAATTTTGGTATATTTTGGAGTTCACGAGAATTTTTCTTCAAAACACAGCGTTATTTTTGAGAATTGTCGTCATATTTCGAGGTTTTTTGTAACTTCATCCATTTTGGAGCATATATTTTTCGGAATTTCATGGAAAAGTTGATTTTCATGATTTCCTTTGGTGTTTTCTTCACCACCAATGTGAAAAAAAAACTGGTTATTTCTTAGAAGTTTATCCTCTTTAGACAATTTCCTTAATATTTGCCATTTATTTAGACGACGACACACTTTTGAGCCCGTCCGCGCGTCCTACTGTGGCGTCATCTGCGTCGGTGAATAGTCTTATTATAAAATGCTAACATGTACCCAAACTGCAATTGAAGGACATTTTGTTGGCGACGATGATGCGTGTTTGGGTGTATCGCGATTCACACCAGTTTTTCCGGTATTTCATTTTCCATAGGTTTTTTAGTGAGAATAAATTGATTCAAATAAATAATTAGAGTAACACAAAGTTCATTGATTGCACCTTTGGGTTAGTTTGAGTTATTTTGGGTTAGTACCGATCAAGTAGTGGAAAGGGTACAGCAGCTCCACTGTACTGAGAAAATCAATTTCGTGGTTCCTAGTGGATTTTTGTGAAACTCCTCTTTTGATGTTCTTCAACGAAAAGAATCAAGTGAAGTCAGATCAAGTGATCTGGCAGGCTAAGTCACTAGACAACGTCTACTTGGTGAAAACTCCTTTATAATTAAGTATTGATCGTGACATGAGATAGGATAGGGAATATTATAGGATGGGGAATATTATAAATAGATTACAGATTCCAAAACTGTAGATTTTTCATAAATATGCTAAAAAATTCAGTAATAACCCAAACCATAAACCTTCAACATTCCAATAACCCCATAAAAAGCCTTTCATATTTTAAAACTACCCCTAATCTGGGCCCTAAAAAGTGAACCAGTTTTGTCAAAAAACATTCCGACTGGACTTTGGCAACATGATATATTTTTTTATACGATTGCAAAAAAGTGGTTCGGTTTTTCTGGTACCGTTACAAGGAAATTGGATTTTTTATGGTATCGGTACCGTTAGACTGAATTTGCAAAGGGTGATATACTTTTGCAAGGGGTATTGTAAAAGTGTGTTTTATTGGTTTGATGAAGAAGATGTTTGTTAGATTTTTTAGTGGGAATATAACACATTTTATCATTGTTTTTTGTTATATTTTCAATATTCTTTCTATCTTTGTGTACTCGTATCTGTGTTATGGAATTCAAATATTTTCTTGATTTATATTTTTCACATACCTTACCGACAATAAACTCGGGACAAGAGTAATTTGAGCCAAATTGATATTATCCTCATAATTGTTTTATTTGTTGTCTGATTTTAGTGAAATTTGAACCAAAGTGTAGCCCTATGTCTTGAGATATTACTCTTGATTTTGGCGTTGGAAAAATACCGATGGCTTGGTCATTATACAAGAATGAACAGGAGCTACTTTTTTACCCTCAAGTTTTCAACACCCTGTGGAAAAATTGAGCTGCAAAATCTAGCTCCATCATTTTCTGTTGTGAAGTGCGATCTTTTCTCAACAAAATGTTTTTTTGGTCATGACAATATCTGCTTTTTTAGAGAAGATACAGATTTTTAAATAAAATGCTGCAGTTTGTCGATATTTTCCCTAAAATTAATGAAAACATTTTCATAGATTTGCATGAACAAAATGTTTTCAAATTAATAGCGCGTATTGTCACATCGTTGCCCTATGACTTCTGCCATGCGAATGGCATGCTTTTGATGCCTCTTGGGAAATATTTGTTATTTTTCATGAAGGGCTTCTCGCAAATCAGGCAAGGTTTTCTGATTTCTATTGTGTACATGTCTACCTAGCAATCCTAGCATACCTTTCCCATGTGCTTGATTTCCCATTTTCAATTAATACAAGATCTGTACGGCCATGTAGTGATACCCCAGTCCACACCATGATACTACCGCCTCCAATGAGTGTTCGGGGTGAACAATTTGCCCTATATGAAACATTGGGTAGATTGAGACAATATGAAATCTTAGATCATTATTTGTTCATGCAAGTCTATGGGAATGTTTTCATTAATTGTTAATGAAATATCGGAAAACTGCAGCATTTTCTTCAAACATCTGTTTCTTCTCTAAAAAAAGCAGATATTGACATGACAAAAAAAAAAAGTAGGGAAAAGATCGCACTTCTTGACACAATATCATGGAGCTGAATTTTGCCGCTCAATTTTTACACGGGGTGTTGAAAACTTGAGAGTAAAAAAGTAGGTTCTGTTTCTCCTTGTATAATGACCAAGTCATCAGTATTTTTCGAAAACAGAAATCAAGGGTAATATCTCAAGACAGGGCTAAACTTCATACAAGTCTATGAGAATGTTTTCGTTCATTGATGATAAAATATCGAAAAACTGCAGCATTTTATTTAAACATCTGTAGCTTCTCTAAAAAAGCGGATATTGACAGGGTGTTGAAAACTTAAGGGTAAAAAAGTAGCTTCTGTTCCTCTCTGTATAATGACCAAGCCATCGGTATTTTTCCAAAACCAAAATAAAGAGTAATATTTCAAGACATAGGGCTACACTTTGGTACAAATTTCACTAAAATCGGACAACAAATAAAAAAGTTATAAGGATATCAATTCGACTCAAATAATTCTTGTCCCGAATTTATTGTCGGTGAGTGTAGTTTTTGATTTTCATTTTATTTGGCTCATTTTTTTTAAGATCCGTCACAGAAAAAATTGTGTTGACTATTTTTATACATATATTTATGAAACAATTATTTCATTATTATTTATTATTCAATTTACTAATTCTAGAACACGTCTCAATATCTTCGTTTTAAATTTCTAACCCAACCTTTTTTTGCCAAAAACCCCGACTGGTCATTTTTTTACATGGTTATGGTTATTGTCCCTATAAAGGAATGATATTTTTTAACGATTATCATAAAAATCCTTTCACCTTTTCGAAAAATCCTTTTCAAACCGTACCCAATGGATTATTACCCCTAATTTCGTTTCCTAAAAAACTGATCCAGTTTTGTGAAAAAAATACTGATTCGGTTTGACATAACAGAGTTTTTCTGCCAGGATGTTGATAAGATTCGGTTCAGGTTTACCGTTGTTTTGGTGATTTTGGTTTTATTGACTTAGTTGTAAAAAAAGTACTTGAATATGGTATTGAATGGTTTCTTGGAAATTAATTTTGAGAATGATTAAGACATGAAATGTGAAAAATCAATCACAGAAGGTAAGTACAAACTCAAGATCAAAGTCAACCGAGGTGAAATATCTGACCTATAACCAAAAAAAGTCTGTAGATAAATTTTAATTTTATAGGTACATTTTTAAGCAGTTTTTATTTGCTTTATAATGGTTTTTGACAGTTTTTTTCAAATCGTTCGTTGCTTGTCGTAGTTTTTTCACCCTTCTATTTTCTCTAGAATTCCTCGTAGTTGATTTTTCTAAATCTGTTTAAATTGTGGGACCTTTTTCTTCTGAAGTAGATCTGGAAAGCTTTATTAAAAAAAATCTAAACAACAAAAACCAATTTCTCAAGTCTTAATTCATCTATCTTTTGATTATTTTTATGTATTTTCCGTTAGAATTGCTTCTGAATTTGAATTTAAAATAGAAATAAAGTGGATAGAATAACTTTTCAAAAATATTCAAGTTATCCGAATAAAAGTGCTAGGTATGCCAGATTCAGTTTCTTTTTCATGATTCTTCCAATTCATGTTTATTCATATTTGTTGTTTACAGTTTGCTTTTCTATTCGAGTCAAATGATGTCACTTAAATGTTACTTGGAGAGAAAAAAAGTGAATGGCAGAAAATCATAAAAAAGTCTGACCAAATTCAAGAAATAACGTATAATAAGAATAATAACGAATACTAAAACATCACCGAGAGAAAAAAGAGTGAGCTTTCAAAATAATTTTAGTCCAGTTCAGCCAGAATGAAATGAAAAAGAAATCAAACAAAATTAACAAATTTAAATGGATCTAAATAAAAAAGAATCAAGCAGGTAGATCACCATGACAATGTTCTTCAGAATAGAAGCAAAAATGTCTTCTCAAGAACTGTTTGAAAATAAAAAGGTTTTGTCAAGTTTTTCAGTTCACAAACACAAAAGTGTAAAGATTAATTGAATAAAAAAACTAGAAAATTGTGGAATGGACGCAGTGAGAGTGAAGAAAAAACGTATAAACGTATACAAAATAATAATAAAAGTTTTAAAAAGCAATACAAATCATAAAGAGTTGAAAAAACAACTACAAAATCTTAAACGGAGGATATACGATGTGAACAGAAATTATTCAAAAGATGAAATCCATATTTGAAGTAATAATGTAGAAATAACCATTGAGGAGACAAAGTGATTTTATTTTGAATCTATTTTGAATGAGTGAATCATACCAACCCCCATTAAAGCGTGCACAAGCCCAACCATAAAAAACAACTTCAATTAGGTATAACCTCCACAAAAAAAATTGCCCAACCCCCATAAAAAAAACTATAAAAAATTGCCCAAGTTACCAAAAACATAAAAAAATTGCTCAACCCCCATAAAACCCAATCCAAGTTTGCACAATAAACATAAAAAAATTGCCCAACCATTTGTACACGCCGCCGGCACCATAAAAAAATTGCCTCATTGTCCTTTTTTACAAGGGCTGTTACACAAAATTGCTCAAACATTTTTTATGGCTTGATTTCGTTTTGCCAAGATCTGTGCAATTTTTACGTCAAAAATTCGATCCAGGTCAATTTTTTGCGTAATTTTCAGAACCTAACGGACGCTTTTATGGGTTTACTACTATTAAGTTTACGTCATAAAGACTAACTGTCCATACTTTTATTGGAGATGGTGTACCGTTCATAATTATATGCAAAAAAAGTTTAGGTACCGTAGGGTCTTACTATGACAAAAAAAAGTTACGGTATATGAAGCTAAAAGTGTTAAAACTGTAGAATACACTAGACTGGAAAATAAAAGTTTTACTGGAATGTCCTCTCACTTTTTCTTTGTTTTAGTTTAAAGGAGATCTGTAAACATTTTTTGCTTAGATCTTTTGAAAAATTTCAAGACCTTTTGGACAAGAAACACACTGAATAAAACTGAACATTTTTTTTTAAGAAATAAAAAATATAAAGCATTGATTCAGCACACTTCCAGAGACTACAAAAACTTTCTTCGTTCTATAAATGTTTAAAATGGTTTCAGCTTCAATTTGCTAGTTTCTTTTATTCCATTTATTTTTCCTTTTGTGGGTATTTTCCCAAACCCACTCTCATTACAAGCACGAACCAAAGCCATAAAACCAATATTTTGGTACCCCTTCTTCGGTGCCTTTGACGAGTGAATCCTTTCAAGCAAAGGACCATATTTTTATTGCTCTGATTTTATGTACCCTTTACGCAATGTTGACAAATTGACGGATTGGCGTAATAGAGCAATTTCACCCTTTTTGAAAGGGATAGGGCACTTTCGAGAAAAGGTGTTGTAAATTCAGGCTACTTTACATATTGGGAGAATTTCGCTATGCAAAAAGGGTTTATTGATGTGTCAATTGCTTCGACGAATTTCTCGGCATAACGTCAAAAGTGAAAGGATTTCTGTAGCTTATTGCGAAATATTCGTGCAAATTTGGGGTGGTTATTTGGCAAAGAGATTAGGGTTGTTGATGAGTGCAGTTAGAAGAATTGTTCTTCATTTGGTTGGTTTTGACATTTTATAGATCTTGAATTTTCAATCTTCCACATTGTTTAATTTTCAATGGTTTTCATCCTATTTTTTTTTGGTTTGTATTTATCCCATGCTCATTCTTGCACTATTCTGAATTTTTGGATCAATTTCAATCCTTTTCTGAGATATATTTTTTGTAAATTTAAACGAACATTGTCGGTACATACATATGTACAGGGTGTCTATTTAAGAATGGCAAGGTGCCAGATCTCAGAAACTGGGCATCCCAGAAACTTCCGGAAAAAAAAATACTGGGTAATATGGAATAGAGAAAATGCTGGAAATATATCAGAAGTTCCGTTTCGTTTTTCTGAAATAGAAACAAATATAAATGAGTACCGCTATGGATTCCTTGAGAAATTTCCTTCAAATTTGTTTTTTTGATTTTTTTTCTAGCATGTCAAATAAGACAGGTATCAGCTGTCAAACCTTACAACGCAAAAATGCTCATAACTTTGAAAAAACTCAACCGATTTACGCGATCTTGGTCTCAATTTGAAAAGGTGGTTCTCCCCTTCCACAATTTTGGGATTCAAATGATTCTGATCAGAAGAGAAGATTTTATTCAATATGATATGTGGACGACGAACATTTTTCAAATTTACTCGAAATTTTTAAAAACAAAGGCATAGTGAAAATAGTTCGTCTGAAATGTCGGCTAAATTTTGCACATCTTTCACGCATTACACTTTTTTCTAGCTCTCGAAAAAAATAAGCTTAATGCTTTTTCGTGATTATTCAATGCAAACGGTCCTACTATTTAAGATATAATTTGTTTGAAATAAAACAGTGACTGGGTGGTTACTAGGTAACGCAAAAATTTGTTAATATCTTTTTTACGAGGGCATCTTGAACAGTATCACCATTTTACATTAAATTACAGAAAAGCTTATAGGAACCTTTTTTGTTTCGAAATCTAGAAACAAGTGTAATACATGAAAAATGTGCGGAATTTGGTCGAGAATTCAGACGAACAATTTTCAGTATATCTTTGCATTTGAACATTTTAAGTAAATCCAGAAAATGTCCATCGTCCGCATATTATACTGAATACAATCGTCTGTTTTGATCGGAATCATTTGAAATCTCAAAATAGTGAAAGAGGAGCATCTCCTCTTTAAAATGAGACCAAGATCACGTCAATTGGTTGGGTTGTTTCAAAGTTATGAGCATTTTTGCCTTGTAAGCTAGCTGATACCTATCTTATATTTGACATGCTAGAAAAAAAATCAAAAAAACAAATTTGAAGGAAATTTCTCAATGAATTCATAGCGGTACTCATTTATATTGGTTTCCATTTAAAAATCACGAAAAAACAGAAATTTTGTGTTTTGATAGCACCGTTACGCCATCTTGTGGCTATCTTGGGAACTTCTGATATATTTCCAGCATTTTCTCTAATCCATAATATTACCCAGTATTTTTTTTCCGGAAGTCTCTGGGATGCCTCGTTTCTGAGATCTGAAACCTTGCCATTCTTAAATAGACACCCTGTAGATGTATTGTATTTTTACAAAGTATTTAGATATATATTTATTTTTTTTTCCAAAGTTCTAGTGGGTTTTTCTCCGTACTATTCAAGCCATCCTATATAAAAAAAAATGTTTCCTGGATGTAAATTCCATGCTGAATCAACTGGAGATTATTGCAAGAGCCGGTTTTCTTCAATATCAAATACGTATGAATTATATACCCATTAGGTACTTTTGATAAATCTGTCGCCACGATAAGCACCATTCTTATCGATGGACCCAGAACGCATAAATAGAGTTAGTTGTTAGTTTTAAGTATCATTTGTTTGTCAAAGTTCATACTGTTAACATCTGAATCATACTCATATTTCTATCTTAGTGAATAAAATTGTTTTTTAAAAAGTCTTTTGGTGTTTTGTGAATTATAATTGGCGCTGCGAACAGGATAGCTGCACGTTGTACTGTCAATTGACAACGGAGTATTTCAATACCTTAGCTGCTATCCAAAGAAACCTGAGTCCTCCGCAAACTACCCTGTCGAAGACACCAGAACAAGACATCAAAGAACTCACCCATAGCCCAGACTGTCGAAAAATGAGAGAGATTTTATTGTAAGTACCTTTACATTACAATTGCCAATCTTATTACCGTTTTTCTGTAAATGTCTGATGCGCCGGGAAAAATAAAACAATTTCTAAATAGAAATCATTCTAAACTAGGTTTAGTTATTGAACAGAAAAGCAACGTAGACACTCTAAATTATTCAAATGCAAATTTAGAAAAGATAAATATATCTATTCCTGAGGAAATATTGAACTTTCCCATTTCTCTTGATAATTCAGAAAAACCTGAAGAAAATAACTTGATAAATCCTATTTCAAAAAATAATCCTTTAGTTCAGAACGAAATCAGTTCTAATTCAATCTCAATGGAGAATCTCAGATTTTTTACAAATCTTCTGCCAACATTCGATGGCAATCCAGATAATTTAGAAACATTTATCCGAGACATCGACATATTCTATACAACCTTTTACGCAGGAGAAGAACTCCAAAAGTACGGCACAAACGCTGCCATTAAATCCAAATTAATTGGAAACGCCGCGAATTTCTTATTTTCGCGATCAGATTTAATAGACTGGCCCAATATAAAAGTAGCGTTAAGACAAAAGTTTGGCGACCCTATCTCTTATACAACCTTGATGCAAGAATTGCAATACTTTAGACTGGATAGAAATGAAACACTAACACAATTTACTGAACGGTTGAAACTTTTTAATCACCGGATTCATGCGAAAATTCATAACGAAATAAGTAATGAAGATAGACGAGTAGCACTAATAGAACAAATTAACTCAACTTCAATACTAATCCTATCTGCAAATTGTCCTAGATCACTTAGCACTGACATAACTCCCACTAAAGTAAGAACCTTAGATGATGCCTTGAGATATATCAAAGATTTCGAACTCATAGAAAACCAACGAAACATGTTAAGACAACCTTTTCACCAACATTCTAACAATACTGGTCATTATCAAAACAATAATAAAACAATCAAAAACATACAACCACACAACAAACCAACCTTTCCTAGTCAACCTGTCAACATCCAACCTCGACAACTTCCACCACAACGATTTTTTACTAATCAACAAGTATTTGGAAGACCCCAAAATGTTTTCGCCCCTAAAAGAAACTTTGTCCCTCAGCACAAACCTACCCCAATGAGTACAAGTTCCGCTGGTCCCTCTAGATTTGTGCCAAGAACAAACCAACAACAATTTAATCCTCAAATGCAACAAAGACCACAACATTATAATAATTACTTTAAAAGCAACGGTCCCAAAACTTGGACAGCTCAAGAATTAACGAACGTTGACACAGAAGATAGTGCTCACTCCCTTCTTTATGATGGACACTTTGAAGAATATTCCCATAACTATTCTGAAAGCGATTACTATTACAATACGCCAAATGACGAGACAGAACACCAACCACAAAATATTCCTGAAAATAATACTGAAACACCCACAGATCCTAACGATTACGAAAATTTTATGAACCCAGCCTCATCTCAATCACCAACATAAATAACTTGATGAAACAAACCCGACTACCCTTTTTCCAACTTAATTGTTTAAAACTAGCTGTATTAATTGATACAGGTGCCTCTGATTCTCTTATCACTCCCAAAGCTGCTAAACAATTTAGCGAATTTTATTTTTTCGAACCTTTCAAAGTAATCGCCTGTAGAAAAACCTACTCTAGTAATGATAATTTATTAATGCCACTCTTAAAAGAATATGGCATAAATAAAGACATACACCTTAGAATAGTCGACTGGCATAAAGATTTCGATGCTCTGATTGGCTCAAACGATTTACAAAAATTAGATGCTATTATAGATTACAAAGAAAAAACTTTAAAATTCAATAACATTCACATACCATTTACATTATTATACAATGAACCATTTTCAAGCAAAGAGATAAATAATTGTAGCTATTTAAAAATACCAGTAGACATACAAAATGGAATTGCCTTATTACCATCATTCCAACTAGACACTAACACTACCATACCCGACTCATTAATCGAAGTAAAGAACGGATTCTGCATTTTACCAAAACCTATCGATAATAACGAAATACAAATAAATTTTCACGAAAGAAAACATGTTATACCACAAAATGAATTTGTTATTCAAAACCCAGAAAATAATGGAAAAACAAATTCTAAATTAATAAATCGATTAAGGTTAGACCACTTGAATGACCTCGAAAAAAACAAAATTTTAGAACTTTGTCATAGTTTTAAAAATATTTTTTATCATGAAAATAGTGACTTAACCTTCACATCGCAAATAAAACACACCATTCGAACTAAAGATGATCGGCCTATTTACGTAAAATCATTTAGACACCCCTACGCAATGCAAAAAGAAATCCAAAAGCAAATACAAAAACTTTTAGATAATAAAATCATAAGGCCTAGTATCTCCCCTTATTCAGCCCCTGTTTGGATAGTCCCCAAAAAACTCGATGCATCAGGAGAAAAAAAATATCGAATGGTCATTGACTACCGCGCCCTTAATGAACAAACAATAGAGGATAAATATCCTTTGCCACGAATCGACGAAATCCTGGATCATTTAGGTAAATGTACATACTTCACTACTTTAGATCTCGCCCAAGGCTTTCACCAGATCGAAATGCATAAAGATTCGATAGAAAAAACAGCATTTTCAGTAAATAATGGTCATTTTGAATACTTAAGAATGCCCTTTGGTCTCCGGAACGCTCCCGCGACCTTCCAAAGAATGATGGACGAAGTCCTTCGCGAACATCTACACAAGTATTGTTTCGTTTACATGGATGACGTAGTCATTTTTTCAAAATCCTTGTCAGAACATTTAGATCACATACGAAAAATATTTAAAACCTTGCAATCAGTCAACCTAAAAGTCCAAATCGATAAATCTGAATTCCTTTCCAAAGACGTTTCATTCCTAGGACACGTTATTACGCCACAAGGTATTAAACCCAATCCTAGCAAAATTGACGCAATTCAGAAATTCCCGATCCCTACTACAGAAAAACAAATCAAATCATTCTTAGGACTCGTTGGATACTACCGACG
This sequence comes from Orchestes rusci, assembly GCA_958502075.1. Classification (NCBI taxonomy): domain Eukaryota; kingdom Metazoa; phylum Arthropoda; class Insecta; order Coleoptera; family Curculionidae; genus Orchestes; species Orchestes rusci. The sequence goes on along the minus strand of OY293306.1, from coordinate 29,317,779 downwards.
CTTTATAAAAAATTTCGCCAAAATAGTGTTTCCATTAACAAAATGCTTAAAGAAAAACTCAAAAATAGACCCCTTGAACCCTGAATATATCGAAGCTTTCAATAAATGCAAGATGTTGATTACAAATTCACCCATTCTTCAATACCCTGATTTTAACAAAAATTTCAAGTTAACTACAGACGCATCTAATATTGCTATTGGTAGCGTCCTATCCCAAGATGAACACCCTATCGCATTCTATTCAAGAACCTTAAATTCTGCAGAGAAAAATTACTCAACTATAGAAAAGGAACTTCTCTCTATCATTGATTCATGCAAACATTTTAGACCCTATCTATATGGACAAAAATTTGTTATCGAGACAGACCATAATCCCCTTGTTTGGCTTTCAAAATTGAAAGAACCTAATTCACGGCTTATCCGTTGGAAGCTTAAACTTGAAGAATATAATTTTGAAATTATCTACCGAAAAGGCAAAGAAAATGTTGTTGCTGATGCTTTAAGTCGAATCGAGATAAATATACATGAGACAACAGATAATGCCTCTATCATCCCTCAAACATCTGATAACGACATAGCTAAAGTAACAGACTTTGATATTGACTCATTTGTTAATGAGCGAGCTAATAAAGAATTATCGCAAGACCATGATGATAACGAAACCATTGTGACAATACATTCCGAAAACGATCAACAAGGTAATTATATTCCCATTTCCGAATCTCCATTAAATCATTCTAACAACAGAATTATCATCCAGATAGCCGAAGAATATCACATAAAACATACAAAACCCTTTGGGAAAAATCATTATCATGTTTTTATTCAGAAACAACAACAAGAAAAGGAAATAGTTACCACTATACAAGATATAATTCAACCTAATTTAAAATATCTTGTACATATACCTGATAGAAAATTAAAAGAAAAATTCCGAAACATCTTTGGAGCCAACTTTAATAAGAGCGTAAAATTAGCTTTTGCTGATATAGTTCTTAGAGATGTCACTGACAAAAATACACAAACTCAAATTATTAAAGATTATCACGCTCAAAATCACAATGGCATACTGGAAACATATAATCACTTGAAGCAAAAATATTATTGGCCACATCTCAAGGATCAGATAACTGCATTCATTAATAAATGCGAAATTTGCTTACAAGTCAAATACGAAAGAAGACCCTATATCACACCCTATTGTGGTCCCCTATTAGAAGATAAACCCTTCAAAACTATCCATATGGATGTGTTCACTTATAGAGCTACGAAATTTCTCACAATAATAGACTCCTTTTCTAAATACGCCCAAGCCTATACATTACCTGACCTGAACGCTGTTTCCATACTTAGTAAATTAAGACATTATCTTGCTCATCATAGTATACCCGAGAAAATCATCATGGATCAAGGTACAGAATTCAATAACAGCACCCTCAAGGAATTCTTAAAATTACTTCGTATCGAGAGTCACTATATCCCTTTAGCTACACCTCAATCAAACAGCCCTATTGAACGACTTCATTCCACATTATTAGAAAAACTTCGAGCAATTCATCTTAAAAATGACAACGACACACCCTCCGATCAAATGATAAACGCCATTTTAATATACAATCAAAGTATTCATTCAGTAACTAAACATTCACCTTTTTCAATACTCTACGGCCCCTATTATCACGAACCTTGTATCGACATGGACGTGACCATATACGAAGAATACAATAATCAACGAAAAAAAGAGTTATTACCGTATTTTAAACAAATATATTCAGCAACCCGTGAAAGACAAGAAAGCGCGAGTAAAAAACAAATAAAACACCCAGAACCTTTACCAACTTTAGAAAAAGATCAAGTCATATACTTGACAAAAGACAAACGACGTAAAGAGATTCCTCGTTTTGAAAAAGCCATTGTTACCAAGACAAAGGGCCCGCGAATTACCTGTACACAAGGAAGAAAAAATGTTATTACAACACATACCAGAAAATTAAAGAGATTAAGGAAGAAACCTTTGTTGCAGGATAAACCTCCTGATAACCCTCAGCCTGGCCCTTCAAATCGTCCCGATTAAGAATAACCAAGGCTACTACAAAGAGGACATAGGAAAGTCATTAATCTTAGAAGACTACCATACGTTTTACCTACCCTTTAATCTTAGTAGTATTAAGTATACATTATCATTACTATGCGTTAACCAACTAGCCTTAGAACACATAATCAAACATCAAAATAATCACCTTTTAACCCAACTATTTAACCTTAGCACAGAAAGACTAAATAATACATACGACGAATACGAAAAATTGTATGGAAAGCCCTCTCGTAATAAACGCGGACTTATCAACTTTTTAGGATCTGGAATTAAATTTGTTACTGGAAACTTAGATAATGAAGATTTGAATAATATTGAATCTCAAATAGAAACTTTAAAGTTTAATCAACTAAAAGAAATCAAAAGAATCAATGCACTAAGTAGTTTCGCTGGAGGTATTACTGATAAATTTCAAAACATGGTCAATCTTATAAACGAAAATTCTAAGAAAGTCCAAGAGAAATTATCTCAACTTGAAGAAAGACTAGACACAAACCTCTTAGTTCAAAACCATCTTTTGCAAATAAATAAACTTAATGACCTTTTGAAGACATGGGAAAGAACAATTTCATTTGCACATTCAAATTCTTTGAATATAGAACTCTTTTCACTTGACGAAGTGCATAATATTTGGCAATATCTACATCTCAATCACTTTTCCAAAACAGTATTTCCCATCAGGCATTTATCCGACCTAGTTACACTATGCCCTACAGGATTCATGATCTATAATGAATTGGCAATCGTAATTGTTAAGGTACCTATTTTTAGTATTAATTATTGTAATCTCTCATTTATCTATCCAATACCCAACGAGGCGAATCAATTGCTTCTAGTACCTAGCCATTTCCATTGCAACCACACCTGGTACACAAACTGCAACCAGATGCTGTCCCATTGGATATGTAAGGACGCCATACCAAGCAACTGTACTCTACATAATAAATGCATGGCAGTGACGGCATCGAATAACTACCAAGCATATCAACTCACAGAAAAGAAGAACCTCCTGATCTGCACAAAAGAAGAAAAAGAAATTTTCGAAAATTGTCAGCAACTACTGCAAGAAAAGGCGCAAGGATGCAATTTACTACTCAGCCCCTGCGAATTAATAATTGATGGACGAAAATTTCACCCAAAAGATACTTGGCTGGAAACAAAACAGTTTTCCAACAACCTAACTATCATCAATAGCAGTCTCCACATTAACTTCAAAACTCTACATTTTTCACGACCTGAAGACGTAAACAGTGATCTATTCCAACCACTAAGCCCAGAACCACTGGACATTACAATGCATACAACATCTCATGCCCTTTTATGGACAGTTATCCTATGTATTGGAATATGCATCTTAATAGCCTGGAGAAAAAGAAAAATATTCCTCACCATGAAGAGACTACAAAATATCGTCAACGAGGACGTTTCTCACTAAGGATGGAGGAATTATATACCCATTAGGTACTTTTGATAAATCTGTCGCCACGATAAGCACCATTCTTATCGATGGACCCAGAACGCATAAATAGAGTTAGTTGTTAGTTTTAAGTATCATTTGTTTGTCAAAGTTCATACTGTTAACATCTGAATCATACTCATATTTCTATCTTAGTGAATAAAATTGTTTTTTAAAAAGTCTTTTGGTGTTTTGTGAATTATAATTTATGTGAATTTATTTATCGAAATGTATTTTTATTGAGACATCCGTATATATCTGCAGTTTCCTTCCTTCTGGTGAAAATTGCTTTCGTACTTCGAGAAAACCTGTATATTTATTTATTAAACATCTCGTAGTTCTTTGTAGCAAAGTGCTAAATAAGCGTTTATTATTATTAGCCTATAGGAATCATTAACATTTGGAAGCACACAAGAATTTTTAGACGAAGCTTCATTTGATGTTTTTTTTATTGTTTCAGACATTTTTAAAGAGAGTAAAAGAGTAAAGGCACAAAAATGTATTTCAAGCAGTTTTCCTAAAGTATTTCTTCAGTTTTGATCAATTATCTGATCAAAACTGAAGAAATACTTTAGGAAAACTGCTTACTCTCGCTCGCGAACATTTCATTCAAGAAGGCAAAAGAACTTCAATATGACCTCTGTTTCTCCTAAATCAAATTTTTCCGTAGCTGAATCCAGATATATATGTTTTGGTCTTATATGTTTTGGTCTTTTCAACAATCCAGGTAAGTGGTTTGAAGTTCTTTCATTCCACAAGTTGGCCAAACCAAAATGGTGTCATGTAATTAGTGAAGGTCAACCTCGTAAGAGACAAGAAACCAGTTGTAGGTTTCGCTTTACAAAAAACCTGGAAGATGTACCAAGCTAGGTGATTTGAAATCAAGGAGCAAAAACGCACCAAGCGCTAGTATTTAAGTTAGGACGAAATCCGTCTCGCACGCGATTCACTGCTGGAAGAGGCTCCAGTTTGTTCGTATTTTTATTTCCTTTTCTTTTATTTTTCGTAGCCTTTAGAGATCGGACTGCGCAGGTATGAATCGGACTTTTGGCATTCCCACCTGTATTTCTAGATGCCTTCCGGAAGTTAACCCGGTACCAAAGAGTCAAATTGAGCGAGAAGACTGGGAAACTAAAAGGCTCATCCCGGACGTCCTATTGCGGAGGAGAGATTTAGTGAGTACCCCACACTACCCTATGGTCTCGGACCATAGGGTGTCTGGTTTCAAATTCCTCTCCTTGGGGCTGGAACCCCTGAACAAAACAAAAGTCAAGGTCGCAACCTCCCTCAACTCGTAGCCCACATCAGAAAGTTTAGTTGCAAGGATTTCCAAGGACTTTCTAAATGCGACTTCCCTCAAAGCGTAATATTCCGAAAGTTCTCTGGACTCCACGTTCCCCAGACCTGACCTCCTGTGAATTCTTTTTCTAGGGCTTTTTGAAATCTGAAGTTTGATTCCATTCAAGAGTTAAAGGAAGCCATCAGAAATGAAATCACAGCTATTCCAGACATATGATGCAAAGAGTATGACAAACTTTACCACACATTGATTTTATTTCAAATGAACGATAACAATTGAGATTTTGACAGGCTTTCAAAATTGGTCCGTTTTGGTTTGACCACCCTGTAGAAAAAAACATTTTCAAAAAGTGAGTATACTATTGTTAATATTGCTTGTCAATAGCGAGTTTAGGACTTGGAAAATCAAACTTCGATACTTCTCAAATTGCCAACGTTTCCATCATTTATTTTGATCTTTTTCAAGACTACAATAAGAATGAGAAATATTTTACTCACTCTGCTTAATAAGCAGGCCTCTGAAGTACAATCACAAAACTATTCTTAACAGCAATTCTGAACAATGATGAAACAAGAGAAAATAATACTAAATATCCACATCAGTCTAGGCCAGAAACACTTTGGGCACCAATGTCATTGATCGCTGTGCTTGTGAACGTTGACATATAGAATATAGTTTATTGAAATTAAAAAGATTTGTAAAGTATTGGTGAGGTGCTCGGAATATAAAGAATAGGAATTTAATAATTGTACTATGCATACACCTACAGTACTTATTATGTTTGATGGATACGGTGAAAACTTTAGGTCTTTCAATGAGGTGAGTTTTTTTTTTGTTAGGTTTGTGTAGAGTATGGTTGTAGTGTTTCTGGCCTAGAATGATGTGGATATCAAGTTTTATTTTCTCTTGTTTCATCATTGTTGAAAATTGCTGTTAAGAATAGTTCTGCGTGATTGTATACTTCAGAGGCCTGCTTATTAAGCAGAGTGAATAAGACATTTCTCTTTCTTATTGTAGCCTTGAAAAAGATCAAAATAAATTATCGAAACGTCGGAAATTTGAGAAGTATATCGAAGTTGGATCTTCTAAGTCCTAAACCCGCTATTGACAAGCAATTCTACATACGAGAGACACTAATCTAACAACATTATTGATATTGTATACATCAATCAATCAATACAACCTCAATCTGATGGCAGAGCAGCTTCATTACTATAGTAAACCAAGAAGGAATGAAGATAATTACCACGGCCAGTGGTGAGAAGATCCCATATGTTAACAAAAACAGCTCATGTTGACAAAACTTGTCGCAATGGTTTTGGTTTTGGCTCTTAAAAATTATTTTAAATTTGAAATCGCCAGGAAAAAGGAGGTCGCGTAGTATGAACATCTTGAAGAGGAAGAGTTGAGGTAGATGGTGCTAATTTGAGCTTTCCAGGACGGATTGAGTTCGTTCAAAAATCCCTTGAACACCTAATAATTAATGGAGTGAAATCGGGATTTTTGAGGTTGGCGCAAAGCAACATCTCAGATATTCTACACCAAACACGCAGTATGTTATTATAGAAACTACGCTAGATTTTTGAACTGACATACAAAATCAATACTAACATCCTTAAGCCAGTTGCGTAGGTACAATCATAAAGTATCTTTTTTGAGCAACTTTATGCAATTGTTATCATAAAACTTCTGATTTGTACAAAAACTTTTTATGATGCAATTTTCTAGGGAGGTTTTTTTATGAAGGTTTGTTATTTTATTGTGATTGTGCAAAATAGAGCGGCTATTGGGCAATTTTTTTCTGATGTTCGGGTTTTTATGAGGATGGGTTCATTGCTTGTCATGTTGCTCGTCAATAACTATGATTACATCAATCCCAATGAATTATCTTTAAAATATTCATCAATTATAACTACATTTTTGCTCACTTCACTGTTTGAATCCTCCATTTGGTCTACAACATTTTATGGACTCTTTATTACGACATGCTTTATTATGCAAAGTAGTCTGAATTTTCGCAAATCTGTATCACCCTTTGTTGACTACCTAGAAGGCTTAAATTGCCCCTTCATAAAACTCTTTTTGGATTTTTCTACCCCTTCCATAAACCTTTTGCTCCAGTTATCAGTTATATGCAAATTAAGCGTGCTTTTTTCCATGAGACTTTTATTTACAGCAATAAAGTATGATTTTGTCATAAACATTTAAAGTGAATAGTTCTCTTTTGAAATAATCCAAATTGTTTTATTTACCTTGATGACTGAGTGATAAGACGTTGTTACTTTGTGCATACATTTCATAATTTTATAATATATGATTCACTCTTCTTGATTTTACAGTTTTTGATTTCCACAATGTCCTTTTAATATCAGCTTATTGTAAACTAATTTTATTTTGACTCATTCATTAAAAGAGATACTTTTTTTTATATCAATGGTTTCTACCATATTATTTGTACCTATTCTCTTAAAACGTCTTGAAACCTCCTTCCTCCTTCCTTGAATCATCGGTCAATGGATCAAAAAACTGAATCACCAAAGAAAAAAATAGAACTAATGGAAAAAAAGCGTTACAGAACCAAAGAATCAGAAAAATAATCAAATAAAATCAAAAAGTCAAAGAAAAAATCAAATCTTTAGAGAAAGAACCAAAGAAGAAATAACTGAACTCAAATATCATACAATTCCTAATATTCAATCCAATTATACATAGTGTTCCATCATTGTGTGCCTTAGAAGTGTGAATACTGATTTTTCAAAAATGTATGGTACTTTACTTCTTTATTACTTTCAATAAGTTATAACCACTGCTTGCTTAGACAGTGAAGTAAAACATTTTCACCACTCAATTTGTTCTACAGACTACCTCTAATCATTTTAGCCACGGTTCATGTGACTCCAAAACAACTGAACATTATTCATCCTTAAGGGTAAATATTGAACTATTTAACCAAAACCAATCGTTTATTGCGGTTCAACCCATGTTAGAAAAAAACCAAAAATAGAGTTGTTCCAGCAACCGCACAAATTGCTTCTGCTATGCTTGTTACAACTAGACCAAAAGTTCCCGGAAGGTCCGCCGTTCAGTAGTTATGTTCTCACAGTTTAATTTGTTCATGACAAAATATTGGTTTTGGTATACAAAAGAGTGGCCGTGACGATGTGGTATGGTTGGCAAAATAGACCATACCATGATAAATGGATTCGTATGTAGTTTTTTTGGTAGCTCAATATGCAAAGGGAAGAATGTAATAAGTCCACACTGGAGTTATAACTCAAAAGTGGGTTATAGAGTGTTAACCAACTTTACTCCATCTACAACTAAAAGAAAGTACACAAGTCCTCTCAAGTAATTGACAATGAAAAATAAATTAAATTATAGAGAGAATAAAATGAAATAAAAATGACATAAAGGAATTATTAGAAATTAGGAAGACAGGATGAATGAGCATAATATGGTACAAATAATCCCTTCACACCTCAGCTACCGAGGTGGCAACAAACCCACCTTTCTCAGTCTCAAACGTGCCGATATACTAAAAAAGGTGTTAAAAAGAATTAATCCCTCTACATGAGTTTGTCCACAGAACACTGCCGCAAGTGTGTCCTTTTGGCAAAAGGGCGGTGGGTTGTGAAAAGGTACTAAATACACAGCACATGGAAAAAGACGTGTTTGAAATGATTATTTTGTGGCTGGGTGATTGTTTGCAAAGAGTTTGTAAGAATTGGGATTTATTTATGTTTCGTGTGACACACATTATACTGTGTGTCGCAGATAAGATGAATACACCCCTGTATTTTCCTTATTTAAAGAAGTCGGGGTTCGAAATTTTGTACAGTCATACAGACTGATGAGTCACTTTTTATGATATCTAACTGAAATTTGTACCCCTACCACGTCTTCGCAAAAAGAATCATTTCATATTTTGCTCCGCGTCAGAGAAATCAAAGAAAGTTACTGGAAAAAGTTGTTTTAGTTTGTGTTCTTACCCCGGATTCCAAGTTTCATTAAAAAGTTCCATATTTTTTTATCAATATTTTTGTTCATTTTGGAAATAATGTTTTCATTTGATACAATATAATTCTCATAAAAACTAAAATTTTGCCTCCTTTCCAATATAATGATGTCATGGCTTCTCTAAAACAATTTCTAAGGTTGTGGAAAGACATTATTTTTATTAGGTGTGATTAAATCAAAGGAAAATATAAAAATAAAAATTCGAATTTTTTATTCATACTCGGTATCCAGAGTAATAATATAATTTGAAACAACTTTTTCAAGTAACTTTTTTTGATGTCTTTGACGCGAAGCAAAATATCGAGAATTGGCCTTCTTTGCGCAGACGTAGTAGGCGGGGTCTAGACATCAAATTTCAATTAACTACCATTAATATTGGAGCTTATCAGTTAGTATGACTGTACAAAATTTCCAACAAAACTAACCCAAACTTACCCGGACTTCTTCAAATAAGGAAAATACAGAGCTGTAATTATCTCATTTGCGACACACTGTATAATATGGTGTGAATAATGGAATGTAATAAATAATACCGACACTTTCCTGAGTTTCGAACAGAATTTTTCTCCTGATTTTACTTAAGTATATATTTTCGTGAGTAAGTAGGTGCCACTTTTATCAGAGGTTTCGCGATTTATTTCTATTCAATCTCTAGTTACCTATTTTGTAGCGCCTCCAGACTTTGTCCACAAAGCCTGACTCCTCCACCAAATTTCATCAATTTTCTTTTCTTTTGAGTTTGCGTCTTAAAAAGAGACAAACACACAATCCGACAGGCCATCAAATATATCGACGGAGAAAACAATCAAATATTTGAACTTCTTAAATGAAGAAAACATTTGAGATAAATATTTTCTGAACTATTTTGTTAATTGAATTATACATAATATTATAATCTATTTTCTTGTCCAACCGAAACATTTTGCGAATTTGATTTGTTTGTGTGTTTTTGTAGAATTCTCTCTCATTTCTTGATGTTTAGAAATAGGCTTCGAGAAATTCCCAAGCGACTGAAGCAGAATGTCATCAATATAAGTTTGACAATGTTTGTATTATTTGGTCTTATAAACAGAAAGTGTTTTCTTTGGGTCTTCTAAGAAGATGTATCAGACTAACAAATTAAGATATGCATATTGTACTTCAATTGACAAAAAACAAACGATAAAAACTAAGTTGAATAATGGCCGCTCACAAACCGGCGTTCTTTGCTGACTTTCTTTCCCGTCATTCCTTCCTTTCAAAGGAAAGAACGCCAGTTAGTGGGAAATGAGGTGATAAATGCACATTTCATCTTTTCTGTCAAGTTGAACCGACGTTTCAATCCGACAGGACAAACCCATTTGTGGTATCATGGGACAAACCGGCATTCTTTTCTCTGGGAGCGCCAGTTAGTGTGTGAAATGATGAATGCGCATTCCATCTAACAGGAATACATTCCTCTCAGATGATTCACCAACACTCTTTCCTCTCGTTAGTGTCCTCTGAGCAGATTATTTTCCCCGCAAAAATGTGATGACAGATCGAGAGAAAAGATGACAGGAAAACGTTCTGTGTCATTGGGAGATGAAATGATTATTATCCCGTCAATATTTTAAAAGGAAAGAATGACGAGAAAGAATGTCGGGTAGGAACGCCGGTCTGTGGGGACCTAATGACTCAAATCATGATATAGTAAATCAGAATTGAAAAAAAAAGAGACAAGGATAACATAGATCTTGATAAATTATACAAGAAGACCAATTTGTGATACCATTATTGCCATTTTCGAAACAGTAAGTGCTACGAGGTCGGTTGAATAGAAGAAAAGTTGCCGTTTTGAGCATCATTAAGATTTGTGTCGAATTTTTTTTTTAATTTTTCGAAATACACGGTGAATAATTATTATTGTTAAAACGGTCCAAATCAATATCGTCAATTATTCCCGAAATTATCCATTTTGAGGACACGGTTTGAATTTGAAAGTGTTGATTTTTTCTCATTCTAAAATACGATGTGTAAACGACGTTTCGTATTCGAGTAACCATCATCACTCGAGTGCGAGTGCGGCACGTGGACAATTTGCACAATTTTTGGAAATGGGAAAAATATCAAGATTAGGGCGTAATAATGCCATTAACGATGAAAAAATTAATCTGCGGCCTTTAATAATGTAGTTATCAATTATTGAGAATCATGGCCACGCCCACCAAAAACTATCCTGTCGAAATGGACGTGACGTCACAGTAGTACTCGAATATTTTACATTTTACCCGTCAAGTCGGTCAACCCTACGCCCCTATTTTCTACTGGTCGCGCCATAGCCTACAAATTTTGTTGATGTTTTGATTGTGCGTGTTCATCATTTCATTACTAAGTATGATTGATTCAGTAGTACCAGGGTGCAAAAACTCTTGCCTATTCACGAGAAATAAAATCTTTTTCTCGTTTCCAAGAAATCCTGAAATGCGATAAACTGGTTTCAAGCATTGAATTGAAGTGATGCCCTATTGTCTGTTATGTGCTGTTTGTGAAGATCATTTCAATGTTAGAATAGGTTCATCGTTAAGAGAGAACAAAGTTTTCAATTATTAATTTCATCATTGACTGAGTGTCGGCTGTTCCTAATCAACCGTGGCATTACCGTAAAATTAAAATGTTGTTAACCAGGTAACGCTTTGTCGTTACCAGGTTTGGTGAGTAATTGGTTACTGTATCGCGATACCAGCTCGAGATCAAACCCCAAAACGTTCTGATTACTTAAATTATTATCTATGGTATAACGTAACTGCTTAATTAGGTACCTCCCAAGAGATTTGCCCCTGCTGCGAAGAAAAGTTGGGTTAGGAAATTCGAAACCTGGTTAACGCCAAAATCCGCCTTATTTTTTTTCATAATAGTGTCACTGTGTCAAACGACTAAATGTTGAGTGGTCGACAAGGTAGTAGACATGAAAGGATAGACCAGTAAACCATCGACCAATGACTGTTGACTCAATCGCAAAGATGATGACGTCACGGGAAGTAATATGGCCACCTCCCTTTTTCGGGTATTTTGTGAAGTCTGCTTTCTCTTTTTAGTTTATCTAGTTTATTTTTTTGAAAAAATTTGCCAAAGACTTTCAAATATTGGGCAGAATACGTATATACGAATACGCGGGAAAAGTGAAATTCCTCAGCTTATCTTGAAACCGAGATGAGCATTTACAACAAAAACTGTCCGGCGAATATCGATACGTGGCTGATTGTTGATGTGATGGAAGGCAACGAGGGCGACGAGAATTTAAAAGGAGATGGAATTTGCAAAATTGATGATGATCAGAAATCAATTATTTTAATATGCAGAACATGTAAATGTTCCTTTCATGCTAAATGTGAAAGTGTGGAGACCAGAGGGTTGCACATGAAAAAATCTTGGAAATGTAAGTCATGTGATCCTGTAAACAAACCGAGGAAAAGGTTCCGTACGGAAGATTTTGGAGATGAACCCGTTATAATTGGAGAAATATATTCAACCATACAGTTTTTAGCTGAGAAAATGAAGGAGTTGACTGGAAAAGTAGACCTTCTGAATGGTGAAGTTGATGAATTGTTGAAAGAAAATCACAACCTCAAGGCTGAAATTAAAAGTTTGGAAACCACAAACTCATCTGTCGCAGTTTCTTTGTCGCAAACGTCTAATAACACAAGTTATGCAGCGGCTACTAAAACCAATAAAATATTAGTGGTTCAACCTGTGGGAACTCAACAAAGTATCCAGTAAAAGAGCACTTGAGAAAAAATGTGAATCCAACAGATATTAAGGCAGGTTTAGCGATGGGACGTCAAACAAAAAATGGAGGCCTCATTTTGAACTGTGGTGATGAGAAGGAGTTGTCGAACATTCAATCTCAAATCCAGAATAAGTTGGGAGACAATTATATTGTGCAACGCCGAAGCAGATTAATCATCGTGTCAAAGTAGTGGGAATCGATGATGGTGAATTTCAAAATTCTAATGATGACATCCTTAGCAAGCTGATCAAACAAAACAATTTGATCATCAACACAAATCCAAAATTGCTGCTATTATGGAAAACCAGGGTTACTAACAATCGTTTCAATGTTGTCTTGGAAGTTGATGCCACCATCTATAGCATGATTATGGAGAAGCAGAAACTCAACTTAGGATGGAATCGGTGTCCAGTTTACCCTGATTATGGAATTGTCCGTTGCTACAAGTGCTGTCGCTATGGCCATATAATAAAGGATTGCAAGGAGAAGAAGGTCTGTGCTAAGTGTAGTGGTGAATTGTGTGTACAAATAATGTGAGTGAATGTTCAAATTGTATTTTAGCCAATGATTAGTATTGCGAAACTAAAAATATTGAACGGAGTCAAATAAATAAGATCTTTAAATAGCAATTAGATTGCGAGATTGGCTTGGGCTCGGGTGTTGTTTATTTTAACTGTCAAGGGATCATAAACTACAAGGACAATATTGTCATTGAGATCAATAATTGGAGACCTAAGTTGGTTTTACTTTCTGAAAACCATGTTTCGGAGGATGTTGATTCAGTTGAGCTCGAAATAAATGGATATACAAACTGGAACAAACTGTGACCTTTGACAAAAGAACAGGGGGGGTGATGGCTCTAATGAGGTCTAATTTACGTTACAAAATCAAGAACATTCAATGTATTGATAAATATGTATGGATACTCTCACTGGAATTATCTGTTGCTGGCAAGAGGTACTTATTTGGTGTGTTATACTATCCACCGCAAAATGAAAACTCAAAATCTGACGATTTTTTTGCGAACTTTATGGACCAATTGCCTGAATTTGATGGCATCAGCTATGTTGTGGGGGACTTTAGTTTCGACTTGTTGAAGGATACTTTTTATGGCACAAAAATACGAAATATCATATACTCCAATGGATTCCACCAAATCGTAGATACTCCCGCAAGAATCACAGAAAGAAGTCAGACACTAATAGACTACATCATAACCAATGATAAACATACTAATCACAGAGTTCATCATACCCCGAAGATTAGTGATCATTCTATTCTCACTGTAACATTAAATAATAATATTCATATTAGTGCTACAGATCTGATAATGTATCGAAGATCAATGAAAAATTATGATGTGAACACAATCCAGGATTTTCTCATTGATGCTCATTGGAATACTTCCCTTTCTGACGTAAATTTATTCGCTGATCTTTTTGTTCAAAATATAATAAACGTTCTCGACAAAATGTGCCCTATAACCAAAATATATTTTAAAACAAAAGTACTTGGACAAAAAATGGATAAATAAAGAAATTAAAGAGATGATGAGAGAGCTCTTTATAAAAGAGCTATTTGGACGGATAATCAAGAATGTGTGAATGAATACAAATTCTTGAGAAACTCGATAGTGCACAAAATAAGGACAGAAAACGAGAAATATTTCATTGGAATCATCGATGAAAATAAGTATAACCCTCAAGAACTCTGGAGAAACCTAAAAACACTTCTGCCAAATAAAAAACACAATCTGCCTGAAGAAATTATTTTTGAGAAGAAAACATTTGATGATGAGAGGTGCATAGCCAATAAATTCAATGAGTATTTTATCCATAGCATTGACAATATAATTGGTAATATTCCGGACCCTATATTAAAGTATATCGTAGCGCCAACTACTCCACGTATTATTTTTCACAAATTTGAAAATGTCACATTGCATAAGATGAAAAAAACACTGAAAAAAAATGAAAAATGTTGGGAGCGGTGATAATGGAATATCTAAAAAAATTCTCAATGATGCTTGTTCTGTAGTTCGAAACCGACTACTGGACGTCATAAATCTCACCTTAACCACTGGAACATTCACGGAAACCTGGAAAATGTCAACAGTAATACCCGTTTCTAAAGTCCAGAATACCAAACAACATCAGGAGTTCAGGCCAATCAACACTGTTCCTTCTTATGAAAAATTATTAGAGATTGAAGTGAAGAAACAATTACAACTTCACTGCGACAAAAACAATATTTTAGTTCCTAACCAGTCGGGATTCAGGGAAAAACATTCATGTGAGTCAGTGATTGTAAATATTTGTTATGATTTTACTTATGATTACTGTTTCTTATATATATTAATGATATTGTTAAATAGTTAATAAATGTGAAGTATAACCGTTCGCAGACGACACTATGTTGTACGTTGTTGAAAAAGATCTCAAAGAAATGATAGACACTTTAAACACCGACTTAGACAGAATTTTCAAGTGGCTTTGTGCTAATAAAGTGAGTATTAATACAAGTGAATCAAAATTTTGTATATATGGTAATAAGTCCAGGTCCAGGTTGTCTAACGTTAATATGCAAAATATAAATATTGTAATAAACAACTAAAACATTGTGTATGAAGAGAGAGTTAAGTACCTTGGGATAATATTGGATCCAAATTCAAATTTTCATTATCACGCCAACTATACAGGGTGTCTCTAAAAGGTCTTCACAAAATTCTACCACATGTTTCTGAGGTCAAAATAAGCAGATTGAACGCAACTGACCTCAGACCGAAATGTCACCATTTCCGAGATACGGGGTGATCAAGTTTAAAATTAACAATTGAATTTTGTCATTATTTTGGACACTTTTTCACATATTGCTTTGAAAATTGGCATATTTGAGGGTTTTGTGGCATGAGAAATTCGATTATGAAGTCCGTTTTAATGTGGCCGCTAGAGGGAGCCCTACACTCTACATTTGGTGGTTTAAAATGTTCATAACTCCGTTTTCGAGATACAGGGTGGTAAAGTTGTAAGTCGAAAACGGAGCAATTTTAAAGACAGGTAAGTAGCTTATCTTGACCTCAGAAATATGAGTTTTGTTAAAGTAATTTTTTGGAAAGTTTGTGTAAAGAAGGGATATTCCGGTGTGGCATGGAACTCTTTGAATGGAAATGTCTCGAAAACGGCTTACTTGAGCGAACTTTAACAAAAGTACCTTATTTACTTGAAATCACCTGAAGAATCTTTTTATTCAATGAAAGATTGAGAAAAATAACGGAGAAAATAGCTATGGACATTTTAAACCACAAAATGTAGAGTGTAGGGTTCCCTCTAGCGGCCACAGTAAAACGGACTTCATAATCGAATTTCTCATGCCACAGAACCCTCATATGCTAATTTTCAAAGCAATATGTGGAAAAGTGTCCAAAATAATGACAAAATTCAATTTTTCATTTTAAACTTGATCACCCCGTATCTTGGAAATGGTGACATTTCGGGCAAAGTTGAGTTGCGTTAAATCGGCTTATTTTGACCTCAGCAACATGTGGTAGGATTTTGTAAGGACCTTTTAGAGACACCCTGTATGATGAGAAAATTCTCTCAAAAAGTCGGTTTTATTTCTCAAGCGTGTCAACAACTTTCTACTTAATGCAAAATTGACGATATATAATGCTATTGCATCTCCCCACCTCCAATTCTGTTCAACCATTCTATACAGCCTGCCAGACTATAAAATCAATGATATCCAAAAAAAATCAAAACAGAGCTTTAAGAGTAATTCTAAAATGTAATAAATACACCTATAAAAATAATGCTTAGTATATTAGGGGTGTTGTCCGTACGCCAGAAAATTATAAGTGATAAAGTGACAGTGTTTAGAGATGTTCATAATTATAGGACTATAGAAATTGTGATGATTTTATTCTTGTTGATAAATGTGAATCAAACCAAATGTATAATGCCATGATGTATAAAGGCTTACATGAGTTGAATCTTCTACCAACGCATTTGAAATGCTGTGATAATATTATCTTATTTAAACGATTATTGAGAAAACATGTAACATCCTGTGATTAATTATATTTATGCTGAAACTATTTTTCACTTTTATATTCTGTAACTGTTCACTTGTATAGCGAATGCTAAATAAACCATTATTATTATATTATTAAAAGAAAAAGAGAGTCTCAACTAAATTTGGTTTGTATAAAATTGTGGTTATACTATAATCAACTCTTTGAAGGTTTCGAAACTGTCGAGAGATTGAAAAAATGTTCATAATATAATAATGGACAATTTGCATACATTTTCGAATGACTTGAAATATACGTATTCTAGACATTATTTGAAAGTCACCAGCGAAAAATTTTTTCCGAAAAACCAAAAATATATGAAAAAGAAGACGCGAATTTTACTGTATGATCGCAAACGGGGGGAAACATAATACCCTCCCGAGAGAGAGAGAGAGTCATCTCAGTCAATACGCCAGACAGAGATAGATAATGTATTCTGTGACGTAGTGAATGTTGAATGGCGCTCTTTAATCGGTGATTACTACATTGATAGAGGTCGTGGGTTGATTTTTCAAACATCAATAGCATCAGTACTCACTAATAATCCTTATATTTTTCATATCTATATTTTAAGAAAATAGAGACCCAAATTTTCTAGGAAATATTTTTTTTCGATGCCAGGGGTCGTATTTTCGAAACCTTTCCAGTATGATTCGTGTGCGAAAGTGGGTGGAATTCTCACAAAAATAGGTTCATTTGAGCAAAGTTCATCCAGTTTTGTACCACGTTTAGAATTTTGAATCACTTTCGTACACGACTTATACTTGAACGGTTTCGAAAATACGACTCCAGTTATAGAAATTGGGATATCATCCTTATTTTGGCTGAAGTTTTGTTCAATATATGGTCAACCTTCAAACAAAAGTGGGAGTTTCGAATGCTGAAAATAAAAGTCTTTCCAGACTACTCTTGTCACGCGATGAAGCGTGGTTATCCAAGAACCGCGCACTTTCAACGCACTTTCATTTTTTCCAACCCCAAGCTACCTGCCACGCCAGGAACACCCTTGAGTCTTTTACAGGTCTTTCAAGATATAATTCGATACCATATAATCATCCGTATTGGAATGATAATAAATTTCGTAACGAACTTTTTTCAATGGACATCCTTTAACGTTCTTTTTTGAATATGTTATGTAGATGAGCGGATTATTTGAATGCGATCGAGTGATTTCCTATTTCCTGTTTATTGGCGCTAAAAATGTCGAAGATTTAGTTTTCATTGATATAAAAGCCTAAGCGTTTTTTAAATTTGTCTTACTGCTGAGTGGATAAATATTGATTTTCTTAAAGGACAATAATTATTATCTTAAACACTCAGTTACGGAATCTCGACGTCTCTATTCCTATCTTGATCAAGGGCTAGAATAAGAAAATTTCAGTCAGATTGCCCAATATTTTTGAATACCCGATTTGGTTTTCCATCGTTCATTCCTAATTAACTTGTTTGGTTTCGAATGACCAAAACTTTTTTTGCTTTTAAGAGTTCGACAATCCCGCTATTTTGTTTACGATCTTTTCCTCCATGCGATGCCAACTTTTCAGAGCCGGTTCCATTGCTTGTGCATGGGCATGGTTATCCAGTTTATATATAGGTCAGTGGTGCACACAAGCGTTGATTGAAAAGAAGATGATTCTTCTTTTCAATCAACGACACAAGTTAGCGTAAAATAACGATATTAGACCAAAAAGCACTGGGTAAATAATGATTATTATGTAGATTTTGAAAAGAAAACCAGAAATACAGTGCATTATTTGAAAAGTAAGAGAATTGAAATTAAAAAAAAAAAACGGTAAAAAGATAAAAAATGTGAAATGAAAGACATACAGAGTGACTCATTTGAAAGCGGGCCACCCGCATAACATTTTTATTCATGGAGCGATTTTGACGATTTTTTTTTTGAAATGTGGAGAGTGAAAAGGTTTATTTTGAGGCCAGACGGCGTCAAGTTTTTTCAAAATTCAAGGCCTACTAGATCATATTTTAGAGAATCCAGAATCCATTTTAGCGATTTTTTTGGAAAAAATCTGTCTACGCCATTGGATTCGTCATACCTTGAAATGGATCTTAACCAAGTTTCATGAAAAAATATAAAAAATTGACGATTAATTTTTCTATGCACCAAGAAACATTTTACCTCGTAACTCTTGCGAAAGCAAATCTATCAGAAAAAAAATATTACATATAAAAATTTAATAGATATTCTCATGTCAAAATACAATGAAAACAAACAAATGAGATTGACAAAATAAAATAGAAAAAAAACGCTGACAAAGATGCATTTTTTGGGCATTTGAGACGTAGTTGACTGACACTAGTGACACTAGTGACAGTGACACCCTGGTCTGATGTAAGGTTTACATTCAATTTGTTTTCGAATTGGAACTGTCAAATTTCCGCTTGGCAAACGGGGATGATATGCTACCATCTACATTGTTATGATGTTCAAATTCTCGCACACGCAAAATTCAATGTGAATTGTGGATGGTACCATATGATTCCCGTTTGCCAAGCGGAAATTTGACAGTTCCACTTTGGAATAAGATTGAATGTGAACCAGGCAGGAACTAACCCAAACTATCATGAAATTTGAGTGTCTTGACATGAAAGTTTGCTTAATATTAGTTATTTTTTCGATTATTTCAATTTTAACGGACAAATCAACTTAACATGTCCAAAAAACAGCTATCAGGTATTCAAAAAAATCTTTTGATCGAGTTTGAGGGCTAACCTGGAGCTCGTAACGCAAAAGCATACGAACCAATTTACCAATGTAGATTCACGGAGACTATGGCAAGAGATTGCGATTAAGTTTAACTCGATTCCTGAAGCAACAAAAGACAGGGAAGAATACACATTTCAAAGCAATCATCAACCTCAAATCGTTGCCTCTCCACATTCTCAATATTTCTTATTAAATTACCACCGATAAACGGTTATGCAATCACCAATTTATTCTAATATGAACATAAATACTCAAAATCACACTTTGAAACGTTTTCCCAAATGTGTTGTCTAACACGACGCAAAACGTCACGCGAATATCAAAAACACCAACCAATTGGTGGGTGTTTTCAGAACTGCCGCGTCTGACAAACGGTGAGCGTTAAAGGAACGGGAATACAATTTTGAAAGTGACAAGTGCAAATGACGTCATATTCGCTAAGCGACTCGAAATGCTTTGCGTTTTTGGAGAACGGGAATACGGCCCCTGATAAGCTTTGATAAAGCGAAACGCGTCTGTGGATGAATCTGCAGAGGGGAAACATAATCTTTCGCATATCGGCTTCGGCCTATGATTAAAAAAAAGTAAGTTTAAAAGAAATAAAAAAATACATCAATAAAACTAAGAAATAATTAAACCTAATTCGATAATATAAACTATTGAAAATAACAAAGAACGCCGAAAAAGTCCAGATTTAATATTGAAAAATAAGAGATTACAAATTCAATATTGTACATTCAAATTCAAGGTACAGATAAATAGAATCAAGAAATGAGAGAATCATAATAGTATATTGTACAACGAGCATGGAATGATACTCATTTCCTACGAGTATGAAGGTTTGTCGGAGTAGGAAATGGTCATTCCATGCGAGTTTTACACTATACTTTTTCTAAGATTGTCAAATAATATCACTATCGTGTAATCGATAGATCGATATTGAGTGTAAACGTAGCACAAGCACACCGTAGGAAATGAAACCATTTCCCACAAGTTGCTAGGTAACGTGTAGGGAATGGTTTCATTTCCCTCGGTTGCACAATGTACTACTTTTCCTAATCGATATCGATTGCACAATAGTGACATTCCTTGACAGTCGTGGAAAAAAATAGTGGGTATTTAAAAAATGTAAATACCGACTTAAAAGAGCATTTTGTAGTCGAATATAACAGAGATATTCGAAAAGGAATAATTAGATTTACAGAAGAAACAAATGAACAATGGTAAAAATGTGAAAACCTCAACTTTTCTCCGATTAGATCATTATATTGCAGTTGTTGAAAATAAAAAGATGGCAGGATCTATACACTGGAAAAAAATGTTATTAAAAATATTGAAAATAAGAACAACGAGGAAAAACATGAATAAATGAAGTTATAACGTTATAAAAAAAACACACCATTGAAGGAAAGTGATCATAATGGTTGTAGACCGCCCAAAATAAGTCCATGTGAAAAGGTTAATGAACCTAATGTAAAAAAGCATAAGTACGAAGTTGAAGATCAAACAAAGTGAAAAATCCAAATCAGTTCAACCTGAAAAGAAAAAAATAAAACTAATAAAATGTTTGCTCAATAATTGACATTGAATTTCTAATTTTGCATTTACTAAAGAACAGTCACTGGATATCACTTACTTACTACCTGTTACCAGTAACGTACGTCCAACAGAATTACCTACTAAGCCGGACAGGAAGAGGACATGAATATGTCTTTGTATTGTACAACTTGTACCTTGTAGTAGTACGAATAAAATAGTGTCCAATTTCAATGATTGGTGTGACATTGTCCTCATTGTGAACACATCGATGCAACCTGGCATCAAAACAGATTTGTGCAGAATAGTCGGAAGATTTACTACATTTTTTCATAAAGTTTTAAAAACGAACGATTTTTAAAAATTCGGAGAATTTAATAGGGAAAGCATCAATTTTTGACATGTCTTTTGGTTTGTTCAAATTCAAACTTCAGAAGCTTTCCGCCGCGAATACTTGGAATGTTCACTTGTTATTGACTGTTGTTTTTCAAAATAAATTAAAAAGGATATATAACCTCAAAAAATCATTTTTCTTCAGTTTTCCGAATGATCATTATTCTTCCAATATCCGTTTGTCAAGTGCTGTCTTTTTAAATAAAATTGAAATCACTTGGTCTATTAAGCACACACTACACTCACACAATTTACCCAGTGTAGTGTACTTTCCATAATTTTAAAAAATGTATCTCTGTATACTTTCCAAATATGAAAGCTTCTTTTATAGTTTTTTTCTGTTTTGTAGTATCAACCCACCACAAGACAAACACATTATTTGTGAGTTTTACCATTTTATTTACTCATCACAAAATAAGGTAGGTGAAAAATATGTCCGTATTATTAATACGTGTGCGAAATTTCAACTTGAAATGTATCGTACGGTGCCCTCCTTTAGTGGGGAAGAAAATGAAATCAAAAAATTAAAATAATATCATGAATCTATTAATCGATTTACTTATCAATAGCTATAAATACATATCACAGGAAAAATTAAAGCCAATATAACTAAAGCATAATAATATACAATGAAAAACTTAACAACTAAAACGTACAACCCGTCTACATACAAAACAGATCGAAAAAAAATCACCAGGGCCTCCAAACATTATCACTTTTAACACTATTAATCTCCTTCAAACCTTGCGCCTTATAATTGGGGACCACCAGCAAAATTTGCCCAGTGGGCAAAATCCTCAGGTTTCTCTGACCACAATCACTTTTCACATGGTTTTCTTTGGACTCTTGTATCCTGTTGAGCTGTCGATGAAGATTTTGCAGATGCTGAACAGTCATCTCCAAAATATCTGCCTTTTCCAGCTTTGCAGTTTTCTGTCCGTCGAATGTTGAACGTGAATCCAGAAGAATCTTCTTCAACGTCTCCAGACTGTCGTTGATTCTAGCACGACGTTTCTTCTCCATTAGAGGTTTGCGGATTTTACGACTTTCACTCACTGGTTTTTTCACAACTTCGGACTTCATTTTTGAGTAGCTTTTAAGCAAGGTAGGTTATCGTAGAATGATGAAAGTTTGGCCGAAGTGGGCCTTTTTAAAGGTGCATCCCCTCTCTTTAAGGGTCGGTTTGAATGGTATTCTGAATGAAGGGATCGGGTATCTTAGGCGTAAAAGGTTTGCCGAAAAATGGGTGTCGTTTGTTTAGTGCCGCATGAGTGTTTTGATGATTTGTGCGAATTGATTGAGTGAATAATTTTCTTTGTGCTCTTTATTGATATTTTTTATGGTTTTAGTGTTGTTACAAATTATTGGAATTCAAAAACCTCCGATTTGTCTAGTAAGTATACTTTCATTGTTCTAATTTTAGTTGTTCTTTTATAATTTCTTATGTTTTGTTTTTTTTTTCTAAAAAATGAGCGGAACTTGAGATTCATTCAAAGTACTAAAGATGTATCATTCGATTCTTAATCCGAAAAAATATCCACTAAACAAAATTGAACATGAAATATTTAAAAATGTGAGTTGTAGACAAAAAGAAATTTTAATGTGTCGACATTTTTTTTTATTTCACAAAAGGTATTGCATGAAAAAAAAAGACCAAAAAGTAATTCCGTTGATTTTTGTTACACGTATATTCAATAATCTTGATTTTTTTTTGGAAAATGAGGCAAGAAAGTACAATATCATTTATTAATTGATTGCTCAATCAAAAAAAAAATAACCTAAGAAAATAAGTAGAGATAACATACTTTTATGACAAATTTATGACTAATTTGAGTCAAGTCTCAACTCAACTAAAACCAGAGTTAACCAGTACGTAGGTACCCAACTCAACGCAAACCCAACGTAAACCTGACACAAACGAGTCCAAATCTAATCCAAACCCCATCCACTTTGACCAACACTCAACCTAACTTAACCCAAAATACTCCAAATCCAACTGAACTTTAACCAAGTCAACAAAAACTCAATCCATCTTAACCTTAACTTAACTAGTTCAAACTCAATTGAACTTTACCGAAAACTAACTCAACTTGATTCAAACTATATAGTCCTCACTATACCCAACTTAAACCATACCTTACCAAAACTTACCCAAAACTTCATCCAAAGTCAACCTAACGTGATCCAGAAATTCCAGACTAGACCAAACTTGAACGAGACTAGTTCAAACTAAACACAAGACCCAAACTAACCCAACTTGGCACAAATCAGTGGAAACTCAATTTAACTACATCCAACTCAACCAAACTTGATCTAAACTTACCCAACTTGTTCCAGATAAAACCTAGCTTGACCCAAACTAGTCAAAATTCTATAAATTGGGAATGGGGTGAAGCTAACCCAAACATTTTTTTTTTTAAAAGAGCTTGACAGAAAATCGCTACGGCAGCCTTTCATCCATGTTTATTAAAAGTCTTTCCTTGCTTCCCATTCAGTTCAGTGGTGGTCATCATGTTCACCAGTATCTCTGTAACCACTACATATCTTTTCTAGGAGCTTGTCCCATGAATTTTAGGAAGAATAGTGCACAAAGCCTTCGTTGTTTTTTTTTGTTTTGTCACATTCATTAATCACATTTGAGTTGAGGACTAGGCCTTTGTCCAGGGTTAGTTTGGGTTAGCCAAAAGTCACCAAAAGTAAACAAACTATATACACGTGATTAGACATAGCAAAACGATTGAACTGATCACACGTGTTGGTCTATCTCACGTGACCGTTCGATCGTTTCGTTTTGTTCGATCATGTGTATAGTTTGTTTACGTTGGTGACTTTTGGTTGTGAATAGAGTGTAGGTACCTTATCTCATTCACTTCAACATGAAAATTTGACTTCATTGATATTCTTCTTGTAATCTTATACAAGAGAACAATCTGGAATTCGTTTTTGCCGATCCAGATGCCGACTGCTTCCAGGCTGGTGTTTGCTTTCTTCATCGACTCTACACAGCTTTCGGTCATGACCAATATGACAAGATCGTCCGCATCATAGCACACTAACTCGACTACTTTCGAATTTCCATCAGATCATAATAGACGTTGCATGGGATCAGGACCGATCCCTGTGAGACTCCTTAACTTTGACTAATGTTCCTCAACCAATCTATTTCACCGGCCAACTATGATTCTTCTATCAGTAAGGTATAATAATAATACAATAATATTGCATAGATATTTGCTGACGCCTCTGTCCCTTATCTTTTTTTGTGATTATTTGCAGCGAACAGTGTTGAAATCATTCAAGAACTAGACATCACTTATCCTTGAAGGTGTTCAAGGATAAGTGTTGTTCTATGGGTCAGTTGGTTTTTCGATATTTTTTTCTACTAAAAAATGGCCCAACTTTGAGTCCTCTTTCAACTTTGATCGCCTTCCATTCCTGTATTATAAGTTTGAGACTCAACAAACCGTCTATCAAAATGATATTAAAAGATGGGAGAAATGATCAGAATTCCTACATACAGGGTGTTCCAGTAAAAAAAAAAAGTTCAGTTTGCCACAAACTTTTTGGGACACCCTGTACTATGGCTATATTTTCAATACATAGCGTTTCCAGACTATCTATAATATACAAAAAAAAATATCCAAATTCCTCAACATTTTCTCACAATTGTCCACCCCATCTTGGTTGCACCACCCTGTATAAAGTCGTTTAAAGTCGATCATTCCTGGGGCTAATAATCCTGAGCGAATTTTTGCCGAAACGTTATCCACTGACAACTAACCCAAACTGAATTCCAACTTGACCAAAACCCAACCTAACAACGCATACTAGTCCTTACTTAGCTCCGCTTAACTTGAAGTCAATCTAACAGCTTGACCCAAATAAGTCCAAACTTCATCCAACTTGTCTGAAACTTAACCTGACTTAACTCAAACTGATCCAAACTCACCCCAACTTAACCCAAACTCCAGAAGAACAAAAAAATGACCAGGATATTTTAGGTTGAGATAAATTATTATTACGAAATAAACGGGTACAAAACCTTAAAAATCAAACAACAAATAATATAAAATGACGCAGTGACATTTCCAAAAAAAAGGTTTTTCAAATCATCAAAAATAACGCAGATTTTGGGCGAACCTCTACAAATATGAGTGCAGTTAAGCATAATAATGAAAGTGCGAGAAATCTGAAATTAAAAATAAACTAGAGTAAAAATTTCAAGTATTTCCGGAGATATGCCTAAAAAATCGAAATTTGCCGATTTCTTTTTTATTTTGTTCTGACAGTATTTGAAGAGATATGGCCAAGAGACACTTTCGTGGCCACTTCTCAAGCTATAGAAAACAGCGTTGAGAGAATTTCCGTACGACGTTTCGTTTCGGGGAAACCATCATCATCTTTATTGTTTTATATGGCGCGTAAAAAAAGTATACCCTGTATTAAATAGCATATTCTATCACGAATACAACGATTTATGACACAATGGTCATCATTTCATCGCCTACTACACCAAATCATTCGGAATTTAATAAAAACTCATTTTTTTTCAACTTGAATACTGAAATTTTTCAAAAATATATCGTGACCAAATACAAAATTAAATGAATGAATTTGGAACTTCGGCATATTATCGTGTTTTGGTGTATAGTCAGGACGCACTACACACTTTGTATCATTTACGGATTTGGAACTTAGATTGTACACAGGTGAGTGTTCTCAAACTGGATGAACCAAATCAAATTATAACCTATCTTATATGCAAACTCATTCAAAAAGCGCATCCAAAACTTATCATCTATCTACCTCCAACAGCACTTTCAATGAGTATTCAGGAGTATTTTAAATAGTCAATAATAAGCCACTTCCTGCCTATACAATCGTCGAGGTCCAACAAAGAAGTCGCCTTTTTCCCTGTTCAAGTATGTTTCCATTCACTTATCGAGTAGCATGCGAAAAAAGGTACAAAAGAACTCGATTTACTACGATTTCTATACTATACTCGAGTTTGAAGATATTTTCGATGCTCGAAAGTCATTCTTTGTTCATTTCAGGTGGCCCTCCCATACTAGGCTATTGTTCGGAGATTTTGTCGTACTTTTTGGAATTCCTACGAGCCTACGACGGTTTTAATCAATTCTACTTTTGGGGTTGTATGGGACCTGTAAGTGTGTTGCTACTTCACGTTTTCAAAAATTATTATCATTTCCATTGTTTAGTCTCACATTTACTCTATGTGGTAAAAGGTAATGTAGTAATGAGGACTTTCGCAAAACTCACACCTTGTTGACTTATTTCACGAGTTTCTCGACCATCTGATATGTTTCTAGGATCACTGATTTTTGCATGTCCGTTATTAGTTAAAGTGGTAGAAATATATTTCGTGAATCCTGCGGGTTAAATCCAGTGGCATGAGGCCTGTGACTGAGATGACTTCGGGGAGATGAGGACTTCCTCCATTTTCCACATTGATTTGATTACCTTAACTGGGTCCGACCATTTTAGATTTTTCTCTGTTATTGTCTTCTGTATATTGTGGTCCTTTTCAACTGAGATCAAAAAAGTTTAGAACGGTTCAGGAGATATTGGGATGTAGCCATTGAAGATGCATTGGACTCCACCTCCCTTATTATATAAGATGTGAAAAAATATCATGAAGCACAGTGAATAAACAATGTTATTTTAGATTGTACAAAATTCTTTGTGTCATTAATAATGATTTTTGTAAGGAAACATTTTTATTAACATGTTATAAGCCTTCTATAAATTCATGCTTGTTCAAGAAGAATTTTGTCTACCTTTATCCCGAAACTAGAATAAATAAATGAATAAAATTATAAATAAATATTTTTTTCAATGCACCTTACATATAATCAAAAAAAAAATCTTTCCCAACCCTCACACTTTCATCTTTTTAAACCCTTGAAAACGGTCCATTGCAAAGAAATCGAGTCGACATTATTCTCAAGTTTCGACCTACTTTTAATTGAAAAGAAACCTGTCGAATTCGTCGTGATAACCCTATAGATGTAAAATCGATGGAAAATGTCTGAGCATCAAATTACTGGGGGCGGTTTTAGTAGGAAAGAATGGGGTTGAATTCGGTATTTTTCACAAAGAATGGGTTCTTGGAAATGGATTTTGGTGGAATTGTCAAAAATAACCTTTTTACCGTAGTTTAAAAGCCGTCAAAAATGACCCACATTGTGGATACAAATCAATCAAAAGTGTGGAATCCAAAGATACCTTACTATAACTTTGGAGAGAATAATAATAATAATAATAATAGTCTTTATTTAGCACTATGGCCATAGAAAAGTGATTAAAATATACTGATATATCACATTCACTTTTCTATGACATAGGCTATACAAAAAACAGTTATAATGTAAATATAATGATGATGTAAAATCTAAAATCAATTTGTAAAAGTATAAAAGCATTGCAAATAAATTAAGAAAAATATGTAGGTAAAATATATAAATAACAAAAAATAAACACCACGATAAAATAATAAAAATTTACAACTTGTACAATAAAATATGTGTTCTCAATAACCTTGTAAAATTTTTCATTGTATCACAGTCTTTGATCACTTTTGGTAAATCATTAAATTTTTGTAAACCTCCAAGTAGAACAAATTTATACATTTGGTTTGAGTTTCACTTCATTAATACAAAATCGCAACAATTTCTTGTTTGGTAATTATGTACATCATTGAAAAACTTTATTTTATCACAAATGTATGAAGGTGACATTCTGTTTTTGATCTTAAATAGGAACACATATACATACACTATACATTATATTTTGATTTACAGATAACATATTTTTTAACACTAACAGCATAGTTGTGATACGCGTGTATCGGTTGCATTTAAGTATTATAGTCCGCATGCCTCTGTTTTGCACAAGTTGCATTTGATCAGTCTTATAAGTCTTATATGCGGGTAAACAGTATAATAGTGTAGAACAGTACTGCTATGCTATTGTACAGCAATAATTATTGCTGCTCATGGACAATTAATTTCCCATTGTCGCGGTGAAGCTTATCTTTTTGGAATATTTCCTTGTAATATAGTCAGCGTGCTTATGGAGATTCAAATGTGAATCAAAAATTACACCTAAATATTTGATTTCATTCTCACCTAGCTTGATATTGTTTATGACTATATCCAGGTCCTCCAAGTTGACGCCACGGAGAGTGTGTTTTTTTCCAAAAAAGCAAAACTTGGACTTATTCATATTTATGGCCAATTTATTCATACAAAGCAATTTGAATAATCCATCCAAACTTGTGTTAATGACTTCCTGCATAAGCTTCAAGTCCTTTCCAGAATAACAATAATGTTTAAAATGCATCAACGTGATCAGAAAAACTAAAAATCCATTTTTTCCTTTATTTTTGTCACAAAATAAATAAAATATTTCAATCGAACAAAATTGGTACCTACCTTATTCGAGATGGATATTATCAGGAAAAGAGACAAATAATGATTATTTGTAGCGATTTATATACTATGTTATTATTATTTACTATGAAAGTACTATGATCTTTGTCATATTTTGGCATTTATGTTCTGTCAAAAATCTAAAAGCAAAAATAACTGGCCAACTTTTAAACATTCTCAATAAAAATGAAATTCCAGAATAAGAACTAACATCGATATAGAAATCTCAACAACGATTGAATACAGATTTTTGAACATTAAACATTTAGAGGAGATACAGATCAGTTTATTATTAAAAGTCTGAAATCTAGACTAAATTAAAAAAAAAACAACTTTTTGTGTTTTTTTTTAATCAATAACAAACGACTGCCTATACAGTGTGCCACAAAATCGAGTGCATGCATGGGGATCTCAGATATTAAAAGTGATACAGGTTCGATTAAATCGATGCAAAGTTGCGCAGTGTTATGCTCAACAAAATGTCATTTTGACATTTGAAAAATTCCCACTATTTCCGAAGATATTTGAAAAAGACCAAAATTTCGCAAAACCGTTATTATTATTTCCTGAGTTAATTTGAGAAGATGTTTTGAGATGAAATGCATTTTCTCATTGCCACTTTTTCTCCTCTAAAAATATATCATTTTTTTAAACATGGACCTGGATTTTTTATCTTATTTTTAGATATCTCTTAACGTCCTTTAGGCATTGAGGTATCGCAACCGTCGAAAACAAATACTCATCTGAAAAATAATATCATCAGAGAAAATTAGTTAGGCAACCCTTGTCTCCCTAACACATAGTTTGGTTCATGAATCTTTATTCGACACAATATTATATAGTCTATACTAATAGTCCCCAGTACAGCGTGGTATTTTCGAAGTGATACATATAGTCGTGAAACTTTGTGTATTGCTTCCGTATATCAAGTGTACTAACCCCTGAAAATAGTGACTTTGGGGGTGGCCATGTCCTCGCACACGCAACCTCTCAATCTTTATCACCTGACTGTATTACGAGGCGATATATATTTTGGTTGCCAAGTACACCTTTCTTTCAAAAAAAATACAGTGAATCGTTTTTTTAAAAATACGGTCCTTGATTTGTTATCACGGATTTCAAGAGCCTTTATGTTCCCATACCAACGATGTATCGCAATTATTCAAAAAATTCATATTAATGGCTTTTTCCATAAGAAATCATGTGTTAGAAAGAGACAATAAATGTATTTTTAATAGGATCAAAAACAAACACTTTTTTTTAATAAGTGCGATACATCGTTGGTTTAGGAACATAAGAGGCTCTTAAAATCCGTAAAAAAAAAACAGGACCGCATTTGAAAAAACAAAGTTGATGATGGCTGCTCATAGACAAAACGTCGGATCCTCGGTCGGATCATAAATTTGATGACGCCATTTTGTAGAGGAAAAAAAATGGCAATGAACATGTGACATGTGACATCTCTTCAAATACACATAGGAAACGATTTCACAAGATTTCGGTTTTTTCCGGATATCTCCGAAAGTATTTGGGATGTCTTGCATTTCAAAACGGAATTTTTATGAGCACCAAAATGGGCAAATTTGCCCCCATTTAAACTCCGCTGTATCTCCTAGCGTTTTCAAGATACCAATAATGGAGAGCATCGAATTTGTAACACCCTGTATATAAATGTGAAAGTCTGTGTGTTTCTGACGCGAAGGCTTTTGAACCGTACCAGAGAATTATCTGAAAATTTGCACAGTTAGTAACCTCTATCCAAAGATGGTAGGAAAAAAAAATGAAATTATAAAAAAATTAAAAAATAAATAAAAAAGTCTGTGTTGGTAATATGTAGGTTCTATGGGGTATAAGGCCAGGAGGAGCGAAAAAAAAAACTGTGTTATTATTATCTCATTTATAAACTAGCCTGGACCCGACGCGGGCGGCGCCGGCGCCGCGGATTTAGGCTAGAATACTATATTATGTCTGGCGATAGGGTATCCAAGACGAGAAATGAACCAAAAATTTAATTTTTCGACAAAAAGCCATTAATACAAAGGAGGGGTGACTTATCAAAACGCATTATGTCACCCAAAACGGAATTCTCAATAATGACCAAAAACCCTTTAAGTACGTGGTGATAAAGCAAGATGTGCGTGTAGAATCGTTGTATATGTTACGGCTTATATACAAACTTGGATAGTTTATAAGGTAGCTGGATAGTTCATAAACCAACCAAATCATTGGCTATTTTGATTGAAAAGGCAATTTCCACTAAAATAGCAGTTATTTTGCAAACTATCCAAGAATCTTGGCTAATTGACTTGAAATTATTAAGAAAACCAAAATAGCTGGTTGGTATATGAACTATTCAAGGCAATCTGGCTAATATGAAAGTCATATTTTCTAGAGTAACATAAAATATCCAAACCTTTGGCTGGTTTATAAAGTAACCAACCAGTTTTCTGGTTAATTTAGAAATAAAGTTAGGTTATGAATATGAAATGAATTTTAATAGTCTTAGAACATTATAGTTTTTCTGTTGTCCCAGCCGGGTTTGTTTTCTTTCACACTAACGGATCGAAAAAAAATGTAACGCCTCTTTATTAGAACTTTATAATAAGAAAGCATATAATTCCAGACTTAACAATAAAAGTGGCTATAAAAGTGTTGTGGAGAGGTTTTTTTATGATGTATTTAAATACCTATCTTGAGTTTATTTTATCTATTAACGAGTCTATTTATTTGAGAATATTTTTATTCGTTTGTGCGTCCGCCATACACCCAAAGATATTTTTTATTTCTTACTGTTGAAATATACATTTTATAAAAAAAAGATATTATTGTACTACAATCATTAATAAAAAATTGAAATGAAAACTTTTCGTTTTATTCGTATATATTTTTTTATTTGATTTGAATTTGAATCTGAAAATTTAATTCATCAGATAAGAAATGCCTAGCCTAGTTAGTTTATAAGCTAGCCAAGGGTTTGGCTAGCTTATAAGCTTTCTGTGGATTGGTACGTATATAATTGCGTCTTCATGCTAGCAAAACCACATCAAACTCA
This sequence comes from Orchestes rusci, assembly GCA_958502075.1. Taxonomy (NCBI): domain Eukaryota; kingdom Metazoa; phylum Arthropoda; class Insecta; order Coleoptera; family Curculionidae; genus Orchestes; species Orchestes rusci. The sequence goes on along the minus strand of OY293306.1, from coordinate 29,285,937 downwards.
ATTTTTTCCGATTCTTGGCAAAACGCATTTTGATAAGTCACTTATATAGATGTATCCAACATTTTGTTAGAAACTTTTGAATATTATGGGTATGGGTAAGTACTTGATTCTTAAGAAAAAATGATTTTCAAGCTTTTAAAGGACCCTCATACACCTTTTTCCTAGCCTTTTTCAGTTCAGAAAATCGAAGTTTAGTTTCAGATAAGGAAATATGTATTTCAGAATAAGAGCTTGTTATTCAGAAAAAATAAACTGAATTTCAGAATTCTTAATTCAATTTCAGATTAGGAAAAATGAAACTCAGATTAGGAAGAAAAGGAAAATTGTATTTCAGATAATGGAATATATGTAATTCACAATAATATAATATGCGTCTCAGGGTACGTTTTTCGACGATCTCGAGGACGTTCTACTTATCTACGTAGAACGTCCTCGAGATCGTCATGCAGTTCAACAGCGTCCGTCAGCTCAAGCTCCAAATATTTTACTGCTGGTAGTGTGTGGTAGCAATACAGAGAAGAGGATCCTGCAAGGGGGTTCTTAGCAAATGAGTGGATCTCTTTGTACTACAAAGTAGGTACAAAGTGAACGGGCTTCGCAAACCTCGCTACAGAAGATACAAATCAACGAAAGCACTCATAGATATTCACTGATTCTGAATTACATGCTATCCTACCATTTCTGAATTACATTTTCCTATTGATGAATTACAATTTCCATTTTCTGAAAACCATTTTTTCTTTCTGAATTACATATTCCTATTCTCAATTACAAATTCCTCTTTATGAATTACAATTTCCATATTCTGAAATTGAATGTCCTATTCTGAATAACATTTTCCGCTTTCTGAGTTACAACTGAAAAAGGTGTAGAAATTGTGGTTTTCATCTTAGCCAGATTATTGCTTTGGATAGTTTACAAACTCACCAGCTATTTTGTTTTTTTTTGATAATTTCAAGTAAATTAGCCAAAACTCTTGTATAGTTTGCAAAATAACTGCTATTTTAGTGAAAATTACATTTTCTATCAAAATAGCCAATGGTCTGGTTAGATTATAAGCTATCCAGCTAGTTTATAAACTATCCAAGTTTGTATATTAGCCGTAACATACATACATGCATGGACATGTAAAATAGTCTCACTCAAATCAAAAGTACTTACCTGGAGTATCTATAAAAAGGCTGGAAAGTCCTGGACAAAATGGGTTTTGCTGCATTATATTGGAGAAAATTGTCTTTTATGCGTTTTGTGCTTTGGAATTTTCAATATTTTGAAAAATAATATATAGTATCCAAGTTTAAACTCTAGAATGAGGTGAAATGAAACTCACTACAGATACGAAATAAAAAAGTAATTATCTAGATATTAATAAAAGTCTGTAAAAAGACAAAAATCTCTGAAGTATTGATTAATTGTTGTTACAAAACTAAAAAAACACCTGTTTTGTTTTAACTGGTCGATTTTGTATTTAAATAACCATAGGATCAAAGGTGATATGCTGCATTCTGTGGATTGGTACGTATATATTGCGTCACTCCTCAAATATAGATGTAACCAACATTTTGTTAGAAACTTTTGAATATTATGGGTATGGGTAAGAACTTGATTCTTAAAAAAAAAATGATTTTCAAACTTTTAGAGGACCCTGTAAAGTTTCAATTTTTTTTATCGACAATCGTATTTATAGATTAAGCCAGAATTTTTTCCACAAAATTTACATTTTTGGTCCATTTGCCCTCTTGTGTACCAAATCGTCGGACATACTGTATGATTTTAACAAAATGAATAGTAAAGAAACTGAACCAAGTCGAAAAACTGTAATATTGAAACATGAATAAGAGAACACAGAAAATCACTTCAAGTGACTGTTTTACAAAGAGTTCTATCGTTGATTGAATAAAACTTATTCAATCAACGGTTCTATTTTTTTTTGCCATAGAAAACACTGTCCAACTTTTTTATCTAACTGATTTATTTACTGAAAATTATTTATGTAGTCATTTATTTATGATCTCTTTAACACTGCCCCTTCACAATAATTAATGGAACGATCGCTAAATCACAACTGAACTCCCTTTCCAAATGGCGAACTTATATCCCCCCGTCAGGATTGCAAGAATATTCTAGTAACTGACAGTGTAGAAGGTTCGATTGGTTCGACGCCGCGCCGTCTGGTTTCGCTAGAATGTACTAGAAGCAAATCGATTCTACACGCAGTGGTGGCTGATGCTGCTTTGTGGGTCAAATACCGGCGATTTCGGGTAGAAGGCGATATGACCAGTTGTTGGTATTCTGACCAACTGTGAGAAGGGTCGGTTCGCTAAACACATGTTTCGTCACAGAGGGAAAAAGTGTGAAGTCTGAACTCCAGTATCTTTTCCAAGTTTGAGACATCTGTGGCTGTGGCACAGCTTCAAACTTGCGACATTTTTTATGTTGAGTTTGAATTTATATTATTACCAGGGTTTCTTTGATTTAAATCAGTGATTTAAATCGCGATTTGAAAAAAAAAATAATTTTTCTCCTCTGCTTTCATTTTTGAACAGTAAAATTTGATTAAGCCATCAAAATACAATTATTTAGTCTCGCCGATGACTCATTTATTGGTTTTGTTTTTCACAAATGATTAAATATCATTTGAGTTAGTATTCAGTCACAAGACGTTGGCGGAAGCGCGGATACAATTTATTTGCATCGTTACCATTTTTGTATCGACAGTCTTTCAGGAAAACGACAAAACGAGTTGAGTTTATACGAGATCTTAGCACAAGAAAAGTTGGGCAGGAGCGTTACTTTTTAAACGATATTTAAGGGAACATTCACCGGCTACGCTGGGCAGGAGCGTACGTTTTTATTCGGGCAGGAGCAGCCATATGGGCAGGAGCGTTACCTATAAATCTGCAATAAAACTTAATAATTGAACCTCTACTCGATGACTTGGCAACACAGCATGCCGTGCCTTTTGATTTTAGAATTGTATCCGTGCTCTCGCCAAGGACTTCTGTATTCAGTCATGTTTTAAAAACAAAATTGTTGAATATGACCCAAGTCAAGTTTGACAGTAGCTAAGTTGTTGTTATGTGTCAAAACTTGAAAAAATGAATCAATGTGCCAACCAACGCCAACGTTGGTGCGACGTTGTATCGGGTTGAACGCCGCCATATACTTATAAATACAATATACCGCGGGCAGCTTGTCGGGACTCCCGCGAGGATGTTGAAACAGACATATTATACTTTTACACATAAGTCTGTCCTTGGTTAGGAGATTGAGTTATGCGCAGAATCGATATTCGAGAATTGTGATTCGCCGGCTGAAACATGGCGGAAACAGTGCTGCATGCTTAATATCAGCTGTTGTATCGTCGTATTTTTAAATTTTTCGCGGGATTCCGAAAAAAAAATGACGTGAATTCACATGTGGGGTGGGTGATAAATATTATGAGCATGAGTGGAAAATATGTTCATGAATTCATCTTATCTGATCCAGGATTTTGTGTTTAGGTGTAAGATTGCATAAGATTTAACATTTTTGTGCAACAAAATCCCTACAAAATATTATTTATTATTGATTCAAAAACGATTTGAATTAGTTTCGTGATTTGTTCTCGATTATACATTGAAATTTTATAGTTACTTAATAGTTTTTGAAGCAATATAGGTATCACCAGAGATTGGTAAGGTTTTACTTTATAAACTTTGTGTACCTAGGTAGGTATAATGTTTTTGTCATTATTATCGCTCATATTTATAACAGTTCGAGGTATTTGCGGTAGATATCTTGAATCAAGTGAGATTAATTCAGAGGTAGGTGAATAGACGATAGAGAGTAGACCGATATCGGCGTTCTTCTAGTTTTGTAACAGAAGGAGTAATACACGGAGATTTGGAAAATCAAACAGCTCTTTCTTGGTTTCCACCATATTTGTATTCATAAGTATGTTTTTCACTAATGAAATAAGGGTGAAATCCATCAATCAAGCTTTTAGAATATGCCATAATATACATAAATGAAACAAAAGCTCCCATAAGCGGGCAGTCACGGTTCCAGCTTTTTTGCTCGCTTATGGGAGGTGCCCGCTTAAGAGAAAATTTCATCGAATGTTCATATTATACTTATAAATAAAAGTATATACAAATGTGTTAAAACATAGATTTAAAATTGGTTCCAAGAAATTTGACCGTTTAAGGGAGATAATCGCTTATTAGAGCTGCCCGTCAAGGACTTTATTATAAAATCAAAAGAAAAAAGTGATTTTCTGTGCGGTAGTGCAATCACACAGTTCATAGGTCTTACTAAACTTTCTAACTTTATACTTACTTCTCAGAGACACTTCGACAAACTGTTCCAGACCTTTGCAGTTTTCAAGTTTAAACTTAGTGAAATATCCATATAATATGTACCATTTTATAGTATAGTCTTATTATAAAATGTATGTACTTATATGGAAATATCTTATAGGCACAGTTTTTGATGTATAACTGGTAGTGATCAACCGATATGACTTTTTTAGCCTTTAATTTAAATATTTCAAATTTGTAAATTCAAATCATTTGTCGCGCAACGCAAGATGAAAACCTTAAAATAGAACGTTGACACCGTTAGTGTTTAAAAAAAAAACGTGTTTTTTTATCCAAAAAAAAACGGGGGTCATTTTGGAAAAAATAATGTTTAATTTTTGTTTGCTGTTTTATTAGTTATCCATTAACAACTCATTTACGTAATTTGCAATGATTCTTTGTTAAATAATGGTTGAATATGAGGTCTGAGGACCATAGTGAGTTTTTCAAAATATGAATCTGAACAAAATTAGGTTTATTGATTTAGTTTCTGAAATAATATTTGGGTTTGATTTTTTTCAAGTTCTTTTATGTTTTGTTGTATTTGATGAAGGAAAAAAGTCGTTTTTTTTTTGGCAGTGGGAAAAAAAACGTATTTCGTCGGAAGGAAAACAACAGAAGTTCTTTCACTAGGCAGTAGGCACCGCTGTAATACACGGTAATTTTCAGTATTGTGGGGATTCAATGAAATTATTCTTAATTAAAACTGTTTTTGTCCTAAATGATTCCTCTGCTTTGAATAAAAATATTTTAAAGCTTGCTTAAACATACAAACAAACAGGTGTTATTGGCGTCCCCTAAAAGTAAGAGCAATTCCGTGCTCAGATATGAGTTTTGCATGTCAAACAGCCCTCATATCCTGCCAAATTTCATCAATACAGGGTGTTACAAATTCGATGGGATAGCATTGCTAATTCCTAAACCATAAGAGATACAGCGTCGGTTAAATGGAGGCAAAGTTGCGCATTTTTATGCTCAACAAAATACCGTTTCGAAAATTGATCAAAAACTAGTGGAGAAACTGTTTTCAAGCTGGAGTTTTATTATTCAAGCTCCAAAACTATCCACAGGCGTGACAAGTTGTTATTGTTACCATGACTACGATACGCGCATTGCATTACAAAGAGATCAAGAGGTTTGATTTTGAAAAATCTCGGATTATAATTCTGCATATTTTGGAATGACAAGTGTGACACATCATGATGTTCAGGAAGTCAGGAGCAATCCAAAAATGCATAAAAAAAGTTGGGTTTGTATTTGAAAAAATTAAGTTGATGATGGTTGTGGAAAATCGAAACGTCGGACATAAATTCCGACCACCCTACCTTCAAGAGGAGAAAAAGTGGCCATGAAAATGTGCCACTCCTTTTCAATAATTTCTTCAAACTAACTCAGGAGGAAATAAAAAAGAATTTTGAAAAAATTGATTTTTTCCGGATATCTCCGGAAGTGCTCCGAATATTTTAAGTTTCTCAGCGGCATATTATTGAGTGCCAAAATGCGCAACTTTGCCTCCATTTAACCGACGCTGTATCTCTTATGGTTTACGAATTAGCAATGCTATCCCATCGAATTTGTAACACCCTGTATAATTTGATTATTTCGAAAGAATCCAAAACAACGGTAGCACAACAAAGAACAAACAACAAACAACCATGAATAATGGCGTCTTTTCAACGTTCCCGTTCAATTCAGCCGGCTCTAGCTCCTTGTCCGTCTCCGTCGTGACAATTTGAAACCGAGCCAATAGGAAATGGTATTTCGCGCATGGGTAGTACATCGAAATCCTAATCAAGGATTGCCTTATGGGATTCTTCTGTATTCTCCTTCTCACTTCTTCGCGGGAAATCCCTCTCATTTGCCTTATGGGACGCACGCGGTATATTGTATTTATAAGTATATGAACGCCGCCATAGCACGGTCTTGCCATGAGTCAATCTCACAACTACTATCATCAGTGGCAATTTGTAAATGTACGCGCAAGCGCATATATTTTTTTTAGTCGGGAATAAGTTGGAGTCTAATATGATTTGGTAAAAAAGACTGCACCTATTTTGATATGTTGGATGGATATGCATAAAGCGCTGATCTTTGCGCAAACAAGCAAATTAATAGTAGTCGAAATCGAAAGATCATGATCATACCTACTCAAGTGCAACTATGGATCGTAAGTTCAAACCCAGTAAGTTTTATTGATAAATGTATCTATGCTACCACCAAATCTTTCTAAGCGCCCTTTCTATTTTCTGATTTCAGGAAAAACTTAATACTTTATATAAAAAACCAAATCATCAAGATACTCAAAATTAACTTGAAACCACCTATAAAAATTCTCCAACGCTCAGTATGGCTTAGAAAGGTCCTATTGCCTTCAATATTACTGGAAAAATATTTTAAAATGCTTTAATATACCACAAAAAGAGACATGACCTTAGAACGACAATTTCCAAGATGGCGAGATTAGCGGTGAACATTTTAACACCAACTCAACAACTAGCCAACGTAGAAATACAGGTTTCTCTATTATCTTTCGGAAACTTCCAAACAAAGATGAGACATCTAGCGGAATAAAGCTCAACAAACAAATGGAACTGTTCAACGCTATAGTTGAAAATAATTTCAATTAACAAAAACAGAGATCATTCTACGAAACTAAAAATATAACTGAAAACATTGCAAATGATTCCTTTTTTTGCACTTTCAGTCTGTTGATGGGAGAGTATGACAGTAACATGATGGTGCGTCATTGTCGGACATTTTAAATAGCTTCAAAAAACCATGCACCTCGAAAAAAGCAAGAAGAGAAATCTGCAGCTGAACCAGTTTAAGTTTTCTCTAAAATATTGTTAAATATTTGAATTGCTTCCATTTGCCTGCCATAACACTATGGTATTTATTATGCAATAAAGCTATGGACTAAAAGTGCATGAGGTTATGTACTTTTCAAATCAAAGCACGGCGTCTGTACGAATGCCAACCATATCGCAATGTTGTGAAGTCCGAAGTCCATCTCTAACGTTCGGTGGGGTAGCCAGTCCGACTTTATCGGACTTTCAAGAATTTAATCAATACCCAACGTCGGTGAACGTCTTAAAGTGACTCTAAGACAACGTTGATGAATAGGTGAGGTAGCCAACGTTGGCACTACATTTCCTAAGTGCAAGTTATTAGACGTTGCACTCAAAACGTCTGGACTACGTCAATCCGACCTTTGACAATTATAAAAATGTTTAAGTCGTCATCTTACCAGTTCCCAACGTTGCGTTTGGTGCAGAACTTGTCCGGTAGTCAGCAAAATGCTGCTTGGGTTACCTATAAAACTATATACGGATCACATCGTATATCGCCATAAGCCGACTGTAAGAACGAGAATATCATTTCCTCTCACATTTGAATTGGGACGAGTTTTTCTGCGCAGTCTCACCAAAGCAGTTTCCGGTACAAATCCCACCCACCTAGCGCGACGGCGGGCGGCAAAAGCTTTGTTTTGAATATCGGATAAACCGCTTTTGTCCTACGAAGCCTGATGTTCACCTTAAGTGGCCAACAATTACCTATTTGGCTTCTGAAGTTTATTAAGACGCCCTGGAAAATAAAGACTTTCTCTTCCGATCTCGGATTGTTGCTATTTTTTTATTAAGTTTTCGAAATGCAGTATATTGGCGCGTCACGGCAGACTACTAATCAAAAAATCAAGATTCTGTTCATGCGTAGAAACTGCAGTCCCGATTCAATTTGGCAGGCTTATGCTCAGCACATTGGATAAATGTAGCGCGGTCCGTATATAGTTTTATAGGTACTGTCTGTTCATGGCTTTCCTGCGGTTACGTCATACTTTTCTGTCTCTCTCTTACACATTGAAAACCAAATCACGTACGTCTGGACGAGGGTCTTTCGGACTCATTTGACAAATGTCACATGTGGAGCGATCAATCTTCGACATACTGCCAAACGTCAAATACTGTGACGTGACCGCAGGAAAGCCATGAACAGACTGTATATGGTCACTGTAAAACAAACAGCGTTGTAAAAGTGTGAACTTTACTTTGTACCCTGAATGTATAGGATTCAATTTACTCAGAATTCATAAGAAATATCTTCCATTGAATATAATTATCATGCTTCAATCACATGCATTCAGAAAATAATCTTGTAACGCCCTCTATTAGAAATAGTTGAAACAAATTTTACCGCCTTGCCATTTTTCACTACTTTGTCGGCCTAGCCTTAGAAAGTCCCACTTTCTCGTCCCTTTGGCGTCAGTAAAATTCAGTTTCAATGTCTTGTCGGCAGAAAAAGATTTTAATCAAAAGATCGATTTAAATAAAAACATCCGATTCAAATTAAAAAAATCGGATTTATTTTATTTTATTTTTTTTTAAATCAAAAAAATCAGCAACACTGATTATTACTCATGAAAAAAGTCACATAAATTAAGGCCAATGTATTATCTATTATGAAAGAGTATCTGCAGAGTATAGCCTCCAAATCTGAGGTTCATTACTCAGATGATTTATCCGTGACACAGCCTATTCATTGGCGACAATTTTTTCTTTTGAGTTTGTATGTTATTCTGTTCAATAATGTCCCAGGCTACTGAGGCCAATGAAAATTAGGACTAAAAAGGATTCGTAGAGTTACTTTTTCAAATTTGAGGTTCATAATATAACTCAGTTATTCGTTCAAAAAGTGTTGCAGCCTCAACATTGCAAAAACTATTTTTATTTAATTTTTTTGATTCGCTTTAGTTTTGTCTCTGATGTAAGAGCCGCTTTCTTTCGAATCTATTTTTCTGATCATGAGTCATTGTCACATGATTGGTTCTTTTGAGCATGTTACGTTGTCACGTGATTATTTGATCCAAACGCGTTTTGATTCGGGAAGTTGCGAAAGAAAGCGGCTAAGGTTTACATTCATAGGGAGATAAAGCCAAACCAAAATTTTAAACGTAGCCGTATACGTATCGAACTGCGCAAGTGCAGAAGGGATACGTTGACAGATTTGCGTTGCGTTGTACGTATCGTAACGGGCTCCTACGGTATACTTAACCGCCTACGGATATCTGTCTTTTGAACGACAGACGTCAAAAATGTGTCAACAAAACAGGCGATCGTTTTTGTTTACAAAATTGAAACATTTCATCAAAGCTTTAAAATAAGTACGGAAATAAACATGTCGGCAGTTATGGTACCTACTTCCTTCCTAAACCGAAACAACTTCATACACTTAGCATAGTATAATAAACAACAAGTAGCGACAGCTCCATATATCTGTGGTCAAATTTCGTTCTGTCTCAATGACAGAGATTCGGCTCATTTATACCCTGCTAACATTTTGGAATGTGAAACTGTTTTCTAAATCAAGACTTTGAAACTTCGCATAAATCTTTAGACATACTACATAGTGGGCAATCGTATTGTATAACTTGATTGATAATCCACTTATGTATCAGTATCATTGAAGTCATGGAATCGGCTACAGTATGGTTTTATTTTACATTTCATAAGGTTAGCAGTGTATAAATGAGGCGAATTTCTGTCATTGAGACAGACGAAATTTGACCACCTTTAGGTATATGGAGCTGTCGCTACTTGTTGTTTATTATACTATGCACTTAGCATTATTCACATTGTTCAAATTAGAAGCTACATACAGTGCAACAGCTCTATTGCCCAATAATTCTTCATTATGTAATATATGCATTATGATGGCATCATCCAGATCATCATCCTGATCGTCGTCATCGGCAAACACAAAGTGATCAACTATAGCATTCATATTTTTCAAATTAAAACACGAATATATTTAGTTCGAATTCAAACGATGGAACATCACAACATGACATGACAATCATGACATATGTACCTGACACACAAACCACGGATTATAATCCGTGTACTGTGACCTGACATTAAAAAGAAAGATCGGTATACGTATGAGCGATACGGTGATAAGTGGCTTTATATGGCTTTCTTCCCCATTAACGTAACACGATGCGTTACATATACGTATACGGATACGTTTGAAAAATGGCAATTGGCTTTATCTCCCTATTAATGATTTCGAATTGGAACAACTGTCAAATTTCCGCTAGTCAAACGGGACTCATATGCTATCATCAACATTGAATTTGTGTTCCAAGTCATGCTTACGCCAAATTAAATCTGGTTGTACCATATGATTCCCGTTTGCCAAGCAGATATTTGAAAGTTTCACTTCGAAATGAAATTGAATGTAAACCAGCATAAAACAACCAAACTTAAAAAAATGTTTTGGGATCTATTTCACAATGGACACTTTATCTTGGGAGTTCAGAAAGAAAAAAATATCATCATGTTTTTATTTATATTTTCACTTGAATGAGAAAAATATAAAAATCTGAACAAAATCCGAAATTAAATAAAAATTTTGAAAAAAATAGGACCATGAAAAAATAATAATTATTTCTAGTGACAACTGTCGTTCTTTGTCAAATTTAGACTTTCACTGTCAAAAATCTAAAGGCAATAATGATGGATCCCTTGCCAAAGATAGTAAAAAAAGACCCCATCACCAACGACGTCCTCCATGAATTGAATGAACATTTCATTGATGAATTAAATGAACAATTTCACGAGAATATCGCTGACAATCTGCGATTATACATCCCTGACAATGATTTTAGTCTTGTTACCACTGCTAATGATGTTTTCAAGGTAATACAGTCATACAATTTATTTTTCATCACTTCTTGTATATCCAGATCTATAAATATCATCGTGCAAAATCCACAAACATCAAAAGCAAAGAAACTGAAATCATCAAACAACACGGAGAATATTTGATTTTCAAGAATGTGATCAACGCTAATATTTTCCTGAGAGAACTATTGAAGTTGAAACCATGTGATATTTTCAAATTTGAAAATTTGTACGAGAAGTCCGCATATGGACTTTTGGAAAAGTGTGATTTATATCCTGACATTATGGCGCAGTATTTGGGTATAATGAAAATACTATTAGAATCAAAAATCGATAAATTAACACAGATTTCAGATACAATGAAACACTGCACAGGTGCGAAACATGTTACTCTTTGGAAAAGGCTGTGAACAATGCTGTGGAAGTCAAGAAAGTTGTTCAGTACGCTATTTTTGTCCAAATTCATATAGTATTTTAACATATCCTCTATATTTGCAGAGCACGATCTCAAGAAAAAACAGACCCTGAAATACCTTCACCTTTTTCTGTAGATCCTTCAGAATTCATTTTTAAAAACTACGAAACAAACACCTTGTATAAGGTAATTGACCTTAGATGTATTGAAGGTCACCTTATACTCAAACTATTTTTCAGAGAACACTGAAGATAACAAACATCAGCAAAAATCTTCATAAAATCAGTGTTAGAAGATTTCCGAAATCCTGCGAGTTTTGTCTGGTTTTCGAATCTTGCCAGTTGGCTCCTGGAATGTATACAACTGCTTCTATCAAGTTCAAAACTAGAAATTATGATGTTTTTGAAGATAGTGTGTCACTAATCAACAGAAAAGGTGAGGTTTTTGTTTACTTGTTAATAATCTGAGTTTCTTTAGTTTATTTTGTGTTTTCAGCTATTTATTAAATTCTTCAGTATTTATCCCATTTTTAATTATCTTATTCAGGGAATGTTTATTAATTGAGAGTTGCTAAGCTAAGCTAAGGGTAAGCTGACCCTGGGTCAACTTAACCCCTGCCAAATTGGTCCAGTAATCCAAGGTTTAGAAACGACATTTCCAGGACAAAAATGTAGAAGTAGTTTTCTCACTGATTCTATATGATTTTTGCTCTGCCACCTCGCCAGGTGTCGGCTTAGCAACGAAAATTGCAGAAAACCTCAAAATGTTGGCATTTTTTTCAGTTTTTCAAGTATAACTCGAAAATTAAGCGTTTTTTGAGGATAACTGTGGAGCTCCAAATGAAAGTAGACAAAATTTGCTATAAATACATATAAGTACTTTAAACCCTAGATATTCCATGACGTCGATACATTGGGTAGAAAAAATGCCATCTCTTGACATTCCGTCAAAAAGTTGATAACATTATTCCAAGTTCGCGCTTTATACTCTTCCAAAATCAATCATTTCATGACTACCTGGTAGGTCTTGGTTACATCTGAGGAGTTGGAAAACGTGAACGAGGTCCATATACACTCATGGTCAGATAAATATCACATTTAAAAAATCTGATGAAACTTTGATTTGCATCAGTGATCAAGGAAATAATGGTGGATCTGAGAATTTCAATCCAATCGAAAGTTTACGTGTCGTGGCGATTTTTTTCAAACATTTGTTTGGGGTCCTTTTGGCACGTTCAAAAAAAGGATTGAGAATGAAACTTCTTTACATGTGATCTCATAGGTAGACTATCCTTTGGGCAATTATTGTGAAATTTTCAGGAAGTACATATATTTAGCACCCCCTTCGAATAGTGCTAGCCATTTTGATCAAAAGTTACACAAAAGAAAAAATTAAATTTGTAGTCGTTTTTCTAAACGTGACGAAAGGGCCCTAAACTAATTTTTGAAAAAAATCGCCAGGACACTTGAACTGACAAATGTATTGAAGTTCTCAGATCCACCATTATTTTCTTAATCACTGATGCAGAATCAAAGTTTCATCAAATGATTGACATGTGCTATTTATTTGACCATGATTGTATATAGACCTCACTCACGTTTGCCAAATCCCTAGATGTAACCAGGACTTGTCAGGTAGTCATCAAATAATTGATTTTGGAGAAGTATAAAGCGTGAACTTAAAATAATGTTATCCACTTTTTGACGGAATGTGAAGAGATTCCATTTTTTTCTACCCATGATGGAATATCTAAAGTTTAAAGTAATTATATGTATTTGTAGCAAATTTTGTCTACAGTCCGTTTCACGAGGGTTCATACCATTGAGTTTTATAAGGCTTTAGAGAACGAAACCTTCAAAAATAATGGCACCATCATCCAATTTTGGACGTATGTCTTGAGAAATTCACTGTATCGCTATCCTTGTCGAGTTATATCTACCTGAGTCGCCGAAAACTGACCTGCTTTGGACGCGGTTGCCGATTTGGGCAAATCTTCATCAATAAAAATTCCTCTGTGTACGAAATTGATTGATAAGATGATAAGACATGATACAATGAAAATTAAGGAGGATTGAGTATTGTTCATTTTTCAAGAAGGTGCATCAAGGTTCACTATTCTAGATTATCGCATAATCAGAAACATTTACAACCATGATTTCGTGTGAATCAACTCAATGTTGAACAACGGTGATAGTGTCTAATGATGATATTATTTCATATCATAAATAATGTGAAACATTTTTGTGCTACTCAATGCTTAATTACTAACATTCATTAAATAATGATTTTTTGTGCATTGGATACAGGCGATACATAGTAAATATTAGTCCTAGTACACGGCAACGCTGCCTTTAAACAGCTGGTTTCGATTTTGAAGGTAGTGCGGTGATGCCATGGGGTTTCAACTTGAAAACTTCTACTTTCGTGCTTGTGAAGTGTTGTATTGTGACTTTATTTGTGAAAAATGGTAAGATTATGCTTGCTGTGTTAAAAACTGGACCATTCGGATCCAGAAATCACCATTCACAGGTAAGTGTCAAATTTGCATTGAGCATTGACTGGAGAGGGATCCAGTGGTGTAGAGTGTAGGCATCATCATATTTCATTCATGAAAATGAGGATTTTTCAATCTTCAGGAAGTTTAAATGTTTGTTTTTATTCGTGAATAGGTAACAACGTAAAAATGAAACTGATTTGGAAAAAAAGCCTGAATGGTAGTGTTTTATGCAATAGGAACCGATTGTTCTCAAATAAGAAAGGATATTCATATTACTTGAATACCTATTCCATTATTTCCTCGATTATTTCATACACAGTCAAGATGAATTATTTATTGGATACTTCCTCAACTATCTCGAAATTAACTTTTTGACATATCGCCCTCTTTGCCTGTACCTTTCAATTGGAATTAAAAATTTTGACGACGCCCAGTCTTTCTTCCTGTTAAAGCGAAATATAGTTTTTCCAACAATTTGCTCGAAACCAATCAATAGACTTTAATGAAGGGACATTTTTGTCAAAAACGTCAAATAAAAAAGATAAAGGGGGTCTAAATTAATATATAAAAAAACCTTGTACAGGGTACAGCTAAATGGACCCCGCAATTCACTTTTTAATTTGACGTTTGGAAAAAAGTTTCAAATTAAAGTTCAATGGTTGAAAATAGATATTTACCCTGTTCCCAAGGCTTCCGAATAAACCTTCACATCTTAAAACGTGCCAGAAAAAATGGCAATTTTGTTTTTAAGGTAGGTATAGGATATACAGGGTGTCCGGGAAAATGTGGGAGATCTCTCGGATTCAGATAAAACATTAAAAAATAAGATGAAAAGTTCCCATAAATTTTTTTCCTAGCGGCCCTCCCTACGGAGATACGGCCCCCTAAAGGACCCCACTGAAAATCGGTTTTTCTTGAATAACTTTTAAACGACTCAATATAATTCAATGAAAATTTAATATGATAAACAGTAGTAAAGACCTCTCAAAATACATCCCTCAAAACATAATTAGCTTGTTTAGTTTACCAGGGACGGACTAGACTGTACATTTTAACGCTCAAATTTTTAACACCCTGTATGATAAGGAGTTAAAAAAAATAAATTTGGATACCTTGAACATTAAGCTAAAGAAAAGGTACTCTTGTTCATTGTCGATAAAATGAACCATTTTCGAGAAAAAACAATTTTTATTAAACAAAGCCTCGAAAAAAGCCATGACGAAGTGGTGCTCTTGACGAAATTGTGAACCTAACGCTAGGAAAAAAATTTATGGGAACTTGTCATCTTATTTTTTAATATTCTATCAGAATCCGAGAGATCTCCCACATTTTCCCGGACACCCTGTATAAAAAATGATTAATTTTCTGGAGAATGCGAAAAGTGAATAGAAACTGCAAATACTGGTACTTGCAAATTGAAGCAGGGTACCTACGCATTATGTATTGTTTATTTGCCCATACTTCTTTGAATGTATATCTAGACATAAATGTTTTTGGGCCAAATTTATGTCTAGACATTAATTTAAAGAAGAATAGACCAATAAACAATATTGCTTACCTGCTTCAATTTGCAGGTATACCAATATTTGCGGTCTTTGTTTAGTATGACTCCTGCACCATATTTCTTTGAATTTATCTCCACTCACTTTCCAGCACTGATAATCATTTTGGTATAGTTAAAAATAGTTTTTCGGCCATTTATTTATAATACTTTTCGCCTGTACATATACTTATGTATTAGAAACAAGAAAAGTAAAACGTTGCTGTTTCCTATTTTTTATATTTTTTTCTTGTTATCCAATTTTAGATTTCCAAAAAATGAAGAGCTGAGAAATATTTGGTGTTCTTTGGTGAGGATTGACGAGGACCGACTTCGAATCAAACCTCCCTTTTTGTGTTCGGCCCATTTTAACCTACAAGACTATTTACGTGACATTGATGGAATCAAATATTTAAAACCGGGAAGCTTGCCAATCATGACTCACCGGCATACCATACAGTTTCCCGTCTCCAAAAACAAAAATCATATGGCAAATTCAGTAAAATGGCCTTAGAGATATGTAAGAAAGGCGAAATATATTTTGTATTTTGGTTGTCATTTTATTCGGAACCGTAATTCATTATTGTCGGAAAAACAGCAGGAGATTTAGTTTTTAATGTTATGAAAATTTCAATTTTTATTGATTCTGAAAGTCAAAAATGTGATATACTGTCATATAACAATAACGACATAGGTACCTAGCCAAATTAATATTCATTTATATTTTTCATACAAAACGGTTGAAACTCGAAATGTGCCGCCGCTGTTCCAGATGAAAATCGAGTTCGGACGTACGTATTATAAGAATCACATGTTCTCATGCGGTGTTGCCCGATGGGTTCGGATTCCTCGTTTTATCTCTTTCCACTCATAGTGTTGTCTCTTTCGCACTTATTGTGATGTTGGCGTCAAGACTAATACCATTTTATGAATGGGATGCCCAGTCTATAGTATTTAAAGTCAATGGTTCATACTCACGTCATCGATGACGTCATTACTTGAAAAAAAACGTATGTCGTAGCTGATTCATATAGTTTCAAGAGCGTTCAAATTTTGTATTGAAGCCGAACAAGTATGTTCCAAAATGCTCTCCAGAACACGTTCAGAATTGTTGTCCATTTAGAATTTGGATTCAGGCTGATCATCCATTGAAAGCGTAGTCGCGTGTAGTATATATCCGCCATCCGGATGCGAGCGATCGTTAGACTAGGCAACTTACAGCGTGCACTGCTTGTGACTCTACCATTATAGACTCAAACGCTATTCCAGTTCGCTTCTGTTTGTGCATTGAGAAGATCATGTAGAATGGAATTGCAAGATATGTAGTTTTTGAAAAATCCCCACATGGAGGGATTGCGAGCTCGAGAGAGTGAAAAGATACATTCATATAGAAGTCCAGTGAAAATATCATTATTAAAAAAGAAGAATGCTGAGAAGCTGATCTTTTTGGGGTTAATCGGGGAAGGTGAAACCGAAGAGATCACAATCGCCACAATTGTGGGTTTTTTTCAAAGGGTTGTTTTCTATTTATAATAGTTCACAAAACGGACTTCTCTTAGTATACTAATTAGCAATCGTTCCTATACAGACTCGTTTTAATAAAAAACTAAGAAAGCACCCCTATCGCAAAAACCCACAATAGTCGAGTTTTATTCTTATCAGTGGACGTCCCCCCATCACTGGACGACCATCAACCCACGAGAAATCAGCTAGTCAGCATTTTTTTTTATGTATTATTAGAAAAACGAAATCTAATACACCACTTTGGTGGCCAAAAGAAGATTGACAGCCTAAAACGTGATAAAACTTTGATCCTGCAATAGTTATCAAAGATGTAATGGTGCCTTAAAGAACTTGAATCCATTTGTCAGTTCACTAAACCAGCGATTTTTTTCAATTTTCATATGGTACACAAATTTTCTTTTTTCGGATGGTGCTAGCCAATTTTTCCAAAACTTACATTTTTTTAACGTGAAAAGAGGGACCTAAACAATATTTTGAAAAAATCGCCATGACCGATCAAATGACAGATTGATTGCACCATTTTAATGCATTTTTTGATAACTGAAGCAGGATGCCTTTGTAATAAAAGCTTATGAGCTTAATAAACGATTATCATATTATATTATAATATCAAATTTTAGGCATGTGCTGTTTATCCGACCGTGAGTGTATATTTTGATTCTACAGAGTGTATGTATTTTTCCAAGTTTTATGATAGTGTCAAAAAAAACAAAGCATCAAACTATTGTGTTTTTTGAGAATGCGGTGTAAAGGATTTTCCCTGTAATTGGCCAACCACCTTAATAGCCGTTATTTTAAGTTATAAAAAAATGATAAATTATCAATAATTTTTTTATAACTCATGAAATAACGGCCATTTGAGGGGGAGTGAAAAATGAAAAAAAAAATCAGATCAGTTATCAACTGCAACACACCACCTCCTGCTCAATCATAAGGTGAAAAATAAGTCACATTCCTTACTATGGGAGAAGAAAATAATAAACGTATTTTTATTACAAACAAGTACCAGCGGAACATAGATGAGGAAACTGAAATCATGAACACGAACTAAATATAAACTAGGTAAAATAATATCAAATTCTGCCTGCCCAAAATATTTATTCAATAACAATACTAGCCCTTTCTTTCTTCTGTCAACAACGCATGACTGCTCCAATAATCCATCTATCGATCTGATCTCTGGACTGCAATTGACGTGGATGCCTTGAAGTCCTCAGCAATTCTGATTCCATGAGAACTGATCTTTTAAGAGTTGTAATTTCAATTCAAAGGGCATCAGATTCTCTCTACAAAAGTTCAGGAGATGGAATAGGAAATGAATAGGCACAAAGAACTAGTCTTATGAAATAACTTACCTCCAAAACTGCCTCAAGTGGTAACAAAGGCTTTTCAGCATCTCCATCCTCTGTATAGTAGACCACAAGCTTTTTATCGTATTTTGTTCACATTCTGAATACCGGCGAGGCATTTTATACAACAAAACTGTGACATTGGAGAAGTTAACTGACTTGTGTTTTGACAACAACATTGTTTTGATTAATTACTTGATCACATAACCAAATTTCAGGTTATTATAATTCTGAGATGATAGAAATCAGCTGTTGCTCGGCGGCCATTTTGGATTCTAGTAACGACCGATGTTTATTACGCCAATAATTCTGTTTCAGTCTGTTTTCAAACCTCTCCATGAGTTAGAAAGGGAGAGACAATCAATGACGTGAGTACAAACCCTCGTGAAACGGACTATACTTTCATTTGGTGCTCAATAGTTATCCTTAAAAAACGCTTAGTTTTCGAGTTATACTTGAAAAACTGAAAAAAATGCCAACATTTTGAGGTTTTCTGAAATTTTCGTTGTGAAGCCGACACCTGGCGAGGTGGCAAACCTCGCAGATTCGGATTCAGCAGACCAAAAAACATATAGAACCAGTTAGAGAACTACTTCTACAATTTTGTCCTGGAAAAAACCTTTGCTTACTGGAGTAAATGGACAAATGTTAAACATTTTTAAGTTTTCCTAGGGTTATTGCGTTGACCCAGGGGTAAACTCAGTTGATAAACAGCCTCTCATTCAACTAATTCAACTCAATGGCAAATACAAAAAAAGAGCATAAATATTTTGTAATGTTTAAAATATTTGTTGATTATTTTTTATTATTTTTCATCCTTTTATCTGGACAGATTTTCACTTTACAAAAAAAAGAGCGAACTTTTTATAGATGACTTTACATTACCTATTTATCAAATTTTGAACACTGTAGGAATAAATATTTGTTATTATATGTATTATTTTATTCATGGATAATGATGACTGTTTCCCATCAGTTCCTCAGTTTGAGTTGCACCTATAGTCTTAGATTTTTTGTAATGATTACATTATTGATAATAATATGTTCTTGTTTCGAATTTATCATTCTTCCAATCCAAAAAATCTTTATTAAATGTTTTTTACAATGTCTTGCGATATTTTTTTAAAATTTTTTATCAACTCAACTAATTAATTATTATTATCGTTTAATATCTCAATACATCTCTCGCATTTTATTTTTATACTTTTTCCCGCTTCCCTTGTTATGAATTTATTTTACATTCGATTAGAGATTTTATTGCTTAAGAATTTTCATAGATTATTCATAATGCCTTTTCATTTGAGATTTCAGTTATACCAATTATTAGTTTTTGATATTGATCCCGTCTCCTTTTTATCATTAACCATCACTATCCTACCTGTTTTCCATTCCTATTAATTTTATTTTGATCATATTTCTACTATAATAAATCATTGTTATCCTTCATTTCTGGATTTTTCCATTCTACATAGGTTGAAACTTCAAGAACTGTTCTTTTCTCAATTTGTTTGTTATGATTTTTGTTTTTGTTCAATATCAGAAAATGTTTTGTGAAGTTCATTTTTTTTACTAAAAATCCTTTCAATAAAATCTTTTTTTATTGACACTCCTGAAAATATGAATTGTAATGAATGTTTGAAAATTTGAACATCGAAAAAAAAACTAAAATGATCAAACATTTTTTGAAAAAATAAAACATTTTTATCTTTAATATGTGTGAGTATTTTAATCACAAAAATCAAAAATAGAAAAATAATCAAAAGAATACCTATATTCGTATTTTTTGTTTTTTTTTATTATTATATTATATTTTAATTGTTCGGTTTATAAGTAGGGGGAAGCCATCATTTTTTGAAGGAATTAACTCTAATTTTGCGGTGATTTTGTGTGACGGTCTTGAACACTTTTTCTCGTCACAATTTTTTCACTATGTCTTACATTTTCAGTTGTGTGATTTCTTTAATTCTCCATTTTTCTTTTTTTTTTCATTGACTTGTTTAATACCACTTGGTATTTTTGAACTTTTTGATCACATCCAGGCCTTAACAACCATATATCTCTGAATGCCTGATTTGTGTTATATAATCTCTTCCTGTTATTTCTAAGAACATGCATCTTTGTACCTACCTCTACTCCAGGAGCTTTAAATTGAATTAAATTAGAAATCCAGTCAGAGTATGGAAAAATTTGAATGCAACTGAAGGCTTGGTCCACACGTTGAAACTATGATTCCAGGTTTCATTCTGACAATCCCCATCCACGCCTACAGAGACCCACCACTTCTAGTAGGAATCGTCTTCAACGCCACAACCAAAGAGTTACTCTTTGAACACGGCAACGTGTTTTCCAGAAGTAGACAAGAAGTTCTCAATGACACTATCGACTGTGGTAGTGTTTACACTACGGGCTATAATTTCATATTAGTTGGTTTCTACAATGGTGGACATAAGGCGAGGTTCTTCTTGATGACTGAGGATGATTTCCATTACATGGATATCAAGGTGAGTGCGCTCAAGTAGAGTATGTACCTATAAAATTCTTCCCAGGATATTTCCACAGATTTAGAAATGCAGACTAAGGATAGTTTTTGGATTTACCCCACTTTTTTCGAAATCGATTCAAAGGAGATACTCGATGTGATGATACTTTTTCAGCCCATGCAATGTGGATTTCAACATCAGAGTTTGTATCTTATGTGTGACAATCATGCTTATAGAAAGATTGATATTATTGGTGATGGAGTGTGTTTTGACAAGAATATGATCACTGTTGAGGTGAGAATTAACTATTTTAACACTCGTTATTTTGTAGCTGCTTTAAAATTTGTCATCAACAATTTTTTCCAAAATCTTTTTTTTCTTTGATTGCCTTCAGCGATTTATGTTGATTTCTTCATTTCGAATGGGATTAAACATCCTTTGATCTTCCGAATTCGAACCGTTTTCGTACTTCTAAAGAGCGACTGTGTCGGATTATTATTCATTTGGAAAGGTTTTCTTCTTCCAACCATCTGCGTATTCATAAGATTCTGCTTCAGCTTCGAGCATCTTCCTTATGTCCTAGCTTTCTTATTTTTGTTTAATGCCGGGTTTCTCAACATTCGACACTATCCATTCAATAGCTGCCAATTCCATAACATTATACAGGGTGGTCAAAAAGTAATGAGACATACGGTAACAGCAGATTCCTCACACAAAAAATTGTGATCGACCGCATCTTGTCAATTCCGAAAGTTTGTATCAAGAGAGATTCAGGGTGCATGTCAAAGTTGAATTTTAATTTTTTATTTTTTCAAATAATTTTTGAAATAATAACGTTATGTTGTTGAATTTTTGTAAATGGGGGTTGTTTGATACGCAAAATTCATATCTGGCCATGGTATGGGTCTTACATGTAGGGGCAACACTTACACATCTTTCCACTCATTCAAATAGTTATAACTTTTTTGAACGCACTCGAAATTCTGTTTTTAATCAAAAAATTGATTTTTTTGTCATTTTTACGAAAAAAAGGTATACTTTGTAAAAGTGGATAGGAGTAACCTTTTCCAAGATTCTTACACTTAAAGTAAACCATGCAATGTTGTTTTGTATGGAAAATTTCGAAAATACTCAAAAAACAATTTAAGAACTCTCGATCAGGAGAAAAGAAAAATGTCTCGATTTGGTATTGAACTACCTCCTTTTACCTTGCAATTTAGGTTCAATGTCATAAACAGCTATTACAGTTATTCAGCTCGAGGCAACTATATCTCATTCAGGACTTAACTAAAGTTCTATTAGATAATTTTCCTATAAGTTATTCAGTACAGTTACAGATTACTAAAAATAAACATAAATTGTGTCATATACAACGACGACATAAGGTGACAATTTTAAAACTTGAGATTTCCATATCCTTGGCACGAAAAACTGAATCAAAAAACGCTCAAAACAGATTGTTTAAAACGAAAGGGGAACAAAAAAAAGCCTATTGTGGAATAAAATGGTTTTAGGAATGTTCCATCAAAGGCTCATTTTTATTATCCCACATTTGGCCTACAAAACATTTCCCCTTAGAACATCATCTGCAATGTTACTGAACCTTAGAACATAGAACCCAAACCCACTACAACTAGCGTACACCCTAGATTCCGGGCAAATTGTTTGTCACTATAAAAAACATGTTATTATCTACATCTCATCCGCTGAATTCGTTCAACCTTCGTTCAACGTTGCCTTGTTGCAAATAAAAAGCACTCAGAATTTCCACTTTTTATCAAAAGGGATTAACCAGTGTATTAACAAGGATATGTTTTAATTTTTTATTTGTTTCAATATCGTTGGTGTTATAGGACAGTTATAATTTACTGATTATTGATAAGTTTTGTTCACATAAATCAGCTGTTCGGCCTTCAAAAATATTGAATTTTGAACAAGCCGACAACAGTGTTCCAAGAGAGCTACAGGCTATGATTGGTTTACATGACTATCAGCTGTGATTGGTTGATCTCAAATAGGCATTTGTGTCGTGTTGCCAGATGTATTTCGTTGCATAGTGTCTACATTATTAACTAAGGTTCATGGAAAAATATGGGTCTCATTGAAAATGTTTTATTATCGCTAGTGATCCAAAAATGTACATATTATATAATTGGTAACTATCGGAGATGCACTCATAGAGTATAGTGTTACTGCTTAAATCATGGTTCAAGTCTGAACACGGGCCGACGAGTTCAAGGAGAACAAGGGTGCCATGAATGACTGTCACTGGTGATTAGTATTGTTGTATGACTTTAAAGTTGAAATAGAATTTTTTTAAAAAGTTGCTCGAATAAAAATGTAAAACATTTTCCCGTACGAATCATATCATTTCCCTACCAAGGGTGGTCCTTCTCAGCAAACAAAACAACATAATTTTGGTCCCGTCGAACCGGATTAGATCAACAACGCCTGTGGAAAACTGGAAAAGAAGTGGTTGGAAATTAGAAGACATCAAAGGCGGCAGAGCACGTGATCTACGCATAAGAACTGGTGAGCTCGTTCTATTTCTTCCTACATGCTATCCAAGTTTTATAACAATTCTTAACTATTTTCTCGTAGTGACAGTTCTCGAAAACAACAAGTATCTGTATTTCTCGTAATTTTTGACTCTCATATTTTCTCGCCTCATACATTTTGATTCTCGTATTACTCACACAGACTAATTATTATTTATCGTAATTATTTTATCAGCGTATTTTTGTCTCGTGTACATCTTTGACATTGATAGTTTCTCATTGAGTAGGTTCAGCGTTAACATTTCGATTATTTGAATTAATAGGGTGAAGTTTTGTAGTTTTAAACGCTGCTACATAAGTACTCGATCCTCTTTGTTGAATTTATCGAATTCACGTATCAAGTTGATCTGATTGTAGTTAAAAATGGGTGGCAAAAAGAAATCAAATGCAACAGGTTCTCATTCTGATCCTGAGTATGAAGAATATTCAGAGCTCGAACATTCACGTACAGTCATGGTCGAAAGGCTGGAAAGATTTAGACAATTTTTGGATCAAAGACGCGATGAGGTGTATCAAATTGAAATCAGATTGAAAAGTGTTCAAGAAGATTTTTCTGAATATGATCGAATTCAAACAAGACTGGAGTATTTATCATCAACGGAAAAAGGGTCTCGCTTGAACGTTGAATCGGATTTTTACTCATTGATTGCAACAGCCAAAGAAACTATCGAAAAAAGCAAAAATGCTCATATAAACGATTTACATAGAAGTATAGCAACAGCGCCTTCAAACTCGAATACGATTGCCAAGCTCCCTGATTTAGGATTGCCTGAATTTCATGGACGATATTATGAAACGTGGTATAGCTTTATAGATATTTTTGATTCCGTTGTTAATCACAGAAATGATTTGAACGATATTGACAAATTCTTATATTTGAAAATATGTTGTAAGGGTGATGCATTGAAATTGATCCAATCCTTGGAAGTTACTGCATCAAATTATTCAATCGCTCTGGAGTTGCTAAAAAAAAGGTATGAAAACAAACGAGCCACAATCAATCTTCACATAAACAATTTATTGTTCAATTTGCCACAAGTTTCAAAAGAATCAGCTAGCCATCTCAGACTTTTGTTAGATACATTATTTCAACATAATTCAGCTTTGGAAAAGTTAAGATTGCCAGTCGAGCACTGGGACTTAATTCTCATCCCAATCATATTACAAAAATTAGACGATAGAACACGGCGTGAATGGGAAAATGAGCAAGACGATGCAAATTTACCAACTTTGAATGAATTTGTGCAATTCTTGACAAAAAAGTGTTTAACCCTGGAAGCATTAAGCAGTGATTTCTCAAAATCGAATTTACAACAAAAACCATTTTCTCGAAAATTTGAATACGAAAAATCTACAAATAGATGTCTTTTCACAAAAGAAAAAACAAATATCAAGTGCCCATATTGTGGTGAATCTCATTTCCTGTTCAGTTGTCCATCATTTGCTAATCTTCCCACAAAAGAAAAATATAACGTCATACGAGAAAACAAACTTTGTAGCAATTGTCTCAGAACAGGTCATTTCAAAAATGAATGTAACTCAAGCAGATGCAAGAAATGTAATTCCAAGCATAATACTTTATTGCATGAAAATCAAAGACCTGAGCATCATGATTCGGAACGTTTTGAAAACCGGATTACAACGAATACTCGATATTCTCTATCTCAATCCCCAGCTACGAAATCGGAGGAGGCTGTCCATCGGAACTTTCTGCCTGAACCATGTCGAAAAGTAGCCGAATCATTTGTTTCCCAGAACCGAACCGACAATTCAAAAGCTCCAGAAAAACATGTAACTCAACGAAATAAATCAAATGAACGTGCAGAACGAAGTTTTAACGCAATGTGCGCCACAAATGAAAAATTTCCAGAAATTTGTACAGAAAATGAAGAAAACGAGCAGTTAAACTTCGCTTTTTCCAATTTCTGAGAGGATCAAGTTTTATTGTCGACTGCTACTGTTCTTATTGCTGATTACCAAGGAAGTTGGCATACATGTAATGCATTGTTGGACTCAGGTAGTCAATCCAATCTGATGACTGAATCCCTTTTTAAGAAACTGAAGCTCAATTGCCAAAATGTCAATATACCATTGTCAGGAGTCAATGAATCTGTAACAAAAATTTCAAAGAAAGCATTCACGACCATAAAATCACGCACTGAATCGTTTAACCCATTAGTGCATAATGATCGTTTTATCGAACGTGATCATTTCAGTCGGTAAAACAGAAATCTTCGTCAGCTTGTCATTTTTAATGACTTTGACGTGTTTATAAAAGCTAAAAAGAGTTGTTTAACGGTGCAAATGCATTATAACTGAAGATTTATAAGTGCATTTTATTTTATAAAACGTGATGGATCCCAATCTATACAATAAACGACACGGAGGGTAAGTTTTTGTCTATTTTCACGTACAATTTCATTAGTAACTTCATTTGTTTTTGGTGAATATTATACATTCAGAAGTACATAAAAGATTTGTAACAGAAAAAATAAAATTTTTGTTTTTACAAAGCACCAAAAGTAGGTTTACATTTAGCTTTCGTTTTATCGAACGTTATGCTTCCCGTACCAAAATTTTATAAAAAACCGTTATGTTTTACGTTTACGTTATGCACAAAAAAATGCTCTTCTTGTAATCTTTTTATCTATTATAACTTTTATTTTCCAGTCTCTCTCTCTCGGAATTGATTGATTGCCTTGAAGAAAATGATGTCACAGGAGGTGATATATACGTTACTCCCCCTCAAGACGGCGAAGATACTGATGTTGACACTGATTTATCAGATGACGAACACTTTGGAAACATTTCTCATTTGGGTCCTGCAATGTTAAGAGTAGAGAGTGAGTTTGTTCCCGAACCTGCTAAAGAAGAAGCTGACGAATATGAGTCGGATGATGATATTCCGCTTGCGACTTTATTCCCCAATGCAATTGCAAACTCGTTAGAAAATAGTGAACCCTCAACATCAAAGAAAAGTAAAATGGATGTTTCCGGGAATATTTGGACCCATCAAAAACCTGACTTTCAAATAAATAAAGATTGCACGAGGAAAAATCCACCCAACGAAGCTTATGGAAAAACTACTCCATTGGAGTTTTTTTACTTGTTTTTCAATGAGGAGCTACTAACCAACTTAGAACAACAAACAAATTTATACGCACAACAAAAAAATGTAAATTTGAATATGACCAGAAGTGAACTAAATGTTGTGTTTGGAGGTTTATTACTTTCTGGGTACGGTAAGTACCCCAATAAACGTATGTACTGGTCAAACGACAATGACGTGCCAAAACTACTATCAGAAAGTATGCGACTAAACCGGTTTGAGATGATTCTTCGGCACATACATTTGAATGATAATGCTAAAATAGACAAAGAAAATAAATTATACAAACTGCAGCCGCTCATCGATAAACTAAATGAAAATTTTAAAAAATATGGTGGTCTTGATGAAAATTTGAGTATCGACGAGAGCATGATTCCTTATTACGGGAAGCACTTTGCAAAGCAGTACATAAAAGGTAAACCGATTCGATTTGGTTTTAAAAATTGGGCGTTGTGCACAAGCAATGGATATTTAGTAAGTTTTGAAATATACACCGGTAAAAATAAGACGCTCCAAAAAACCCCAGAGGAGTTTGGCTTGGGAGGAAGCGTGGTTTTGAACCTTACAACGTTAGCTGAAATCCCGCCCAATAGTGGATACAAATTGTTTATGGATAACTACTTCACTTCTCTAAAACTTCTAAACCACTTATCCATATTGGGATATTGTGCGACAGGAACTGTGAGGGATAATAGATTAGCAGATTGCCCCCTAAGAAATCAACAAAAAAAAATGGCAAAACAAAAGCGTGGTGCACATACATTTTCAAGTACTGAGAAAGTTATAGTGTTTCAATGGAAGGACAATAAAGTTGTTACTGCAGCATCAAATTTTGAATCCAGTGAAATAGGAACAACTAAACGTTATTGCAGAGAAACCAAATCCAAAATTTCAATACCTCAGCCAAAAATATTTGACAGGTACAACAAGGGAATGGGAGGCGTCGACAAATTGGATGGGATGGTTGCTGTATATAGGACCAGAATGAGGCAAAGAAAATGGTGGTGGCCCATATTTTCGTATCTATTCGACGTATCTGTTGTCAATGCTTGGCTGCTGTTTCGAAAAATCCATCCCTCTCAAGAAGCGTCTGGTGCTTTATTGAAATTTAGAACTTAGCAATAACTCTTTTAAAAAGCTATGGACAGAAATCCAATAAAGGAAAAGTGACACCAACTCCGAGCTATGATGTAAGATTTGACAAAACAAATCATTTGCCAGAATACTCTGAAAATGAAAGAAGATGTGCCCATTGTGGGAAGAATGCTAAATTTATATGCATCAAATGTCAAAGGGCATTACATCCAAAGTTTTGTTTTTTGAAATTCCATACTCAATAATTTTTCGTTTAACAAATGTTTGTATACTTTCTATGCATGACGTTCGTTAAAACGAACATACTGTAACTTTTTTGTTGAAATAAAAAATAAAAAAAGTTATAAACAAAATGTGTTTAAACATACCCCAACATACCAATTTTAGAAAAATAATAATACATTTTTAACTTTTACAACCTTATGCACTAATGGGTTAAAGTGGATTTATCATTTTTGATTTTACCAAAGATAACAGAAAAATTGCCATTATTTCAATTTAATAGACAAGACATTAAATACCCGTTTAACTTGAAATTAGCAGATGAAAAGTTCAATATTCCGAAGGAAATACATTTATTAATAGGCGTAGGAGTATTTCACGATTTGCTAAAAACCGGTAGGTTGAAACTAGGTAACAATATGCCAGTTTTACAAGAAACACGATTAGGATGGATTTTTGCCGGAAGAATCGCATTTCACGAAAATAATCAACAACAAACTTCAATTTGTAATTTATCCACAAAAATCACAAATAAAGATCTCAATAACAGTTTTAATAAACTTTGGGAGATTGAAGAACTACAACAAGAAGCATTTTTCTCAGAGGAAGAAAAAATATGTGAAAGTTATTTCGAGGAGACTACTTCGCGTCACAAAGACGGAAGATTCATAGTGAAATATCCATTCAAGAGAGATTGTGATGGAAAGTTAGGAAATTCAAAAACCATGGCCTTAAGAAGATTCAATAATTTAGAAAGACGTTTCAAGAAAAATGAAGATTTGAAAATTCAATATGTAGAATTCATGACCGAATATGAAAATTTGGAGCATATGCAATTTAAAAACAATTTGGAAAACGATGACTCAATGGACGAAAATTCATATTTCTTACCGCATACAGCAGTATTACGAGACTCAGTCACAACAAGGTGTAGAGTAGTATTTGATACGAGTGCGAAAACGAGTACAGATGTTTCGTTCAATGATTTAATACTAGTAGGTCCAACTATACAATCCGATCTTTATTCAATTCTCTTACGATTACGATTGAGAAAGTACGTCCTTAGTGCTGATGTCAAAATGATGTATCGATGCATATTGATTAATCCCACCGAGCGATCCTATCAACAAATTTTATGGAGAAGTCATCCAGACGAACCCATAAAAGTTTATCAACTCAACACAGTTACCTACGGAACCGCAAGTGCGCCTTTTCAAGCAACGAGATGTTTAAAGCAACTTGCTATCGAAAATAGAGACAAATGCCCTCGGACAGCGAAAATTATTGAGAACTCATTCTATATGGACGACCTGTTACTAAGTGTTGATACCAAAAGCGAAGCATTAGAAATTTATCATGAACTAACAGAAATTCTTTCGCAAGCTAAATTTGATCTCAGAAAATGGTCCTCAAATGATACATCAATCCTAAATTACATTTCAGAAAAAAGTCATCTCAAAGATGACAAATTGATTTTAAATAACGACGAGAAAGAATTAAAAACACTTGGGATAATATGGAATCCACATCAAGACAATCTGAAATATTCAATTATCGTCAAGCTTCATGAAAAAATAACCAAACGTTGCGTTCTGTCAGCAATTTCACAAATTTTTGATCCTCTAGGCTTAATTGGTCCTGCAATCATCACAGCAAAAATTCTTATGCAAGAGTTATGGCAACAACAAACCAAATGGGATGAAGATATTCCGTTAAATTTGAAAAAACGTTTTTTAGAATTCATGTCAGAAATTGAAGTTTTGAATGAACTAGAAATCAATCGACACGTTTTGATTCCCAACATGAAGAAATCTGAATTATATGGCTTTTGCGACAGTTCGGAAAAGGCATATGGAGCATGTTTATATTTATCATCAATTGATAAAAACGGAAGAAAGCAGATACGGCTTTTAACTGCTAAGTCAAAAGTTGCACCCCTCAAGAAACAAACTATACCTAGATTGGAATTGTTAGCAGCTCATTTATTAGCAGAATTGGTCTCAAGAGTAACAAAAATTCTTAATCATGACATATCAAAGACAGTTTATTTTACAGATTCAACAATACTTTTGTCTTGGTTGAAGGTGGAACCTTGCAAATTGAAAACATTTGTCGCGAATAGAATAATTGCTAAAATATCAGAATTATCGGATCTTAATAGATGGAAGCATGTCAAAAGTCACGATAATGCTGCTGATATTATATCTCGAGGCTTAGGACCACGAGCATTGATTGAAAACAAAACATGGTTTGATGGTCCCGAATTTTTATACAAGTTTGATCCGGATGATAATTATTGCAGTGGTGATATTTCTGAGTTGGACTCATTACCAGAAATAAAATCAAACGCAATAAGCTTGAATACAACAGACGTAACACATTCTAGTGGAAATACTCAGCTCACATTCAATGTTTTTGAAAAATATTCGACTTTCTGCAAATTGCGAAGAATTGTAGCATACATTATCAGGTTTAAAAATCGTACTTTGTACAATATTGAGTTTGAATCCTTTCTTGGATTCTGAAAAAATATTACGTGTGGGTGGAAGACTGCAAAATTCAAAACTGAATTATGATCAGAGACATCAAATCATTTTGCCACACAAACATAAGTTAACAAATTTGATTGTTTTGGATGCCCATCTTAGATATCTGCACGCAGGCAGTCAAAATTTACTTTCTATGATACGTCTATAATTTTGGCCTATCAAAGGTAAAAATACAGTAAAAAGGGTTCTTAATGAGTGCATTATTTGTTATAGAGCAAATCCCAAACCTGTCAAATTTTTAATGGGTTCCTTGCCTGGAACACGTGTTATTCCTAGTCGTCCTTTTTTAAACTGTGGTGTGGATTACGCTGGTCCGATATATGTTAAAGAAGGAAGGTTGCGCAGAAGCAAAATTATAAAAACATATCTGTGCATATTTGTATGTTTCACCACTCATGCAATCCATATCGAATTAGTTCCAGATTGGACAACGGATAGTTTTTTGAATGCTTTAAAGAGATTTTGCTCCCGTCGGGGTAAACCTTCAAACATTTATTCCGACAACGGATTAAATTATGTTGGGGCAAATAATTACTTTATTGAACTTCATAATTTGATAAATGACAAAAAGCATAATGAAATTGTTTCAACAGGTTTAGCCAACGATCAGATCAACTGGCATTTTATACCTGCGCGATCAGCTCACATGGGCGGTTTATGGGAAGCTGCTGTTAAGAGTACGAAATTTCACCTCAAGCGGGTACTCGGAAATTCATCTCTTGTGATTTTTCAAATATGTACTCCCTTTTGGTTCAAATTGAGGCATGTTTAAATTCCCGACCACTGGCTCAACTTTCTAATGATGTTAATGACTATGATCCTTTGACCCCTTCACATTTCCTAATAGGCGAGTCTCTATTATGTTCTCCAGAAGCTAACTTCATGGAAGTCAAAATATCACGTTTGTCGTTATATCAAAGACTACAGCAATTACACCAACAATTTTGGGAACGCTGGTCAAGAGAGTACTTGTCAAGCCTTCAGGCACGGGGCAAGTGGAAGCAAAATATCCATGTCATTTTGAAGCTTGGATCCCTAGTCGTTCTGATCGAGGACAATCAACCTCCACTACGATGGCGAATGGCACGAGTCGTCGATCTTCATCCAGGAGCGGACAAGATAGTTAGAGTTATTTCCGTACGTCTTCCTAATGGCAACATAATCAGAAGATCAGTGGCTCGAGTGTGCGTGTTACCAATTGACACCTCAGAATAAAGAAAATGACACTGATATGTGATAGTGAAGTGTGTGATGGCAGTTCTTGGAGTCAGCCATATTTTTTATTTTTCGAAAAGTAAGACTTTTCAACGTGGCCGGCATGTTACTGCTTAAATCATGGTTCAAGTCTGAACACGGGCCGACGAGTCCAAGGAGAACAAGGGTGCCATGAATGACTGTCACTGGTGATTAGTATTGTTGTATGACTTTAAAGTTAAAATAGAATTTTTTTAAAAAGTTGCTCGAATAAAAATGTAAAACATTTTCCCGTACGAATCATATCATTTCCCTACCAAGGGTGGTCCTTCTCAGCAAACAAAACAACATATAGAGTATTTTCAATAAGAATCAAAATAGCTTGGAGCTAGTTAGCTACTTATTAAATTTGCAGTTTGGCAAACTCGCAAGAATTCCTCTCCCCTCAATGTATAAACATGTGACACAAAAAGAGACGTCGGGCTATATATAGTTGTTGGAAAATCATTGTACTGAACGGTCCCAAATTAGTGCGCCGCTCGTGATAGGAAGACAAACTATTTAGGTGTAAATGGTGGATGCGTCAGGGACTTGACGTTCATCTAATTCTGTGATCGAATTTTATAGTTTAAGGTAGGGTATGTTTGGTCTTATTATAAATCTTGTTTTGAGTTTATTTTGCTCGTCATCAGAAAATTATTAGTAAAGGGTGATTCATTTAAACCTTTTGTTTCAAATTGTTAATAAAATTCATAAAATGGAATTGGATGCGGAATGTTTATCATGACCTGGAAGAAAAATCTTTGGCATCTAATTTCTGAAAATGATTCGATTGAATGCTGGCCGTCTCTATGCCTCAAGTGGTTTATCCGGAAGGTCAATTTTTGGATCACTCTTTCAAGTATTGCGAACGGTATCTGCCCGATTAGGCGAGTAATTATGGCTTGCAATTTTCGAATCGTAGCTGGACGGACGGAGAGGAAGACTTTTGACATCACATAGCCCCAAACAGAAAAGTCCAAGCTTGTTTCGGTTCAGGACATCGAAGCCAACATCACTCGCGTATTGTGCAAATAGGTACCGGTCACAATGTTGAAAAAAGTGATTCAAAATTGGACCTTTCTAGACCTTCGGCGTAGTCTCGACCATCATTTAAGTAAAATTATTGTCAAAAATTATATGTCAATGATTGTTCTTTCAGGTCATGATAAATATTCCGCCATGCAGTTCCATTTTATGTATTTTATTAACAATTGAAAAAAAAGGTCTAAATGAATCACCCTATATTATGAATAAAGAACGTTAAATACAAAGTTGAAATCAACTTTCTTGAGGCGGATCTGAAAACTTTCAAGTTCTTAATATGAAAAGATATCTTCCTAATAAATATTTTTTTTGTATCTTTTTCTTTTTTGATAATCAACAAGAGTTACCAATGATAAAATCAAATCTGACTGATTGGCATTACTTATTCTTCTTCCTAATAAATATTTTGTCTGTACCTATCTTTTTTTTTAATAATTAACAAGAGTTACCAATGATAAATTAAATTCTGATCTGATTGGCATTACCAAGTAGTTTGTCTGTGACATGATTGCGTATACACTTATGACCTTGTGATCATGAACAAAAGCATATCAAAACGTGACTTATCATCACCAAACATAACATACCTATAACAACCTACCGTTTCTATAGTAGTTGATTGAAACTCACCCTTGAGAAATAACATTCTTTATAGAAAAAGCATTCTGTATTAATATTATATATTTAGGATTTGAACACTATTACAAACCGAAAACTATTACAAAACAACAGGTACTTTTATAGCTTCTTTCTGCTTACTTCTGCTCGCCGGAATATAGATTTAATACAGTTACAATGTTCATTGTGAGAAGAAAGACATGCACAATGCAAACTGAATCAATAATAATTGAATTGAAATTTCGAATTTAAACCACGAATGACAGTGACAAACCAGCTGACAAGTACAAAGGGGCGAGTTCAAAAATGTCACACCTGGTGTGAGTGTGATACAAGTGTCAAACACTAACCCTTCAGATACGGCAAGTCGTTTCACTTTTTATTCATCTGTGCTTATAAAGTGTCATACAAACAGTTTTTATGATACTTTATGACCAGGGTTGAATAAAAAGCAAAACGACTTGCCATATCTAAACGGTTAGGGTTTGACATTTGGATCACACTCGCACCGGGTGTGACGTTTATGAACTCGTCCTAGGTGAAACAAATCAAAGGTAGTGACTTCAGCGCCGCCGGTGACAGGAGGCACAACTGAAACAGTGGTTTGACAGCTCCCATTAAAAAAAAAGTTCTATAAGGAATGTTTTGTGATTCGGCGATCCTGATCGGATACTCGACCTGAGTGTCCGCCTTCTTCATCGTTTATAATTGCTTCGTCATCGCTTCTAAGATCGTCCTCGTCATCATCACACGTCCAGAGCTTCTCCGCTTCTCCAATGCGTCTTAACAAATAGCTATCATTTGATGATCTCATATGGTCCTAGATATTTATTGTTGAATTTGGAACCAGGTTTTTGCTGGGTTTGGCGTATGGCGACCAAATCACCATCATGATAACGGTAAGCTCCTTTTCGGGTCCTATATCAGAACCGCGTTTGTTTTCAGCCTGATGTCGTAGGATGCTCTCATGAGCTTGGCGTCAAAGTTCATCTCGTTCATCGTCAAAAACGCTAATATATTTTTGATCCAATATTTTGTTAAGTCGTTCGTCTTCTCATAGATACGGATCAATTCCAAACATTAATTGAAATGGTGTTTCACCAGTACTTCTATGAGTAGTCATATTCAAGAGCTTCTGCGCAGTATCCAAATGACGATACCATTCAAATGGTTTCGGGGCAGAAAGCTGTGTCAAATTGGAATCAGTGTTCGGTTCATTCGCTTGACTTGCCCGTTAGCTCGTGAAATACCAGTAGTCGTAAGCACATGATAGATGCCCTCCTGGTCACAGTTCACTCCTTTGATGTAAATGCGGTGCCCCTGTCAGACACCATTCTTCTGGGATTTGAGAAAATCACTGCTTGTCTTCTGAGCCTATCTATCACCTCCTCCATTGTCGTTGATCTTGTCGGATATAGCCAAACAAACTCTGTGAAACAGTCTACAACCACAAAAATGTGTGCATATGACCTCGTGGTAGATGACAAAGGACCATGCATGTGTTATCAATGGGATTTAGAAATTCTTCAGGCTTACCATTTTTTCTTTTAGCAAGGATGCATGGCAAACAGTTCTTGATAACTTGTTCAATTTTATGTCTAAGTCCTGGAATCCAGTATTTGTTCTCAATCAATGCCGCTGTCTTGCCAACTGCAAAATGTGCTCGTTCATGTGCCCGCCTGATAATTTGTGTCTGCATTGATTTGGGAATGACAATGCGTGATTCATCCCCTACTTCTTTGTACAAAAGTCGTCGCCTAATGGAATATCCAAATTGCAGTCCATCCTGAACACGTTGTATCTTTTTCCGAAGCTCTTCCTCATCTCGTTGTGCTCTTTCAACTCGGGCTATTGGACTCTCGTTGCTCTCAGTTATATTGACTTAGCGCATCAACATGCTCCGAACTTCGTCCAGGCCTGTGCTCTGTGGTATACTGGTACTCCTCCAATAGTAAAGCCCATCGAGGTACTCGTGTGGACAGATCCTTTTTCTTCATGGTCATGGCAAATGCCTTGCAATCAGTCACAATCTTGAAATTTATTCCGACCAAATACATGCGGAATCGTCTTAGAGCTCTAATTATTGCTAACACCTCAAGCTCATAGCTTGAATACTTCTCTTCGGCAGGGTCGTCTTACCACTTGCGAAGTGAATGGGATGTAGTGATCCGTCGTCATAATCTCGTTGTAGTAAAATAGCTCCATATCCTTGTTTCAAAGCATCTATGTGAAGATCTGTTTCTGCTCCTATCTTGTATATATTCAATACTGGTCGAGATGTTAAATGGATTTTCAGCAATTCAAAAGCAGTTCGTTCTGCAACTTCAAACTTAAAGATCGCTTGACTTCTTAGAAGATTGGATAAAGATCGTGCAATTCTTGAGTAATCCTTGATAAATTTTCGAAGGTAATACCACGAGTGCTTAAAAATTACCGATAAATTTTGACGAATGCGTGTTATCTCAAAATTTCACGAGACCGAAGATCGAGTGAAATTTGTAGAGAAAACACGCATGAGCGAAAATTTATCCGGTTAATTTTAAAGCACGAATGGTATTTAGAAGAATATTTCACGAATTCTAGAATATAACTTCACTAAATTTGCGTTGCCATGGCGATTGCCCTGACAACGTGCTTATGTGTGTCGAAAAATTGTCGTTGCCATATCGATTGCTCTGACAACGTGTTTATTTGTGTTGCCATGACAGAGTGGTATTTTCAATTTGGTGTTATCGCTGTAAGCCTCCGAAAATTCAACTGCTCTTATGGGATTTTTTGTACATGAGTGGAATATTCTAAAATAACCGGTCAGTCCAAGAAAACTTTGAATTTGCCTGATGTTTGTTGGTTCTGGCAATCTTTTCAAAGCATCAAGTTTTCTCTTTGACGGTCTCACTGTTCAATCTTCAATGATATGTCCCAAGAACGCAACACGTCTCACAAGAAGATAACATTTTCTCAAATTGATCATAACTCCTGCTTTGGTGGAAATATCAAGAACTTTGTCTTGAATCGCACCAAATCATGTTCAACATCATCTGTTAGAATAATCAAATCGTCCATATACGTCAGTACAATTCCATCTCGGATGACATCTCGGAAAACACTGATGGCGAATTACATAAACCAAATGGTACTCGAAGAAATTCGAATTGTCCATCAGGCACCACGGATGCAGTATAATTCATGCTACCTGGATCAACATTGACATGGAAGAAGCCATTTTTTAAATCCATTGCACTAAATATCTTCGAACCTTGAGGTTGATCCAGTTGATCTTCAATCAACGGCAATGGATAGCGATTTCGCACAATTTTATGATTCAGCAGTCTGTAATCTACCTACGCACAATCGATAAGAACCATCTTTCTTCTTCACCAAAACCACCGGACTAGCATAGTCCGAGGATGAAGGACGCACAATGCCTTGGATCAGCCATTCCTCAATTTGTGCATTGACTATGTCTCTTTCATGAGGTGATAATCTCCTTGCTTTCTGATACACTGACTCGTTGTCCTCAAGATTCTTGAGAATCAGTTTCATGCTAACTGTCGTTTCTTTTGTTTTCTCTGGTTTATATTCATCAATCAATTTTTGTACAATCATCTTGATCTTCTCATCTTGGATTTGAGAAAGATCAGTAGTCGTGATGTCCTTCTCGTTATCAAACGTATCAATTTGCAGGATTTCAGCTAGTTCTTCGTCATCGGAGTCGATGTAAATCTCACCTTTCTTCACATGGAAATTTCTTCGACTCAGGAAGTCACTACCGATCAAAAGATTTTTCTTCGAAATAGTATCAGAAATGACATGGATGTGAATTGGAAACAAATGGCCATCTATAGCAATTTTAGTTTCGAACTCACCCAGCGCAACGTGTAGTGCAGATCCAAGTCCAGAAAAACGTACATCTGATGGTTTAAGTTCAGAGGATACCAAATTCACGTACTCACTTCGATTCATCAACGTCAAGTCACTTCCAGTGTCCAATAATGCTTCAATATCTTCACCTGAAATGGTAACTTTTTCACCATATTTTTTATGAGCATTATATGTCACTTCATTGCTTTGTTTTGTCGTCTTTTTTTTTAAACACTTTGCTGCGATATGCAAACGATGCGATGGAACATCATTTCTCAGTCCATCTATTTGGTATCTTTGGAGCATGTCAATTTGTTGTCGGGCAAGTTCAAGCTCTCGCTGCTTCAGTTCAGTCTCTCGTTTGGCTAATCTGATTTAAT
The DNA here is from genome assembly GCA_958502075.1 of Orchestes rusci. Classification (NCBI taxonomy): domain Eukaryota; kingdom Metazoa; phylum Arthropoda; class Insecta; order Coleoptera; family Curculionidae; genus Orchestes; species Orchestes rusci. Next base: position 29,248,440 of record OY293306.1, on the reverse strand, counting down.
CGTCACGCCTTTTTAGCTCTAATCATGTTCTTTTCTGGACAACTCAGCTTCTCGTTCATTTCTTTCATCATAGCTTGCATCAAGATGCATCTCATCTGCAATTTCTTCTTGATCAACTTCATTTTCTCCATTATTCGTTCATCCTCCAGTAGAGTCAACTTCCATCAGCCGACTTATCAACTCTGCTTTCGATCCACTTGTTGCGAGACCAAGCGCTTTAGCCTCATCTCTCAACTGAATGACTGTCATTTCCTTTGCTGCAGGCATTTCTCGTCCTTGTCCAGGTACCACGTCTTATCGTCGTCGACTCGATGCCCCGTCTAAGCCTCGAATTTTCGTCCTCGTCTAAAGTCGACATTGGTACTGGCACTTTGCCTCACACTTACACAGAGTCACTATTCGTCCTCTGACAATTTTAGCACCGTCTTCAATACTTCACCTCTGCACACACACGGAAGTCTATCCCGGTTGAGCCCCCAAATGTGGAATAAAATGGTTTTAATATTTTTAACGATACAATATTTATTCTGTAGAATAACAAAATAGACTGTTTGTATGTTTCAAAGCGTGAACTATCTTTTAAATTGGGCAATTCTGCAGCTCATACGTCTGTCTATGACTTTTCGTTAAACGCCACTGTCATCCCCTACCTGTGGGGAATGTTCCATTAAACATCAAAGGCTCATTTTTATAATCCCACACACACCCACCCAATTCCCCTCAAGAGTTAACTTCTCTATACTAAGAGGATATGATGAGGGACTGAATACCTTCAAAACGAGGTATACTATTACTTAAAAAAAAAGGTGAAAGAATTAATTATTTATTGAATAAAAGAAAATTTTGACTAGCTTTCATATCAACAGGAATGACAGCAGAGACTTGAGACTTGGCAGTTGTAATCAGTGTCGAAAATCCTTCAAAATAAGGTATCACTCGACCCCCCTTTCTATTTAAGAATTCAGGGGTGTGTCTCACCTTGTCTTAGGGGTTACAGATAAGGTTTATAGGATTTTTTTGTTCCCCCTGTGTTTTATAGAATTTATTCTGAGCGTTTTTTGATTCAGTTTTTCGTTCCCAGGATATGAAAATTTCAAGTTTTCAAATTGTCACCCTGTACATATAAGGTATAACAAGAAGTCTAAACTTACTTCAAAATAACCAAAAAAGTTGACTTCAAGAACAAGAATATATTTCCTCTGAATTTAGGTGGAATATTACTAAATTATGACCAACATTCTGTCTTTATCGCTACCTGTCTGTTGGGTTATGATAAAGGTCGTTCAACTTTATGAATAACCTCAAACGCTCAGATTAATGGGGTGGCCAAATTATTTGAGATATTGACCTGATGTTCCTACAAACAATCCAAGAACTCTAGACCAGAAAAAAAAAAATAATAATAATTAGAATATATCTTTATTTAGCATCGGCTATAATATTATAGTGTTTAAAAGAATGTTATATTATAATACAATAATTATTATGAAAATGTATAAAATTTTAATGATCTAAGTTGTATGATATAAAAAGTAAAAATGTTTAAAATAACATATAAAGGTAAAAGTATAAACAGTACATCAACACCACGGTTTAAGTTGTTAACAATACCTGTTTCCTGGGCAGTCTTTTGGATACATTCAAGATAAACATGCATTGGCTCTTGTACAGGGTGATTCATTTTCAACGCCAGTTCTCGTAAACTATTCATCGTAGAGGCTTGCGGCAAAAAGTTTTATGACTAAAACGGTCAAGAGAAAAACCTGGAAAATATTTTCAAATTTCTGAAATGATCGCTAGGGGGCGTAACAACCAGCACCAAGTAGAAAAATATGATTTTTATGGAATTTTGTCCAATGAAAATATATCGATGAGCTCATTTTCCGATTTACTGACTATTTACCTACACTTTTTGTCCAAAACGTTTTTTTTATATCTATCATAATAAAGTGGTGTTAATGATTTTTTTTTGTTTTTTTTTTAATTTTTTTTTTTGTTTTTCAAATATTTTTTATAGAAAAATGTATCCCCTTTCAAAATATATGAAAACGGATAAATCATTACATTTGTTTTTTTTTGGAAAAAACTAAAAAATATGCTACCATTTCAGTTAACGCCATCTAGCGGCGACGGCGAATGTTACAAATTAAAAAGCAAATGAGCATTTTATAGCGCAGACTATTCTCTTTCATATGAGCCCAAGTTCGTTGAATTCGGTCAAGCGAAACGGAAGAAGTCTCCGTTTGTTTAATAAAACAATTGAACTTCCCACACCACTTTATTATGATAGATAGAAAAAAACGTTTTTTACAAAAAGTGTAGGTAAATAGTCAGTTAATCCAAAAATTAGCTCATCGATATATTTTCATTGGACAAAATTCCGTAAAAATCATATTTTTCTACTTGGTGTTGGTTGTTACGCTTTCTAGCGACCATTTCAGAAACTTGAAAATATTTTCCAGGTTTTTCTCTTGGCCGTTTTAGTACTAACATTTTTTGCCGCAGCTCTCTACGATGAATAGTCTTCGAGAACTGGCACCCTGTCGCTGAAAATAAATCACCCTGTACAATCATGAAATATATAAGGTGTGAGAATAAGTGTAAAACTACTTGAAAACAACCAAAAAGTTACTTTAAAGGACAAGACTTTTATTTCTTTTGAATTTAGGTAAAATTATGGAGGACTGTAACTAGGAGAGTAATCGAAATGCATAAAAGTGGTCCAGGTTACAAATCGTAATTCAGGTTCAATTGCTACTCCCAGATGGCGAAGAGTCGTTAGTGATTTGATGTCAAACAAAAATGTCACCTAGGCAACATAATTGAAACAACGTTACGAATATGGAGGACTGTAACTAGGAGATTAATCGAAATGCATAAAAGTGGTCCAGGTTTCAAATCGTAATTCAGCTTCAATTATTACCTCCAGATGGCGAAGAGTCGTTAGCGATTTCATGTCAAACAAAAATGTTACCTAGGCATTGACTTTAAATACTATAGACTGGGCATCCCATTCATAAAATGGTATTAGTCTTGACGCCAACATCACAATAAGTGCGAAAGAGACAACACTATGAGTGGAAAGAGATAAAACGAGGAATCCGAACCCATCGGGCAACACCGCATGAGAACATGTGATTCTTATAATACGTACGTCCGAACTCGATTTTCATCTGGAACAGCGGCGGCACATTTCGAGTCTCAACCGTTTTGTATGAAAAATATAAATGAATATTAATTTGGGTAGGTACCTATGTCGTTATTGTTATATGACAGTATATCACATTTTTGACTTTCTGAATCAATAAAAATTGAAATTTTCATAACATTAAAAATTAAATCTCCTGCTGTTCTTCCGACAATAATGAATTACGGTTCCGAATAAAATGACAACCAAAATACAAAATATATTTCGTCTTTCTTACATATCTCTAAGGCAATTTTACTCAATTTGCCATATGATTTTTGTTTTTGGAGACGGGAAACTGTATGGTCTGCCGGTGAGTCATGATTGGCAAGCTTCCCGGTTTTAAATATTTGATTCCATCAATGTCACGTAAATAATAGTCTTGTGGGTTAAAATGGGCCGAACACAAAAAGGGAGGTTTGATTCGAAGTCGGTCCTCGTCAATCCTCACCAAAGAACACCAAATATTTCGCAGCTCTTCATTTTTTGGAAATCTAAAATTGGATAACAAGAAAAAAAATATAAAAAATAGGAAACAGCAACGTTTTACTTTTCTTGTTTCTAATACATAAGTATATGTACAGGCGAAAAGTATTATAAATAAATGGCCGAAAAACTATTTTTAACTATACCAAAATGATTATCAGTGCTGGAAAGTGAGTGGAGATAAATTCAAAGAAATATGATGCAGGAGTCATACTAAACAAAGACCGCAAATATTGGTATACCTGCAAATTGAAGCAGGTAAGCAATATTGTTTATTGGTCTATTCTTCTTTAAATTATTGTCTAGACATAAATTTAATTTTGTATGTTTAGACATAAATTTGGCCCAAAAACATTTATGTCTAGATATACATTCAAAGAAGTATGGGCAAATAAACAATACATAATGCGTAGGTACCCTGCTTCAATTTGCAAGTACCAATATTTGCAGTTTCTATTCACTTTTCGCATTCTCCAGAAAATTAAACATTTTTTATATATCCTATACCTACCTTAAAAATAAAATTGCCAATTTTTCTGGCACGTTTTAAAATGTAAAGGTTTATTCGGAAGCCTTGGGAACAGGGTAAATATCTATTTTCAACCATTGAACTTTAATTTAAAACTTTTTTCCAAACGTCAAATTAAAAAGTGAATTGCGGGGTCCATTTAGCTGTGCCCTATACAAGGTTTTTTCATATATTAATTTAGACCCCCTTTATCTTTTTTATTTGATGTTTCTGACAAAAATGTCCCTTCATAAAAGTCTTTTGATTGGTTTCGAGCAAATTGTTGGAAAAACTATATTTCGCTTTAACAGGAAGAAAGACTGGGCGTCGTCAAAATTTTTAATTCCAATTGAAAGGTACAGGCAAAGAGGGCGATATGTCAAAAAGTTAATTTCGAGATAAACGCGAGGTTTTAAGAGCTCTAAAAAGTGATTATGATAATAATAATTGTAAAAGTAAGCATTCTTACTGAAGACTTTAACCTTATTGTAATAAAAAAAACGAAAATAAGACAGTTGAGGAAGTATCCAATAAATAATTCATCTTGACTGTGTATGAAATAATCGAGAAAATAATGGAATAGGTATTCAAGTAATATGAATATCCTTTCTTATTTGAGAACAATCGGTTCCTATTGCCTAAAACACTACCATTCAGGCTTTTTTTCCAAATCAGTTTCATTTTTACGTTGTTACCTATTCACGAATAAAAACAAACATTTAAACTTCCTGAAGATTGAAAAATCCTCATTTTCATGAATGAAATATGATGATGCCTACACTCTACACCACTGGATCCCTCTCCAGTCAATGCTCAATGCAAATTTGACACTTACCTGTGAATGGTGATTTCTGGATCCGAATGGTCCAGTTTTTGACACAGCAAGCACAATCTTACCATTTTTCACAAATAAAGTCACAATACAACACTTCACAAGCACGAAAGTAGAAGTTTTCAAGTTGAAACCCCATAGTCCCATAGCATCACCGCACTACCTTCAAAATCGAAACCAGCTGTTTGAAGGCAGCGTTGCCGTGTACTAGGACTAATATTTACTATGTATCGCCTGTATCCAATGCACAAAAAATCATTATTTAATGAATGTTTGTAATTAAGCTTTGAGTAGCACAAAAATGTTTCACATTATTTATGATATGAAATAATATCATCATTAGACACTATCACCGTTGTTCAACATTGAGTTGATTCACACGAAATCATGGTTGTAAATGTGTCTGATTATGCGATAATCTAGAATAGTGAACCTTGATGCACCTTCTTGAAAAATGAACAATACTCAATCCTCCTTAATTTTCATTGTATCATGTCTTATCAATCAATTTCGTACACAGAGGAATTTTCATTGATGAAGATTTGCCCAAATCGGCAACCGCGTCCAAAGCAGGTCAGTTATCGGCGACGCAGATAGATATAGCTCGACCTCGACAAGGATAGCGATACAGTGAATTTCTCAAGACATACGTCCAAAATTGGATGATGGTGCCATTATTTTTGAAGGTTTCCTTCTCTAAAGCCTTATAAAACTCAATGTACCTAGGTAACATAATTGAAACAACGTTACGAATACTCTATCAAAATGCAACAATCTTTATTAGCTAGGTTGCATCAAAACTCTCTCTATTTGATGATAATAGGTATCATGAATTTATTTCATTATTCTGAAATTTCCAGAATTTTCATATTTTTTTTGTTTAATTGCATTAGTTGATAGAGTAACTGAGTGACGTCATATCCTTCTTTGACAACAGTCATTATTGAACAAACCAACCTTAGATCATATATGATCTAAGAAACCAACACGATGCTGCGACGATTCAACCTCAATTTTTTTCCTTTTAGAGAATGAATTGCATGTGGAATTGGAAGTAGAAATTTGGAAAAAATGAATTAAAATGTGATAAAAGTATCTTGACAAATTATTGACAAGCAATAAACGTTACCATGACAATGAATAAATCAAAGCGCTACTAGCAACAGCGCCCTCAAATGAACTGAGCAAAAAGAGGGACAGAATTTCAGGGATTTTCGTATGTCGATTCGTCTCCTAGTTATAGTCCTCCATAGTTACGAATCAACGACGTCGAATGAATACTCTATCAGAATGCAACAGATTTTTATTAACTAGGTTGCATCAAAACTCTCACTATTTGATGATAATAGGTATCATGAATATATTTTTTGTTATTCATTATTCTGAAATTTCTAGAATTTTCATATTTTTTTGTTTGATTGCATCAATTGATAGAGTAACTGAGTGACCTCATATCCTTCATTGACAACAGTCATCATTGAACAAACCATGGGCTTGAAACACGATGCTGCGACGATTCAGCCTCAATTTTTTGCCTTATAGAGAATGCACTGCATGTGGAATGTGGAGTGGAAATTTGGAAAAAATTAATGAAAATGTGATAAAAGTATCTTGACAAATTATTGACAAGCAATAAACGTTACCATGACAATGAATAAATAAAAGCCCTACTAGCAACAGCGCTCCAAATGAACTAACGAAAAAGAGGGACAGAATTTCAGGGATATTCGTATGTCGATTCGTCTCCTTGTTATAGTCCTCCATAGGTAAAATATTACTAAATTATCACCACAATTCTGCCTCTATCGCTACCCAAGGTTAATTGATGTAGAGGTTGCGCCGTAACTAGGGAATCGGAAATCCACGAACGATAAACCGAATCGATCCCATCACCGAGCTCTATTATTGACATTTCTGTCATCGGTGGGTCATCTTATTGTCATAACATGTCCGTATTTCAGGGTCTTAGAACTTTTTTTACCGTGTGTCGGCCGTTTTAAAACGTGTTTGAGGGTAAGTTATTACACAGCTTGTGGTATACAGTGAAATATCTTCTTATCAAGTGTGGATCATATTCTATTTTTTTTTTAGATGTGTATTTGAATTTCAGAACCGAATCGGAGCCGACTGACGTCATTTTTGTCTGAATTCTGATTCGTCCAAAACCCGAACGTGTAGCGACGCAACCTTATTACTATCAATTAACCTTGATCGCTACCTGTCTATCAGGTTATAACAAAGGTTGATATCTAGTCAATTTCCACCTAAATCAAGAAATAATGTCATCAAGGTCGAAAAATTGACTTCACATTGAAACATGGTCGCTAATATTTCGCTGGGAATATTTACATATTCAAAGATGATTACAACCACTGGTTTGTTTCAAGGTTTTGTATCAAAATTTCGCAAACTCTGGTAATAATGTATCGAAATGGACATGTAATTAGGGCGCATCAATTTTCTGCAAGTGTCTTTCCGACATTATACAGAAAAGTTTTTTTCGCAGTTTCATTTCCTTCCAATAATCAATAAACTACTACGTAAATATTATACCAAGTAAGACGACATAGTAATTTTTTCACTTCGACACGTGACAAAATCCATACTACTCCATTATTTGCACATGTACGGCGGTGTCATAGTTCTGTATCCTTGTCCATCTCACATCAATATGCAAGTGTATTTTCCCTGTCATAGTTATTTACCAACAGGTGAGAAATAGGTTACATTGAGGACCAACATATGGTCAGATTTCCCACATTTTGTCATAATACAGGATGACAGTTCCTTTATTCACCTTCAACCTAATGGTTGGCAAGGACCAGTGGCGGATCCAGAAATAAATTTTGGGGGGGGCCCGTTGACGGAATTATTTTTTTTTAATTCACGTGCCACGCCCAACAAATTGTTCACAATTACCTGCATAACTCAATTAGTTAGCCAGTGGAACAATGGAAAGGAATAGACGTTATTTGGAGGCCCTATCTTACTCATACTCATACATGACACAGAAACATAAAATATAGGAAAATGATAGGTATATTCAATATTGCTATAGCCAAAGCCCACAGAAACTTCACACAATCTCAAAAAAATTAAAATCACTCACGGCTCACGGCTTTGTGTCTTTCAACTTTTGACAGTATGACAGATCAAAAACATAGACAAAGAGATTAAAGAGAAGTGACTCCGCTAAAATTGTGCTTTGTTACAGCGGCGGCCATCTTCTTGAAGTCATGAGTATGACTGTTTTATGAAAAATATAAGTCAGTGTCGATGCAACTGGCCAGTATTTTAATGGACCCCGTAACACATTTTATGAGTGTGGTTTCGTTAGCTCCTGACTCTTGCTCACTGAATTTTGCTTAGCGGAAGGTCTATGGGGGGGGCCCGGGCCCCCTCGGCCCCCCCTGGATCCGCCACTGGCAAGGACCAAGGACCTATCGACCTATTTATTACTTTCAAACTACTTCAGTTTCTTTCTCCACAAAGGAAAATATGTGGACAGATGTCGGCAATTTTGCCCTTTTCATGATTGGACATTATTATTTCTCGACCAATTCGTAGGTCGAGAAGCGGTTAATTTGACCTTCTATGTTTGTTGGGTGAACATAAGAGGCATCATTATGACGAGTGCCTCGATGATCAATGTTTCTCATAAATAAAAATCAAAAAAAAAGATTGAGAAATTTTTCAAAAAAGTTTCATTTTTTTTTGTTAAAAACATGTAAAATTAGATCGTTTTATTTTAATCAAGAAACATTGAGCATTTAAGCTGATTTCAAAATTACCATGATAACGCCGTTTCCAAAGCCCCCTATGTCCATTTTCAAAATTTTCCATTTAAAACCCCATTGCATGGATCACTTCAATTTCAAATATCTTGAAAAAGGTTACTCCCGGCCACTTCTAAAAAGTAGTATAAATTATTTTTTCAATTTTAAAAGTGCATACGAAAAAGTTCAGACTATTTGAATGAGTGAAAAAGGTGTGTAAGTGGCGCCCACTACAAGTAGGAGAAATTCCGTGCTCAGATTTGACTTTTGCATGTCAAACAATCCCCATGTACCAAATATCATCAATATAGCAATATAGCTTGATTTTTCCGAAAGTTATTCAAATAAATCAAAAATTTAAATTCAACATCGAGGGTATCTCTGTTAATATCAACATTTGGAAAAGACAAGTTGAGGTCGATCGCATTATTTTTTGTGTGAGTAATCTGCTGTAACCGTATATCTCATTACTTCTGCTTCACCCTGTATAGCTGACTTTATATGGCCAACAACTATCGTTAGCTTGATGGGTTCGAACCAGATGGCAATACGCGGGCACTCACTGAAGATATCGCCTTGGATGTTCAATAAACCATAAAATGCATAACAATAACGAAACTGTATCGAGAATTACTATAATATATAGCTTATATCAATGTCTACTGGCAGTACCATGGCGTACTGAGTGCAAATGTGACCATAATAGCGTCCGGCGCCTGATTTGATCGGTCGCTCTGAGATGTTGTAGGAGCAACTTTATGTTTGACTGAACCACTCTTTTTGCTCTGAACAGCACTGAGTGCAATTTTGCAAGACGGTTTGCTTTTGTCAACATTGTCATGCATATCACGACAATATGATTATGGAAGAAAATGTAATCTTATCAGAGTTTTCAATGAGTTCTTTGCGAAGCAGTGAGGATGTTTCATCAGGTAATTCATATCGTAAATAATTGTGATGTCGACAAAAAGGAAACTGCCAATGTGGAGAATTTCTTGAAAATCATCAATTCATATTCTGATGAAGATCCAGGTATCTATTGTTATTTTGTATTTCGTTGTCCATGGCCTATTATTGTTCTTGTCGTAGATCGAAGTTGAATTAGGATTTCATCAGGTTAGGTTGAAAAAGCTAGAAAAGCAACTGAGTTCATGTTCATAGCCCAGCTTAATTCGTCTGAAAAGTGAATCCACTATTAGGCGGTCCAACTTTTTTTATTGCTTGGTGAGGGTTTTTTACAGATTCCGAGCTAGTTAGTGATTTTTATACTCTTGAGCCAAACAAATGCATGTTGACAAAGCGTGCGAGTTGAGAAAATTTGAGCCAGTCGAAATCGTCAGCAGATTATCAGGTTCTTGATAGAATGACAGGAAATTGGTTAGCTTAGGTAACTATAGAAGCATGATAAGAAAACACGCAACATATGATCATTTGCTGGTCGAAATTGGAATTGACCCGCGCATAGTGACCCAAATATATAGGAAAGATAGCGGCTGTTAAAACTTCAAAAACGTGACCTTGTAAACGATGAGTCATCTAGGTAACTTATGCATTCTGAAGGAGGAGCATCCTATATGGGTCACCAAGACAAGATAAGCGTGAGGTTATCTTGTTTTCGTTGTATACTATGGTAGAATCATACTACAGAAGCAACCCTATGCTTTATATTTATCAAACACATGGATGCCACTTTTTCTCCAGATATCTATCTGATAGCCTATTATTCTGATGAGGTTGCATAATATCATTTAGAAACCGAAATAGTTGTTTATCCGATCAATAGACTTACCGAATACATATCTTGTTGTTCAGAAACTGGGAGTAAAAGCAGCCCTTGGCTCAGATTTAAAAAAGCTTAGAGCCGGTTTATCAATTGAAAGTTAGCCCTTGAGTTAAGGATAACCCGAGGTTAATTTCTGAAAAGAGTTCATTAATCACGGACAAGTAAAGGTGTTCAAGAGACAGATAACTTATTTAAACTTATGGAGCAATGCGCAGCGGAGTACAGTCGATGCGCATTCGCTCATGTTTCTTCCTCTTTGTTAGCTGGTTAGTTCCATTTAGAATGATCGCAGCTAGTCGCAGTGTTTGACGTGTTGTGGGGTGCTTCGACAGGAATCTCATTCATTTGTTAATCTGGAAGAATGTTTTTTGCTTCTGTGACTTCCCTTACTTTGGGAGGGATGTATTTCTGTGCCACTCTTCCGGGATTCAGCGGTTAGGAGACTGAGGAAAATTACTAAAGCAGACAAATCTTCTGTGAGCACCCTTGTGGAAGTAATCACAGGACACAGTGAAATCGGAAACATACCGACTTATGATCTCTGCAAGGACTGGAACATCTACTGTGCCACTGCCCAACTCTGAAAGAAGGACTCCTCAGGAATATGTGACAATACTACCTTGAAGACAGCAAATGTAGACATAGTACTAATTTTGAACTTCGTCAAAACCATAGGATGGTTCAGAACGATGAAGAGAAAGGCTACAGGTTAAGACCGATGGGACACTTCTTCAAACAAGGGAACACAATGGGCCATTTGGCCTCCGAGTGAAAGCAATGCGAAACAGGAAAATCAGGGCATACCCTGTTGGAGGCTCAGATGGAGATGACGTGCCAGGTCCAGTAATGATATCTTGATGTTTTAATTGATATAATCTACCTTTCTGGTTGTGTCATTATATTGTCAGTTTTTGAAGTTTATGTAAAAAAGATTGTCAAACTTAAGTCTCCTGTTTCAATTTATTCAAAAGGTTATGGGCCCAGAGTTGCTTTGAATGCGCCAAGGATAAAGAGCAGAAGGCAAGTCAAATAATACAACATTTGTAGAACTTCAAATTCAGTGCAATATACCATGGACAAGTTTCCCAAGTTCGAAAAATTACATGGCAAAAATAATTTTCACTCCTGGAAGATGATGGTGTTTGCTTACATGGATTTAAACAATCTCTATAAGATAGTCACGAATGAAGAAAAAAATCCAGAACTCAATACAGCTCCAGAAGATAGAAAAGAGCTTGAAGCTTACAGAGAAAAATGTGAAGATTGGCGTTACAGGCATTCTCTTGCGAGAGCATTCATTCTTTTCAATGTTGATTCGGACATAGTTCCTCAGATAACTTGCTATTCAGATGCTCAAGGTATGTGGAATGCTTTAAACAATATTTACGACAAGAAAAATGAATATTCTTTACATGCTCTAGTCAAATCTATTGTTGGCATAAAATGTGAATCAGTTATAAGTATACCAGATCATATTTCAAAGTATAATGAACTTTGGGCACGTTTAGTTGAGAGAACTGATGGTAGTGCCAGTCAAGAGAGGGATTCATTAGAGGCTGCGCTTCATCCTTTAGCAATTTCTTCGAAGGCCAAGGGATCTTTATTTTTAACTACTCTTCCTGAAGAAATTGACAATGTGATAGACAATCTGAAAACAAAAGACAGTCTTACCTATGATGATGTATGTTCAAGGCTCTTAGAATTGTCTGTAATCAATAAGTATACAGAAGATAATCAAGCCTTTTTAGGTAGCCAGAAAAGAAGTAGTTTCAATAGGATCTTGGAGTGTTCTTATTGCAAGGAACATAAAAAATGGTACAAAGGACATACAGTGAGAAACTGCAGAAATAAAAATAGAAATTCAAGAGAAAATGTCAATATTTGTGATGATGAGAATCTGGTATTTCCTGCATTCACGACTAGAGAAAATAGTTCACAATGGATTTTTGATACAGGTGCTACCACACATATGTCTGGTAATAAAGATGCATTTATAAATTTACGTCCTTTTGCAAGTTCCATACGCTTGGGAAATGACAATACCATACATGTTACTCACATCGGTGAAGTTATAATAAATGCTCTACTTCCATCAGGAAAATCAATTAAAATCACTTTGATTGATGTGCTTTATTCGCCAGAATTGAAATGTTCCCTTATTTCTTGGCACAAAATGAAAAATAAAGGAATAACTATGCAAGGAAATGGAGAGGAAATTACTTTTTGGAAGAATGAGAAAATCGTTGGATGGGTAAAGCCATGCAATAAGTTACAAGTATTTCAGGAGGCTCATGAAGAAAGTTTGAATGTGAGTTCAACTGAATGGCATCGGCGTCTAGGACACACTGATGTAAAATCATTTACTTACCTTGAGAGATCTGTATCTGATCCTCATGTTTTGCCAAAAGAAAGAACAGATATTGAATGTGAAGCGTGTATAAAATCCAAGATGACAAGAACCATAAGTCGAGAAGAAGGTAATTCATGTACGAGAATACTCGAAAAAGTACATTCAGATGTTTCTGGGCCATTCTGTACTAAATCTATGGGTGGAAAACAATACTATGTGACATTTATTGACGAATATTCTCGCTACACGGAAGTAGCATTCATCGCACACAAAAATGAGGTGGAGTTAGCGGTCAAAGAATATATTCGAAGAATGGAACGACAAACTGGTAAAAAAGTTTGTACTTTCAAGAGTGATAATGGAGGAGAATACAATAATAATTCCTTGATAAGTTTTTTCAAGAATTCAGGAATCAAATTTGAACATTCAATTCCAAGGGTGCACGAAACGAATGGTTTAGCAGAAAGAATGAACAGGACTCTAACCACAATGGCAAGAACTTGTTTGATTGATTCTGATCTTCCACCGTCACTTTGGGCAGAAGCAGTCTCTTACTCTGTATACACAAAAAACCGAGTTCCTCATTCTTTTCACAAACATACTCCTGTAGAACTATTTTTTGGAAATAAACCTGCAATCTCACACCTCAGGTATTTTGGACAAAAAGCATTCATCCATATCAATGCAGAAGATCGTCCAAAAGGAAATAAGTTTCTACCAAGATCTCAAGATTGTGTCATGGTAGGATATTCGGAAAAAGAGGGATGGTACCGATTTTATACAGGGAAGAAGGTGGTTTTGTCAAGAGATTTCAAATTCCTGAAAGAAAATGAAATCACTTTCATAGAGTCTCTAAAAAGGGATAAAGAATTGAAAAATGGCGAATCTGCAAGCTGTGAAAAAGAAACGGAAGGCAGTGAATCTGCAAGCTGTGAAAAAGAAACTGCAAATCCACAAGAAAATTTGGAAGGAAATAAGAAATTAACTGAAATAGAACATTTCGAGTTGCCAATAGAATTACAAAACGAGATAAATAAAGGTAGTCTATTACGAAGAAGTACTAGGCATCGTAATCCAGCAAGATTGTCTGATGATTTTCTATATTTTACAAACGAGGAACCAATTACTTATCAAGAAGCTATATGTGGACAAGAATCCATTCAGTGGAATTCAGCCATTCAAGATGAACTGAAATCCATGGAGAAGAATGAAGTCTGGAATATTGTCGAGCAGCCCTCAAATTCTCGTATCGTAGGATGCAAATGGATTTTCAAAAAGAAATTCTCTGACAAGGGAAAATTAATTAAATATAAGGCGAGGCTGGTTGCACAAGGATTCACTCAGATTCCAGGGATTGACTTTGATGAGACTTATTCTCCAGTGATCAGATACGAAACCATACGAATTTTATTTGCCTACTGTATTCATCACAATATGGTAGCACATCAAATGGATGTCAAGACAGCTTTTCTCAATGGTGACCTTGATTTCAAGATATATATGAAAATACCAGAAGGTGTTGAGGCGGAACCAGGGAGAGTATGCTGTCTCAAAAAAAACATTTATGGATTGAAGCAGTCACCTAGAAAATGGAATCAAAAACTAGTTAACGTTTTAAAGACAATTCAAATGGAACAATCTTTTGCAGATCCATGTATGTTTGTGTCTGGTAGCTGTAAGCAGATAGTAGCTGTTTATGTTGATGACCTGCTGATTCTAGGCTCATCAGAAATGGAAGTGAAACAAATTGAAGATGTTTTATCTTTGAGCTTTGAAGTTACCCTTCTTGGAATTCCATATTTGTTACTTTCATTACAGATCTCTTGGACCCCTACCAGTGTATCAATAAGTCAAGAAAATTATCTAGAAAAAGTTCTTGATAAATTTGATCTATTGAATTGTAAGTCAGCATCCGTGCCAATGGACATTGGAGCAAGACCACAGAAAGCTAAAGAATCAGAAGAAAGGGTGGACAAAACTTTGTACCAGTCAAAAATCGGTAGTCTCTTGTACTTAGCTATGGGTACCAGGCCTGATATATCTTATGCAGTGAACCTATTATCACAATTCAACACAGATCCAACTTTTACTCATATGAAAATGGTTCATCAAATATTCAGATATCTAAAAGGAACTCTGCAAAAGAAACTGGTATACATGCACACTGTTCAACCTTCTTTGTGTGTTTATAGCGACGCATCATATGCCGATTCCTTAGATACACGAAGATCTACAAGTGGCTATATTGGTTTTTATGGCGAAGCAGCGGTTTCATGGACATCCAAGAAGCAGCAAAGTGTAGCTGTTTCCACAACTGAGGCGGAGTACATGGCATTGTCATTAGCATGTAGACAAGCAATGTGGATGAGCCAGATATTATCTGACTTGGATGAAGTTAACATCAAACCTCGCATGTTATGTGATAATCAAGCATCTATCCACATATCAACAAATCCTGTTCTTCATCAGCGAAGTAAGCATATTGACGTTCACTATCATTATGTCAGGGAGAGATATTTAGCAGAAGATATCACAATACTATACATTCCTACTAAAGAAAATGTGGCTGACATTTTAACCAAGCCATTATCTAAAGAAGTATTCCAATTGTTGATCTCCAAGTTTTTGAAGACATCATTACTGAGGGAGAGTGTTGGAGGCTCAGATGGAGATGACGTGCCAGGTCCAGTAATGATATCTTGATGTTTTAATTGATATAATCTACCTTTCTGGTTGTGTCATTATATTGTCAGTTTTTGAAGTTTATGTAAAAAAGATTGTCAAACTTAAGTCTCCTGTTTCAATTTATTCAAAATACCCTTCGCCACCCAACCTAACCTAGAAGTCTGATGGAGCTTTCTGGGTTGTGCCCAGCCTCCTTAGGTGTTTTGCTGGGAATTACCAGAGCATTTTTCCAAGGAGAGGGGATTCAGATGTAGATATGGAAATCAGAGTAGTTAGTAGCACAGCACTGGGGCCACACATCGGGCCCCTTGTGCACCTCCATGAGGAAAAAGGTTGCTCTTTTGGATCATCGTCGTCAAGCCTTAGCAATTAAACTAAGAGGTCAACGTAGCCTAAGGGTGGTCCCTTTGACCTCTCCCAATTCACGAAGAATTGGTCAAGGACCTCGCAATGACTGCCACTCGAAATTTTTTTCCGTCGCATAAATATCGAGATTTAAATTTTGGTGAAAATATCTAAGTTGCAAAGCAACTGTATAGGGTGATTCATTTTCAGCGACAGGGTGCTAGTTCTCATGAACTATTCATCATAAAGACTCAGGGAAAAAAGTCTGTACAGTAATGTGCTCAAGAGAAAATGCTGGAAATTTATTTCAAGCTTCTAGGATCGCCGCAAGGGGGCGTGACGGTACTGTGAAGACAGAAAATCAACACATTTTCGAAATTTTCTCTTTTGAACTACGAAAACAGAATATGGAAACAGATTTAAGACGATATTTTCTACAAAATTGTCCACTTGACACTTCTCTCTAAGTTGTCAAATAAGACAGCTACAAGCGGTCAAACTTGATGTCACTAAATTGCCTATATAGCTTCGAAATTCCTTGACCGATTTGACTGTTCTTTAGCTTCTTTCAAAGAGGAAAATCTACTCTTTCTGGTGCATGTACGTGAGGTCGATTTTATCTGCTTCAGCCGACCACACAACACTAAATAGCCTTCAATACACATATTTTGAGACTTTGACTTCGTGTTCTTTCTGTTTTTGAGATTTTAAGCAGGTCTTTATTTGGATAATGTCCTATCACTCTCATTCAGATCAATTTTCTATATTTTTTGAGATAGTAGTTACTGACAGTTACTGAAACCTCATCAGGAATCACACGAGATATACTTTTAAAACAGCCCCTATAAATTTGAATGAGTCAAAAAGATACACATAAGATTTATTTTGATTCGCGTTTAACATTTTCTCCAGTTGATGTTAAAAAAACCTATAAGTGAGAATGCCAACTATTTTTCGTTTTTTTTTTTCTACGAGCAGCTGACAAGTAGAATACAGTGCAACACTTGCCAATAATAATACGGTGGACTGGTGAACACCTTATTCCAAAATATTGCAAAAAAAAATGAAATTTACTCGAAAAAACAAAAAAACTAGTGCCAATGCTCAAAATCTCCACCGTTGGCAAGGCACTCCTATCTTTTTGACACATTCAAATTTACAGGGTATGTTTCAAAAGTATTATTCGACGGATTCCTGATGAAGTCTCCGAAACTCTTCTATTTCAAAACATTTAGAAAAATTACCTCTATGGAAAGTGGTAGGAAATTATCCAAATAACATGATGGAGGTGTAACGAAGTCACAAAATTTCCGGATTTTTCTGCCGTAATTTGCAAGTTTTCTAATTCATTCTCCGTCTCTTATCATTTAATTCATGTTTTCCCGTAACTCTGTTATTTATCTGTCATAAGATCCCGTATTTTTTCTAAAATAATGTTGACCGTGAGCTTATTATTAATCTATTAATTTATTTCTGACCGAAATATTCCTTTAAGTCATTTTAACTCGCAAACCAACCGACAACGACATATTTCGCGCAAGATTCAAGCAGAGAGTCCCCACTTTGGATCTGAATACGGAACGTCGAGAGTCGAGCGCCGGAAAAAGATAGTCAGTAAGTCAGTACCATGCATGTCTATTTATTATTATTGTTGTTAATTTGTCTATGGTCAGTACTCAGTACCGAGACACAGACGACACAGACGACAGCCTGCTGCCGTAGACCTCCCGTTCCCGCTACGCGATCTTTTTCATCAACCCGTTTTTACCAAGTTTCATACTTTTTTTAATTTAAACACGAGGTAGGAACTATTTATCGATAATATTATAACATGTTACCAAAATTCTCTCAAACTAGTGCCGCGTTGTAGGTAAGTAAGTAGAAGGGTGGGAAAATATGCTTTATCTCGAGTCATTAAGAACTGCTGAGGTTTCAGGAGATCGATCTGTTTTTCCTTTGTGAATTACTACCGATGGAACCAGGTCAATCTCAGCACAGTTTTTTTTTTTAAACAATACGATATCTGAAAATTTTTGTTGAGCCTGTATTTCTTCCGACTCACGGAATACTTACAGGTTCGTTTCTGATGGTTGGGGTTTTATTATTTTATTTTGATTGTCAGTGGAACGAACTTTGCCGGGTGAGAAATTTTTTAAAAACTAGAGTTCAGCACCGCGTTTTTTTTTTCAACCGTTAATTTCTTTTCTGTAGTTTTCTTGAGATAGTTCCGGGAAAATCGTCAAAGAGAGGCCTCTGGAGTTACGACTGGTGTGTGTTGAATTTCCAACATTTATCAATAGATTTCCCGCTGCTCTTCTATGCCTCTAACCCGTTCTTCTCCTCGTAGAAATAACCCGGTCGCGTCAGTTTTCCCGATACATTTTTCTCTACGTCGTCGGAAAAATTCAACTCTATTAACCGCTGTTTCTTCTGTTTAGAATTCGCCGTAAAAAACCGTCGCGTCAAACTTCGTTCACACCTCGTTTCCTCCACACTCTGATGCTTTTCTACCGATATATCATGATTTTCACAACTGTTAAAATACATTTTATTCAGCAACACATTCTGAATCTCCACCGGAAGGGTTTTGACTGATTTTTTTTTTTTTTTAATTATTTAGCTGAATGGAATATCAGCATATTGTTAATTCTTTTATTTATTTCTACCGACTGGTTGGAAACTAGTCAAAATTGTGATTTCTCTTTGGGACTAATAGACTGATTGATTTATTTTCATTAAAACCGTTTTTTTATTTCAAGAAAGTTCAGTGGTCCATTCCAGAGCGGAAATTTGCGGAGTTTTGGAAATAGCGAACGCCTGGACTTCTAACCTGTATAAAAGCTACACGATAGGCACTGTTGGCCCTCTACCACATAAATACAGGGGGTGGCGCTTGAGCTTCATTCACCGTCAACGATTTCCCTCATCCCCGTCGGAAATCGATCCCGGAAAATCTCGGGGAACGACACAGAGGCATCTATTTAGTGGGATTGCATTTGAAAATTTCGAAAAAATCTCAAATTCATGTTTGACTTTCATAATTCATGTTGTGTGGTCGGCTAAAGCGAATAAAATCGACCCCGAGTAAATGCACCGGAAAAAGCAGATCTCCCACTTCAAAATGAGCTTAAGAACAGTCAAATCGGTTATGTTATAGGCAAATTAGTGACATTAAGTTTGACGGCGTGTAGGTGTCTTATTTGACAACTTAGACAGAAGTATCGTCTTAAATCTATTTCCATATTCTTTTTTCGTAGTTCAAAAGAGAAAATTTCGAAAATCTGTTGATTTTCTGTCTTCACAGTACCGTCACGCTCCTTTGCGGCGATCCTAGAAGCTTGAAATATATTCCCAGCATTTTCTCTTGGGCACATTACTATACAGATTCTTTTTTCCTTGGTCTCTATGATGAATAGTTTACGAGAACTGGCACCCTGTCGCTGAAAATGAATCACCCTGTACAGCACTCTAGTTCATTATAGAGAAGATTATCCCACTCTAATAGTTCCTGATCTATCTCTTCTATAATCTTTTTGGATGTGATGGCCACTTTTTGAAAACCGTTTTCCATCCAGCTAATGTTATTCTAGGTGGCAGGTCAAACAAAAGGAATAGAAAAAAAAGATGGCCACTGCATTTATCTAGGATACGTGAGATTTCAAGAAGGGGAACCACAATTTACGTTAACCATAAGCAACTACAGGTAATCAGAAAATGGATTTCTAGAAATATCAGTAAACTGTTGCAGTCCAGTAAACCAATCTTACGCCTTCAAACTAGACACCAAAGACTCAGAAAAAGACATGAGTTCATGGGTCCGAATGGTATCGCCTTGTTTTAGTTTTTTGCCCCCTTATACAATGATTGATGTTACTTTTGATGTCGTTTGTCCTAGAGATGTTCCCAACGGATATTATAACTGTTCTTTGAGGTACTTTTTGTTGCAGTTTTTGTCGTTTTTATGTTTTGTTTTAGGTTGTATATTCTAAATGTTCCAATCGCGGCATTGGAATCGGACACTGAATTTATCATTAGCACCAGAAATATTGATTTGGAGAAAGTCATTGATAATCTTTATGTGAGAATACAAAAATATGATTACACTCCAAATTTCACTATTAATCGATTTTTTTCAAGTCTGTAGATGTACTAGTCATGGATGTAGAAGTGGCTTGCTATGTAGACACTTATGATGAAGAAGTCCTTCAAGATACGTTTCTAGAGTAAGTAGAGTAACTTTATTTTCCGTGTTTTTTTATTGATTGATTGATTCTTTCCGTTTTCATATGCTTCATATTTTTAAAACGTATCATATTATGTATCGAAGATCCAAGGGTTGAAATTGGGATATCAAATTAAAAAAAATAAACCGAGAGACGTCACTTTTCTATGTGATAATGCTTTTCTACTCATCAGAGTCCCACTGCAGAAGATTTGAACGTACTCAAGAAAAAAGGTTTTAACAGTTTACAGGTGAATTTTATCTATCCAGAACGTTAGTCTCTCTTCAGATTATCATACACTTCAAGATAATTTTTCCTAAGAGAAATACCAACTATCGTTTATCAGAAAAAAAAAAACGTATAGTCAGTGGTTGAAGTAGTTCAACATAGAGGTAAAAAGAGGAGTTTGAAAAATGTCTCACATAAACATCAGCTATCCAGACTTCTGGAATGACAGTATCATTAAAACATCGTGGAACTCCATGCAGTACATTTTGGAATGTCGCACCACTAGAAATAACGAGGAAGGTTTGACGGGTACATATTGTCATCGTAATAATGGGGTGGAAGGTACGCTGAATAAATCCACTCATTTATGTTACGATGATATTAGGAAGCATGACCTACAATGCTGACCCAACAGTTTTTTTGTATAAATTCGGCCACGGAACGATGGTTCGAGAGGCGGGAAATGTAGTTTCAGTCAAGCTTCTAGCTTGGCAAGAATTCCTATTTTCCCTCTCGAGCCATCGGCCCATACTGATCCCCCGGCTGTAATTGTTGACCTTCAAAGAAAATAGAGATGTGAAGTGACACGAGTTTCCCTTCTGTCTGAGTGCTACGTCCCTAGCGCGCAATAAGGGTAGGGTACAGTTGAAGACCCCACAAGCCCTTATTGTGACATTTGGTGGAGGCGCCCAACGATCATCTCTCGCACGCCAAGCGTGTATAGTGTACAGAGTGAGTACAGGATGATCTACGGCCCAGAATTGAGAATGGCGTACCAGAAGGGGTCTGAACGAATCCAAGACGTATCACAGCACCGGGGGAAACCACAGTAATAGGAAGCTTGACTGACACTACCAACCTCCTTGTGTTTGTATATATTGTGTTTTCATTATTTTGAGATATCTATATATATTCATATTTTTTCTTTTATAGGGCATTCAATGTCTGCTTCCGGTCCTCCGATACCCAGCTGAAGAGTATTGTTCCAGGATCGGGTATACAGGTCACTCCGGACTGAGTAGGAGTGTCATGTGTCACCCTGTAGTCCCATACTTACGGAACACCACCAACAAGGTCAAGCTGCAATTGCAAAACCCTGATGAGCCAGCCAGCAAATCTTCGCACCGTCAGCGAAGATCAGAAATTGGGGGCACGGTGACCGCTGATAGTAGATTGCAATTGTAGTTGTTTTGCTGTTGGTGATGATCAGGGACAAAACCATACTCAGCAGATTGACATAATGTAACACAGGACCGGAGCAAGTTAATTATTGTTCTAAGTTTTAAGTCATGTTTTGTAAGGGGATGGGGCATGTTGTCAGTTAGCATTGGAGGCCAATGCTCGCGGGGAAGGGGCATATGTCATCGTAATAATGGGGTGGAAGGTACGCTGAATAAATCCACTCATTTATGTTACGATGATATTATGAAGCATGACCTACAATGCTGACCCAACAGTTTTTTTGTATAAATTCGGCCACGAAACGATGGTTAGAGAGGAGGGAAAGGTAGTGTCAGTCAAGCTTCTAGCTTGGCAAGAATTCCTATTTTCCCTCTCGAGCCATCGGCCCATGCTGATCCGCCGGCTGTAATTGTTGACCTTCAAAGAAAATAGAGATGTTGTGAAGTGACACGAGTTTCCCTTCTGTCTGAGTGCTACGTCCCTAACGCGCAATAAGGGTAGGGTACAGTTGAAGACCCCACAAGCCCTTATTGTGACAATATCTATTGAAAATTTTAACTATCGAGATATTGGTATTGGTATGGGTGGGGGGCAAACCACTGCCCGGCGAGTAGGCCTTACACTGTGGGCCAAATTAAGTTAGAACATGATTTGACGCTTGATAACTTTTTTGTTTGTTCATGGATTTTGATGATTTTTGAATATGATATTATTCGATATGTTCTGACTATTACCCTGAAATTGAGCTTTGAAATTTTAACCAGGACGGAACTTAGAGCGTTTTTAAGAAATTGGTGCATTTAAGCTCGTTGCAAGAACAAACTGCGCTACTCACAGAACAACTGATATATTTTTTGAGAAGGGCATTATTGGAAAAAGGTATCCTAAAAATATCAATATTCCAGAACCATAACCCAAGACACGATGTTTTTTTTCTGTATGATGGTGCTTGCATGTCGGCATAAAAACTATTTTACTTCATTTTGATCAAAGTTTTTTGAAATTTCATAGCAAACGTGGATTGTTTGTTAGAGCTTTGTCGATTTTTTCACACTTTAGAATTTTTAACTTGGAAAAAGAATTAATTTCAAATAATATTTTTTTTTTTCGTTGAATAAACTTTGTTTAATTTTACTCGATAATTTGAAGGGAGTCGCGACATTTCCGTGCATCCATATTCTTTTCAATTAATCGTTTTATCGAGATTTTATCTTTCAAAGATAGAACCATGTCTACTTATTTAAAAACAAACAGGCAAACTCTAGAATCTCAAAAATGTTAAAAATGTTCAACAAACAATCCACGTTGCTATGGAATTTCAAGAAACTTTGATCAAAATGAAGTGAAATAGTCTTAATACCTACCGACAAGCACCATCATATAAAAAAAACATCATTTCTTAGGTTATGATTCTGAAATATTGATATTATCAGAATACCTCTTCCCACTAATGTCCTTCTTAAAAAATATTATCAGTTGGTCTGTTAGTGGCGCAGTTCGTTTTTGCAACGAGCTTAGATACAACAATTTCATAAAAACGTCGTGAGTCCGGTCCTGTCCAAAATTTGAAAACTCATTTTTGGAGAAACATTCAAAACTTATTGGCCAATATCATATCCAAAATTTATCAAAATCCATAAACAAACAAAAAAGTTATTAAGGATCAAACTATGTTCTAACTTAATTTGGCCCACAGTGTATTATACCCTTTCCGCCAACCCCAGGACCACTGTAGTTCTAACTTAGTTGATGATGGAGAAAATCACCTTGTTATTTATTTGAACTAGCAGGAGCAATTATTAATTTAGGCTAATTATTTAAACTTTTTGACTGTCAGTAATTATTAATACTGCAGTTTACTCGGTAACGTTAGCCAATGAGAGTACCACTAAATGTCGAACAGAAAATAATTTTTGCCCACCTCGGGCTTTGAACCCGATCATCGCGTACTATCTATCCTCTCCGGTGACTTTTGTTGAATGGCGCCTTAGACCACTCAGCCACCTATCAAGCCACCTATAATATGGAGTCTGCCTTCCAAGTACCATGATCTTCATGACCTGTTTTACCAAAAACAGTACTGAAAAATATGTGGTTTGTACCTCAAAAGATTTTGAAGTGATACATTTTGAAAAATTGGATAAAAAAGCTATGACGAATATCTCATATGGTTTGTACAGAGTGTCTATTTAAGAATGGCAAGGTGCCAGATCTCGGAAACTAGGCATCCGAGAGTCTTGCGGAAAAAAAATTACTGGGTAATATGGAATAGAGAAAATGCTGGAAATATATCAGAAGTTCCCAAGATCGCCACAAGATGGCGTAATGGTGCTATCAAAACACAAAATCGCTGTTTTTTCGTGATTTTTAAATACAAACAAATACAAATGAGTACCACTATGGATTCCTTGAAAGATTTCCTTCAAATTTGTTTTTCTGATTTTTTTTCCTAACATGTTCAATAAGACTGGTATCAGCTGTCAAACCTTACAACGCAAGAATGCTCATAACTTTGAAACAACCTAACCGATTGACGCGATCTTGGTCTCATATGAAAGAACATGATCTGCACTTCAAAAAACTTTTTTGGTTTTGAATTTTTGACCTTCGCCGTCGCCGCTAGATGGCGTTAACTGAAATGGTAGCATGTTTTTGAGTTTTTTCCAAAAAAATCAAATGTAATAGTATATTTATTTTTATATATTTTAAAAGGGGATACATTTTCCTATTGAAAAAATTGAAAAAAAAAATAATAAAAAAAAACAAAAAAAAAACATTAATTTTTTTGTTTTTTTTTATAGGAAAATGTATCCTCTTTTGAAATATATAAAAATAAATATACCATTACATTTGTTTTTTTTTTTTTAAACTCAAAAACATGCTACCATTTCAGTTAACGCCATCTAGCGGCGACGGCGAAGGTCAAATATTCAAAACCAAAAAAGTTTTTTGAAGTCAATCGGTTGAGTTGTTTCAAAGTTATGAGCATGCATGCGTTGTAAGGTTTGACAGCTGATACCTGTCTTATTTGACATGTTAGGAAAAAAAAACAAAAAAACAAATTTGAAGGAAATCTCTCAAGGAATCCATAGCGGTATACTCATTTGTATTTGTTTGTATTTCAAAATCACGAAAAAACAGCGATTTTGTGTTTTGATAGCACCGTTACGCCATCTTGTGGGGATCTTGGGAACTTCTGATATATTTCCAGCATTTTCTCTATTTCATATCACCCAGTAATTTTTTTTCCGTAAGTCTCTCGGATGCCTAGTTTCTGAGATCTGGCACCTTGCCATTCTTAAATAGACACCCTGTACCTATCAAGACTTCCTCCTAAGGGGATCATAAACGTTATTTATTTAAACCTGCAGAAAAAACCGGAAGAAGAATATTGGGACAAGTGTCTGATGTCATCTTATGCTATCAAGATCCAGCACCGCATAAACTATACAATCATTTTGATTTAAAAAAATAGCTAACAGTTCCGTAGTCAGGAAGAAATAAACAAGAATGATTTGAAAAGAATCCCATGTAGGTCTCAGCAATCCAGGTCTCATGAATAAGTCAGAAGTGCTCCAGTTCTTTCATAGGAAATCGTAGTAGTCAGAACAGTAAATTTTGAAGTGACGCATTGGAAACTGCTGAAATAGTGAACTTTAAAGAGCATCTACTTTTAAATAATCAACCTATTCATACCTCGAAAATCACTCGCCACGTTAGCATCTACTTTGCAATGATTTTCCCAATGTCTGCACAATATTCAATGAAAACTTGCAATCTCAAATATCAGATAGTCACATCCCATCA
This sequence comes from Orchestes rusci, assembly GCA_958502075.1. Lineage (NCBI taxonomy): Eukaryota > Metazoa > Arthropoda > Insecta > Coleoptera > Curculionidae > Orchestes > Orchestes rusci. Next base: position 29,223,048 of record OY293306.1, on the reverse strand, counting down.
TATTGTGAAGAAACACATGTATTAACTATAAAATCAACAATGATAGTAAGTACACTACTAAAAGTATTTGATCTTTTTTTTTCAGCTACAGTATCTGCAAAGAATGCAACAACGTCAACTGCACTTGCACAGTATGCCAGGAGCCCCTTCTGGAAGCAATTCTCCAATTTGACAAGACCTTTATAGACTTTGGCTTGATACAAGTGGGGATCAACTTCCAAAGAGAAATAGAACTGAGAAATAAGAGTCTGGACGCAGTGACATGGTATATTGTGGAGCTTATTTATAACATTGACTCACAACCATATGTGGACATTATGGAAAATAACCACTTGACTATCAGCTTTGGCCACTTAAAGTCTGCGCAAAGTGTAAAGACTATTTATAAAGTCGAGAACAAGCCTCTAGGCCGTTACGTATCAATGTTGGTAGTTTTATCAGGAAGCAGAGAATCTTCTATAGCAGAAGATATCACCGTGATAACATACGAGATAGTGAAACTGGATATAATGATAAAATCTGCACAATCCAACGAGCCAGTCTTATGTCCAATGCAGATGCTCTATATAGATATACCCGTCAGCATCAAATTTAAAATTATTAATTTGAGCCGGATTCCTGGATGTTTTTACCTTTTTGATCCTGTTGGAGAAGAAGCTGATAATATTAACATAAATTATGAGCCCAAAAAAGGAAAGTTAAAGCCAAGATCCTCCAAGAAAATTAACATTACGTTGACTTGTGGAGAAATTGGTATCTTGGAGAACATCTACATTCCATGCTTTATTGGTACAGGCCAAAAATTAATAATGATACAGCTTTTGTGCGTTGTGGACTGTTTGCACGTGTTTTTCTATCTACCAACTGACAATGGGGATTTTGAAAAAATGCTTTGGCCCCCCAAAGTGGTATTTGACTACGAAATTAAATGCAAGGACTACTGTTTTTGTGAAGAGGTGCATATATCTTTGGCTATTATACAGGGTGAGCCAATGAAATCTGTCCACTCATTTTTTTTTATTCAAAATCAAAATCACCTTATTATGAAACTTTAATTAGTATTTTGAAAAAGGAAAGAAGTATCACTCTCACTTCTACTAAAACAATAGTCTAGTTCCAAGCAGTTGTTGACAAACAGAGCCATGAAGTGCTTGATGAAACCATTAAAAAGAGGTATGACATGGCACATGGCCCCTTTCCTCTATTCAAAGTACCCTCAGCTGGAAGCATTATGGCTGTGGGATGGAAAAACTGAAAGATAGATCGCACTCAAATCGACGAGCGTCAAATTTTGATTTTGAATCCAAAAAGTTAGATGGGGAAGGTTTTATTGGCCCATTTATATTGATTGACACTTATAATTATATTTCATTACAAGCAATCCTTTGTGGAGCGTATAATGTCCCAACACCAAATAGAGCTGGATAATAAAAGTCGAGGCACTTTGGCATCTTTGAAAAGTAAATCAAACATCGACGAGGAGAAGCAAAAGGATCAAGAAAATATCATTGAGATGCTGGAGGAGTTGGATTCGGAGCTTTTTTTGCGTGACTGTGTTATGGTGGTTAGAGGAGTGACAGTAGGAAAACGTAAATATTCCATTTACTCTATGAATCAGCTTTACTTTGGTTGTCCAATCCACATGAAGGGGTTGGTATTTGAAAGTATTCGAATTTGTGGTTTGATTTGATTCTACCTTTTTAAGATGAGACTTTTTTCTTGTTTTTGAACCATAAATCATTGACCAATCTGGAAAAGTGCATAAAACGAACACAAAAAATTAGAAGTGAATGGGATACCTACAATAGCAGAATATTATAAAAACATATTTTTCATCAACAAATTCAATACATCCTCAGGTCATTTGACAAAGCAGGGTGATCTACTATGTCGCCGCCTCTTAGCTTTTTATAGTTATAGTCACACAAAATTTGAAGGTATGGTACTGAGAAATACTTTTTATAAGCATACAAAAAGTTTAAAAAATCATTAGTGTATCGGCGAAATAAAAAAGTTTTTAGAATTCCTCTAAGCATAGTTCATAAAACATACCCTTAGAACATAGAACTCACTAGAACTAGCGTACATCCTAGATTCCGGGCAAATTGTTTGTCCCTATAATAAGCATGTTATTATTTACATCTCAGCCGTTGGATTCGATCAACGTTCGTTCAACGTTGCCTTGTTGCAAATAAAAAGCAATCAAAATGTCCACTTTTTATCAAAAGGGATTAACCAGTGTATTAACGCAAATATGTTTCAATTTTTTATTTGTTTCAATATCTTTGGTGTTATAATAGGACAGTTATAATTTACTGATTATTGATAAGTTTTGTTCACATAAATCAGCTGTTTGACCTTCAAAAATATTGAATTTTGAACAAGCTTCCAAGGAAGCTACAGGCTATGATTGGTTGAAATGACTATCAGCTGTGATTGGTTGATCTCAAATAGGCATTTGTGTCGTGTTGCCAGATGTATTTCGTTGCATCGTGTCCACATAAGTAACTAAGGTTCATGGAAAAATATGGGTCTCATTGAAAATGTTTTATCACTAGTGATCTAAAAATTTACATATTAAATAATTGGCAACTACCGGAGATGCACTCATAGAGTATGGAGTATTTTTAATTAGAATCAAAATACCTTGGATACAAGGTAGCTACTTATTAAATTTGCAGTTTGGCAAAATCGCAAGAATTCTCGCAAGAATTCCTCTCTCCCGTCAATGTATAAAAACATGTGACACATAAAGAGTCGTCGGGCTATATCTAGTTGTTGGAAAACCATTGAACATACCATACAGTGCTTTTCTTTAATGTCCCCACCCCTTTGTTTTTTGAACAGCTGAACTTGTAGACTTCAAATTCTAGGTGCTGCAGTACAAGCATGTTTACTATGTTTTGACATAAAATTGACATATGAAAAATTCAAGATGCCGGCCGAGCGCCATCTTGGAATGTTTTTTTTTAATAGGAGTAGGGGTCATGTGATACCTCATTTTTAAGGTCCTGCTGAGTACTTCATAACCCTTGAATATTGATTCGATATCTTCAAGTATCTACTACAAAATGGTGGTACATTCAATCACTACATTGATACATACACTTTGAAAAAAAATTAGTCAAATTCAATTCAAAAGATGCTGGAAATATTCTTGACATAAAGTTTGGGTTAGGTATAAATGAAAAAAATGTCAAAAAAGCATCTTTTGAATTACAGGAACTTGACGAATTTTTTCAAAAAGTGTATGTACTATGTATCAATGTAGTAGTTAAATGTACCGCCATTTTGTAGTACTTGAACATATCGACTCAATATTCTAGGGTTATTAAGTACTCATCAGGATCTTCAAAATGAGGTGTCACATGACCCCTATTCCTATTAAAAAAAACATTCCAAGATGGCGCTCGCCCGCCATATTGAATTTTTCATATGTCAATTTTATGTCAAAACATAGTAAGCTTGTATTTCATCACCTAGAATTTGTAGTCTCTAAGTTGAGCCGTTCAAAAAATAAAGGGGGGGGGGCATTAGAGAAAAGCACTGTATAATAATATGTACTTGATTTCAACCGTTTTGGAAATATTCGCATTCAAAACGCACGGGTTTTCAGAATTATTTTCATGATTCATTAAGGAAGGAAACCCTCGAGGAAACCACTTTCAATTTTTTCAATTGAAATAGTTTTTCAAGAAAATATTTGATGTCAACATTTCATATTTTCAAATGCGAATATTTCAAAAACGGTTGATTTAGGCATATGATATACATAATTTATGAATTATGGATAAGATTTCACGCAAGAAATCAAAACCATCATTCAAATATAAGGTGATACATTTAGAAAATCACAAACTTTTTGATTTCCCCGGTATACTGATGATTTTTCATACTTTTCTCACATATTTTCCAATACATACATGACCTCACATTCAAAATTTTATGTGAAATAGAAAGGTTGAGGGGGGCGACATTATTGTGGATCACCCACTACAATATCTTTAGAGTCAGTTCACAAATAAGAGAAGTACAAAAACCACAAAATCCATTAATAAATCAAAGAATTTTAAACATCGGTAAGTCATATATCATATACCATTGAATTGTGGAGAGACATAATCTTATGTATTCACTGTATAAATAAATAATGACCACTACTAATTACAAAGCTCTGAGTGATTGCTTCTGTGTGTCTATTCAATAACATATCAATTAATGTTTCTGTGGAAGAAATGTGGGGAGGGAAAGGAGCCCGCAGAAAATATTGGCAAAAAAAGTCAAGTATAATAAATATGAAAACTATGAGGAAAACTTTATGTAGAAGGTTGTCATCCAAAGTTGACTAAAAATTTCAGCTTCCCATAATCAATTTTTTGGTCGAGTGTTCTATCTTCATCTTCGATCGTGGTCTCGCAAATTCAGAAAAAAAATCAATTAAATCTATTTGAGCTGTATTATCAAATCAAGTATTTTCAGCAAAGAAAGTAACAATCTACGTGGAAAATATCACCCCAAAAGCAGCACAATTCACAGTACAAAGCTGCAACTTTCCAGCTGAAGAAAACAAAATCGGAGAATGTTTTGGACCTCAATACAAAAAAACAGGTCTATAGAAAACATATATTTATTGAGGCTAACACATTCTTGTAGATCTGATATGGAGATCAATGCTAGGTCAGCATGGAATTCTCGTAGAACCCCAGATACCATCAACCCGCAATCTTGAGCCGCACAGCATTCTGAGCATAGACATCTGGATCTTTGCTATAACATGGGGGGTTTACACTGAAGAAATCATCGTAGACATGGAGAATATCATTCCGTTTTCCTTTTCTTGCATTGTAGAAGTGATTGGAAGTCCTCTGGAGCTACCCATGAGCATGGGACATATCACTGAGAACCCCACGATAAGGTTTGGCTCAGTGATCTTCCATTCTGAACCCATAACCAAACAAGTGGTTGTCCAAAACTACTCTTCGATTGAAGCTACAGCATCCTGGCACTCTTTCTTTTCGGATGAAGATAAAACGGCTTCTGACAAGTTCAACTTGATTTGCGATGTTGACAAAGACTTTGAGTTGAGTTTGACGGACAGATACTTGGGAGTTGATGGACTTGAGTGTATTGAGGTGATTTTTGAAGGGGTTTTCATTTTTGCAGTGGAGTTTTTAGGTTGGAGAAGTGAGGATGTGTGTGGCTCCAGGAGGGACCTTCGTTTTGCCTTTGACGTTGAAGCCCGATTACTTTAGGAAATATTGTGATAGATTGGATGTGAAGTGTTTCGTTTTGGGCAGGATTTTTGCAGGAGAATGCGATAGGTTTGTTTGAATATCCGGCGAATCATGGATATTTTCCACTTTCAGTCAAAATGTTGATTTTTTTCCTCGTATTTTCAGGAATATGTTTCTTTTTTTTCCTTCGATTTTTCATTGACTATTTTGCCGAAGTGTAGCTTCTTCTTCTTCAATATTCATTTCTTTGAGGATGTTTTTAATTCCTCATTCTTCCTTATATGTTTTGATAATGTTACTCAATTCGAGTTCCTCTTCATGTTATTTTTTAGATGATCCTTGTACTGGTCATGGGAATGTGTTTTCTTCAACTCATCCCATTTTCAGTCGTGACAATGATTTTGAGCAGCAAGTATCGCGGCTCACCGTTCACATGATTTTTGTATGCGTTCGTTCTTTAATCATCATTCCGGATTTTCTGGTGGGCAGTCAGATCACCAGACTTGAGAATTAGCGATTTTTGAGGGGCTACCTTTAGGGGGAGGTTCTTGAGCATCGTCTTCACAATTTGGAAGAACTGAAAATCCGCATTATAAAAAAGATCGCCGCCATTCCGGTCGATATGTCCCGGATTAAAGCTGAACATCTCTGGTGGAGGACATGATGATATTATTATTGTCTTGCGGATGTGATCTCCACAAAAGCTCAAGTGTGGAGTGGTAGTACTGACGCAAGCTGAATAAACCACTTTTTCGTGAGTTGTGCCAATTTTTTTTATAGTCTCTATGCATTGCTTGGTTTGCCGCGCCTCTTCTACTCTCTTGCTTCGAACACTGATTTATCATGAGCTAAATGATCAATATTTTATCAACACCAGATTTCCAGTTTTCATCGTCCTGAGTTTTGTTGTACGACGTTTCGATGAAGAGTAGCTTTGATCTTCATCAGGTGTCAACTTCTAACTGATGAATCATTATGCTCTGGGATAGCGTGTTTCTTCATTTTGTGGTTTTGAATCGTTGCAGTTGTCCTCTAGATTTGGAATACATTTTCAGCTCTGGTCGTTGTTCAACTTGATAGAGTCCTTCATAATGTCTGGTAATTTTGATCAAGTTAGCTATTTCCCTACATTTTTTATAGATTCAAATCGAATTATTTCTACCGAAAACCCACATCATTGTTGATAGAAGTAACAGCTGCCATTGAAATACCCCTTCTAGAAATAAGGCCAGAAATGACAAACTTTAACATTTACGCCAATGACATTGCCATAAACAGAAAAAGAAAATATTTTATGAGAATAATGGTTAGAAACCCTACGTTGTCTATTGTGACAGCTTCCATTGAATGTAACGATCCCTTCAAAGTGAACTTGGAAGATGTGAAATTCACTCTAGATCCTGGAAAAACCAGAAAGGTGGGTTAACGTTGAATAGTCAAGTTTACCTGCAATTATTGTAGATAACGGTGATTTGTGACGTTTCATTCGAAAAAATCTTAAGATGGTCAACTCACGTGTACAAACTTTCCAAAACCGAAGAGTCTACAGGAGTATCACAGCTGAAATCTGATATTCAAGTGCCAAATCGCTTGCGCTTTAATCATGAGCTGGATGAAGAACAAAAAGTACTTTCTTTTTCCAAAAAACTATATTTTATTTATACAGAAGAATTTTGTGACGTAAGTCTCACAACACTGAGCTTGAGGTTTTAGAATAATTGTTTTCCAGTTTGTCCCTTTGAGACTGAGCATTTTTTATCCCAAAATAATGGTGAAGCCCAATCATGTTAAATTCGATTTTGTCTTGATAGGCAGCACCGTGAAGACTATGATTACTATTTATAATTTAACCGGTAAATGTTCCATATATTTGTCCTTTTCTAATTTTTCATTCCAGGATGTAAAGTTATATTTGAAATGATGAAGTCTGTATCCAGCCAGGAAATTGTGGTTTCTCCTTCGCATGGAGAAATCGAGGCCACAACAGGAGTCAACCCCAGCTTTAAGAATGTTTTCATCTATTTTACTCCAATGTGAGTATAGAGCTTATCACCATGTCATTATGGCATTATCCCTTGCAGAGAACATAAAATTTACCAGGAGAGTGTACGAGTGACCACGAATTTTCCACGGTACCATTTTGATATAACAATAAGAGGTTCGGGTTCTATCAATGAGAAATTCGATAAATCTTAATCTGTTGTGACTTGTCTATTAATTAAACATTCTCAATCAAATACATGACTTGTAAATCAAGTAATGAGATTGACCCCCCAAAATAATTCCCTTCTGATACTATACAGCATTCAAGACGGTTCATTCACTGCTCATTCTTCATAATGTGTGGGAGTTGTGATTTCAAACACGCAGGACTTTTGTCAACAAGCAACGATTCGAAACGGTACAGAATCGTCCGGACCTTGCGCATACCAAAATTCGCGTTCTAGCAAATTGAAACTGGGATTTTGACTGTCAGTCAGATGTAATAGCGATAAAAAAATTTAGTTTTCAAACTAGTTGGAAACTGTCAAAACAGTCCACAGGAATTCGAGCGGATTTCTAGTTAGTGAGATGCGCAGATGTGTTCTTATACAGGGTGTTTCCTAAAGATTGGTAAAAAATTCGTTGTGTGATTCCTGGGGTATTTTCATGAAAAAAAGTTCCTATAAACATTTGCCGAAAAATGCTTCCTAAGGGAGCTACGCCCCTTTAAATAGGGCACCCCGAAGACGGTTTTTCCTCAATATTTCCGAAACCTTACATACAAAAATCATGAAATTTGGTACATCATACAAACTTTCAATGCTGAATGAGAATTTGAGCTCAGAATTTCAAAATTTCAATCAGGGGCGTACCATACTGGCGGGGTTAAAGGTTAAAAGAAAATTGGATTCTTTTAACCTTTAACCCCGCCAGTATGGTACGCCCCTGATTAAAATTTTGAAATTCTGAGCTCAAATTCTCATTCAGCATTAAAAGTTTGTATGATGTACCAAATTTCATGGAATCACACAACGAATTTTTTACCAATCTTTAGGAAACACCCTGTATAGTTCTGCTTTTGATCGATTTTTGTTGTTGTTTTGAATTGTTGGTTATAGTCTGTTGAGTTTATTTAAAAAAATTAATTACCAAATTATTCATGTTTGAAACACAGGTTTTTCAATGCTTAGAAAATAACTAGTTCATTAATTAGGTATCCTTGGTTTGAAAATATCATCAGAGGCTTCAACTTCAAGTTCAAATGAGTCAAATTGAAGCTCTGCTTCTGATTCATCAGATTATGATGAACTTTAAGAGCCGTTCTAGCGAATGAAAATCCCAAACCGTTCGCTACCCGATCCCAGGATAAACATGCGCAGTAAGATACCTAATCCACAAAATTGGTTTCAAACCGTCAACAATTTCATGCTAGAACTATGGAGGACTATAGCTAGAAGTCGAATCGACATACGAATATCCTTGAAATTCTGTCCCTTTTTTTCGTTAGTTCATTTGAGGGCGTTGTTGCTAGTGTTGCTTTAATTTATTCATTGTCACGGTAACGTTCATTGATTGTCAATTATTTGTCAAGAGACTTTTATCACAATTATTTCTTTCATTTTCACTCCACATTCCACGTCCAATGCATTTTCTATTTGGCAAAAAAATGTGGTTGAATCGTAGCAGCATCGTGTGTTTCAAGCCCATGGTTTGTTCAATGATGATGACTGTTGTCAATGAAGGATATTATGACGTCACCCAGTTACTCTATCAATTGATGCAATCATTCAAAAAAATATGAAAATTCTAGATATTTCAGAACAATGTATACAATAAAATATATTCATGATAAAGTCTATTTTTTATGAGAACGGAAGATGACAAGCAGTCATTAGTAACTAGTTTATTAGGTTGCCAGCCTGACTTGGCGCGTTCGAACTGTTAAGCTGTGTTTAACTACAGGACCGTATTCAGATATAAAATTATAAAAATACATACTAGCTATGTTCGGGTTTCGTCTCGAACGCTTTAACACCTTTTCAACCTCAATCGAGATTTGAACTGCGCAAAAAAATCATCTATTCGGGTTATTACAGAACACATGCACACATGATAAGATAAGTCATGTTGTTTTTCTTATCCCTTATATAGTTGAAAAAAATAAAACAGGCAAAAGCTTGACCTTCTTTTGGCTGATTCTAATTTCACTATTTTTGTATCCAGAGATAAAAACATGTAGCTTGAGCGATATGTCTCTTCTTCAAAAAACGACTCCTCATTCTCAATCTGCAACAATTTATAATTACGATTTACAATCTAAGCTATTTACTAAGATGTACCTTTTTAGTTCAACTATCTCTACCCGGAGATGTCATGAGCTCCGCGAAAGACAACTCATTCTCAATCTATAATAATTTATAATTAGACAATTCGGCTGCCCCATGCAAAAACACAGTAACTGACATTTTCGCCGGAATCGAGATTTTTCACTTTTCGAGTTACTGCGTTGCTGGCGCACATTTTGGTATAATTGGAATTGATATCGGCCAGAAAATACCGGAGATTTCACATTGCTCATACCTAGTAACTGCACTGAATTTTCCAAATTCCCATACTAAAACACAGCAACTCCAGTATCCCATGCAAAAACACAGTAAGTGATAATGCTGTTACTGTGTTTCTACAGTCCTGTGTACACTCACTTTGTTTTTGCATGAGAAATATATTCAACTTTTCACCACAAATACTACAACCACCATTGCGGATACCTAGTAAGTGGACGACTTGCTATTGAGCTTCCAGTTTTAGATCAACATTCAATAGAGGCGAACGTCATGTCGTCGTTCCCGTCGAATTCAAGTTGGAGAACAAAACGCATTATAGATTTCTCATTGCTGGAGACCGCTGAAGATCGTCGGGACAAAATGGTAATAATCATGTTTTTTTTTTAACTCATTTGGAATATAAGGACAACTAGAACTATCTTCTTCTCTCAATGTTAAATGTTAAATCTATAAAATAAGTCAGCAGTACAACTCTGGAATGTGTCTTGATAGATTGTTTTCAACATAATGTCATATAAGAGAAGGTTTTTTTATAATTTCCACTTGTTTGAAAAAAAATCTGCTTATAGCGTTATGTCGAACCAGTAGAAATATTTTCCGCCATAAAAAATGAGACATGTTCATGGTTTTCTGATCGTCTGGAGAGCAACGAACAAAAAGATGAATTTTATGAATTTCTAAGCGATGTTCTTCACATAACACATCCCAGAACCACCTGTAGTGTATTATCTTTGAGGAAATATTTATTTAGGAAACCCCTTTTGATACGAGTGGTGTAGGGAATACATTTAATAAAAACTCGGAATATTTTCTTGCAGTTACTGTGTTTTTGATCCAGAATTCAATTATTCTTTATCGTTGATCAAAATCAGTAAGTGCAGTTGCTGTGTTTCTGTAAAATATATTTATTTTAAATTGATAGGTATAATATGCAGAAACAGTTTTTCGATTGCCGAGGTCGCTTATTTTCCACTATTTTATTTGAAACTATCATGAAAACGTTGCTCAGATCTACCCTTCTATTGTGTATAAGTTTGAAATAAAAATTCCAACAAATGGAGTAAGGCTTGTAAATTATAACAAAAACCCGGTTTTCCCAAGACTTTGTGCGAAGGAGTTACTGTGTTTCTGCTTGGGGCAGCCGAATTTATGCTTTCATTGGATTATATATTATACAGGGTGCCACAGATTCGAGTGCATGCATGGGGATCTCGGTTTGCGCATTTTTATGCTCAAGAAAATGCCATTTTGAAATTTAAAAAATTCCGACTACTTCAGAAGATATTCGAAAAAAACCGAAATTTCGCTAAGACGTTCTCATCATTTCCTGCGTTTGTTTGAAAAGACATTTTAAAATAAGTTACACAATGTCATTGCCACTTTTTCTCCTCTAGAAGATGGTGATGTCAAATTGAAAATCTGACGTTTCGTCTCCGAGCTGCCATCATCAACTTAATTTTTCAAATACGGACCTGGATTTTTTATTTTATTTTTAGTTATCTTTTGACGTCTCTAATGCCCTGAGGTATCGCAACCATCGAAGAAAATACTCATCTAAAAAATAGTACCAGAGAAAATCAGTAAAGCCACCCTCGTCTCCTTACACACAGTTTGGTTCATAAATCTTTCTTTATTTGACACGTTATTCTTATGAGAAAACCTGCACCACTAAACAAAACTTGACTTTGACTGAACCAAAATCGAAATAACATTCAATTATGATACATCTAATGAAATCAAATCAAATCCACAAATGACATGGAAAATAAAAAAAATACATATTAAAAACTGAATCAATTTCTGAAAGTGTTCAAAAATATTGCCATTTTAACAAAATATGGAAAATAACAATAATAGATGAATAATAATCGAAAATATTGGCGCTGTTGAGGCAACCCATCACTCTACGCCCTCATCTTATCACCTCAGTGCCTCAGGGACGTCAAAAGATAACTAGAAATAAAATAAAAAACCAGGTCCGTATTTGAAAAAATAGAGTTGATGATGGCAGCTCGAAGACGAAACGTCAAATACTCAATTTTATACCACCATGTTGTAGAAGAGAAAAAGTGGCAATGACAAAGTGTAATTTATTTTAAAATGTCTTTTCAAACAAACGCAGGAAATGATAAAAACCTTTTTGCGAAATTTGGGTTTTTTTCGAATATCTTCGTGAGTTGTCAGAATTCTTCAAATTTCAAAATGACATTTTCTTAAGCATAATAATGCGCAACTTTGCAACCATTTAACCGACCCTGTATTTCTTATAAAAACCGAGATCCCCATGCATGCACTCGAATCTGTGGCACCCTGTATACAGTGTAATTTTTGAAATCTGATTCCTGAGCAATGCTAGAACTAGCTCGAGGCTCAACAGTCATGCTATCCATTATTGCCAAAACTAGAATTAATATTTTGAATTTTCACATACATAACATAAATTATTTATAGGTACCGCTTTACACACCTGTAAACCAATAATAAACAGATTGAAAAGTTTCTATAAAGTTCGAATAAACTATGACAGTATCTTAAAAATAATATGAACAATAGCAACGAGATAAACACCAAAAACATAAAAAATCAATAAAATAATATCACTCAGGAAATTTCGGAAATTCGATTCTCTTCTATAATAGTGAATTGAGGTTAAAATTAAATGTCAAACGCTTGACATGACGGTGATCTAGGGAATTTATTTTCATTACATCGGTGAAAATAACGGTCAAATCGTCCGTTCTAATAAAATATGGACTATACCTACTATCATCAAATAGTGGGAATTTTTATGCAACCTAGCTAATGTAAAACATCTTTTTTTTACATACCTATCATCATTCTTGCCTGAATTTCACTGTTAATTCAGTTATTGCTTGATACTTTTCCCAATATACGTTCTACCCCTTGATTCAGGCTGTTTTGCTCAACACCTATTTAGGAGCTCTCTATTGTAAAACCATGATTGACCCGGGATACCCGAATGATAGAAAATCAGTAGTAGTTGGCCTTAGCATGCGTTCAGACGGGTACCCGTAAGTGTTGTCTAATAGAGCAATGTTGCTGTTGATTATTGGCGATTCAAACAGCTCAAGCAGCGCCACAGCGGAACGCGCGAGAACTTTCGAGAGCGTGACAACTGCATTTTACTCATAGCCCGTATAAGGTTTTCGCGCCTGAATTTATATTTGTTGTTCGTATCAGTCGAGTGTTTCGTATCGGCAGAGTGTTGTCAATTGAGAAATGGTGCCTTCAATGAACTGGAACATTAAGTGGACGATCTGAATGGATTTGACCGGCCTCTTCGTGAAGAAAGATTAGCTGTGGAAAATTTAGTGTGTATCGGGATTCGATCAAGTTTTTTTACGACGTGGGTCCTTTGGAAAATTATGCAGATGATTGTCTTCTCATTGCAGTGAGGTACGCGACAATTATGCCTATTACGAACTTTCTTCGGATATCGGCGAGCATTCGTATGATCTTCCATTGTTAATGATGATTTTTATCACCAATATCGGTGGGATCTTTCAATCAATGAAATATATACATTTAATAAAATTAGATACCTTTGATCTATGCACTATAATCGTCTATTTTGTTGGCTAAAAGCCACTACACTTGAGGCTTTTTGATATCGACACCCTTCAGACTGATGCCGATTAGTTTATGATTCCAACAATAACAACAAAACCCGAAAAATACCATTCAATTAGCACACTATAATCATTTAACAACGTGGTTTATCAAAATCTTTTCATAAATAATAACAAAATCGGGAATATATCTTCAAGTTATCACGATCCCAATAGAAACAGCATGGAGACAGCTGATGTCTATCACGCTCGAAAGTTCGAGCACAAAACGCCAGAGGCCACTCCGCTGACTCTTTGAATCGCCAATTGTAATCACGTGAGTTGTGTACTCATGGGTTTGTTTGTGACTACCACTGAGGGTAGAGTACAGATCTGTCAGAATTAGTGCACTAGTTAAAGTGCAGCCCATTTTTGGGTGTAGAAAGCCCCAGGCCCTTTGTGGTGAGAGTAGCGCTATGCCTCGGTGTTATTTGGTAGGATGGTAGCATCAGGGAGGCTGTACCTAGACACCGATTGACATGAATAGACTACAGGATCCAGTTTACCGGGCCCTTTGTCCAATTCATTGAGATACTTTGCTTTTTCGCGAGAGTTAAAGTAGGTATCCAGGGGAGCCTTCACTCATTACAGGTGACACTAGCTAGTCGTCGAAGATTATTATTGTACGATTATTATTATCATCATAATGAGAGCTTTAATACTGATGTAATGGATGATGTTATTGAATGGAATGGATGAAGAGGGGGCCGATCATCCCCCGGTGAGTAGGTACAACTTATTATTGCCTTGATGACAGAACAGTAATTTTGGTATTTTCTATTTCATATCATGCCCGAATCATGCCCAATAACTTGATACCTATTCCGATTGATTGATTGAGTGAATTAGCATTGGGAACACCTATTCGTGAGACCAGCTAAGGCAGGTGAAATGATTGCAAAATGTATTGACTTTACACTAATAAAAATTGTTGCATTTTCATAGAGCATTCATAACGTTGTTCCAATTATGTTACCTAAGGTCAACGATTATACACTACAAAGGATTGCTCAGTTTGCCGAATTTGTCTGGCAAGGTCAAACTCGATGTGACGTCACCACTGATGCTGACAGAAAAAGCGCGTATGCTTTATATGGTATTTTCTTCATGCAAATAAGATTCCAAGCAAAATGTAGGTGTTGTACATTTTAAAATATTGTCTTTATATTGAAAAGAACAAAAACAAATGATTTTATATTTATAACAAATTAAATTTCAAAATTGAAAAAAATTATACATAATATAGGTACCGGCTAATGGCCGATTGCACCAACCTATTTAAGGGCTACTTAACGCTAAGGAACCCTTAACTTCAAGTTTTTGTTCGCACCAACGTTAAGGAAAGCTTAAGCTTCCCTTAACGCTCCCTTTATTAAGTCTCCGTTGATGACCACTTAACGCAGACTTATCTCTGTAAACGATATAAATTTGAGGTTGTGATACAGTTGTTATTGTCGTTACTGACTTTTTATATCAATTCTTAATTTTCTAAGACATTTATGATTTATTTTTGAAAATATATCGACGCCTTGTGTCAAGTAATATAGGAGTTTGGCTACGACATTGTATAATTTTAATGTGATTGCGCGTGTTGTCTGTCATCTCGTCTGTCATTTAAGACATTCTTCAATTCAGATTTGAGAAGTATATTCAAATTTTAATCACTATATGCACATCATCCATCTGGTTGTCCATACCAATATCAAGCAGAATCCGTCTAAATGAAAACATCATTTTTGATTTTTTGGCCTTTTAGACGTGGCAGCATCGGTAATATAAATTACATCAAAGAATACTCTTAAGAGTCTCTCGATCAGTCCACTGTCATAAGTGACGAGAATAGATCACTTGAACTATTTGGGGTTTGGATGATACACTAGATTTACCAGAATACCTATACCTCGAAAAATGTAAGAGCGGCCAAATCACAGGAAATGGATCATAGGGTTTTTTAGGAGACTTTTATCAAGATAAGCAAACTGTTTTAAATATCTTGACTCAAATGGAAGATCAACTCAAATATGATCATGACAGGTGAAGTACATAACTTTCAGGGTTTCTTTGTTTTGCATCCATACCCGTGTGTTAAAAGAAAACCTGCCAAAAACGCAATAAATTAGCAGTGGTCAGATAAAACTTGTGAACAATATCACCAAAACATGTAACCACAAAAACAAAAACAAATGAGGTTATGTCATGACATATCGCATTGTTCTTGTCAGGTTTTCAACCTAAATAATGGAAAAGTAACTAGAAATGACTAAATTTGATCAACGTTGCCAAATCTAGGACACACTTAGTTAAAGGCCCTCAAACAGTTTTGGTGCAAATGAAAACGAATTGAGGGCTGCTTAAAATTTGAGGCCCCCTTAGTTAAGTCTTTGTTAAGTGAAGGTTGGTGCAATCGGCCATAAGAATTCTCCCGTCCTCAAACATCTCCAAATCGATGTTTCCACCTACAATCGAGGACGCGGGAACTAGAATCGCCCGAAAAATATTCGATATTCCAAACTTAGATAGATAGATAGCAGAGGGCACCGATTTTGTTTAAACTTTGGTATATTGTTGTTAATGTTTATAGTAAACGATATTGAAAAGGATTTTTTTCTACAAACATTTTAAAACACCTACTTTTGGTAGGTAGATGAGTTTGAAATTTTGCACTTGCTTTCTTAAAATTCTTGCCTATCTCACGTCACTCTCACGATCCGTATTCCCAATTAGTGACCATCATACTATCGAAATTGGAATGTGGAATTAAAAAAAAAAGATTAAAAATTTTACAATGATTGAGAATTACAATAAATAATGTTTTTCTTGCAAAATGTTTGCAACAAAATTTCTCAACTAAAATTGACTATTTCTTTCGAGAGCAAGAAAGACTTTCAAAGATACCGGTGGTAAACTTATTCCACCTGAATATAGTTTTTTTCTGGAGCGGCTACTAACCACGTGAACTATGGTTCGATTTATGAACAACAATATCAATCTAAGAATGTGTTTGTTATTTCAATATCATATTATTATTATGTGTAACGCGGAGTATAAAGGATACGAAAGATCTGTATATTGTTTTCGTTTTCCGAGTACATATTTTTAAATGATATTCAATAATTTGATAATAAGAATGATAAAATGGTTCATTTATATCCCTCCAATGCCCATCAAGAGCGTTGTTGTAGACTTCAAAATAATAATATTTGATGATCAAGTTCCAAGTTTTGTCTATAGTTTTTCTTCTCTTATGTAATGATAGTTCGATAAATTAGATTATATTATGCCCGATTTAACAAAATCACGTGGACAGTTCTGCAAATAAATAAAGTAGAATATACTTATAAAATATTTTTTGACTATAATATACAGTGTGTCCACGGATTGGGTTTCGGTAAGGTTCGGGGGCACTCTCCAAGAGCTGCTGACATTTTCAAACTGCTGCGCCGATGCATACGGGTTATTGCTGGCGTGCGTTTTCGTGACTGCTGTAGGCACTGCTTTGTGGAGCTTGATTTACTCACTTTTCCTTGCTTATATATCCTAAGTCTAAGTTGTTTAATTTATATTAAAAGGAATATTTCACAGTTTGCTAGACATAGTGAGAGAAGTGGTATCACCCGTAACGCTAATGACTTGGTGTTAACTTTTCATAGGCTGAACAGATCTAGAAGGGGCAGTGATTATTACGGGATAAAGTTTTTCAATAAGTTGCCCGAGAGGATTAGAATCCTTGAGGAACGAAATTTCATCAAAACATTGAAGGTTTTTCATATAAGGCACTCGTTTTACTCAACTGATGAATACCTCAACTTCAATTTTGACCGGTTGTGAAGTGTCTTCACCGGTACAATAATACTAATGTGATAGTGATGTGACTGTTATTGTTTTGCTTTTCAATATTATTGTATCTGCCTGTGGTTTTAGCTCACTTACTGTTACTGTTATTTTACGTCGAAAGACATTTGATGTTTTGAAGTATCTATTATTGTGGATTGTATTTACCTACTTAACAAATCTTAGTTTTTGATTCTATTTTATCTATTTTATGACTTGTCAAAGCACATTGTGTATTATTATGAATAAATATCTTATCTTATCTTATCTTATTAGGGAGGTTCCATGAATTCGAAAGTTAAGAAAAATATATAAACATGTTTTTAAGAATTGCTCAAACAGTACTCTGTGAGAGTTTCAAGTCATTTGGTGAATTTGTCAATTTACTAGAGCAGTTTGAAATTTTGATAGAAATTTGAAACCAATTTCAATGGTGGGCTCTGACGTACTATCTCCAGCTTTTCCATCTTTGTTGATTAAACAGAGACAATTTTTTCCGATTTAGCGTGCATTCTGCGCGTTTGCCACAGTTTACGTTTCAATCCGGAAAATAGATGAGTGGGGTTATATAGAAACAGATCAAACATTTTCTATTGAATATTCCGAGTAATCAAAGTGATCAACTATTAATTTATTCAAGTTTGAGCCACTTTTTTTTATTTATTCAAGACTAAATCACTCGCTATAAATCATATTATATTTGGTTAACAAGCATGATCTCATGTGATTTCTGTGTCAATGTGGCAAAACCAACACAGCGCCGTCTCCTTCTACTTCTAACCATAGACTAATATTATATCACAGAATAGGCGATTATATACCCAGCTTCTAACCTAACCTCAAATTTTGTTTTGTTTTGCTGTTTGCTTCAAGCTTCAAGTTTGCTTCCCAAAAACTGCAATTTCTTCATTTTTGATACGTTAAAACCCAATCAAAAGTCCTCATATATTCGGTGAAGCTCTCATTCAGTGAAAAAAAGGAAAAGCTTGTGTTTGAATCTGTGACAAAAATGAAGAAAGAGTGCTTTGTGTCATCATTGTTATCAGTGGCTTCCGGGTTTTATGCTCTCATATACCAGTGAAACAGTTTATATATTGCGTGACAATAAAAGGTAAACACTCATTATTGTCTTTTATTGTCCAAAATTCATAAACATACTCCAATACAAAGCTTCGTAACTTCTTCGAAAAAACACTTACCTATCAAGTCACCTCAAACAACAAAATGTTCAGAAAGGATGAGGCTACAATATTTCAACATAAGAAAAAGTCCATTTGCACCTGTATACTACACAAAGTGCTTTCTAGGATATCTCACGGAATCGAGGAATCGAGGCTTTTCAAATGGCTTTTTCGTCTCCAAATTTTTGAAGCACTCGATAGAGAACTTAGACAGGTGGAAATGGACATTCCATAATTTGTGTGTGTATTGGTATATGTTTAGAAACAATAATAACAGTAACAAGCAACAGTACCCAAATCACGGATGTATGATGTATGTAAACAACAAAAACAAGGTTAGGTTAACCACATGATGCGGCGTTGTCAGCTCGTTCGCAATTTACCTAATAGACTGTGTGTACGAGTGATTTCATTGGTGGATGCGCTATAGAGCTAATCAAAATGCTACGCTAATTTCACAACCTGGCAACAAATTTAGAATGAGGCGTCACCAGTCGTTTCATTTGTTGATCAGGATCACGTGTCGGTGACGTAGTTTCCCTGAGAGTATTTTGGATGAAACCGTTAGAAAATAAGCAGATATTGATTGAGTTTTCTAGAATAAATATGGATAAAAAAAATTGAAAAAATTGTTTTTGGCATTAGTATGCATCAAAGAATTCACAGAAAAAAAATCCAAAAAAAATATATCTCCCCAATCCGAGTTAGATTTTGATATTCTGGGAATAGCTTCTGTTCGGTCTCAAACTAAGATGTTGAGAGAATGAGCCAAATCAATTTATCGAGAAAAGTTGTTTAGAATTAAAAGCTTGAGCAGTCTCAATTTTCAGACAAATCCGCCTTTTTTGATTTTGCAAGTACCTATGTTATGAAATTGATAATTATCAATTAATTTCTGATTTTTCTCCTGTTTGTAATGATTTTTGTCAGCAATAAACGTTTTTTATTGTTATAGTCTATTATTTATTCTTGTTTGTTTGGGAGTATGCTTGAGCTTTTAATTCTAAACAATCTCTCTCAATAGACTTTTCCGATATCTTTCAAAACAAAGGTCATTTACTCTTGTCAATTTTCACTAAATCAATAATTCCAAACCTAACTAACTAACTCTATATCAATCAATTTATTGATTTCGCTCATTTTCTCAACATCTTAGTTTTAGAGGCAGGAGCGATTCCCTGAATCTAACTCGGAAAATGTTTGTCATTTTACCTTACCGAAACCCAATCCGTAGACACAGTGAATGTACAGTGTGTTTCCGTATATTTCGTCTGCAGACTAACTCGCTCATCATGCAAGATAGATAGGGACTTTAAATACAAAGTTGGTAGGTATTAACATGAACCGCCAGAAAAAAATAATTTTCTGCTTATTTTTCTGATTTCAAGAATATGTAGTGTCTGATTTCAAGAATATATATTGTCAACCTTTCTAATGGATCGTTCAGGACATATTCAAGTTTAAATATGTTTAAAAATTAAAATTCGCATGCCTGTTGCTATGGAAAAATGATAGAATCGTGATTATATAGATTGAATCAATAGAATAATGGAGGTCAAATAACTTTATCTTCTAGATGTTATTCCAAATATTTACGAATTAATAAATTAGTGCAACTTTATCAGGAAAATGAGCTCCTTCATAGTATATGATATTATACAGGGGGTTCTATTGAAAAAAATGCTACTTTCGGAAAAATAGTGACATTTTGATAGTCTTTTATTTTTTTTTGATAACATTTTTAAAAAGTTCAGATGAATTGTCAAATTTTCATGTCTCCATAGATAACGCCGCTAGCATATGGGTCAATATATACGGAATGACCCTGCACATATTATTAAATAATATCATTTGATAAATAAAATACCTCTGCATCTACAACTACTTTTATCCACTGTAAAATAAAGGAAAGGCAGTATTGTAAGAGGAAATATTTAATCGCTAATTGAATTAAATATTGGACATTTCCGGAAATGATGAAAATATTTCACCCTTTTATTCGGAGGATAGAAAGTCGACTTTCTTAGGTAGAAGAGCATCAGAAAAATTCGAAGAGACGTCGGCGCCGCTATGATCGTTCAACATCCATTGATTTTGATTATTTGAATTTGGTTTATTGCACTCACAGCGAAAGTGAGATCATATGATGAACGTGTCAAAATGACAGAAAATGGTTAGTTCTTTTATAAATGATTTTGGGGTCCCAGAAAGAATGGGACATACGGTAACAGCAGATTCCTCACACAAAAATATTGGGATCGCCCCGAACTTATCTATCCCGAAAGTTGATATGAACAGTCAAAGTTGAATTTTAATTTTTGATTTATTTGAATAACTTTTGAAATAATCAAGTTATTTTGTTGAAATTTACATACAGGCGCCACTTACACATCTTTCCACGCATTCAAATAATCATAACTTTTTTGTACGCACTCGGACATTTTTGATTAATTCAAAAATTATTTTTCCGTCATTTTCACGTGAAACTTTGTAAAAGTGTAGTACCAAGATATTTGCACTGTAATCCAGCAGTGTATTTTCGAATGTAAAATTTAAACATAGGGGGCATCGAAAATGCCGTTGTCAAGGTAATAATGACAATAAGTATCTTGATGTTCAATGTTCAAAAAAATGAAAAAGATTTTTCAAACAAATTTCAATTTTTTTTTGGTAAAAAAATATAAAATTAGATAACAGTTTTTTTATAAAAAAAATTGAGCAATCAAGCTTATGTCAAAATTACCATGGTAAAACCATTTTCAAAGCACCCTATATATTTATTTTCAAAATTTTCCATTTGAAACCACATTGCATGGATTACTTCAAGTTCAAATATCTTGAAAAAGGTTGCTCGTAGCCACTTCTACAAAGTATACCTTTTTCATGTAAATGTGATGGAGAAATCAGTTTTTCAATTTTAAGGAAATATACGGGTGTGTAAGTGGCGCCCCTTACAAATGAGAGCAATTCCGTGCTCAGATTTGAATTTTCATCGATATTACTTGATTATTTCGAAAGTTATTCAAATAGATCAAAAATGAAAATTCAACTTTGATACCCCGTATCTCTATTTATATCAACTTTCTGGATAGACAAGTTGGGTGCGATCGCAATATTTTTGTGTAAGGAATCTGCTGTTACCGCATGTGCCATTCTTTCTGTGACACCCTGTAAAATAATGATTTTTTCACACAAAATCAAGATTTGCTAAGCATGTGGATGTTTAGTTCATTGAATTACATACCTACATTCAATGTAAATGGCTGGCATTATTTGTCAAGAAG
This sequence comes from Orchestes rusci, assembly GCA_958502075.1. Taxonomy (NCBI): domain Eukaryota; kingdom Metazoa; phylum Arthropoda; class Insecta; order Coleoptera; family Curculionidae; genus Orchestes; species Orchestes rusci. Next base: position 29,201,342 of record OY293306.1, on the reverse strand, counting down.
AAGAATTCTTCAATTTCTTTCTAACAATTCAATACATAGATATATTTTTTAATTCGATATTTTTGTTTTAACGTTTATTTTCAATGTCTCCATGTATTTCTGAAATTTCCAGAAATATTGACAAAAAGCATATTTTCCAGAATTTAACGCTACGGGGTATATTGTTTTAGATTTCTTTAAATTGTAATCAGCCAGAAGTGTGGCGAAAACTAATTATTCAACGAACTTAAAAAAAAATTCTTTGAGGGCGATTCATGACCCATTCACCAATAAAAGTAGCGCCATTCGAGAAAACGTCCAGCCCGTTGACTTTTACCGGGTTCAGCCACCTGTTGTTTATATACATTTTATAATGTTTATTGTAAAATACTTCAGGTACCTCAAAGAATATTTGTGCAAGAAATATTTAGTTTGCAAAGTGAGGTGCAGAGAGTGTAATAATATTCGTTGATTTGTTTTTTGTCGTTGAGTTCGGATAGATTTTTGAGAAGAGAACCAAGGTAAGTGCCGCTATACTCTAAAATTTACACGGAGGACTGGAGGACAAAATATTTTTGTCATAGAAGGAAATTTTGAGAGTGATATAGAATGATCTTTTCGGGGGTGATTTTCTTAAAACATGTTGGAAATAAAAAATATGTTGCGTTCTTGCTCTCAACCAATTTATTTAAAAAAAAATTGCAACAATGAGAAAAAAACTGTTTGTCCAAACACAATGGAAAGGCTGTTGAAAAAGACTAGAGCTTCCGCTTTCTTTTGCTTCCTCAAAAACTATATGTCATAATGTATAGTTTTTTTTTGAAGTTTCCTATCCATTATCTTCAATGACATTACAAATTTTCATCAATAATCATCATTTTCAACAAAATTAATGTAGTTTGGAAAACCCTAAGGAAAATCACCAACTCAACTTCTAGCTGTTCATGTATCTCTCTTTCTCATGAACTTATTGACAGCGTTTTTTTGATGTTAAGATATGAGATCAATTAGACAATTCTGTTTCTAGTTTGCGATTTCATCTTCTATGTTTTTTGTGATATCTGTAGATAAGTAGAATAATATTGATTGATAATCATAATTATTATATAAACATTTTCAAAAACTGGAAAAAATAACCAAAAGAACTTTTTCAGCAAAAATGCTTGTGTAGTCTGATTTTATTTGCTACGTTTTGGTTATCTCGAACCATCAATACTTTTTTGATATGGACCTGAGTTTTATACATGATACTACGACAAACAAGATATGCTCACTAGCCGAACGAGTTTCGAAGTGAACTGCGCATCAAGCTATCCGGTGACCCAATTGGATATAGTTATTTTCCTAACAAGTTCGCAAAGTGATGCTTTCCCGCACGCAAAAGCAGTTAGACGAACGACGCGAAGCGGAGTTCGGATATGCTTTAAGGGCGGGAAAGACACTTTGCGAACATTTTAGGAACAATATTTTTTCTACGAGCGTTCAAAGATTAGACACGAAAAACTTTAGATAATATATTATTTGAACGCACTTAAAAACATAGAACTTGAGAATAATGATTATTTATGCTTAACAATATATTTATATTGAAAGAACAATTTGTGGCGGCAGCTGGAAATTGGATAATATGGGTATAATCGAAATCATAATTGATTAATTTTATATTTGAAATGCAAGGGCATGTTCGATCACTGTTCATAAAATTTCCTCTTTTGTCGCCTTATTCCCTGCTATTGGCAACACTGTTTTGATTTGACATGACACTCTAGACAGCTGCGTCGGGCGTCAGTCAGTCTTCGTTTAATCGTTCATACTTTTATAAATTTGATTGTCCGTTTGTTTGTATACATCATATACTTATAAATACAATATACCGCGGGCAGCTTGTCGGGACTCCCGCGAGGATGTTGAAACAGACATATACTTTTACACATAAGTCTGTCCTTGGTTAGGAGATTGAATTATGCGCAGAATCGATTTTCGAGAATTGTGATTCGCCGGCTGAAACATGGCGGAAACAGTGCTGCATGCTTAATATCAGCTGTTGTATCGACGTATTTTTAAATTTTTCGCGGGATTCCGAAAAAAAATGACGTGAATTCACATGTGGGGTGGGTGATAAATATTATGAGCATGAGTGGAAAATATGTTCATGAATTCATCTTATCTGATCCAGGATTTTGTGTTTAGGTGTGAGATTGCATAAGATTTAACATTTTTGTGCAACAAAATCCCTACAAAATATTATTTATCATTGATTCAAAAACGATTTGAATCAGTTTCGTGATTTGTTCTCGATTATACATTGAAATATTATAGTTACTTAATAGTTTTTGAAGCAATATAGGTATCACCAGAGATTGGTAAGGTTTTACTTTATAAACTTTGTGTACCTAGGTAGGTATAATGTTTTTGTCATTATTATCGCTCATATTTATAACAGTTCGAGGTATTTGCGGTAGATATCTTAAATCAAGTGAGATTAATTCAGAGGTAGGTGAATAGACGATAAAGAGTAGACCGATATCGGCGTTCTTCTAGTTTTGTAACAGAAGGAGTAATACACGGAGATTTGGAAAATCAAACAGATCTTTCTTGGTTTCCACCATATTTGTATTCATAAGTATGTTTTTCACTAATGAAATAAGGGTAAAATCCATCAATCAAGCTTTTAGAATATGCCATAATATACATAAATAAAACAAAAGCTCCCATAAGCGGGCAGTCACGGTTCCAGCTTTTTTGTTCGCTTATGGGAGGTGCCCGCTTAAGAGAAAATTTCATCGAATGTTCATATTATACTTATAAATAAAAGTATATACAAATGTGTTAAAACATAGATTTAAAATTGGTTCCAAGAAATTTGACCGTTTAAGGGAGATAATCGCTTATTAGAGCTGCCCGTCAAGGACTTTATTATAAAATCAAAAGAAAATAGTAGTTTTCTGTGCGGTAGTGCAATCACACAGTTCATATAGGTCTTACTTAACTTTCTAACTTTATGCTTACTTCTCAGAGACACTTCGACAAACTGTTCCAGACCTTTCCAGTTTTCGAGTTTAAATTTAGTGAAACTAACTTCTAACTTTATACTTACTTCCCAGAGACACTTCGACAAACTGTTCCAGACCTTTCCAGTTTTCAAGTTTAAATTTAGTGAAATATCCATATAATATGTACCATTTTATAATATAGTCTTATTATAAAATGTATGTACTTATATGGAAATATCTATAGGTACAATTTTTGATGTATAACTGGTTGTGATCGACCGATATGACTTCTTTAGCCGATACCGATAATATATCGGCATATCGGCCTCTTGGTCATTATTATAGCACTCATTATTATTATTAATATTTATTGTGGACAAAACATGTTTTATATCTTTAATTTAAATATTTCAAATTTGTAAACTCAAATCATTTGTCGCGCAACGCAAGATGAAAACCTTAAAATAAAACTTTGACACCGTGTTTAAAAAAAAAAAAAACGTGTTTTTTATCCAAAAAAAACGGGTCAATTTGGAAAAAATAATTTTTAATTTTTGTTTGCTGTTTTGTTAGTTATCCATTAACAACTCATTTACGTAATTTGCAATGATTCTTTGTTAAAAAATGGTTGAATATAAGGTCTGAGGACCATAGTGAGTTTTTCAAAATATGAATCTGAACAAAATTAGGTTTATTGATTTAGTTTCTGAAATAATATTTGAGTTTGATTTTTTTCAAGTTCTTTTATGTGTTGTTGTATTTGACGAAGGAGAAAAGTCGTTTTTTTTTTGGTCCCACTGCCTACAAAAAAAACGTATTTTGTCGAAAGGAAAACAACGGAATTTCTTTCACTAGGCAGTAGGCACCGCTGTAATACACGGTAATTTTCAGTATTGTGGAGATTCAATGAAATTATTCTTAATTTAAACTGTTTTTGTCCTAAATGATTCCTGTGTTTGAATAAAAATGTTTTAAAGCTTGCTTAAACATACAAACAAACAGGTGTTATTGGCGTCCCCTAAAAGTAAGAGCAATTCCGTGCTCAGATATGAATTTTGCATGTCAAACAGCCCTCATATACCAAATTTCATCAATATAATTTGATTATTTCGAAAGTTAGTCAAATAAATCAAGAATTAAAATTCAACTTTGACACCCTGTATCTCTGTTGATATCAACTCTCGGGATAGACAAGTTCGGGACGATCGCAATAGTTTTGTAAGAGGAATCTGCTGTAACCGGCGTAATGGCGTCTTTTCAACGTTCCCGTTCAATTCAGCCGGCTCTAGCTCCTTGTCCGTCTCCGTCGTGACAATTTGAAACCGAGCCAATAGGAAATGGTATTTCGCGCATGGGTAGTACATCGAAATCTTAACCAAGGATTGCCTTATGGGATTCTTCTGTATTTGATAAAAATCACCATCCAATAAACGTCACCAGGTCCGTTGAACAAACTTTATTCCCAGATTATAATACAAATGGATAATGTCGGTAATTCGGATAAAGTAATATTATAATTATTAAATATGCACAATTCGAAAGATAAAAAATGTACTTCGCGATACCGATTTTTTTTAACTAACTTGTCAAAAACTTGACATCAATCAATCGCTGTCGTGTTCATCAGGTTTTTATTCCACCTGTATCGGAATTTTCTACATCCTCCCCGGCGACAGTGATTTCAAGGGGGTACAACAGTTGTATAGGTCTTCGTAATATAGTTCCATTTGAAGTCACCACCTCACAAGCTCGTACTTTTCCATCTCTTCCCATAAAGGTTTTAGTAACCCTTACCATTTTCCAAATTAATCTTGGCAGGTTTTGGTCGTGTAACAAAACAATATCTCCAACCTTAAGGCTTCTAGACTTCACATCTAAATTGGTATGAGCATTCCTCAATTGTTGAAGATAATTCGTGGACCATCGATTCCAGAACTTGCAAAGATTATCATTCCTAACTTTCCACTTCTTTAATATTTCCTCACGTTTAATATCAGGGTGGCTTAGATTCACACTAAATCCACAAAGTTTTTCTCCGAGTATAAAATGTCCTGGAGTCAGAATTAGCAGGTCGTCAGGGTCATCATGTAGGTATGTTAGAGGTCTGGAATTTATTGTAGCCTCCACTTCGTTAAGGGTTGTCTGTAATTCATCCATGTTTATCGTTTTTCTGCCCAGCGTTAACTTCAATGCATCTTTCACTGATCTAACCAGTCTTTCCCAAAATCCACCCCACCATGCAGCACGTTCTACAATAAATCTCCATTCTATTCTTTTCTGATTTGCGAGTGATTGCACTTCGTCACTACATAATATTGTGAATAGTTGGGAAAACTCAAGGGCCGTTCTCTTGAACGTTTTGGCGTTATCAGAGTAAACAACGTCTGGAACTCCTCTTCTCGAAATAAAACGGCGTAAGGCTCTGATACAACTTTCAGTAGACAGATCCGGTACGGCCTCTAAATGCAAAGCTCTTGTCACAGCACATGTGATAATCATTACATAAACCTTTTCGTGACTATCTAATACAAATAGTGGTCCTGCAAAGTCCACTCCAACTACTTTGAAAGGTGCTACTGCATCCAAACGACTTCTTGGCAATGGTGCAAACGGTTCATTGGCAGGCTTGCATCGCAGCTTTTTGCACGTCATACAATCTTTCAAAATTGACTTCACGCGCTCTGTCTTGCTTGAATGATCCAGTATTTTTTTCTAATGTTCGTGATAGTCAAATTAACTCCTCCATGGCATGTTATAATATGGTTCCTTAGTATAATAAAATCAGTTACAATCGATCTTTTTGGCAGCAGGATCGGATGCTTTGTATCATATGGCATCCCTGACTCCTGAAGCCTTCCTCCAAGTCTCAATATACCGTTATCATCCAGGAACGGATTTAATTCCAAAATATTTGAATGACGTTCGATTTCCTTTTTCCTATTTAGTAAGTTTACTTCTTCTTTGAAACTTTGATATTGAGTCTCTTTGATCCAGTAATATTCAGCTTCTTTCATTTCTTGTGTCATTATATTTCCTTGGCAGTAGTAAGGGCTGTGCCGGTTCTGGACCATTTCCCAAAATGCCCGCTAGGTGGCGCCACGATACGGTGGCGCCACGATAGCGCGACCGTCACCACGTGCGCGTGACGTCATCCGTCGTCGGCGTGTTGTGTGGGTGATGAGGTGGGGTGTGGGGGTGGGGGTCTTTGCGACCACGTGCGCGTGACGTCATCCGTCGTCGGCGTGTTGTGTGGGGGATGAGGTGGGGTGTGGGGGTGGGGGTCTTTGTGACCACGTGCGCGTGACGTCATCCGTCGTCGGCGTGTTGTGTGGGTGATGAGGTGGGGTGTGGGGGTGGGGGTCTTTGTGACCACGTGCGCGTGACGTCATCCGTCGGTGGGCGGTGTGACCGTTGGCGGGGGTGGGGGTGGGGGGTTTGGGATGACATTACATTTTATGTAAAAGTGTTATCATCGTTCAGTTCTAAATTTAGCTCGCGGTTTTCTTATCAGTAACAAACGAGTCTCAGCCTGCAGTTTTCTTATCACCAGTAGACAACAATTTTAGCTCAAATGCAGTGTTCTTATCAGTAACATGTGTCAGCCTCTGGTTTTTTCTCGACTATAAATTGATTCACCTAGTTGAAATTACAACCCTCAAATACGTAAAACGAATCAATCCGAAAATGTCACTCAACAAGTTCAGTTCTCATTTATTCAAGAGAGATGAAACAGAAAACAATATCAAGTTATTTAATTAAAACAAACAATGTTTTATTTCACAAGAATTTTATTCACAATAGCACATCGGACGCGTGTCTCTTTATCAGTCAACCACAACCTTGAACTTGGCGCTATAGTTGCTGTACTTTATTAATAAATTAAAACTATGAATTCATAGGAATTTTACTTACAATTTGCCTAAGTAACAGTCTAAGTTGTTCATATAAAGATATCATGGGACACTCTATACCAAATGTATTGAACTCCAATTTACCGGAATTTTGTAGGGAATTTTCAAATTCATTATATTCAAAAAAGCGACCATCTTGAATGAAGTATAACAATCCATTCACATATCGAAAAACTGTGGTGAATAGGGGTGGTATACCATTAAAATGTATTGATGTGTAGCCAAAGGACTCTGGCTGTAGAGTACACTCATCCAAATTTGCAAAGGCATTATCATCATAAAAGAAGATGGTTTTTCCAGAATAGGTATTGACTGCTCCAAGTAACTTTCTACCATCCACAAATGGTTCAAATCTTTTTGTTATATTGATTCGGTCAATTAATCTAAATCTATCCTCGCTAAGTATATATAAATAATCATTTATAACTACAGCTATCTGCCCCGATGGTCTTTTATACACAGCTGTTAGTTTTTCAAACGGTGGCAGGAATTTAAGTAGTAGACGAATCGGTAGAGCTTTTGAGGTGAACATTTTTGATTTCAAACTCATTATCCACAATTTTTCCCCTTCTTGTATTATTATTTGTTTCGAATTCAACTCTCAAAACAAAACAGTATATCCTGCTTGAAGTGTTTCTTTGTGATGAGAACAATCACTGTGATTGGACACTTATTTTTGAGGGTTGAAAATTTGTGAATACGTACCTGTAAATATTTATAAAAAGGCGTTTGAAATAAAATAAAAAATGTAATCAAAAATGTGATTTATTCAATCAATAAACATGTTTTATACAAATTATAAACATTAGTAAGTGCACACATTGCAGGTGATGATAAATGGTATAGAAAATGTGTTTTTTCATAACTAAAATATATCTAGGTATAATATCCTTTTTTATTGTTGAATATGGCTACATTTCATCTAAATCTGTTTGTTGGTTTGTGTAGGTAGCTCATCCACCACATCTTCATTGATAGTACTCATTATTGAACTGTTTTATTTTCAATCACTACGGGGCATTTTATTTGTAATTCACCATAAAATTCTGTTATTTTACTATCCGTTTCACGTCTAAACGCTATCAAATCACCTTTCTTAATAGATCTATTTTCCAGCTTTCCTGCTTTTCCATTAACCAACATGGAAACGTCTTTTTTAGGATATTCACCGAATAAAATGATTCCTTTTTCAAATGGGAAACGGTATGAAGTTCTTCCATCTTGCATCAACACGAAATTTTTTTCTGTTGGTGTATAGCGACCAATAAATGGTAAAACCATTACATAAGATAAATTAACCTCAGAAAAATTAAATAACTTGATATTGTTTTCTGTTTCATCTCTCTTGAATAAATGAGAACCGAACTTGTTGAGTGACATTTTCGGATTGATTCGTTTTACGTATTTGAGGATGTATTTATGCAATTACTTTAGCTTCACGTAACTCTTCGATTATTGATAGTATTTCATTATTATGACCAGTATGACCAGCTCTCATGGAAGCTGTTATTAGTCTCAATCTATCAACAAGTTCGTTGATATTATCCCAATAAACATAATCTATATCGTTTTTATTGATATTCCACAACCCCTTTCCCGTTCGCATTCTGGTTATTGGAGGTTTTAGTTTCTTTAAAAAACGAGAATATAATGGTTTGATGTGTCGTGTTTTTGTTATGCCATGTTTTTGTAGGTATGGTCCTATTATAGTTATATATTTTGATGATCCATTTCCCTGCACACGTTCATTTGGATCATTATTTCTTCGATATGCATTGGTTTTAGCTAAAATATCCATATAATTATCCAAATCCTCATCTTCATAGTCTTTAGGATATTTTTTAAATAGTAATTCATACAATCCTTTTGTACCATCATAAATTTTTCCATCTACTTTCACATTTTTTCCAATAATTTCTACAAATTTAAGTGTGGTCCCCAAATAGAATTTATCAGTATCTATGTCATGTACTATTCCATAATGATGATCAAAATTATGTTCAGTATCCTTCACACTAGCATCAATATAATCTCTTGGTAGTGGATCAAAACTTTTTAACCATATTTCATATGGTTGCGTGTCGATTAGATTTTGAACCGATTGCCTTGACTGTTCCAATATATCTGAAAGATTTTGATTTTCCGAGCTTTCGAAGGGGTTGGTTTGAGCTATAACACTAGTTTCTAGTATAGTTGGTAACTGACTACGTTCTTGTATAGTATTAGGTAACTGACTAGGTTCTTGTATAGATGGTAACTGGCTAACAGATGCAAGGCTTGTATCAAAAAATGATGGTATTTCCATCGGTAGAATAGGAGTTCTACCAGTTCTTGTAGGTCTTGTAGGTGTTGATGTCTCATAAAATAATCTTGAAAAACTTGGTTTAGGTTTTAATGGTGTTGTGTGAAACATAGAAGTTTCAGGTTCTTCTTCTTCTTCTTTGAATTCTTCCTTTATGTTGAAAGGTTCATTTATTTTGGAAATGAGTTGTTGTAGCGGTTGAGTTATTGGTTTGTAAGCTTGCTCTAGTTGTGATTGTGTAGTGGTCATAGCTAATTTTAGACTATTATATTTATCCTTGACAGCTTTTCTTGACTTCATCAATTCCTCAGCCAACCGCTTATCCATTTTATAGATATATGAATGAATCAAAATTTTTCCTATATCTTCCGCAATTCAGTTCACAATCTTTATCAATAACCAGAAAATTATAAGGTTCTTTCCAACAGTGTGCGCAGAGTTGCTTCAATTGCTCAAATGACATATCCAGCATACAATGATCATTATATATATGATTCAAATTCATAGAATCCTGCTTGAATAAAATTAGCAAATTAGCGTTCTCACGTATAAGTCTTTTCTGAATTGATGAATAACCTTGAAAAATAAAAAAGCAGTCTGTATTTTTATGTCTCGAATGTGTGAAATAGTCCCTTATTATAGTTTGTGTTCCACATGGTATATCATCAAATATGATGACCGATTCTGGTGCTATTTCATGAGGAGGAATGATATTTTCATCGCTCTCATACTCGAAATATCCAATCTCTTCCATGGGTGCCAATAGTTGTCTTAAATATTCATACTTTGGCTGTTGTAATGATTTGGAATAAAGGTACACGTTTGCAAATCTTATTCCATTTGGATGCTCAAGTAAAGCCAACATCACGTTGGTTTTACCTGAACCAGATGGTCCAACAATGAGACATCTTTTCGATTCCCCACCAAATAAATCGCCATGTTTTTGAATTGGTTTCGTAAAATCCTTCACATCATGGTTTGTGATGGGTAAGGAAAACGATTGTTTTTCTATCCGCATTCTAGATATCAATAAACAGAATTGTTTTTTGCAAAAGTATTTATACATTTATCAGATGGACATATTGATCAGATAGCATGAAATCGATAGACAATCGTGTTGCAAATTTTTAAACTGAAAATAGTATTTAAATGATACACACAAACCTCTATAGGTATAAAATGATTGTACACGCTTCACGAAAGTACACTTCCTCCAAACACTCCAAGAGGGAAGGTCGAGGTTTAATAAACACTCTGATTAATAGACTACCTGTTGAGCTTCATATTCCTGGCTATCAATTTTGTGGTCCTGGTACAAATTTAGAAGAAAGATTGAATAGGGGAGAAACTGGTATCAATCCATTGGATGCTGCGTGTCGAGAACACGATATCGCATACTCACAAACAACTGATTTACCTCAACGACATCGAGCGGATAAAGCTCTAGCAGATAAAGCTCGGCAGAGAGTTGGAGCAAAAGATTCCTCGGTAGGAGAAAGAATTGCTGCTCTAACAGTAAGTGGAATTATGAAAGGTAAACGGAAACTTGGAATGGGGATCAAGAGAACCGAAAGAAAAAAGAAAACACGAGTTATCAAACCCCCCAAAAAAATTGGTGGATTTCTTCCATTATTACTTCCAATTTTGGGTGCACTAGGAGCTTTAGGCGGTGGTGCAGCTGGAATAGCTAAGGCCGTTAATGATATTAAAGTATCAAAGGAGCAACTCGAAGAATTACATCGACACAATAAAGAAATGGAAAAACTTTCCAAGCAGGGTGGTGGATTATACATTAAACCCTACAAAGGAGGCACTATCATGAAAAAAACCATAAAAAAAATCAAATAATATTTTCGCAGAGATCCCTTTCAAATAACGATATACTAAAATATGTGAAAATATTGAATATCTCACATTAAAGAGGTGTATTTATGTGTGACAACCTTCTCAAAAAAATTTAAAGTGAAGGAATGTGGTATTTTGAATCTAGAAAGTTAACAAAATCATGGAACTCATTGTACTGCATACATAATAAATGAAAATTAAGCGTTTTATTTTGATGGTTATGGAAACTTGAGACCACCTATCAAACTCGTTAATTATTTGAGAACTCATTACAAAGTCCATGAATCCTGGTATTCGTATGAAACAATCATTGCAATAGACATGCAGGGCTTCAATTTGGCAGAAGATTTCAAAATCAAGGAGCTGTCAATCACAAATAGCCTTCAATCTAGTCATTTTCTTTTCTGAGAACATGTGTATTACAACTGCTTGACTATTTTTGTCAAAGGATTATAGCTTAATAATTTATCATGTAAAAATCAGACAATATACTGATGAATCCTTCTTGTATTATTATTTGTTTCGAATTCAACTCTCAAAACAAAGCAGTATATCCTGCTTGAAGTGTTTCTTTGTGATGAGAACAATCACTGTGTGTGTGTGATTGGACACAACAAGAAAACAAGAAAACAAGAACACAAGAAAACATGAAAACAAGAAAACAAGAACACAAGAAAACAAGAACACAAGAACACAAGACAAGAAAACATGAAAACATGAAAACAAGAACACTAGAACACAAGAAAACAAGAACACAAGAAAACATGAAAACAAGAAAACAAGACAACAAGAAAACAAGAAAACAAGAACACTAGAACACAAGAAAACAAGACAACAAGAAAACAAGAACACTAGAACACATAAATATTGCCACGATATATCCCTTAGTATAAAAATTAGCAATGACAACAGGACTTCCAGCAAAAGTATTGTTTCTGAGCGCCTTTTTAACAATACCTTGTATATACAAGTGGATTCAAATATACAAGAAACGTTTATTTGCATATCAACCAATCATAATGACTCTTGACCATCAAACTGAGAAAAATTAATTGTTAATAATGGATTGATTGGCTAAAAATTGATGAGTCAATTAAAAATTTGTCATATTTAGCTTTTAAGTTAAGACTTTATTTTGTAGATGAAAATTTTAAACCAACAAACTGGAATGTACTTATTGATTCGTTTGAATGTAAAAATCATATAGAATTCGCTATTATATCAATCTTTGCATTCATTTTTTGTATCATGCTACCCATTCTAGGAGTATATTTGTATAGAAATAAAAGAATTATCTACTAGCAAGTGTTTTTTATTGAATTACAAGATATTACAATACATTATTTTTCATAACCCATGAATTATGTGAATTATTCATGCCCAACCATTTAACATAAACTTTATTTCCCTTCCGTCTTAGAATCTTTTCTACCAAATACACGTCAGGATGTTTAACTTTTTGCAACTCCTCCTTATAAAATGCACCCTGTATCTCTTCACCTCTATGATCCTCCAATATGTAGGTTGTTGGATTTGTGATTTTTATTTTTTTAATCACAAAGATTTCATTTGACCAGTTAGGTGTATACCCTTTTGAAAACATCTCACGAAACTTACTTATTCGCACATAGTCTCCCTTTTCATATTTGGAAGGATTCACTGTTTTTATGCGACCATAAACTTTTGATAGTAGGTGCTTCTCATGTTCCTTAGATACTTGTATAGGTTTCATTCCAATAACAGAATGTTTGGTATTATTGTATTCTGATACTATCTCAGGTAATATTTTTAACCATTTATAGTTTCCCTGCAAACTGAATTTTTTCCACATTCTGTTTTTCAATGTTCTGTTCACCCTCTCTACGATGCTAGCTTTCATATTGGAAAATGTTGAGTAGTGATTGATGTTGAATTTTTTCATCAAATCTTGGAACTCTGTATTAAAGAATTCCTTTCCCTGATCAGTCTGCAGATTTTTAGGGGGTGTTTTTACACTGTTTAAAATTAATTTCATGGCTGTGGTTACATCTTTAGCAGTCTTTGTTTTGACAGGAATTGCCCAAACAAATTTTGAAAACACATTAATTATAACCAGAATATATCTATATCCTTTGTTTATTTTTGAATATGGTTGCATTTCAACTAAATCTGCTTGAAAAAGATCATTGATCCCCTTTACAATTACTGCTCTTCTTTTAAAAAATCTTCTGGCTGGTTTGTGTAGCTCACTCACCACATCTTCTTTGATAGTATTCATTATTGAACTGTTTTATTTGCAATCAATACAGAACCTTTTATTTGTAAGTCACCATAAAATTCTCATACTAAATGGTTAGATAAGCGAAGCTTCAATTCTGGGAGATACTGAACATCATTTAGAGAAATAGATGGTTTATATAATTATTTGAGAACATGCGAATTACAACTGCTTGACTATTTTTGTCAAAGGATTATAGCTTAATAATTTATCATGTGAAAATCAGACAATATACTGATGAATCCTTCTTGTATATTATTATTTGTTTCGAATTCAACTCTCAAAACAAAGCAGTATATCCTGCTTGAAGTGTTTCTTTGTGATGAGAACAATCACTGTGTGTGATTCGACACTTATTTTTGAGGGTTGAAAATTTGTGAATACCTACCTGTAAATATTTATAAAAAGGTGTTTGAAATAAAATAAAAAATGTAATCAAAAATGTGATTTATTCAATCATTAAACATGTTTTATACAAATTAAAAACATTAGTAAGTGCACACATTGCGGGTGATGATAAATGGTATAGACAATGTGGTTTTTCCAACGATAAAGGTGGTTTGTCATCAAGTTCGATAACGGGCTTCGATGAATATTTCCCAATGTATTGCGCCTTTTCTTTTCCTTTCACGTACACATGATCCACGTTTCTTGTTATGTTTTTCACAATGTCGGAAAACTTATGTGATTGCGTAAATCCTTCATTCCATGAAATACAATGATGATTTTTCATCAACCAGTTTGCTTGTTTACGCAGTTCTGGAGGCAAGTGTTCCATAGAAAAGGGACATCTAAATATATAATGACATATTTTTTCTCCATCATAGGCAGCCAGTTCTTTAGGAATAAATTTTTTGTTTTCAATTATAAATCCTTGTACATCCAAAACGAGTAGTTTCATATTTTCAATTGTGAGAATTTCACCATCATCTGCTATTCACCACTATAATCTTGAATTTGTTTTTCAATTCTTTCGATCTCTTTAAATGGTAAGATAAGCAGAGCTTCAATTCTCGAGACATACTGAACATCATTTAGAGAAATAAAATGGTTTATATAATTATTTGAGAACATGCGTATTACAATTGCTTGACTATTTTTGTTAAAGGATTGTAGCTAAATAATTTATCATGTAAAATCAGACAATATACTGATGTATCCTTTTTTGTATTATTATTTGTCTCGAATTCAACTCTCAAAACAACAGTACCTGTTTGAAGTGTTTCTTTCTGGTGGGAACAATCAATATGTGCGATTGGACACTTATTTTTAAAGTTTTGAGGGTTGAAAATTGGTTCGTTTGGTATATCATAGTAGGAATTTTTAAAGTTTGCAAACATTTCATAGAGAGCTGAAAACTTGTTATCATTGAAATTCAAATACAAATCATGATATGGATATCTTTCAGAATTCAAAAATACTCTAATATTTGAGAGATTTATATTATCGAATTGACTAGCATCTTTCATGATGTGTCCTTTTCTATTTTCTTGAAAACCAATTATTATATGACGAGGTGCTTCAAGTTTACTACTTGTTTTAACAGGCCAAGTATGACGGGTCGCTTCAGGTAGTGAGGAATATTCAACAATTTCCCAACTACGAAATCCAAGTAACAGATCTTTATTTGTTTCAAGAATTTGTGTTAAAGCTAGTTGTTGTGGTATATCAACTTGAATATGAGGTACTTTCCAATAGATCTTGTCAAATGTAACTTTTGGATTTTCCGCTTCGGGTGACGGATTTTGCATATCTTCAACATATAAAACTGCATCAACATCATCGCTGGCTCGGATCAAAACCAGTTCTTGTTTCATATTCAAGATTATTTTTTTATAGTCTTCAAAAAATCCCATCAACATTTTCAAAGGTATAGATACATTAAATTTTCCTTTATCATCAACTAAAATGTTTTCCTTTTCATCTCTATTTGGAAACCATCCAGCATTTTGCAGCTTTAGACTTTCATTTGTATTATATGAAAGATAACCCTTCAAGGTTGAAGCTAAACCAACATTTCTTACGGAATCTATAGTAACTCCATTAAGTTCATAGCGAATTTCTCGAAACAAATAAGCTATACCATTGTTGACAAATTGTAATTTTTTAGAATAGGCACCCTTATTGTTGGTCAAGGTACCTTCAATGTAAAGATGACTCCCTGAAGGTAGTGTGTATATATCAAGTTCTTGAACAGGTATGCGAATTTCATCATTGTATTCAAATTTTGAAGAGACAAACGGTTGATATGAATGAAGCTCAGAGCTTATTATTGAATTATCTACATATAATTTTTCATCAACGTTTAATATATCCATTATTTCAATACTTTTAACCCCAGAGATATAAGAAATTGGTGATTTTGTGATGTTAACTTGCTGGAGTCTCGTCTTGGGCTGGTTTCTTGTGATGTTAACTGGTTGGAGTTTCGTCTTGGACTGGTTTCTATAGACAGCTTCTCCCTTTTATATGGCGATTGTTTGAAATAGCGATAGTTGTATTTAATAACCATAATATTTTCTAATGTTTAAGATGTAATCGAACTGTTATGGTCTCGTTTCGGAAATTAATCAAATCACCGTCTTGATCTACTATTTTAACAGTGATGTTGTTGATTGTCTTGACGCTGATGGGGAAATAAAGTATTGGTAATGGTGATTCCACTATTTTATACCCTGGAGGAACAGAAGGAAAAAACTGATGAATTATATGAACGGGTAGACCATTACTATATGATCCAATGCAAATGTCGCAATCAACACAAATTGCATTAACTTTAAATATATTAACAACTTCATCCGATTCAGAAAATTCATTTGATGCAATTTTTCGTTTCTTAAAACCCAATATTTTCGCTATGGAGTCACTTGGTGTGAAATCTATTTCCTTTGTGCAATAAAGCTGACATTTTAATGTATTGGGGTTTGCTTTCATCTTAAACCCAACTTTTTCTCCAAAAATGTCATCAATTACAGAATTAATATATGTTTCAATATCTTTTAAATCGTAAGTTCCTTCTGGAATTGTGATAACTTTATCCGCTACATATATTTTATTGCTACCCGGTTGTATGTTAGGTATACTCATAAACGATTCAAAATCAGCCAACCCCAAAAAATATTCTTTATTTTCATCCAAAAATATGGGTGGATTGAATTCTGCTTTCAACACAGAAGTATTTCCCGTTATTGTTATAGTTCTAGTCATGATGACACTCTCAACGCTACTGATGGTTCTCGATCATGTCATATTATTATATAGAAATTCGATTGACAATTGTCCACAATTATTTGCATTGAATTTTCGTACTGATATATTGGTTCTGAAAAAATGAATAAAATTGAAATGAGATAATTTTACATGGATAAATATCAAACTATAGTTTCCTGCAGACCATGAGGCGTCAGTTATTGATAAGAACACCGCGCATTCGAGCTAAATTTAGAACTATTGATAAGAGGAGTGTGACGTGAAAACCACATGCTGTCTACTGGTGATAAGAATACCGCGTGCTGAGACTCGTTTGTTGCTGATAAGAGAACCGTGCATTCGAGCTAAATTTAGAACTGAATGATGATAACACTTACCCGCAATATTCAATTTCTTCAAGGCTTGAATCATGAACTTTTTTTGTTCATAAAATGTAATGTCATCCCAAACCCCCCACCCCCACCCCCGCCAACGGTCACACCGCCCACCGACGGATGACGTCACGCGCACGTGGTCACAAAGACCCCCACCCCCACACCCCACCTCATCCCCCACACAACACGCCGACGACGGATGACGTCACGCGCACGTGGTCGCAAAGACCCCCACCCCCACACCCCACCTCATCACCCACACAACACGCCGACGACGGATGACGTCACGCGCACGTGGTCGCAAAGACCCCCACCCCCACACCCCACCTCATCACCCACACAACACGCCGACGACGGATGACGTCACGCGCACGTGGTGACGGTCGCGCTATCGTGGCGCCACCGTATCGTGGCGCCACCTAGCGGGCATTTTGGGAAATGGTCCAGAACCGGCACAGCCCTTACTACTCTTGGCACATCACCATCGAAGTTTTATCTAGATTCTTGAATTTATTTATAGCTCTAAAAACATAGCATGTGATCCTCAGAACTCTTTCAAAATCACTAAACCTTTCAATATTCATTATGGGTTTCTTTTCTAACTCCAGCGAGGACTCCACAGCAAAAACATGAGTTGACTCTATTTCCATAAAAACATCATCCTGTGGCCAGTTATGTTTATCTTGGACTAGCCACTCTGGTCCGTGTTGCCACATTTTTGATTCCAGGAGAATTTTGACCTTAACTCCCCTGGATAACCAATCTGCTAGATTATCACTTCCAGGGCAATGTTTCCATTCTCCAACAGCAATATTTTGAATCTCGGTCACTCGATTACATACATAGGGCTTCCATTTCGTTGGTTTTCCCTTAATCCAATGAAGGGTTATTTTTGAATCAGTCCACAACACACAAGCATTAATCTCAATGTGTAAATTGCTAAGAATGAATTTTTGCAATCGAGCGGCACATACAGCACCTGTTAGCTCAAGTTTTGGCAACGTTAAGGTTTTGTCTCCCCTCTTATCAATCGGAGCCACTCTATTCTTAGACATCAGAATATTACTGAATGTTTCATTATTTTCGATCACTCTCAGGTACGCCACTGCTCCATAAGCTACAGGACTTGCATCGGAAAATACGTGTAGTTCCACATAGCTACTGTGCGTTCTCATTATAGTTCTCGGAAAACAAAACTTGGAAAGTTCACCAAGTTCCTGAACCCATTTTATCCAAATTTCCAATAACTCTTTATCGGATAAAATAGTATCCCAATCATACTTCTTTATCCAAAGTTGTTGTAATAGTATTTTTGCTCGTATTACAAATGGGCTGCAGAACCCCAACGGATCAAACACCATGGCAACTATTTTCAAAATTATTCTCTTCGTTATTATTTGTCCTTGTCCCATATTCAGCACAGAACTTACGTCTATACTAATCTCGTCTGTTTGGGTGTACCAATTTATTCCCAGCATCTTAATGACACTAGCATGATTTTCTTCTGGCTTTTCTTCCTTAGATTCATCCATAATTTTTTTTAATTCCACGTTATTTGTCGACCATCTTCGTAAATTCATATTTGCCTTCAGCATCACTTCTTTTCCTTCTATATAAATACGTCGCGCTTCATCTACTGAGTCAACAGCTAAAATTAAATCATCAACATAGAAAGAACGTCGCATTATTGTGCAAATATCGTTCAAATGATCCGGTTGCTCCGTTAAATGTTTGGTTAATGTTGCCGCCATTATAAACGGGCTACTGGTCACTCCAAAGGTTACTCTTTTCATTCGGTACTTCACTAGGTTTGGCAAATTATGAACGTCATTAATAGGAAATTCATACCATAAGAAACTATGGGCGTCTCTATCGTTTTTATCTAATCCAATTTGCAAAAATGCCTTTTCAATATCTGCTGTAAGAGCGACACTTCCGATCCTAAAGTTCATGAGTACTTTCAGCAATAACGGTACTAAATTTTCGCCAGAATCAAGTAAGTCATTTAGCGATGGCATACCGAGTGCATGCGCGGATGCATCGAACACTACTCGGATCTTGGTTGTATCTTTGTCTTCCCTATACACCGGCCTGTGCGGCATATAATAGGTTTTATTGTTTGTTGCTGCAGGAGCCGCTAATTCAGCACAATCATTGTGAAAATACTCACGCACCGCCTTATCATACTCTTGTAGTTTTCCTGCACGTGCAAGTTTCGACGTTAAACTTTTAACACGGGACAAGGCACCGTTATAATTCGAATCAATTATCACAACATTGTCTTTCCACGGCAACGATACCGAATATCTATCATTATTGAACGCAATACTATTTTTCAGAAAATCACTGGTACTGTCTTTGATAACTACGTCACTACCATGAATTCCAATGGATTCTAAATCCCAAAATCTCCCAATATCAAATCCTGGGTCGTTAGATTCGCTATTTGTTTCAACTTCCGTTAAGGCTTGTACATAGAAGGTATTTGCAATATTAACGTTAAGAGACAATCCGTAGTCTTTAGTTCGACCATGAATTGTCCAACCTAAACGGGTATTAATTGCCATTTGCGAATCTGACAGCTTCGTTATTTCTCCTGTGACGAAAGTCCAATAAAAATCAGCCCCAATAAGCATCGATATTCCTGGAACTAGATTGGCATTTACGGGGCATATATCAGCAAGTCTACGTTGAGAACTAAGTTTCTGAATATTTGGATTATTTTTCGTTGGCGAGGGTAAAGAGTCGAAGCAAATTTCAGGAACTTCAATCGCACTAATCGTTATGAAATCATTGTCGTCAATACCCTTTAGCGTTACACTGACACGTCTACATATACATGCAGGCGTCAGTTCGTTTTTTCCAAATGGCATGATTGACAGTTTGTGAGTACCAATTACAGGAAGATTTAATTGTCTAGACAAACATTCTTTGATAAACGTTAACTGACTGCCACCGTCGAGAACCAATCGAACAAAATACTGGGGTGTACTATTCTCCGTCGTTACTATTTGTGCACACGCAGTCTGTAGATAAATATTATCTAGAGTACCATTAGCAAATAAATTTGTAGCACTACATCCACCTTCGCCGTTACGTTCGTTGCTGCATCCCGATCCCGATACATTAGTAATCGCTTTGGTGTTCTTAGTTTTGATAAAGTCCGGGTCACACATACTTGTAGCATGCTTACGTTTACATTTAGCACAATTGATGATTGATTTGCAATTACGAGAGTTGTGATTTGGTTTTGTACACCTAAAACAACATGCACTGGATTTCAAAATGTTCTTTTTCTGAGCTAACTGGACTGGAGCGTTACAGTTCATCGTTAAATGTTCGTTAGACTTACAAAACAAGCATTGATCTCGCACTGACGTAAAAAGTCCAGCAGCAGTACACGCGTTGTTTCCGTTAAATGACCTGGAACCTCTCCTTAAATGGCCAAACTTATCCATTGGTTTATTAGATTGCTTATCATTATATTTGACGTCCGATAAAATTTGTGCTTGTTCCACAGAATCAACTTCCAGCTTTATAAACGATAAAAGCCGAGAAATTTGTGATTCATACGATAACTGTCCTCCAGCTTTACTACTACGACCTGACACTGAAGCCTGTTCACTACTATCATCAATGGCTTGCCCTTGGGCTTGTCCCTTGTTGAACTCTATTCGCATTGAAAACGGCAAAACTTTTAAGATTATTGATTTCACCATCATGCCATAGCTTCTAGAATCGATTCCAAGAGTCTGAAGAGATTTAGTGATTTTTGTAGTGGTATTGTAAAGTTTTCTTAAGGATGAAATGTCACTTCTACTTTTGATGGAGCTAAATGATACTAACTTTGTATGTAGCTGTCAATTATTTTTTCGTTATTCCCATACTCGCCTACCAACACATCAATCGCGTTCTGATAATTATCTTTACCCGTGGCAATTCCCTGAATAGTTATAGCTGCATTACCGATTAGAAGAGACTTTAAATAACTATATTTGATCGTCTCATTCAAAGAACTGTTGTTGTGAATAGCACTTTCGAACTGTTCCCAAAAGGCAGGCCATTCATGATTGTTACCATTAAATTTTAGTAAATCTAATTTGGGTAATCTCACCGATATTTTGGCTGGCATTTCCGACGTCACTGGCTGCTGTCTGTCATCCATAAAGTTACCTGCTGTAGCTCCTAGAGGCAAAGCATCCTGTTGAATTCCCTCAGCCGAGACCTCAGCTATACGTTGTTCCAGTTTCGCGATCATCACCACTGTCTTTTCGTCATATTCCACTATTTTACTGCACTCAGCATCCATCTGATCATTTGATACAAAAGGAAATGCATCTTGATTCGCCTTTTTCAAATTTTCGTTAGCAGATTTCAGTTTAGCCACTTGTACGGCCGCTTCTTTTACGTTAAACACATCCATGGTTAATATTTCGTTAGCTTCGTTAACAACTCTCGTTACTTGTGCACGACACGCCTTTTTCATTGCCATTTCCATAATTCCAGACGATTTTTGTACAGGTTCTAGTTCGTTGTTTGATAGTCCAACCACAATCTATTACTCGTTATCCAACGTTAGCACCACTTGTATTCGTTAAAGCTCCTCTGGAACAAGTTTTCCTGGTTTCGGCACCAATGATAAAAATCACCATCCAATAAACGTCACCAGGTCCGTTGAACAAACTTTATTCCCAGATTATAATACAAATGGATAATGTCGGTAATTCGGATAAAGTAATATCATAATTATTAAATATGCACAATTCGAAAGATAAAAAATGTACTTCGCGATACCGATTTTTTTTAACTAACTTGTCAAAAACTTGACATCAATCAATCGCTGTCGTGTTCATCAGGTTTTTATTCCACCTGTATCGGAATTTTCTACAGTATTCTCCTTCTCACTTCTTCGCGGGAAATCCCTCTCATTTGCCTTATGGGACGCACGCGGTATATTGTATTTATAAGTATATGGTATACATGATCAGGTTTTTTTGATGCCAGTATTCAGCTCAAATCTTTCGAAGATTTCCGATAAACACAGTAGTTTGCACCGAAATCAAGCAAGAACAACTCACAAATGCCGATTGAAAGTCGTCATTATCAATGTTTGTTTACGTTACTGGCGAATGCATTTTATCGCAAAAAAAGAATTGTGTGTTTCATTTTGATTTTGACTGAAAAGGGAAAAGTAACAAGAACATTATTTTGTGCATTACAAAGTGCATTATCTACAGTTTGGTTGGTATGGAAACGAAGTTTAAAACAACAAATTGGTAGGTAGTTATTTGAGTTGACATTTGAGTGCGGGAAAAGGCTACTTTGCACACGCAAATGAGTGTGCGAAGTGGTTACTTTGCGCACGGTCGTAGAAAAAAATAGCATTGGAAAGCATGGCTTATATTGCGATTTTGTTGAATTCTGATGATTATAGTTGGTTATTTACCCCAAAATGAATAATATGTATTTAGTTGGTTATCTATCTATCCAAAATTGATAATATAATCTACGCAAATCCCACCAGATTGGTTAAATAGTATTTAAAAAAAGATCATATTTTCAATTTTGCCGTTACATTGAAAACACATTTTTCTCAGTTGGTTTTCGACGTTAGAAAGGATTTTTGAGGTGAAACTTTTTTATGTACGGTGGGAGTGGAATTTCAAGGTCGCGACACACTTGGTTCTTTGTGGTTTTGTGTGGTTTTTTGTGATTCTATGTTCTTTTCTTCCTTCTTTTGTGGTTTTACGTGTTTCTTTGAGAATCTATGTGATTTTATGTGGCTCCATGCATGTGGTTATTTTTTGGTTCAATTTGGTTTTTGTTGTAGGTACTATGTGGCTTCTTGTGGTTCTATGTGGTTTTGTGGTTCTAAGAGGTTTTGGCATGTGGTTTCTATGGTTTTTTGTGTTTCTACATGGTTCCATGCGGTTTTTGTGGTTCCATGTGGTTCTATGTGTTTTTTTGTGGTTCGATATGGTTTTTCGGGTTCGTTGAGTTTTTTTTTGTGTTTCTATGTGGTTCTATGTGTTTTTTTGTGGTTCCATGTGGTTTTTAGTGGTTTTATGTGTTTTTTGTGGTTTTTCAGGTTCGTTGTGTTTTTTTGTGTGTTTTTATGTAGTTATTGTGGTTCTATGTGTTTTTTTGTGGTTCCATGTGGTTCTTGTGGTTCTATGTTTTTTTTTGTGGTTTTCAGTGGTTCTATATGTGTTTGTATATGTGGTTTTTGTGGTTCCATGCGGTTTTTCTGGTTCTTTGTGGTTTTGAGAGATTTTGTGTTATTCTATGTGGTTCCATGTAGATTTTCTGGTTCCTTGTGTTTCTATGTGGTTCTGTATGTTTTTTTTTGTGGTTCCATGTGGTTTTTCTGGTTCCATTGCGGTTTTTCTGGTTCTATGTGGTTCCTTGTGGTTTTTTGTTTTTCTACATGATTCGATGTGGTTTTTGTGGTTATGAGAGACTTTTTGTTATTTTATGTGGTTCCATGTGGTCTTTGTGGTTGTATGTGTTTTTTTTATCCTAATTTGATCTTGCTACTCAAGGTTAGCGGGTTTCTCTTCAGATATACCGGATATGCGATGCGCACATAATGCTCACAAGTTTTTTTTATAAGAGTACCTATAATTATGTCGGAAAAATAATTTTCTATAAATAATGCAGTCTTTGTCCTTTTGATAACACTTCTGTAGGTATCCATATCTTGCGAATATACTTGGATGTTGGAAACCAAAAGAAATGGTATTTACACGGACGGTTTTCTTTATTTTTCTTATTGCTGCTTCTGCAGAACATCACGGCACAGTACTCCATCATCAAATTATGCGAAATTCACGAAATAATAAGATATTATATCACACAAATATCAGAACAACAATATTTACATTGCAAACTGACAGAAGCTTGACAACATAACCTCACAAAGGTCACCCGACAAGATGCGCGTGAGCTTATCTGTTTGTCGTAGTATCATGAGTTTTATATAAAGTTTTTTCCATTAATAATGCGAACAATTTCAGTACTAGTGAGTTATGGATTATAACACACTAGTGTGTTATTTGACACTTTACTTGTCCAAAATGACATCAATAATGACACCCATAACTATCATGCGTTAGATAAATACTCTTTGCTGATATCACACGATCTATCAAGTATTTATCTGGCGTATAGGACTGCAATGAGAAGAAGAGAGTGAGAGAGAGAGGATATAGCTTCAGCACCTTTTTTGATCATGTAGGGAAATTCGCGTGGTCTTTTTCATTTATTTTGTTCATTTCTGGGTATAGGTATTTTGAAATTTTTATTTGCTGACAATCTTCAAATTTTGGGTAGAATTCCGTATATAAAATATCAAGTAATTTGAAAATGTATACAAATTGTTCATTGCATTGCGTATTTAAACGTGGTTCTTAGTTTTGATCAACTTTTTTTGGAATCAACCAAATTGACAAAAATGAAGGCTCTTACTCTTGAGCAAAATACATAATTTCTAATAAACCTCGTAAACGACTAAAAAAAATTCCACCACATGATTGTGTTTCAGACATGAACATGTAGAAGTTTTTATGAAGAATAACTTGTTTTCTTTAGACTTAAATAATAAAAAAGTTTTCCAAGTCTGCGTAACTTGGAACCATATTATTATGCCATTGGTTCTAGGTAACGGTTACGTACTGTATATCTGATAACCTGATCTTCATTCTTTACCTGCAAAAGAACCCATTACCATTTCATAATTTTCGGTAACAAATAAAGATCAAGTACCCCTAAAGGGTCTTTTTTCTAAAGAGACAATTAGCCTTATATCGGAAAGTAATAGTGATACGCTTATACAAATTCACACTCTTTTTTTTTTAATAGTCGCAGTCTTCTATCACTTCCGGTTATACCGGAAGTAGATACCAACTTCCTTATTTTGAATGGGAACCCTCATTTTTTATTTCACATTTAGATTCCTTTTTGAAAATTAAGGACAATTTATCCAATAATATCCATGGCCATTTTGGAGATATTTGCATTTAAAAAAAATTACAGTCAAGGGAGGTACTTTGAAGCTTTGTATCTCAGAGACTATTAGATGTAAAACAATGGAATTCTGGAGGTTTATATAGAAAATCCTGGTCATCCAAATAGCCTTGATCACTTTTTACAATAATCTACAAGGTCTTGACAATTTAAGATAAAGAAAAAACTTTTCAAATGGAATACCCCGTTTTTTAATTCAGATATGGATTCTTGGCAAAATTTTCTTTCGATTGACACTACCATTGTCACATACCTTAAATTGATAGTTTTCAAGTTATTTACATTTTAAAATTAATCCATTGAAAAAAAATGCAAATATAACTTGAAAACTATTGATTCTAAATAGAGTATAATGTGATTAAGAACTCTGTTTAAATATTGAGATCAGTTTATCAAATGACATCTATAGCCATCTCTCAACGATCTGGAAATATTTGCATTTTTAGAAAAAAAAAATACAGTTAAGTGAGTTACTTTGACGCTTTGTATCTCGGAGACTATTGGACGTGAAACAATATGAATTTTGAGGGTATGTTCCTATGAAAAATGCTGGTTATTTAAATGATCATTATCATTATCATTGTTCACAATAATCTACTACATACCACAAATTATAAAAAAAATAGTATTTTTGAAAAAACTCCGGTTTTTCAAACAGAATACTTCTTGTTCTAATTCAGATAATAATAATTCAGGATAAATTCTTCATTCGATAGACATTGTGCTCTACATAAAAAAAAAAACAAAAGACTTATCTACTGTTGAATGCCCCTTTTTCCATTTCAGATATTGATTATAGATAAAAATTTCTTTCGGTTGACACTACATTGTCCTACAGCTAAAAGTGATATCATGTTATTCAAATTTTTTTCAATAAAGTGATTTGAAAATGTGAATAACTTCAAAACTATCAATTTATCAATTATCCAGATAAGTAATTTGGTGTGAAATTTTTGATGGGATGTGGCGGAATACCCAAATAAATCCGGTAAATAGTGTAAGTAATAATAATTGTATTAAAATAATTCAGTTCAATAGTTTCCGATACATACAAAAATATACATATTATTATTCCAATCAGGTACCTGAATCAAAGAAAAAACGTTATGCAAAACTGGGTCTAGCACCTACCTGAAATCATTTAATTTCCATTAAAAATAAAAGGGTTTGATATTTTGTGATTCTCAGCATATTGCATTACAAGAAATATTCCGGAGAATAGCATCATAGCATAATAAAAAGCATTCTGAAAAATTTGGGCCGACCCCTTACCAGTTTGATGGTTTGAATTCGAGAATAACGTACCATCATGTTGTTCTGCGGCTTTCTTTTTCGACGTTATACCACGCCTCCTTGAAAAAGAAATCTGTAGTATTCTGTAGGAACGACATGCCGATTATCGTCAACAGAGGGCTTTTTCATTTTTGTATAAATGTAGCTACTAGGGCTAACTAAGTCAAACAACAAAACACACAACGACGGATTCACAATGATTTCTCAATATACCGGCTAATGCTGCCAATAATGCTAATAACTAATTTAACAAACCCGCACGACTGAATGGATGGGCGCAGTCCTCTTCCTTCTGCCGAAGTTGACTACAGCAAAAGGCATCGGAGCACGCACGATACCGCCACAGCTACTCCCCTTCCAGTGACGACACCACTGGTGGAAGGAACGATACCTTCTTCTTCTTTCTCTCGTAGGTCCATGGTGAAGGACGAAGCTGGGCTGTTCTCCAGGGTCGAAATAGTAGTATCCGGTTTCAGGGTATAGGCTGGCTTCAGTTCATCTACAGAGATGATCTTCTCAGCGCCGTTGATTCTTGTACAATACACTTGGTCATTGATGCGTCTGATGACTTCGTGCGGTCCTGTGTATGAAGGTTCGAGGGTGCGGCGCACGGAGTCTACTCGGCGGAACACATTGCTGCATGTTGCGAGGTCCTTGAGGATAAAACAACGGGACTTGATGTGGTGGGCAGTCGGTGTGGGGCGGACCTTTCTGATGTGCTCTCGATAGGTCTTCAGGAAGGTCTGCGGGTCAGCCGTTACAGATTCGGAGGTGAAAAACTCGCCAGGTATGCGAAGGGTTGTCCCGTAGAGAAACTCTGCCGGCGAAGCGTTGAGGTCTTCCTTCAGGCAGGTGCGCAGACCCAACAGAACGGTCGGAAGCACTTTAGTCCATGGCGTTGGTGCTTGACACATGAGGGCTGTCTTCAATGTCCTGTGGAAACGCTCTACAATGCCATTGGATTGCGGGTGGTAGGGTGTCGTGTGGACCACGCGTGCGCCAACCAGACGTGCGAGGGCAGAGAAAAGTGCTGACTCAAATTGAGTCCCCTGGTCAGTCGTGATGCAGAGTGGCGTACCGTAGTGGCAGATCCAATGGGCGTAGAGGGCGGAAGAGACAGTGCTTGCCTCCATGTCTTGGAGAGGTATTGCAACAGGCCATCTGGAGAACCTGTCGATTATAGTTAGGCAATAACGGAATTTGTTAACAATAGATAAAATGATGAGATCTAGGTATATGTGCTCAAATCTATTGTCAGGCACAGTGATGTGCTGTGGTGTCAGTCGGTTGTGCCGTTGGATCTTGGACTTTTGGCACTGGATGCATTGGCGGGACCACTGAAGTGCATCCTTTCTGATGCCGGGCCAGACAAACTTCTCACGCAACGCGCGGGTAGTGGTCCTGCCACTGGGATGCGCTAAACCATGGACTACGTCAAAGGCTTTATGTCGAAGACTTGCTGGGATGTGGGGTCTCACACGCTCAGCAGAGACGTAGCAAAGGATGTTGGCACCATCAATTACGACATGTTGCAGATTGAGCGATGGAGGGTCTTCGGGTTCACTCTGGTCCTCCAATTGGGCGTCCTCAATGGCCTTGGGTGACAGTATGGCTGGCATGGAGACAACATTGATTCGAGACAATGCATCGGCAACGGCGTTGTCTTCTCCCTTCACGTGGACGATTTCAGTGCTGAACTGAGATATGAAGTCCAGCTGATAAAGCTGTCTCGGCGAAGCTTTTTCTGCACGTTGGGCGAAGGCGTAGACCAATGAACGATGATCAGTTTTGATTATAAACTGACGACCTTCAAGCTGATGCCGGAAAAACTTGATGGCAGCAAAGATCGCTAGCAGCTCACGGTCATAAGTGTGTTAGCGTGTTTCTGTTGGGCTAAGCTTACGTGAGAAAAATCCGATGGGCTTCCAACAATCGTCAACCAGTTGCTCAAGTGCTGCTCCGATGGCGAAGTCTGATGCGTCAGTAACGAGAGCTAGGCTTGCAGTGGGCGAGATAAAGCTGGTGCAAGTTGCCTTGACGATGCTTGCTACACAGTCTTGGTAGGCCTTGTCAGCATCGGGTGTCCAAGGGTGTTTGTCCTTTTTCTTTGCACCCTTCATGAATGCATTGAGAGGGGCTTGAAGTTCAACTGCTCTGGGAATACAACGTCGATAATAATTAAGCATTCCCAAGAACGTACGTAGATCCGAAATTGTCTTTGGCTTGGAGTAGGAAGCAATGGCTTGGATCTTGTGTGATGGTGGTTCGTAGCCATGTTGGTTGACGGAGTAGCCTAGGTAGATCACTTCCGGTTTGTTGATCTGACACATGCCGAGGTTGATTGTAAGTCTGTTCGAAGAACTTTGAAGATATGCCTCACATGTTCAAGGTGTTGCTCAGGAGAGTCAGAAAAAACAATCAAGTCATCGATGTAGCACGCTGCGAAGTCAATGCCACGAAGAAGGTTGTCCATATGGAGTTGAAAGGTCTGTGAGGCATTGCGCAAGCCAGGAGGCATACCAAGAAATTCGAAAAGTCCAAAGGGGGTAGTTACTGCTGTTCTGGGGATGTCCTCCGGTGCCACGGGTATCTGGTGATACGCTCGAACCAGGTCAATGAAGGTGAATACGCTTTTCCCGTGGAGACGCTGGAATATGTCCTCTGGCAACGGTGTTGGATACCGGTCTGGGACTGTCTGTGAGTTCAGCCTCCTAAAATCACCTGTGGAACGCCACCCACCTTGCTTTTTTGACACCATATGCAGAGGGCTAGCCCACGGACTGCTGGAGGGGCGTATGATAGCATGATGAAGCAGGAGATCAAAGTCCTCCTTGGCAATCTTTAGTTTTTCTGCGTTGAGGCGTCGTGGACGCTCATTGACTGGCGGCCCAGTGGTGATTATGTGATGATAAGTGCCCATGGGGACGTCGATTGATGGAGCTGATCTTGAACGAGTAATGTCAATAAACTCCTCCAATAACTCACTAAATGGTTGGCTGAGTGCAGCGGGTGCATGCTCTGAAACATTGACTGTTGAAACAGAGTGTAATTCAGTTTCACCCAACCTGGCAGGATATAACAGTGAGGTGATGGAGTCCAGAAGGCGCTTGTGCTTTAGATCGGGGAGCAGTCCATGATGCGAGAGTAAGTCGGCACATATGATTGCTGATTTAATGTCTGCAATGATTAATGCCCACTTGATAGGTCGGCGCAGGCCGAAGTTGAGCTCGAGCAAGTGTTGGCCGTAGGTTTTGGTCACTGTTCCATTAGCTGCATACAGTGTGAGAGAAGCAGGCTGAAGTTTGCGCTGAGACTTGCTGCATGGGACCAAAGAAACGACAGAACCACTGTCGACGAGAAATTTCATACCTGTCGTTCTGTCAGAGGCAAACAGGCAAATCTCTTTGGAAGGAAGACAGGTGCTGTTGTCGTTGCTGTCGCTTTCCACCTGAACAAGCGACAGCGGGTCTAGTTTTCCTGATGCGGAGAGGCTAGAGGCAGTTTAGATGTGCAGGGCTGCACACACTTCTGCGCGCGGGCACCGAATTTACGGTGGTATCGGCATACTCCCTGAGGGCCAGGCGTGAAAGAGCGATGACGATCTCGCGATTGGCGTTTCGTCTGACCAGAGGCCGGATGGCGCTTGTGAGCTCTTTCTGTTGAAGAGTGAGGTCCATGATGGCTTTTCTGAGCTCACTCAGCTCGGCAGCGACAGCAGGGCTGACATCGTGCTGACGGTGACTCTGGTTGACTGCCATGACAGTGCCACCTGGGACATTGGTCATCAGTTCATCTGCTGCTGACGCCAACTCATTGAGTGAGTTTGCCTTGAAAATTTTGAGCAGGTGTTGGATGCTGACAGGGAGAAGTGCTAGCCATATGATGCGGATGACGTCTTCGGTAGCTCGATTTCCAGCCAAGGCTCGCATCTCTCGTAGAAGCTGCAAAGGCTTTCATTTTGAGCAGGTGTTGGATGCTGACAGGGAGAAGTGCTAGCCATATGATGCGGATGACGTCTTCGGTAGCTCGATTTCCAGCCAAGGCTCGCATCTCTCGTAGAAGCTGCAAAGGCTTTCGGTCACCCAATTCAAGATCAGTGAGCAATTTATGCATCTGAGCATCTTCCGAGGCGGTGAGACGATTAATCAGATTAGTCTTGAGGTTGAGGCACTTATCTTGAGTTGGTGGGGCCTTCAAAATATCAGCCACTTCCTTGATGGTGTCCTGATCCAGTGATTTGATGAGTTGGAAATACTTGGTGCTGTCTGACTGGATTCTGTGAGCCTGGAATATAGACTCGATCTGCAGGAACCACAGGTCTGGGTGCGAGCGCCAAAATGGAGGCAAATTACAGTTGTAGGCTGCGTCCACAGCATAGGTCTGTGGCTGATTCAGCAATATTGGGTTGTATGGCGGAGAAAAGGGGCTATTGGCTATTGACGGGGCTGAGGCGGTTTGCTGAGCTAGCGGATCATAACTCAAAGTGTGGTTTGCCGAGGTAAAAGGCAAAGTGGGATTGAACATCATACCACCTCCACTGTGAGTTGCTGTGAATTGAGGAAAACTTACTGATGGTTGCGTTGACTGCGCAGATTCTGATGATATCTGGGTTGCTGCAGTGGTAATTGGGGCAGTTGGAGGAACTTGCCCAGGCCTATTGGCACCTTTTGCCTCGTTATGATCAATTTGCATTGTGAACTCACGTTGTTATTTGCACGAATCGTCCGGATACGGCGAGAAATTCGCGAAAAAAACACGTCGAAAACACTCAGGTCCACACACGTGTACGGGGTCACCAGTTGTAGCTACTAGGGCCAACTTAGTCAAACAACAAAACACACAACGACGGATTCACAATGTATTCTCAATATACCGGCTAATACTGCCAATAATGCTAATAACTAATTCAACAAACTCGCACGACTGAATGAATGGGCGCCAACTCTCACCAGCATATACTTATAAATACAATATACCGCGTGCGTCCCATAAGGCAAATGAGAGGAATTTCCCGCGAAGAAGTGAGAAGGAGAATACAGAAGAATCCCATAAGGCAATCCTTGGTTAGGATTTCGATGTACTACCCATGCGCGAAATACCATTTCCTATTGGCTCGGTTTCAAATTGTCACGACGGAGACGGACAAGGAGCTAGAGCCGGGAGCCGGCTGAATTGAACGGGAACGTTGAAAAGACGCCATTATTGATTCATGGTTGTTTGTTCCTTGTTGTGCTACCGTTGTTTCGGATTGTTTTTGCTTGTGTTTTGTGTTTTTGACTATTTTGAGACTTTTTTTGATTGCATTCTTTTCATTCGGACTACTAAAATGGCAATGGGCTATTGTTTTTTAAATAAATATTAAATAATATTTTGTAGGGATTTTGTTGCACAAAAATGTAAAATCTCATGCAATCTCACACCTAAACACAAAATCCTGGATCAGATAAGATGAATTCATGAACATATTTTCCACTCATGCTCATAATATTTATCACCCACCCCACATGTGAATTCACGTCATTTTTTTTCGGAATCCCGCGAAAAATTTAAAAATACGTCGATACAACAGCTGATATTAAGCCATTGAACTCGATACTACCGTACCTATCGAGTTCAATGTATTAAGCATGCAGCACTGTTTCCGCCATGTTTCAGCCGGCGAATCACAATTCTCGAAAATCGATTCTGCGCATAATTCAATCTCCTAACCAAGGACAGACTTATGTGTAAAAGTATATGTCTGTTTCAACATCCTCGCGGGAGTCCCGACAAGCTGCCCGCGGTATATTGTATTTATAAGTATATGCTCACCTTTGAATTTATTCAAAGATGCTCACCAGTCTCAACGATTATAAACTACACAGGATTGCTCAGTTTGCCGAATCTGTCTGGCAAGGTCAAACTCGCTGTGACGTCACCACTGATGCTGGGGCGACTGCCAGCCACGTGGTAACACCGGTTCCCGTTCGATCACCGAAGTGAAGCAACGTTGGGCGTGGGTAGTAATTGGATGGGTGACCGCTTGGGAACTCCACAGGCAGTTCGCCGTCTACATACCTGACTAGATTGATAGCAGTTTATTAATCTGAGAGGTACTTACTCAATAACTCATGCTGTAAATCTCTTTCATAGTCACTAACTGTAAAATGGTCGGAGCAAACTGTCGAATAATCTATATTAAACTTGTCTTTTCTTCTGCAGCGATGCACCCACTATTTTTGTATTTTAGAAGACACTAAATCCTTGCCTTTTGAAAAAGAATGGAATACTATGCTTGAGCCTTGCTTCTTAAGAGCTAATTGATTGGTTTTGCACACAGCAACAGCACATATTCTCCCAGGCATCATGAACTAAAATAATGTTTACCACTGGAGTCAATTATTATTAAACAAGAAGCCTATTTGCTCAGAGACTAGTGGCCATTTAATTTACCTTCGTGTGAACAAAATGCTCCTTCTTGTGCTAAATCGAATTATTGCTACACACCCTCAATCGTTAACACAACGAAACGAATAAAATATGTATTTGTATATTTTCGGCAACTCAAACTACATTAAAAGTATTTGGAAAAACAGAAACTATTGGACACATTCACAACACAAGACACACGATCAACGGCTAAATGAAAATAAACCATTGACCTCTAAGTTGGTTAGAGGTCAATGAAATAAACAAACCAATGGTGACGTCACAAAAACTGCCAAACGTACGTTAAATGGAACTGAGCAATCCTGTGTAGTTTATAATCGTTGCACCAGTCTCACCATTAACGACAAGTGTCAGTTGTCGTTGTCTTTTTCCCGTCATCCGTCTGCTGTCAGTCAACTGTCAATCGTAGTCCTCTTCCTTCTGTCGTCCGTAGTCCTCTTCCTTCTGGCAAAGTTGACTACAGCGAAAGGCATCGGAGCATGCACGATACCGCCACATAAAAGTGCAGCTTTGCGCCACCTAACAGGCTTTTGTTGAGTTACTAAAGTCAGGAGAATTGCTTCCATAAGAAATATCCTAATATAGTCTTATTATAAAATGATACCACCTACTTACTCAATAACTCATGCTGTAAATCTCTTTCATAGTCATTAACTGTGAAATGGTCGGAGCAAACTGTCGAAAAATCTATCTTAAACTTGTCTTTTCCTCTGCAGCGATGCGCCCACTCTTTTTGTATTGTAGAAGACACTATATCCTTGCATTTTGGAAAAGAATGGAATACTATGCTTGAGACTTGTTTTCTAAGAGCTAATTGATTGTTTTTGCACACAGCAACAGCACATTCTCCCAGCCATAATGAATTAAAATAATGTTTAACACTGGAGCTAGTTATTATTAAACAAGAAGCCTATTTGCTCAGAGAGTAGTGGCCATTTTATTTACCATCGTGTGAACAAAATGCTCCTTCTTGTGCTAAATCAAATTATTGTTAGTCACCGTTAACACAACGAAACGAATAAAATATATATTTGAATATCTTCGCCAACTCAAACTACATTGGAAGTACTTGGAAAAAACCAACTATTGGACAAATTCACAACACAACACTCACGATCAACGGCTAAATGAAAATAAACAAACCTTTCAGAGCCAGTGGTGACATCACAGCCGTTCTTCGCTCGATGCAAAACTGCCAAACGTACGTTGAATGTAACTGAGCAATCCTGTGTAGTGTATAATCCATTAAGATAGGATCATTGACTTTAAATACTATATAAAACTCAATGTAGGATACAAGGAAGATGCCATGGCCATATATCCGTATATGAGAATAACGGTATCACTCACTAGGCGGAGCCCAATATGACAGTTGTAGGTGATCAATATGGCGGCTAGTCAGGTTCGAACTCTAATTATATGCAATAAATTTAGATTTATGTAATTTGAGATGTTGAAAATAAAAAAAAGTAAGTCATTACGTGTTGGTTTCAATTAGAAGCTGTTTATTCATTATAAAAATAATATAATAATCATACCATGACTGTATCCTAGAACCACTGAGAACATCGACGAAATTGCCTAGTTCCTCTCTGTTGCTTGATTATAGTAGCCTATAAAATGTTATTCCGGCCGCTTTCTCAGAATCTACACCACCTATTCTACATTCTACCCCAACCACGTATTACACAAACGATCATGTTAATACTATACAATAGCACAACAATTCCAAAAGTAATGGTCTTGAAACATTAAAAATACTCGCGATCATCACAATCAAAACAAAAACAGCGTCTTCCTTGTATCTTGTACTTGTATCCTACCCTACCTCAATGGTATAATCGTTGAGTACGACGTACAAGCACCCCACACGATATGAGTCGGATCAGTGGCGAAACTAGATACCTTGGGGCCCAGGGCAAGACTGCATAAGGGGCCCCACCGATAATGAGAATTTCAAGTTTTACGTCAAAAAGTATCAAAATAGCCTATAATGGCTTGTCAATATTATGAAATATGTTGAATGGTGATAAAAAAGTCTCCACTTGCCAATATCATCAAATAATATTCACTTCTTTCAAAAGTTTTATGAAAAAAAAACCATATAAGTAGGCTTGCGAGAACCATTAGATCCAAACACAAATTACGGTTGTTATCAAAACAAAACAGAATGAAGATAAAACTGTTAAAAAAAATAGAATACAAAACAAACTGCCTGTTAATAAAATCCACTATCAGTTTTAGGATTTTTTGGAAAAAAATATTAATGGGGTCGTTGCACGTACTTTTTTTATTGCATATTCTGAAAATATAATCAAAAATATTAGACCCGTATTTTTTTTTTTTTATCGATTTTCAAGGGCATAAACTAGCGTCGAAGTTTGTCAACAGTCCTTTTAAGCCTTTTAAATGATGACGCGTGTACGACAAAATATGGCGTCGCTTCTTGGATCCGGCGCAGCTCTTCCCGTGGGTCGATAACTGTAGAGAACGCAACGTTGCCGAGATGCTTTTTGCTTGGGGTCGAGTGTAAAGCGTGTTTTATTCTAGGGATTTCTCAATTTCGAATTCACGTTCGTGGTTTGGAACAACTTTGCTTATATACGTTTCAATATCGTCAAAAAAGAATGGGCCAATAAATAATATTTTTCAAATTCAAATTCAAATTCAAATTTATTCAACAAAAAACATTATATACAAGAATCTGTAATTAAGTTAATAACTGTTCTCTTATCATACCCTCGAGATAATTATTGCACCTAGGTCACAAACGACCTGTATGTGCAAAATATATTGCCTATATATTGCAAAAATATTGCCTACCAGCTTTAATTTGCAGGTACCAATATTTGCAGTTTTTGTTTAGTATGCAACGCTCCTGGTAGTTCTTTATCAGACGTAGGGATAAATTCAAAGAATTGTGTTTTTGAATTTATCCCTACGTCTGATAAATAACTATTCTATGCGTCTGCATCAATTTGGGTCTGAGAAAAATAAATATCTTGAGGGTTTTATGATACGGTCAAAGGTATCATAAACACCCAGTCTGGGTGGTGTGGTATATAATTTCCTGGTTAATTTTTGCATTAAATCACATTATTTACCATCAATTTTACAGTTAACCTAAATGTGCCGATTATCTACCGTTCATCATATTGAGCTGGTAATTCTTGTAAAAATACCATCAATAGTACATCTCGCAACGCCGCATTTGTATCAAGCAGCGCGCGTTCATTTCAGTGTCAAGCGGATAAAGGATATTGATCTGTGACGTCAATGAGGCAATGGGCCCAGGTTGATGGAGTTATTTATTTCAAAGAGGCCTAGTTCAAATGTTGTGCATTATTTTGGCCAATTCATGTCACCCATTCTATTAACAAACCCACAGTTATATATTCTACACAAAATCAGCTCTAATTTTCATATAGTGCAACGACCCCATTCTAAACAATAAAATATTAAAACTCTGCCATATACTAAGGTAGATGCTCACAGATTTTGTGGATATGATTTCTTCAGTTTGTGTGGGACAGAAGTTGATAACTATTATCAAAACTAATTAACCAAAAAGCACCATCTCCGTCGCCATATTGTTTTTCCAAAGTAAACGAAACAACACTCGTTTACTCTGGTTTGACATGACATAGAAGATGGTGCTTATGTGTATGAGGAATTCAGAATGAGAGATAAATTAATCAATTTATCAATTTTCCCTATTTAAATACCTATGTATTTTTCTCATCAGTATTCCTCGACACACACATACCATGATGATACATGAGCCTATTAGGATAACATTAATTTTGACTGTTTGATTACGATTTCCTTAGTACCTACCCTACCCAATTACCTTAATCTTGACAAGTTTTCTAGAATGCAGAAATCACTTCACATTACACTTATTCAAAATACAATTTGAAACTGAATGAAAGCAGATGAATAGTTGCAGAGCCGTCTATAGTGTAAAGAAGGAATTAGAAATGAACCTAACCTCAATCCGGTCCTCTCGCGGTGTTGCCAAATTCATTACTTCTTGTGATACTAATACTATATCGTATTAAATAAAAACTAAGATTGTCAAGTTTCAAATAAACAAATACTTACTATGAATAACCGAAACAAAAGAGCGTTAAATACCGGCGGATTGTAAATCCAAGGTTGCCGGATTATAAAAATCGCCAGTACATTATATGAAAATGGAAAACGATCACCTGATAGAATGAAAGTGAAAATTACCACTAGTTCTTGTAGGTGATAATTGATTATGAAAGATATTTTGTAATAATATATAAGTTTCTATATTTAATGTTCAAGTGACTGGGGACTGGGCCCCCCCACTTTACGGGCCCCCGGGTTTTTCTTCGAATTGTTCTATTATAGTAACGCCACTGGTCCGGATCAGAGAAATGGTCCCATTTCTCTGGTCTGGATCATGGTAGAAAGAAACAAGGTATGTCAGACACTCGGACAAAAATTGGCTTAAACTGCGCAATGACGTCATACGCTACAATTTTTGTATCTGGTAGAGAGTCAGTTCCAGGTACATCATGTGACCAATGACACCTCCAAATACCACTTGGTCGTAACCACGCTGGACCACGAGACGATCTCGGACCTCTCAGACATCATCAGGTCTCCGCCACCCTCAGATAAGTATCCTGCCATTAAGTCTCCCATTCTTGCGCGCCTAACCGACTCGCCAGACGCGCAACTTTACAAACTATTGACAGGTACTAAACTAGGCGACAGAAAACCTTCCCAGCTACTCCGTCATATGCGCTCCTTGGCTGGGACGTCCGTTGTGGATGACGTCCGCAGAGTTCAATGGCTTGACTCGCTGCCGCAACAAACACGCCGTTTGTTGATCCTCTGCATAGGCCAGACGCTCGAGGAACTCGCAGCAGTTGCAGACGAAGTTCTCGACATGGGACCTTCCGTCATATCCACCTCACATCAGCCCTCTCCTGCCGCCAAAGCGGCCTTCCACCGCAAAGCTGCGGACCCAGGCCACGACAAGGTTGCTGAGGAGCTCTCCGCCCTACGTTTGGGCCTCACACAGTTAGCTGCCGCCACTCAAGTTGCCTTGCAGTGTCGGTCATCCGCCACCAGCCAGCCACAACACCCAGTTGCTGGCAATCACCAGAACACATCTGAACCTCAGCCAGGCTCAGGTTATTGCTGGTATCATGCCAAGTTTGGCACGGCAGTCACCCGTTGCTAACAGCCCTGCTCATTCAGGGTACCAGTCGCCTCAACCGCTCCGCAGGAAAACTAACTTCGCCGGAGTGAAACTTGGCGGCCACTTCCGGCACTTTCACTGAATGCCGACTCTTTGTTTCAGATCGAAACACCTCCACCCGTTTTCTGGTGGACTCTGGCTCCGTACTCTCCATAATCCCCAAGCGGCTTGTTGCTAGGCCTCTTAGGAAGCAAAGCCTGATTCTACAGGCTGCCAACGGCACACTCATCCACACCTTTGGCAGTCAGCGCCTTTCCTTGAGCCTGGGTTTTCGCCGTCCTTATCAGTGGGATTTTGTCGTCGCGGATGTACACACAGCCATCCTGGGTGCCGACGCCATAAAGCATCATGGTCTGGTTATTGACCTCCGCAGCCGTCGCCTGTTTCACGGTCTCACCAGCCATTCGACTACCTGCACTCCAGGACCCACGCCTGTCGTCCACTTCATCAGCATCGCCACTGCACCGTCTCACCCTGACGGACCTCTCCGAGAGGCCTACAAGAATCTTGTTGATCGCTTTGCTCAAGTTGCAACGCCACCTGGCGGCATGGCCTCCGTTCCTGACCTACCAGTGGACCACAAAATCGTCACTAGGGGACCCCAGTTTTCGCTCGACCACGCCGTCTCGTTGGGGAACGCCTCGACGCAGCCAAGAGGGAGTTCGACGCCTTGTTGGAGGGTGGTGTCATACGTCCATCCTCAAGCAAGTGGGCCAGTCCTCTTCACATGGTTCCCAACCAAGGGGGCGGTTGGCGAGCCACTGGCAACTACCGTCAGCTCAACACTTGCACGGTTCCTGACCGCTATCCACTACTCATCATCGAGGACCTACTGCAAGACTCTCCAGGCCAGGTTTTCTCAATCATTGACCTTCACCGGGCTTTTTACCAGATCCCAGTCGCTGCGGAAGACGTGGCCAAGACAGCAGTTACCACACCCTTCGGCCTTTTCGAGTTTGTTGGCATGCCACTCGGTCTCAAAAACGCTGCGCCATAAACCATCTCCTCAGAAAGCTTGATTTTGTCCGGGTCTATCAGGACGACATTCTAATCATTTCCTGCGAGCATGACGAACACCAAAGCCACCTGGAGCAGCTCCTGTCGGTTCTGCGAGATGCCAAGCTGCACTTCAATTGGAGTAAGTGTCAATTCGGCTTACCCAAAGTTTTTTTCGCAGGATACCTAGTCTTCAAGGAGGGTTTCCGCCCGCCAGCACCCAAGACTCAAGCTATCCTCGATTTCCCCAAACCTGACGACTCCACGCAGTAAAGGAGATTTCTCGGCATGCTCAACTTCTACCGCCGCTGTATCCCACATGTTGCTGCCCTCCAAGCCCCGCTTACCGAGATGCTCAAAGGTCTCAAGGCCAAAAAGCTGGACAACGGAAGCAGACGTTGCTTTCGGACTCTGCAAGCAGGGAATCGCCTCTGCTTCTACTTCAGCCTTTCTCCTCCATCCGCAACCGCTGGCATTACGAACTGATGCCTCCAACACAGCCATCGGAGCATTCCTGGACCAACAGCAAACCAATGGGACGTGAGTACCATTGGGGTTTTTCTCCAGGAAGTTGTCTGGCACCGAGCAGCGCTACTCGACTTTCGACCGTGAGCTCCTGGCAGTTTTCGCGGGCATCAAACACTTCCAGCGAATTCTTGAAGGAAGAGGTTTAACCATCTACACCGACCACCGTCAACTCGTTTTTGCTTTGGCCCAGAAGTCCGACAAGTCAATCCCCACGGCAGTGCAGACAAATCGACTTTATCGCACAGTTCGACACCAAGCTCGTCCACACGCAAGGGGACCAAAATGTTGTCGCCGATGCCCTCTCACGTGTAGCGACTATCTTTATAGCACTCAGCCCCAGAGTCATCAGCGAGGCTCAGCTTGCAGACGAACAGCTTCCACACCTCCTGGACAACTCACGCCTCCGGATGAAATCGACGTAGACCGTTTGGTCTTTTGCGATTTCCAGGTTAACAGCAAACCTCACCTTCCTGTCGCCCTCCGTCGACGGGACACGGACAACACAACTCCGTACCATCCGCAGGCCAATGGTGTGGTTGAGCGCATGCATCGCACCTTGAAAGCAGCGCTCAAATGTTCTCCCGATACTCCTTGGACTCAGGCACTTCCAGCAGTCCTTCTGGGTCTCCGCACAACTTTCAAGGAGTATCTGCCTCACCTGCCGAGATGGTTTTTGGAACATTCCTCCGGATACCTGGTGAGTTTATCCCTCCACAGGACCCCTCCAGCAGCAGCCCGACAAATTTTGTATCGGACCTTCGGCGCTTGTTCCACGCTATCCGGCCAGTTCCTGCAGCCAGACACGTCGACCAACACCCGTTCGTTTTCAAGGACCTTCAGACGTGTGACTACGTTTTCCGTCGCACAGACGCTGTCCGGAAGCCTTTGGTACCCCCGTACACTGGTCCTCACCGCATAATCAGAAGAGTTGACGATCGCTCTTTTGTCGTCGATGTCAACGGCTCGGCTAAAACTTTCTTAACGGCCCAGCTCAAGCCGGCCTATCTTGCTCCAGCCAAAGTTTACTAATAATAAACAGTTGGACCACTTTCGAAAACGCGCGAAACCGGCTTCACCCTTCTACTTCGTTTCTCTTGGAGAGCCCAGTTCCCATTAGTTCGGAACGTCTGTCGGTCGCTTTGAACCATTTTCGCTGGGCGGGTTTCTTTGAGCGGCATGCTTTGACGCCGCGGCCGCACTTGTATAACGGGTTTCAAAGAGCCGACTTCTAAGTGACCTAACTTGTTGTATATTAGTGAACTTTGCTCCAGCAGACGTTCCGCAACCTCAACAGCCAGCAACCCAGCATCGACTGCTTTCGCAACCTCCATCTACTCCACATATCACTCAAAATATATAGGAAACTCACATACTATAGTTTGAAATGAGATTCGCCAGCGCCCTACAACGGGCAGTCCTCGTACTTTTGACGTTTTTTTCTCAAAAACGTAAAGAAATCTGTTTTTTTTTGCTTACGGTGGAGTCATCTATTGGATAAAATAGGATTTATATCACGTTCGAAATTATAATTCAAATATTCATCACATGGATATCAAAAGCTATCCTGAAAAAATGCATAACTATTTTTCAAAAATGTTCATTTTATAATGTCTAAAAACTATGTCTTGGACAAATACAACCTACCTATGCATATTTTTCAGTTTATAACTTTTGACAAGCCATGTGAATCAATATTTAAATTAAATTTCGAATGTTGAGTCTATGAAATGCAAACCAAAAAATTTAGGACTTGTATACCCAGTTGTGCTTCAGTTTTGTTCTTCAAAATCGGATTTTTAACATGCTGAACAAATTTTTCTAAAACAGTGGAAGAACTTTTATTGGAAAGGATGTGTTTTGTTGAAAATTTCCTACCAGTCAATTCTAACCAATCATAGGCTTGCATTTTGTTATGTTGCTATGGCGACGACCTAATTTCATCGGAAATTTCCCTGCTCATAATCACGTGACTGAAAGATCAATAAGTGGAAATTTCCCTGGCTTTGGCTTTACGCATCTGGATGTACTGGATGTAGCTCCCATATGATTACAGTGTTGCCGTCCCCACTCTCCCTAATAATCCCAACCCAACCCAACTTTCACAGACAGAGATAAGGCAAACGGCAACACTGTGGTTGGTGCATGGGAGCTACATCCAGTCGCGAGTGCTTGACAGCTGTTAAAGACAGATATTTTTGATAGTTGATTTATTTTCAACTTCCGATACAAAGTTGCAATGTTATCAATTATGGACAAGATTGGTTATAACTTCCAAATGTTTTATAAAATCCTGATTCCCTTCTTTCTTCCACAATGTCGAGTAGAGTAAGGAGCCGTTGGTTTCTTCCACTAAATGCGAGGATTGCGAGGTGAGTCCAGCCGCTACTATATTAAATCTTCTCAAATAGTTCTGGCATGAAATTTTCTTGCTGAATCTCCCTAGAGCTTGAATTAATAATCCGGAAATTTTGTCGAGTTGCGAATTTTCTTGCAGCCTGCGAAGGCCACTGGGGGGGGAGTAACTGTGGTGACTCCTTCGAAGACTTGGCAACACCGCAAACAGATTCTGGTGCCGCGCTCTGAGTAATTTGTCATTTCTGTCCGTCACGTCAATCCCGCCTGCCTCTTGCCACTACGCAGCTGATGCAACGAGATGACCATCCTCGCCAGCCATTCTACTAACATATCGGTCTAGATTTTCCGTGAAGAAAAAGCCCCAATCTCATCATCAACGGCAGTTTCACCGGCAACGTGCATAAATTGTTCGTCTCGCGACTGCGCTTATTCGTGGCTGTATATATTTGTGTATTATACGTTTTGTGTTCTGAGTTAGACTTTAATTTCACTGCACTAGTCAAAGTTGGCGTTTTGGTTGAAGCCTGTCCCTCGCAGTTGGACCCAGGGCTCCGAGACCCGCACAATATCAACGTTCTGGACTGACTTTATGTAGACTCGTTCTACTCGTTCCAGTAACACCAACACCTGTCTCCTCGACACTCCAGTCAACGTTGCCAACTTGCAAATATTTACTGTACACCTCGCAATTGTCGTTTTCAAAATATAGTCTAAATGCAAAATTATGTTTGATTCAATACAAAAAAAATAAAGCAAAAAATAGCCTCAAATCAAAGTTAGTATAGTTGAAGAACCGCTCAGCGATTTTGCTTGAGATTTTGTCTTGGATTGTGGTTTCTAGAAGTAGTCCAATTGCGATAAATCGCAAATATGGCAACACTGTATCTTTGTTGCATTTGACGCCACAGTGCATGAGATGCGCGTTGGTAGACCTTGTATCTTTCTACCATGGTCTGGATCTGAATCAGTCATTGAAACTAGAAACTATAGTAAAGAACGTTTCTGACGAGGGATTATGATAGATATTGTATAATGCCGAATGTCGCCAGTCGAATCACAAAACAATAATTTTGTATGACATCTTGTTTCTTGTCAAATATAGCTGTATAGTGCCTACCTATACTTCCTTATGAAATGAATCTGTCGTATACCGTTTCATTTTACAATGAAACGTT
Organism: Orchestes rusci; assembly: GCA_958502075.1. Taxonomy (NCBI): domain Eukaryota; kingdom Metazoa; phylum Arthropoda; class Insecta; order Coleoptera; family Curculionidae; genus Orchestes; species Orchestes rusci. The sequence continues at coordinate 29,158,431 of OY293306.1, read as the reverse complement.
ATTCAACGCATTCGTTTCGAATAAAATTGTTGTATTAAGAATCGACATATTTAAATCAAGAGTTCTTGTGCCACCGATGGCCGCCATTTTTGCACTGAGTTGAAAACATAGTGTTGAATTGTAAAATGTGACTTACATTATTATTTAGAGCATTATCATGGAGAGAGATCGTCTGTGTAGTGGTGAAGTATCAAAATCAATCGAAGAAGAGGATTTTTAAATAAAAAATAAAACATTTTTCAATTTCCAAGTAAAACTTGATCAAAATTGAAGCCCTTCATTTTTTTGACAAACACATACCTACAATCTATCAGTAAAATTTGCAGCGCACCAACATTTCTACCACCAAAACCTTCGATGACTATTAAATAAGAAGTATCAGTACCTTCTACTTATACCATTTTCACGATCGAATGGTAAGACTCCATTTTTACAAAGGCTTCATTTATTTGGTGACTTGCTCAAAACATTCATTGGTTCTTATGTTCTAAATGATTAAATGCTCCCAATAGCAGCATTATATGAAAAAGATATAGTGCATTATACAACCATGAGACACACTATAAAACCATTTCATAGTAACTCTATAAAGCCATATGAGACAGTCTCATAGTAGTTTTATACATTTTTTAGAGAACCGTTAGATGACCAAGCAGTTGTATTAAAATGGGCCCTTTTTGGTTGTATAAGGCTGATCTGATTGTTTTCTAATCAATTATGAGAATTTCAGTATCCTTCATAATATATCTTATAGTTGTTTATACAAATTTTATAGAACTTTCTTTGCTAGTTGGGATCTGCCTCCGATTCGTGCCATCCATATTTTTCACCAGTCTCATAAGGATGCCGTTGCCAATGAACAATTTGCACATTTTTTGGAAATATAAAAAATATAAGGATTAGTGAGTACTGATGCCAATGATGTTTGAAAAATCAACCTACGACCTCCATTAATGTAGTAATCACCGATTAAATAGCGGCAATCAACATCCACTACGTCACAAAAAACATTATCTATCTCCATCTGGCGTATTGACGGAGATGACTCTCTCTCTCTCTCTCTCTCTCGGGAGGGTAATATGGGCCCTCCCCGTTTTCAACCATACAGTGAAATTTGCGTTTTCTTTTTTAATCATTTAGGATATTTTTTGGTATTTCGGAAAAAAAATCCGCTGATGACTTTTTAATATTGTCTAGTATATAAAATTTCAAGTCATTTGAAAATGCATGTGAATTGTCCAATGATGCAGTCCCATTCTACCCAGTAGGATTTCACCGTTGTTGAAAATCGTGCGACTTCTGGCCAAGTTGGTCGTTGGCCTGCTAGCTTCCATCCGATTACGAGCTTGAGATCTGAATCCTTCTCCTGATCGCCGCGAAGCGCCTTGGACTGCAGTTGTCCCGCGAACACTCACTTCTTCTTTGTACGCTCTGTGACAGAGCTTCGATCTCCTGGACAAGGCATCGCAGTTCTTGAGGCATGATCTGGCTCGATGTTACATATTTTCCGATAGCATCTCTTTTTTACAATAATTGTTGCGGAGATGCCCAGGTTTTGCACAATTCCAGCACCGCAGCTCCCTTGACTTGGAGGCGTGTACTTCTTTGATGATCCTTTTCACAAGCTCCGACGGTGTTTTTCTTACTGCTCTGGGGCTTTCATGTGGATTTTGATGATATCAGCTTCTATTTTGGCACTGGTACCTGGGCTCCCGATAGTCACATCTGGTTGCTTGATGATCTCGGCAACTTGCCTCGATTTTGTCTTCCAGATCCTTTGTCGTGTCTCCAAGTTTTGCTCAAAATCGTTGCTCAGGGTTCCCGTAATTTCTTCCGTTACTTGATCCTTCCAGTAGTTCTGGTTTTCCGCCAGCTGTTCCTTGATTTTCTGCTCCATAATCTTGAAGATTTTACAAACTTCTTTTCCAACTTCCCAGAATTCTTTTCCATGACTCTAGAAGATTCTTCCAGCTTCTCTTGCACTGCTCTTGCCAATTTCTCAACTGCGTTGGGATCAGGAATCTCGAATTGGAACGTATCGGGATACACTCTTCCACTAAAGCCTCACGAAGCCGTTGTTGTAGATCAGCTTTTTTTCTGAATCTTCCACATGTATCGAAACCACGCTCCTCCAACTCCCTCTTTAACTTGGCGACCTTCAATCCCGTTAGCAGAATAACTAGTTTTGCAATCATTATAATGACTATGTATTTCTGATTCTATATAGCACAAATTAAATCTCACTTCAACACCACTCTAATATTTTTCGCTGTTCAGTTTCAATTTATTTATTTCAAGTCACTATGTACAGCACTCACTATTTACAAACAATTTATATCACAATCGTCGCCTATTTATGTTTGACTGGATTTATATTTTGAAATCAATCAATAACTGAAATCAATGGTGGTACCGCAGTCTTATACAGTGTGTCCATGATAAGGATGTCTATCATGGGGATCTTGAAAACCGTAAGAGATACGAAGATGGTTAAATCAGAGAAAAATTGCGCATTTTCAAGCCTAACAATATGCGGTTTAGATAGTTTTAAAATCCGAGTAGTTTTGGAAATATGCCTATAAAAAACGAAATTCGCCGATTTCGTTTTAATTTTTTTCTGACGTTATTTAAAGAGATATGTGAAAACAAAAGACACTTCCTTTTCTTTTTTCTTTTTTTTTTTTTCTTTTACTTTTTAAGCTCCACAAAACAGCGTTGAAAGCGCTTCCGAATACGACGTTTCGTTTCGGAGGAACCATCATCAACTTTATTTTTTCAAATGGCGCGTAAAAAAAGTATACCCTCTATCAAATAATTTACTACGGATACAACGATGTATAACGCAATATGATTCTGCAATATTTAAATTGGAAAAAATGTGTTTTTATCAAATTACGAATGTTTTGGTGTAGCAGGCGGTGAAATGATTGCGCTGAGTATGGTGTAGTGGGCTATTATCACTCATGTTTCGAGATATTAGATTCTAATCACGTTATTGACGATTTAAACACTTTATTCAAATTCGTAGGTACGTCACTTCATATGTAGATGAATTAAACAAATTAGTTAAGAACTACTTACTAGAATCCCAAAAAATCTATTTGGATTATAGAGAATGATCGAACAAGTTACCGTTATTCTCCAAACACAGATAACACCTTATAACTGTCGAATTTAAAACACTTCTTAAAATATCAATATACAGGGTGTTTCCTAACCTTTGTGACACAATGAAAGGGGTGATTCTTCGCTTAATTTTAAGACGAAAATGTGGTATAACTTTTTTTCGAATTTCGCTTTGTTTCCAAAATACAGGGTGTTTAATTTTTTTTTTGATTAGTTTTTTATTTTTAATTAATTTATCTTTTACTCGATTTTGTTGAAGTTTGGTAACGGTATTTATAGTGATAACGGGCTCATTCTGCCATGAACAAATAAAAATTATCGAATACAGTGGCGTCCCGAGTGGCACTTCAACCAATATTATTGGGAAAAAAATGTACGCCACTGACTTTTTGTGTCATTTTCATTTTTTTCTCAGGTTATTCAACTAAAAACGCAACTTTTTGATCTCTTGAATTTTTATCGTATCTTGCCTAATTTTTGACATAAAAAATTAAATCTGGTTGAGTGAGTTTTGACGCAAAAAGTAATTTTATCGCTGATGTTGAATTTTCTAACAAATACAGCAATCAATTATAATCGTTTTGATAAAGAATTCAAAAACACTAAATAAATAAAAAGAAGTTAAATTCACTGCTGAAAATGTCCTCCACGAGCCAGTAAACATCCATGTACACGACGTGCTAAGTTATCTCTCACCACACGGAAAATTTCGGGACTGGCGGAAATCGTATTGAATCCATTAATAATACGCATTCGTAGGTCTTCTTCGGATTGAATGGAAGTGCTATAAACAAGTTGCTTAAGATGTCCCCAAAAATAAAAATCTAATGGATTCAGATCCGGTGAACGTGGTGGCCATGGGTGAGGTCCTCCTCTGCCGATCCAACGATCAGGATATTGCTGATCTAAATAATTTCGAACACAAATTGCAAAGTGAGGGGGAGCGCCGTCATGCATGAACCACATTAGAGATCGCGTTCTTAATGGCACTGCTTCCATCAATTCGGGTAATTCAACTCTAAGGAAGTTGTAATGGACCTCACCAGTATGTCGATTTGGGAAAAAATACGGTCCAACTAAGATATCTCCAATAAACCCTGCCCAAATATTAAATGAAAATGTATACTGCATGTGATGTCCTTCGACGATAGCATGAGGATTCTCTTCTGCCCAAACATGGTTGTTGTGAAAATTCATTATTCCATCTCTAGAAAAATTGGCTTCATCGGTAAATAGTACTTTTGGCCAAAAAATCAGGTAGTCGTAAAGAAATTTCTTGAAACCAGTTACAAAAATCAACGCGAGCTGGAAAGTCTCTGGGCAACAAAGCTTGTACTCTTTGTATGTGGTAAGGATAGAGTAAATAGTCTTTTAAGATACTCCAGACTGTTTTGTGACTCACATTTTATTCACTTCCAATTTTCCTAGTACTCATGTTTGGAGATTCTTCTACCATGATCAAGACTTCTTCCTCAAGTTAGGCGGTCCTGACCGTAAGTGGTCGGCCGCCTATTTGGCTTTTTGCAAAACTACCTGTTTCCTCTAACCGGAGATGTAACCTTGTAAATGTTGCCGAACATGGTACTTGTCTATTAGGAAAACGTTCTGCAAACAAACGTCTCGCCTCTCGGGCATTTCCATCCGCTAAACCGTACATAAAATGCATTTGAGCCATTTCTTTATTGGTAAACTCAGCCATTATGAAGAGAACGTAATTTATTACGAATAAATTGAAAAACAATAGTTACTTAAATACATTATTGGAAACTTTCATACAGTAGGCAAATGTAATGAAGAAAACAAATAATGTGGTTGCCATGGATCGAAGCAAAAAGCCTACTTTGCATCATGTTGTTATTTTTGTGTAGTCCAGAGACATGCAATAAAGTGGTTTATCTCAAAAATTACGCAAGATACGATAAAAATTTAAAAGATCAAAAAGTTGCGTTTTTAGTTGAATAACCTGAGAAAAAAATGAAAATGACACAAAAAGTCAGTGGCGTGAATTTTTTTCCCAATAATATTGGTTGAAGTGCCGCTCGGGACGCCACTGTATTCGATAATTTTTATTTGTTCATGGCAAAATGAGCCCGTTATTACTATAAACACCGTTACCAAACTTCAACAAAATCGAGTAAAAGATAAATTAATTAAAAATAAAAAACTAATAAAAAAAAATTAAACACCCTGTATTTTGGAAACAAAGCAAAATTCGAAAAAAAGTTATACCACATTTTCGTCTTAAAATCAAGCGAAGAATCACCTCTTTCATTTTGTCACAAAGGTTAGGAAACACCCTGTATATGCTGTCGAACGCTTCAACAACTATTCGCCTCAGCTGATCCTCAGATTCATTAACACGGCTGTAAACATAATTTCTGCAATACCCCCAGAGAAAAAAATCGAGCTGAGTTAAGTCCGGCGAATGAGGGGGCCACGGAACTGTTGAATGTGTACCCTACCTATCCATTTTCCCGGAAATCTGTTCGATAGATACTCGCGCACGATTAGGGCATTGTGCGCGGGTGCACCATCCTGCTGAAACCAACAGTTTCTAACCTTTGCAAGCGGTAAGTTGTCCAAGGATTTTTTCAAATCGCGTTCCAATAGGTTGCGATAATGCTCCGAGGTAAGGGAATTTTTGTAAAAAAAGGGGCCTACTGAATTTGTTGCAAAAGTCCCAACCCACGTATTAAAACCATTCGGTGTACTCGGGGATTGTCCCTTGAACAATGATGGGTATTTTTCCGCTTAAAAATTCCATTATTTGTAACCATACTCTCGTCCGACCAGATAAACCTATGAGGAAATGTTTTATCTTCCTGGCTTTTCCTGGTGTACCATTCACAAAATGTTCTTCGCCTTTCCTCGTCACCAGGTCTGAGGCCTTGACAGAACCTGAATTTGAACGAGTGGCATTTATGTTTTCTCAAAATGAAATGGGCAGTAGATTTTGGTATTCCAATGGTATTGTCAATTTTTCTAAGAGATATTTCTGAATTCTCGGTTACAGCTGATACTACATTATTTTCTGTTTTTTCATTGCAGGGCTTATTTCTTGACTATATACTAGATTCTTAAACGCACCATACTGCTCAAGATTCGAAGCCAATCGTCCGAACATTTTTGTACTGGGTTGTTTTCTCTCTGGATACTTATTCAACTACATACGAACAGCTTCAACGGCGTCGCTATGGCAAAGGATATAACAATTCAACATATCAAACTATTCCTCAGGTAAAAAATTACCTTTCATTCTGTTACACTAAAAAGAAACTGCGACGACAAGACGCAAAAACCAAGTTCAAAAACACTAAGTATGTGTCAATAATATGACAATAGGATTATTTTTTCTCTCAGCGCCATCTTTTCACCGCCTCCTACACCAAAACTGAGAAAGTGTCTTTTGTTTTTCCATATATACTCCACATATAACGTCAAAGAAAAAATAAAAACGAAATCGGCAAATTTCGTTTTTCTAGGCATATCTCCGAAAGTACTCGGAATGTTGAAACTTTCTAAACAGCATATTGTTAGGCTTGAAAATGTGCAACTTTTCTCTGATTTAAACATCTTCGTATCTCATACGGTTTCCAAGACCCTCATGATAGACATCCTCACCTTGGACACTGTATATCCCAGGCTCCTTCGCCGAAATGGAAAGAATACCCCAGATCTTTCGAGAATCTTCTTTAAGTTTCCACCGCGTTCGCGCACCAACACAGTGGCGTTGCAGTTCAAATATCGGCGACAAAATTATGTCTCGTCACAATACTTACCTGCAAGAGTCGACTTCTCCGAACTAAGAGGATATGATAAGGTACAGAAAATCTTCAAAATAAGCTATCACCCAATTTTTTGGCGAGGATTTGTTTGATGAAATCTATTCTCTTCAAAAATAATGAGTGATAGCTCATTTTGAAAATCTTCTGTACCTCATCATATCCTTTTAGTTCGGAGAAGTCAACTCTTGAGGGTAAGTATCAATTGTGTGACAAAAATGAAAAAATGATGACACGCTATCATATCAACAGAAATGATAGCGGAGGCTTGAAACTTGGCAGTTGTAATCAAGGTCAAAGGGCTTTCAAAATAAGATATCAGTCTATCTCCTTTTCCCTTTGATTTTTTATTCGAAATGGCGCCTAGCTGTCATTTTGACATCTTCAGCTGTCACTACTATGTCAAAAAATACAGAATGTCCCATACATGATATGGTCTGTCCAAATTCTGTTCCCAAATATCAAACGATTCAAAAGTTAGAAGTGTGAGACCTTTTTGAGCCGCACTGTATGTAAAATATCATTTTACGTCTGTATAAACATTTGAAGGCCATTTGACCAGATAATATCAAACATCGGGTAGCCATATACCATTTAATTGTGAAGAATATAATCACAATACAAATGAATAATGAACAATATGAAAGAAATTTTATAAATTAAAGTAGGAACAGAGCTAAGAATACAGAGTTGGCAATAACATAACATTTTTTTTTTTAATTTTCATCAGGTCCATCGTTGTTCAGTTTTGATTAGATTGACCAAATGAAATTAATAATTGATATTTGCTCTAGTCAGCATACGCATGCACCATCGAGTTGTCCGCAAATAGTAATATAACGTTTTTCCTGGTTGTCAAGACATTTTCCCATTCTTATCTTGGATTTTATCCTCGCCCTCCAACCATTGATAATCTGAAAACAAAATGAACATTGATTTGTGTAGATCGACAATAGAATAATGATTGTTTACTTTTTTCCATTCCCCAACGGTTTTGGGAGAGTGGGCGATAATTTGATTCATCTTTTCCGTCATGGTCAACCAAGTGAGCTCAAATCTTCTGCGATGCATTATTGAGCTGTTAGAGCTCAGTAAGAGTACTGGGTCTATGGTCAAATACTCCAAGTATATGTCGTAGAAACGCCAGTAGAGTCCTTTCTTGGATTTTTCTGCTCTCATTAGCATAAGCATAGGTGCAACTATTAAGAGTTTTTGTTAGATCAATCACAAACGAGACACTGGTTTCTATTTATCGAAGCAAGACAGTGAACCAACAATTGAAAGATCACATTTAATTAACACAATATGTGTTATGTGTCATGTTACACATATTGTTTTGATTTAACGTAACCTCTCAATTGTTCTGTCTGATCACGTGTACTTTGTTTCAGTGTACTGTCTTACTATGACAAATAGACTGTAAAGCAGCAGCTGCTTCAGATCTCCGCCAGTTAAAAGTTACCAGGTTTCTATTTCATTGGAACGTTGAGTTGAGATAGAAACAGAATAAAATATAAACATGTCGCCTCAAACGTCTCGTTAAGAAAATAGTGGTTAAAATGTAAATAATGGCTGTCTGTAAATTCAAAAATCTCCAGCCATTATTTATTCAATTTATGGTTTTGTTCCTCTTCAAGCCAAAAGGATGAGCATCACAATGATTCTTAATTTCAACTGCAGAAAAAATCATCGAACAAAAAAACTCAAGTTATCTTTTTTGTTCAAGATTGAACGGAGAGTCAAAAGATTATCAAAATCTATACGTGAAAGATATAATATAAGTGATTATGCTACTATTATCTGGCATAAGTGAGCATTTTGTCACAGAGAATGGAGTACATCATTGCAATTTTGGGCAAATGCAAGATGCCTCACGAGATTTGGTTCAAATTTTCCAGACTCACCCTGTATTATTTTCTATGATAAAATGCGCACTTATTTCGGACTCATCCTGTACGTATTGCCCATAATAAATGAAAAATGCAATAATTGAATATGATGATCATACCTTCATGTCTATTATTAATCTGACTTTCATTTTGGTGTAGGGCACTTTCCTATAAAAATTCAAGATTAAAGGCACAATATTTTTCTATCAATTGAAAAGTTACCGGTTTATAGTTTAGAGTTCTAATCAACCTCTCCTCCACAGGTTTCAATTTCTTTTTATTACGCCTGCTGCGATATTTCACAGCACTTTTCCAGGCATTGAATATCTGCGAATAAAAATATTTTTATTTCATAAAGTATATTCTAGAGGCAATATTTATAGAACTTCCTATCTAATTTTTGCTAAATTTCAATATGCCTTCGCGGTATCTGTAAAATTTCAATAACGGCTTGTCCAAATCTTTGGAATTTTGGTATGAGTATAGGTAGGAACATGCAATGCAACGTTAAAAAATATTTTGGTGACTACAGCGTTGCCGGATCTACAAGGTTTTCCTGATAGGTTTCTTATTTTTAATACAGTAGAACAGTAGAACACCCTGTTTACAGGGTGTTACTTAATGGTATGTCATAATTTTAAGGGGGAGTTCCCGGATAAATTTTAAGTCAAAAACGTCATATAAACTTGGGTCTTAAAATGCTTGGTTTTTGAGAAACAGGGTTTTAAAGATCTATTTTATTTTCAGTTTTTAATACATTTTCCAAAGACGTTTTGAAATATTGAACTGAATCTTGCCACAGGATATGATGGTATTGGAACACACTTTTTTCATTTCCATGTTTTTATTTGTATTTTATTTTATTTGATTTTTTTAATTTTTTTAAATTTTTTTTTGACCCAAGTTTATATGACCTTTTCGACTTCGAAAATTTATCCAGAAACTCCCCCTTAAAATTATGACATACCATTAAGTTACACCCTGTATAATTTAATTTTTGAATGCTGAATGAACTTCCAAATAACTTTGATAGAATATGTTATATTAAGTGCTATGATGAAAGTTTCTTGAGAATTCCAAATTCCATTTAAAAGATTACAAATAGATATCATTGATTGTATTTTACATAAAATTTATCAGTAAAGCATGCAGGGTGCTACAAATTCGAGGCCAAGTATGGGGATCTCGTTAACCGAAATAAATACAGATTCGTTTAAATGCGTATTTCGGTGTGTTATAAAATTAAAGGACCGACGTTTCGTCTATGAGCAGCCATCATCAACTTTATTTTTTTAAACACTGTTCTGGATTTTTTAATACGGATTTTAATCTATTATGTTCCCAAACCAAAGATACATCGCACTCTGTAAAAAAAGGAGTTTGTTTTTAATCCTAATATAATCTTGTCTCTCTCTAATACACGAGTTCTTATCTTAACGTCGGTTATCTAATTTGATAACGCTATCTTGTAAAGGGCAGAAAGTGACCATGAAAAACTACTTTATATTTCAAAATATCTCTTCAGAGGGGAACTTGCCCATTTTTTTTATGTATTAAAGTGTGCGTTCATGTCCAAAAACACCGTAAACCAAATATCAGCCCCTGAATCGCACTACTTATTTTACAATAAATGATCAAAGTTGACATCGACGCTGGGAAAATTCAACAGAAACAAAAAGCGCGGTAAATTTTGACGTCATAACGCCTATCTTTGGCAACCATTTGAATGTTTGAAGTCTGAAGTGACATTGAGTTAGTCTATTTCGTAGTTTTTGAAAAAAAGAAGATGGTATTATAAATATTGCACAATACATTGGTATTATGGAATGAATACCAATAATTGTGTTTTTACATTTTTAGAGATTTTATACTTAGGTACGTATTACTCCGCATATTTCATCATATAGCAAATCAAAAAAATGGATCTTGTTATTTCATTTTACCTGTATCCTACCGTAGTTCCGGCGATGAGGTATACAAGAGGACAAATGGACCAAAACTTTGATTTCTCGAGCAAAAGTCATTCTTTATAAGAATTTTGGCTCACTTAAGAAAAACGATTGTCGATGGAAAAAACCAAATTTTGTACAGGGTCTTTAAGAAGTCGGAATATCAATTTATTTCCAGAGGGAACTACTTACATTCATAATATATTCAGAAGTTCTTAGCGAAGATGTAATTTTAGACATTCATTGGTTTACAGTGACAATGATGGATCAAAGAAGACACATTTTTTTTATTTCCAATTATGTATTTCGAAAAAGGTGCAAAAATATATACTTTCAACGTGATACGATAGATATAATAAAATAAACCAATAATTATTATTAGTGATTATTAGTTAAGGCATAATTCATGTGAACCAATCGATATCACACCAAACAATAATGATGATTACCCAAACACCATAAACCACTTTTCAGTGAAATACAGATTTGAATTGAAAACATTTTGGCTTCCCAATTTTTTTTTCTTTTTGCCAGAAACTTTCAAATATGGCGGGGTAATTCACGCTTTCCTTTTGAAAAAGAGATTATTTTCAATTTTTTTTTTAAAGGGTATTCTTGTATAAAATATTGTTTTTGTACAACCTACACGTAAAGTCCACTTTTCAATGCATGCAAAGCAGGCGGAAACTCGCTAATTTTGGCAGCCGGGCCTAAAAGTACTTTCGCGCCCGCGGGCGCAAAAGTAGGTCGCTTAGCAACGGTTCCTTGGATCCCAACGCCTCTGAATCTGATAACCACGTGACAGTCTAGCATACTAAAAGGAACTAATCACGTGACAATCTCGGTGACAGTGAATCCGCACCACAAAAGAATACGGGAACACACCTATTGTAACCATGACCATGATTGACAGTTGTCACTAAACTTGTCTGACTTGTCGGCAGTGTAGTGCAGTGTATCGATTATTCATTTTTGATTTTCATGATTATTCTTTTTCAAATTATTACAAACTGGTTGTACAAAAAGAACTGTTTGTACCACGGACGAAAGATGATTTTGACTCGGCTAATATCTGCCCTCGCTTCGCTCGTGCTGCTACTTATACCCTCGTCAAAATCATCTACTTTCCGCCCTTGATACAAAATGTACTATTTTGTACAACCTACACGTAAAGTTCACTCTTTAATGCATGCAAAGCAGGCGGAAAGTCGCTAATTTTGGCAGCCGGGCCTAAAAGAACTTTCGCGCCCGCGGGCGCGAAAGTAGGTCGCTTAGCAACGGTTCCTTGGATCCCAACGCCTCTGCAAATAATAACCTCGTGGCAGTCTAGCATACTAGAAGGAACTAATCACGTGACAATCTCGGTGGCAATGAATCCGCACCACAAAAGAAAACGGGAACACACCTATATTGTAACCATGATTGACAGTTGCCACTTGTCAGTTGTCTGACTTGCCAGCAGTGTAGTGCAGTGTATCAATTATTCATTTTTGATTTTCATAATTATTATTCTATTTTAAATGATTACAAACTGGTTGTACAAAAAGAACTGTTTGCACCACGGACAAAAGTTGATTTTGACTCGGCTAATATCTGCCCTCGCTTCGCTCGTGCTGCTACTTATACCCTCGTCAAAATCATCTACTTTCCGCCCCTAATACAAAATGTACTATTTTTTCATCGACAATCATATTTTTTTAACAACCAACATTTTTTATAAAAATGACTTTATCGAGAAATAAAAATTTTGGTTCATAATTTGTCCCTTTGTAAACATCATCGCCGGACATACAGGGGCGAGTTCAGAAACGTCACACCCAGTGTGAGTGTGATCCAAGTGTCAAACACTAACCCTTCAGATACGGCAGGTCGTTTTACTTTTTATTCATCTGGTGCTTATAAAGTGTCATACAAACAGTTTTTATGATACTTTATGAGCAGGGTTGAATAAAAAGCAAAACGGCTTGCCATATCTGAACGGTTAGGGTTTGACATTTGGATCACACTCGCACCGGGTGTGACGTTTCTGAACTCGCCCCTGTATACTGGTAAAATAAAATAAAAAGGTTTATTTTTTTATTCTGTCTGTAGTAATGTGTACACAAGAATAAAATCTCTCAAAATCTAAAAATACAATAATCAGGTAGGTAATGGTATTTTTTGTCAAAATACATCATACAGACATAAAAATCTTCTCCACATACTCATAAATGCTTTCATAAATGGCACTGCTTTTCAACAATTTCCCTCATTGCTTCTGCATGCTCTAAGTAATTTTATTCGCCGTTTTTTGTCATCAGGCACGCGAATGAAAATTTGTTTGGGAATGTCATAGTTGAATCCGAACACAGAGGCATAATGCAATATTTATATAAACTATTCTTGCTTTTCTTCGAGCTTTTCTTTAAAAACTATGAAATAAACTAACTCAATGTCACATCAGACTTCAAACATTCAAATGGTTGTCAAAGATATGCGTCATGCCGTCAAAACTCTCCCGCGCTTTTTGCTTCGTTTGAATTTTCACAGCGTCGATGTCAATTTTGATTAACTACCTATTGTAAATTAACTAGTGCGATTTAAGGGCTGATATTTGAAATACCGTTTTTTCAGACATGAACGCACACTTTAAAATAAATAAATGAGATAAAGTAAAAATGGGCAAGTTCCCTAATGTGGTCAGAAAAAAAAACTTAAACGATTTTCAAAAATTCCGTTTTTTCCGGATATTTTCCGACGTTGACTTTCAAGACGACATTTTGTTGAGCATAGAAATACGGAACTTTGCCCACATTTGAACGAATTTGTATTCATCACGGTTTACGAGATCCCAATATACAGGGTGATTCACGTAGGTCGTCCGCTAAGTATTTCGAGAACGGCTTTTCCAAATGTTTTGAAATCTATATGAAAGTGTAATTCATCTTTCAAAAATATTTTGTTGATTGCGGCGTTGCCGGATGTACAAGTTTTTCCTAGTAACTTTTTTATTTCAAATGAAAAACACTCTGTATATTATTTGATTTTTGAATTCTGTATGAAATTCTGAATCACTTTTATAAAACATGTTAAACGTGATTGTGGAAACCTGTACCGACGGTAACGCTGGCCAAGGCAACGGACGGATCAGTTGAGGACAACTATGACCCCGACAGGACGGGCTCGAGGGAAGATTAGCTCCGGAGAGAAGGTTATGTTGTTCTGGTTACCGGGAGAACTGTCAGTGTCAGATTATTGAATGTCAGTTAGATTTCAATGTTGTATGAAAAACATAAATCCAGTGAAAAGAATTGATACTATTTAATATTTGTGTAATTGTACTGTACCACAAATTGGCGATGAGGATTTCACCGAGGATTTCACTGAACCTCAAGGTAAGTTATAAAGGAACTGTAGTGAAATATGTTGTCAATTTTCCGATGTTTATAATATAGACATCGAAGAGGGCTTAGAGCACCACTAGAAAAAGGGCTAAGAGCACCAATAAAAATAAAAAGAGAAGGGCTGTGAGCACCAATAAAAAGAGGAGGACTGAGAGCACCAAAATTAGAGGGCTGAGAGCACCATCAAAACTATCGAGGGGCTTGGAGAGTCCAGCGACGTTTTTAAATGTGAGTTTTGGATATTACAGTATATATAACCATTCTTTTTTGAATTGAGTTAAAAAAAAATTGAGCCGTTGTCGTCGTTATAATTTAGTCTGCCTCATATCGTTATACAAGGTTGCCTATTTGTATATGTTTTCCTGAAATTATGAAACAAACAGTTATGAATAATATTATTGATATTTTATGTATTTGTTATGTGTGAATGGAAACCAGTTTATGCGAAAATACACACTATACATGGTTATATTTAATTACAGACTAAAATGACAGAGACTGGAATTAAACCTTTTTTATGTGAGGTTTTTGATAGATCATTGATCAGGGTTAATTGGGAAAAATGGCTTAGCTCGTTGTAAGTTTATTTAGCCTCTGAAGATATTACGAATGAGTTACAGGAAGTGGCTGATAGTTTACCGGGCGCAATAGAAACCTATGATAAGGAAGAAAATAACCAGCAGAATACTTTTTGAAAAATTAACCGATTACTTTTCACCCAAACAAAACTCAACTTTTGATCGTCATGTTTTTCGAAGCATCCAAAAAGAAGACGGAGAAGATTTCAATAAGTTTTTACTGAAAATCAGGCAGCAAGCAAAGCGATGTTCATTTGGAAATAGCAACACAGAGGCAACTGAAACAAATATGAAAGATAAAATTATTGACATTTGGGCATCACTGGACCTTAAAAGAAGACTTTTCGAAAAAGAGCGGGCTTTAAATGAAATCATTGAATTGTGTCAAATTCACGAACAGATACGCTGTCAGTCAACAGCAATGGACAAGGGTACAAGTGAGCAAGGAACATCATCATCATCATTATTATCGTCAATTCCGATAAACAAAATGGGATTTCAACATAGAAGACAGACTGAGCTATGTTTAAGATGTGGTAGATCCGGTCATGCACGCAATACTAATGGTTGTCCGGCAAAAGGTATAAAATGCAGAAAGTGTGGATTTCAGGGACATTACGCTATATGTTGTACAACTAAACAATCTTTGAAAAGATCAGATCCGTTCGCGTCATAACTGGCCAAAACCGCAAAAGTAATAGATATGGAGTGAACATCGTCGGAACCGAAGATCCTGAAGGCGAAAATCTAGACAATATTAAAACCTCTGATTGCTTCAAGATTGAAAACCCAGAAATATTATGATACCAAAGTATTTCGGATGATCTCATTGACTGTCTGATAGGGGGAGTACACCTCACGTTACTTATTGATTCAGGTTCAAAACCCAACATCATAAGTGATAAAGATTGGACTCTACTTGAGAATAATAATGCAGCCGTGTGGGCCACAGAGAATTCACCTAGGGACGTTTTGAAGTCATATGTATCTGGAAATCCACTGAAAATCAATTATCCTTTCACAACAACTGTTAACATCCCAAACGGAAATGAAATTCCAAAATTCTATGTTGTCATGAATGGAGACATATCATTACTTGGGAAAGACGTAGCGAAACAATTGGGTATTTTAAAATTGGGTATAAATACAACCACATTTGAAAAGATCACGCCGTTTTCCAAAATCAAAGGTTATTTCATTAAATTGTCTATTGACCCCAAGTCGAACCAGTACAACAGCCGGTAAAGAGAATTCCAATAGCGGTTGAATTACAAGTAGAAAATCAAATCAACGAAGCGTTACAAAAAGTTATTATTGAGAGAGTTACTGAACCTAGAGCTTGGATTTCACCAATCGTCATAATTTTCAAACCAAATAGAGACATCCGAATTTGTGTGGATATGCGTAGAGCAAACGAAGCGATTCGACAAGAAAATTATCCATTACCTACTTTTGACAGTTTCATGACGGAACTCCGAAATGCAAAATATTTTTCTCGTTTAGATTTGGAAAGTGCATACCACCAATTAGAGCTAGACATTGAAAGTCGCCCTATCACGACTCTTATCACCCATAAAGGTCTTTTCCGCTACAAGCGCCTTATGTTTGGAGTAAATTCGGCACCGGAAATATTTCAGAGGATCTTCGAAAAACTCTTAGCACAATGTCAAAACTGTCTTAATTATTTGGATGATATAATAATATTTGGATGTGCAGAGACCGAGCATGACCACTGTCTCAATAAAGTTGTCCAAGTTTTGGATTCTCACAATGTTCAACTGAATAAATCGAAATGTCTCTTCAAAGTACAGGGTGTCTATTTAAGAATGGCAAGGTGCCAGATCTCAGAAACTAGGCATCCGAGAGACTTGCGGAAAAAAAATTACTGGGTAATATGAAATAGAGAAAATGCTGGAAATATATCAGAAGTTCCCAAGATCGCCATAAGATGGCGTAACGGTGCTATCAAAACACAAAATCGCTGTTTTTTCGTGATTTTTAAATACAAACAAATACAAATGAGTACCGCTATGGATTCCTTGAGAGACTTCCTTCAATTTGTTCTATTGATTTTTTTTTCCTAACATGTCAAATAAGACAGGTATCAGCTGTCAAACCTTACAACGCAAGAATGCTCATAACTTTGAAACAACCCAACCGATTGACGCGATCTTGGTCTCATATAAAAGAGCATGATCTGCACTTCAAAAAACTTTTTTGGTTTTGAATTTTTGACCTTCGTCGTCGCCGCTAGATGGCGTTAACTGAAATGATAGCATGTTTTTGAGTTTTTTCCAAAAAAATCAAATGTAATGGTATATTTTTATTTTTATATATTTTTAAAGGGGATACATTTTCCTATTAAAAAAATTTAAATTTATAGGAAAATGTATCCCTTTTTAAAATATATAAAAATGAATATACCATTACATTTGATTTTTTTGGAAAAAACTCAAAAACATGCTACCATTTCAGTTAACGCCATCTAGCGGCGACGGCGAAGGTCAAAAATTCAAAACCAAAAAACCAAAAAAGTTTTTTGAAGTGCAGATCATGCTCTTTCATATGAGACCAAGATCGCGTCAATCGGTTTAGTTGTTTCAAAGTTATAAGCATTCTTGCGTTGTAAGGTTTGACAGCTGATACCTGTCTTATTTGACATGTTGGGAAAAAAATCAAGAAAACAAATTTGAAGGAAATCTCTTAAGGAATCCATAGCGGTACTCATTTGTATTTGTTTGTATTTAAAAATCACGAAAAAACAGCGATTCTGTGTTTTGAGCACCGTTACGCCATCTTGTGGCGATCTTGGGAACTTCTGATATATTTCGAGCATTTTCTCTATTCCATATTACCCAGTAATTTTTTTTCCGCAAGACTCTCGGATACCTAGTTTCTGAGATCTGGCACCTTGCCATTCTTAAATAGACACCCTGTACAAGAACTGGAATTTTTAAGCCACAAATTGTCCAGTCAAGGTATAGAAGCAGATCAAAGAACGGTAAAGTCAATTATGGAATTTCGCTCACCTCAAAATAAAGAAGAAGTTCGCAGTTTCTTAGGCTTAGTTACTCACCTAGGAAAATTCCTTCCTGACCTAGGAACCATCACGGAATTCACAGAACCACTACGACAACTTA
Organism: Orchestes rusci; assembly: GCA_958502075.1. Taxonomy (NCBI): domain Eukaryota; kingdom Metazoa; phylum Arthropoda; class Insecta; order Coleoptera; family Curculionidae; genus Orchestes; species Orchestes rusci. The sequence goes on along the minus strand of OY293306.1, from coordinate 29,140,584 downwards.
CAAAGAAAGATGCAATATTTAGTTGGAATGAATTCCATGAACAAAATTTTGAAAGTTTTAGAAGATCTTTAGCCAAGTTGCCTACCTTATCGTATTTTGACCCAAAAAGACGAACACAGTTGATTGCAGGTGCTAGTCCAGTGGCTCTCGGGGCCGTACTCCTAAAATTTGATGATTTACATAATCCCAAAGCAATTTCGTTTGCAAGTAAATGTTTATCGGATGTGGAATGACGATATTCACAGACCAAGAAGGAGAGTTTGGCATTGGTATGGGCAGTAGAACGATTCTATTTCTACCTTGCTGGTCTAGATTTCGAACTGGTAACCGATCACAAACCATAAGAGACAAAATTAATTTAAACCAACATCCAAACCACCTGCTCGTATAAAACGATGGTTGTTAAGATTGCAGGCATTTAGATTTAAAATTGTTTATAAACCAGGGACGTTCAATATAGCCGATTCGCTATCCAGGTTGTGTAGACTGCATCTAGAGAAACCATTTGACCACGAAGAAGAACTCCATGTGTTCGCACTGATTAAAAAAAAACACTCCAAAAGCCATGAACCTATCAGAAATCGTCTCAGAAGGCAAAGCTGACTTACTAATAGCTGAAACTGTGAATAAAATGAATAACGACCTATGGAGCTCAAATGATAAAAACATATATTCAATCTTCAAAATGGAATTAAGTACAATGGGGCCGATACTTTTGAGAGGTACTAGAATTGTGATTCCACAAGCTTTAACAAAACGAATTCTAGAACTAGGTCATGAGGGTCATCCTGGCGAGACAGTGATGAAAAGGCGTCTTCGGGCAAAAGTGTAGTGGCCGCTAATGGACAAACACACTGAACAATACGTTAAATCATGCGGAGAATGTTTGCTAGTTTCACAACCCATTAGACCTCCACCGGTGACAAGGCATACATTTCCGGAAGGGCCGTGGCAATGTCTAGCTATAGACCTTATGGGGTCTATAGCTAGTAATAATTGACTACTACTCCAGATACCAAGAGATCCAATTTTGGAAGAGTACTACTTCTTCAATAATTATGTATCACTTATCGGAAATGTTTGCACGACTGGAGTACCCTAGAAGTGTAAGAGCAGATAATGGCAGACAATTTGTGAGTAACGAATTTGAACAATTTTGTTGCAACCACGGCATTGAACTTATTCAAACAACTCCGTACTGGCCTCAAGCAAATGGAGGAGTGGAGATCGCTAATAAATCCATACTTGAAAGGCTACAAATAGCCCATGCAAACAATAACAACTATGAAGCAGAGATCCAGAAGTTTCTATCAATGTATAACGTAACTCCACAGGCAAATCTCCATCTCAGCTGCTAGCGATCTAGATGAAGAAGCCAAAGATAATGATATGATGAATAAACAGAAAGGAAAAAGAAAGGAAGATATGGTAAGAAAATCAAAGTGGTGCGACATTCAACCGGGAGATAGAGTTGTTACCCTTAACATGACCACTTCAAACAAGTTGGAAAGTTCCCAGCTACCAATTTCTGGTTCTAATGTAGTAAGAACGTTTTTAGAACAAATTTTTATACAGCAATATTTTTCTAAGAACATTTTTAAAACGTTCTTACAACTCTTGAACAATCAAAATGGGCACCATACTATACAGCTTTTTACTTCTATAAAATGTTGTGTAAAGCCTCCGCAAAACAATTATAGAATTGTTGCATAAACGTTCTTGGAGCTTTTAAAGAACTTTTGTATTACCGTTACAGAGCAAAAGCTGTTGTAGAATGCTGGTATACAACTACTAAAGAACTCTGATACATTTATGGCTTAGTATCGGAAAATGTCTCATTATGTAACTATTTTAATGCATTGTGTGATATTTAAAGAACTTTTAAACTGTTTAGTGTTGTATTCTAGAAGCAAATTGATTCTGTAACACAACATGACGATGAAAGATGCTGACTTCATGATAATTAACCTACTCTGTAGGAATAGGAATATGGGTATATACTTAATAATTTACTAAGTTGGTTATTTGCAGTCACTTGAGCAGTAAATTAACTTGCGGAAGAAGATTTATTGTTAAACATACAGGGTGTCCCAGCAAGGGTGGCCACCGGCCATATCTCAGAAACCACTGGACCTAAAAGTTTAGGAAAAAAAAAATTATCACTAAAGTGGCCACGAGAAAATGCTGGGAAATATTTATAACTTCGAAATTTTTCCGCTAGGGGGCGCAATCAAAGCTTAAATATTAAAATTCGAAATTTCTCCGGAAATTCTCAGATTGAGGTATATCTTTATCAACATGGTTAGAAAACCTAGACAATTTCACGTCTTTTTGGTACAGGGCTCATTGGCGTACCGATCTTCGTGTGAGTAGGGGAAGGTAGTGAAAGTGTAATTGTTCAAGTAGCTGTAACCTATTAACGACTTGTCCGATTTTGTTGCGTATAGGCTTGTTTAGAAGATAAATGTGAGTACTTTCGAACATCGTATCCAGTAGTGCGTGATTGTCTCCAGCAAAATTGCTAGAAGGGGTAACTTGAATTAAAAACAGTGTTTTCAATTTTACCGCAAAAATTTAAATGGTATGGTATAATTCTGATGAGAGCATCGAAAGGTACATTAAATTTACAAGAAAAAACCTTTCTGTTCTCGTTTTCGAGTTATTGCCGAAAAAAGAGTTTTTGACACTCGAAAAGTTGTTTGTTGTGTAGTTCTATTGCAACCTGCTTTTTTTTGGCTTCAATAATAATAACTAGTCCAAATTATGTAAAATTTAATGTTTTCATTTGTTATTTCAATAGAACAAAACTCATAATAAATGAAAAATATTTTGATGAGCATAAATCCCAATCTAATTATGTATTAAATATTGCAATGATGGGTTGAAAAAAAATCTAGTTAGCTGTGGAAAAACATCGGCGGGTTTTCATTGAGATAATTGAAACAGATATTGCAATCATAACAATCTCTTAATTATCATTTTAACATTCTCTGTTAAAATGTCTTACACCAATGCCGAGGCTTTTGATATGCTCGCCGTATATTTTCAATGTTTTGGAAATGCTCCGATTGCGGCACGTGAATACGCTGCAAGGTATCCTGAACGAAGGCACTACAGCAGAAAGGTATTTCGGCGAATGGCAATACGTTTAAGAACAACGGGAAGTGTACAGCTCAATCCAGTTCCAATCAGAAGACGTCCGGTAAGAAACCATGAAGACAATATTATAAACGTTCTCGCTTACGTGGAAGCTTCACCGCATTTGAGCACAAGAGAAATTTCCCACCATCTAGTATTAAGTCGTTCTTCAGTGCTCCGAATTTTAAGAGACTTCAAACTTCGTCCATACCATCTTTCCTTACACCAAGCTCTATCAGAAGATGATTTCAACAGGCGACTAGACCATTGCTATTGGCTTCGAGAAATGTGCAACGAACATCCTCAATTCCTCTCCCAAATTTTATGGACCGATGAAGCCCGTTTCTCTAGTTCTGGAAATGTTAATTTGCATAACATGCACTTTTGGTCGCGGGAAAACCCACACTGGATGCGGGAAGTGGATCATCAAAACAGGTGGAGTGTAAACGTCTGGTGCGGAGTGTTAGGAAACAAAATTTTTGGGCCGTATATTATTGATGGCCATTTAAATGGAGATCCTCCGATTTAACTGTGTTGGACTATTACTTTTGGGGACGAATCAAGGACATCGTTTACAAAACTCGTCCCACCACAAGAGAAAATATGATTGAGCGGATTGAGAATGCTATACATTCCATTGCACCAATTGAAATAGAAACAGCTGTTTCTATCTGTAGGCACAGAATTGAGAAATGTATTTCACAAGATGGAGGACAATTCGAACATTTATAAAGTTAAATAAAACTACACAACAAACAACTTTTCGAGTGTCAAAAATTATTTTCTCGGCCATAACTCGAAAACGAGAAAAGATATCAACCTGCGGTTTGGAGGTTTTTTCTTGTAAATTTAATCTTCATTTCGATTCTGTTATCAGAATTATACCGTACCATTTAAATTTTTGAGGTGAAACGAAAATAACAGTTTTTAATTCAAATTACGCCTTCTAGCAACTTTTTTGGAGACAATCACGCATCACTGGATACGATATACGAAAGTACTCACATTTATCTTCCAAACAAGCCTATACGCAACAAAATCGGACAAGTCGTTTATAAGTTACAGCCACTTGAACAATTACACTTTCACTACCTTCCCCTACTCTCACGAAGATCGGTACGCCAATGAGCCCTGTACCAAAAAGACGTGAAATTGTCTAGGTTTTCTAACCATGTTGATAAAGATATACCTCAATCTGAGAATTTCCGGAGAAATTTCGAATCTTAATATTTAAGCTTTGATTGCGCCCCCTAGCGGAAAAATTTCGAAGTTATAAATATTTCCCAGCATTTTCTCGTGGCCATTTTAGTGATAATTTTTTTTTTCCTGAACTTTTAGGTCCAGTAGTTTCTGAGATATGGCCGGTGGCCACCCTTGCTGGGACACCCTGTATATGACATTATGGGAATTGTTTGACGCTCCCTCCGTTTGGCTTAAATTTCCACTATGACTAAAAATTTATGGAAACATTTTTTTTTCAAAAATTCGTGAATTTACCCCTAAATTTTATATGAAATAATCAGACACACTATCGTGGTCGATATTATTCAGATTATTTCATTTGGTATTATTGCTTATTCTTTCAAATTTGTTTTATTTTATTTCCAGACAATATGGCCGCAGAAAAGAGTCGAATCTTTGTATTATTAATACTATCCAATATGGATTCCAACTAATACGACATGTTTGTGTCTTTTGCAATGATTATAAAGCAAGTATGCCATTTCATACAGTGTTGTCATATCTTAAAATATTTCCTGAACAATAAGACTGGCTTATTTAGAATCTTTAATCAATTTTACGAAAAAAATGTTATTTAAACAAAAAGACATCTCTGTTACGAGCAACAAAAGATGTTTTGATATAAAATGTATGGAAAATACTAGAGTTTTGGGAACCTTGTATTAGTGCCCCCGTTTCTTGTGTGTATTATGTTTATTTTTTTTTTTAGTTAACAAGGATCTATCAACTTATTTTTTACTTTTCCGCATTATCCTGGTGACTCTGATGAGATCATTTCAAAAACCATTTGTCAGAGGGGCTCTTTTATCTAATAAAATGCTAAAGGTTTTCGTAAATGTTGTTACTTTTCCTCCAAAACGCTCCTCTTTTTTACCTTTCTCCATTAAAATAAAAATGAATAAGACATTTTAAAGCAAGATAAAGTCACAACCTCCATAAAAGTTTAATAATCTAAAACATATGGCATGGCGTCGTTGTTATAGTAGTTCTATAGTGTGTTTTCATAGAACAAAATATTTGTATTGATGCCTATTTATTCTATGAAGGTTTCGTAACACCTGAATTGATATAGTTTGTGACTGCGTTAAAGAAGCGCCAGTTTACCTTATTCGATAACTGCTTCCATGTCAGTTATTCGCTCTCCGCAGCAGAATTTTATAAGTAGGAACCCTTTGTAAAATAATTCTATAAGAAAACTACACGAGACATTACAGAATAGATGTCTAAGAGTTTCACTGGATATAATATGGTTCCAATAAGATATTATTGTGCATCGCTTTTAGAGCAATTTGATTGTGTAAGCACAGTGGTTGCAAAATTGTGTTATGTTGTTCTGGTTCCGGGGGAACTGTCAGTGTCAGATTATTGAATGTCAGTTAGATTTCAATGTTGTATGAAGAACATGAATCTAGTGAGTAGAATCTATACTATTTAATATGTGTGTAATTGTACGGTACCACAGTGATAATAGTTTCGTGAATATTTGTCATTTTATTAGAAAAATGACAAATCTCATTAATTTTTCTAAATAAGTTTTTTTAGCAACAGCAAGGAACTGAGGCGTGAAAATTTGACTGCAGCTTTTTCAAATCTCAAAGCACATATAGACTCTTCCAAATATTTCAAGAATGTTACATAGTATGCGAAAAAAATCGATCACAATTTCGCTAATGGAAATGACTGAAACTCGCTCGGAAACTCGTTTTTTCTTTAAATTGAACACCCTGTATTTTATGTTTGCAATGAACTTACCATTTAATTTTGGATAAAGAATGTTGACATTGTCCTATAGCCATCTTAAGCCAACTTGAAATATTGAGGACTTCATATTAAATGTGCAGTTGATAAATGCCATTTATCTTGCCTTTTACAAAACAGCGATCTGGGAGCTTACGCGAATGCAACGTTATTGTTTCAATCAAATAGGAATGGTGAATGGGTACTACTTCTTTTAAGATCGATCGCTAAATCTCGCGTTTGATTGGAATCAACTGGTGACTCGTGAAACAAGCTCAAAAAACAATTCACGTGATATGTTTCATAAGGTCCCCCCAATGGATGTCACAAAGGTTGAAATCAACCGATACGATAAAAATAAGCTTAATATTGATCAAGAATTCAAAATAACTAATTCCGTTAATTATTATCAAATTATCATTTACAATGGCTGAATTAGTTGATAATAACTACAGTTTTCAACAGATTTATGATCTATTTGTGATTTTCGGCGAGTGCCAGAAATTTTTTGCGAGGAGCTGTCGAGTCTTCATTCATAAATATCCAGACCTTCCACCCATGACTGTGACGAAGTTGAACCGAATACAGTCGAATTATGTCATGCATGATAATCCAGTTATTCCAATACATCGTGCAAAGCCCATCACTGGAAATAAACATAATGAAATAATGATCCTTGATTTTCTATTTTCATGCCATTTCCCCGAGCATCGATACGGAACGTAGTGAACGACCTAGGAGTAGGTTTGTCATCAATACAGAGAATTCTTTCGAGAAACTCCATGTACAATTATTACAAAGCAAAACCCTACACGAATTGAAGCCTGCTGATTTCCAACAGGGAATAGACCTGTGCGAGATGTTGTTAATCCAAATCCAGGAGAATCCTAATTTTCTGAAAAAAATTATATATGGAATCAAAATTCACAAGAGATGGAATATTCAACAGAAAAAAGAATCATTATTGATCCACCGGAAATCCAAATTTTATAATTGAAAGAAATCATCAACAACCGATGTGTTCATTACATCCATGAGGAAAACTTGAATGAAAAAAAATACATGGCAGACCTTATAGATAACTAACAGTACCCGTCACGGCTTTGCCCGCAATTGTTTGAATGTTATCGAATAATGTTGAAAGCTACACTCATAAACTTGGAAAACGACGAAACTCGTGTTTTAATAATTTCATCATAATGAAGTTTCAAGTCGATGTGACTAAAAATACATTTTTTTTTATTGATTTATAGATTTTCACACCCACACACCTTTCACCCCCTTAACCGTTGAATTTTGGAAAACGACGAAACACATGTTTCATTGATTTCATTAAAGATAATTGATATAGAGTTTCAAGTCGATGTGACCGACAATTTTTTTTATTGATATTATTATGCTTCTTGACATCTCCACCTCTTTAAAACCATATGATTAAAAATACTTTCTTTAATTTATGATTATTTACGCCTTCACACTCCTTTCACCCCCTAAACCGTTGAATTTTGGAAAACGACGAAACAGAGGTTTCATTCATTTCACTCAAAATTATTGATATGAAGTTTCAAGTCGTTGTGACCAGAAATACAAGTTTTTTAATTGATTAATGATTTTTCACATCCTCACCTCTTCCACCCCCTTAAGGGTTGAATTTTCCCTTCATCAATTTCAATAAAGATTATTTATACGAAGTTTCAACAAGATGTTAGCAAAAATACATAGTCTTTCATCAATTAACGATTTTTTCCACCCACTCCTTTGAGTCTGAATTTGACCCCCTCAGGGGCTGATTTTCGCAAAATAGCGTGACACGTATTTAATTAATTTCATTTGATATTTATTATACGAAACTTCATTCAAGATTATTTGTATGAAGTTTCAAGTTGATGTGACCCAAAATATATAACTTTTTATCAATATATGATTTTCCCTACCCCCACCCTTTTCACCCCCTCAGGGATGAAATTTCCTAAAATCCTTTCTTAGCACACCTAGCAATATTTAGAAGAACAGCTTCTCAAAATTCCATGGCTCTATCGATAATAGTTTTGGCTCGGCGTTGATGACGCAGTCAGGACAAGCTCTTTTATAAGTATAGATTTGCCGTTTGGTTTGACTGCTCAGGTTTTGTATCAATTGGATGGCGCACCAACACATAGTACCTATCAGGTTGCGGATGAATTGAGTGAAATGTTTGAGGATCGATGGAAGTGGCCACCTAGATCCCCTGATCTTAACCTCTTGGACTTTTTTTCATGGGCCATATAAAAAATATTGTTTTTAATGGTGCACCTATAAATAATCGTGATGATCTCATTGATCGAGTCAACGCGGCCTTTGATGAACTTCAACCAGAGCAAATTAGAAGAGCCACGACATCTCATGTTCACAAGACCATTCTCATATGTTTAAGAAGAAATGGTAGGTACTCATATTGAATTGTTGTTGATCAATTAAGTCTTAGTCAATTATCAATAAAAGTTTTTTTTAGGTTGTTATACTGTAGGTAAACAGTTATTCATGTGAATCTTAAATTTCCTCGATTATTTTATTTCACGGTACATCTGATTCGCAACGTTGAGGTATTGTCGTATAGAACATATAATTATCCAACATTCACGTCTGACTACTAGAATTCCCATTCATGAAAGCAATGTTAAAGCACGTCGTTTGTTATGAAATTGTGAATATTTCAAAAGTGACTGACGATAAGCATAGGATAATATTAACATTTTTTATTTAAAATTGGAAGCTTATTTCATTGCAAACATAAAATACAGAGTGTTCCATTTGAAAAAATCGAGTTTAAGTCATTTCCATTAGCAAAAATGTGATCGATTTTTTTTCGCACACTCTGTAAAATTCTCCAAATATTTAGAAGAGTCTATCTGTACTTTGATATTTGAAGAAACTGCAGTCAAATTTTCACGCCTCAGTTCCTTACTGTTTCTCGAGCTGTTACTGAGAAATCCTAGTTCGAAAAATCAAGGGCATTTGTCATTTTTTGAATAAAATGACAAATATTCACGAAACGTTTAGCATCAGACAAACAACATATTCCAAAAAAGCCATTCAGAATTTCATACAGAATTCAAAAAGCAAATAAAATACAGGGTGTTCCATTTGAAATAAGAAAGTTACTAGGAAAAACTTGTAGATCCGCGGCATCGCCGCAATTATCAAAATAATTTTGAAAGATGCGTCACAGATGCTCACCAGATTTCAAAAGATTTGAAAAAACCTTTCTCGAAATACTTGTATACTTAGCATCACATTTGTAGCATCCTGCATAAGGAACTGAGAAGTAGAAATTTGATAGCAGTCTCTTGAAATATCAAAATACACAAAGACTTTTTCAAAAATTTCAAAAATCCTACAATGTGCGCAAAAAAACATTCACATATTCGCAAATAATGGAATGGACTGAATCTAAATTGGTTCAAATAGAACAACCGGTATTTTATGTTTTTAATGAACTTATCTTTCAGTTTTGTATTTTCTTTTAACAAAGTCCTTTATAGCTTCAACTTTTAGCCGATTTTGAAATACATGGTGATCGGTAAGTATATGGCATAGACTCGCCGGGAACGTACAGGGTCAACAGAAATTACCAGAACGGTCGATTATTTCAAAAGATGGAAAAAATTGTATTTCATAAAAGTTGTGAAGCTTTCAAAAATCTACATACTTATCTGTGATATTTGGAATTACAGAATCGGTCATTAAGTTATGAAAGATCCAACTTGCATTTTTTCAATGGAACCCCTTGTATATTGATAGATATTATAGTTCTTCCTTCAATTTTGAGCAAAAATTGTCACACACAAAATGTCCCTGAATTCAACCGTTTTCGAGATATCCCGTTTTGAAAATGATATTTTCGCATCCTTAGACAGAACTATAAAACTCAAACGGTCTGCATTTTCTAGTCTCAACTACTTTTGAAGGGTTATTTCGAAAAGTTGAGGCAAATAAGTGCAGAATAATTTCTATCACGAACCGTTTGAGGTTTATAGTAGCATATCAAAGGTGCAAAAATGTCATTTTTTAAACGCAATACCACGATAATAAGGGTTGAATTCAGGACGAAGGAGCCGAGTCTGGCATTTCTAGACGAGTAGTTTAATGAGATTTAACGGCTGTGTATCGTACATTGTTTTATTTCATACTGTGATAATTTTTTTTTATCGGTTTGAAGTGTTTTCTTGTCAAACCATACACTTCATTGACCTCTAACACCTCTCAATGATACACTTATAGTGGCAGTCCGCCTCACATGCTTACCAGGAGATGGCGTCAGCCAGACAATGTCACCACTTGGGTGATAGATTGGTTAATTATATGTTACCAACATTCTATCTCAAGTTATCATTATCTTGTGCTCAGTTCTAGAATCAATCACTGAATGGCAAATGTACCTTGGGAAAGATTTGATTTTCTAGTATTGTTTGAGTGATACGATTAGGTTTTAGGTCAAGTAATCAAGTAATTTCTTCAATCAGCCTTCCAGGGTGAAGATTCATTATATAAAGGATCCTTTATAATCAAGTAATGTTTAAGAATTTGTGATAAATACTTATTTGTCTACTAGTGCGGGGTTCAGTAGCCTGGCCTATAGTAGACTTATTGTACACCTTATATTTGTATTGATTTGTTTGGATCATGAAATAAAAGACATTTATTATTATTATTATCATTATTATTAAAATCAAGAGATGGCGCCAGTCAAACCATGCTACCAATGCAGTTTCACAATCTTTGATGATGCAAAATGTTATTTTTGGAGTAGTCAAGTAATTTTTTTTTCACAGACTCTGATGATGTAAAGTGTCATTTACCGGACTGGTTTTGGGTCCGGTAAATGATACTTTACGGTACAGTATGAAATAAAGATATTGACCTCGAAGTAGTTGAAAATGTCTTTCACAGATGAGGAAAAATGTGATATTCCCTCAAATATTTTATCAAAATACTAAAATTCCATTCACAGGTTAAAGCCAGTATGTTAACCTGATTTGACCAATTTTCATGGAAACTGCAGCTTTCCGAGGTCAATGATCTTTTAGTTTCTGGGGTTTTCATCAAATGATAGTATTTTCAGGGCAGCCAACAATTGCCGGGTGGAAAATTGAAATTAGTTCTTAAAGCTCTTTTGAGGAAATTATTTTTTTCTTCAAACGTCAGTAAAACGGACATTGTTCGACTGAGTATCGGCCGCAAAGTTTCACTATTCCTCCACCGGAGAAAAAGTAACTTTTTCTCCGCCGGAGGGGAAAGTAACCATGACAACAAAAACATGAGCCTGGCGTCGCCGCCCAAAGCTATATTCATGGCAAATTGAGAAGATTATGTTTTTGCATAAATTATAAATTTGTCGACATTTAAAGAAAAAATAGCATATTTTATTTGGAGGAAAAGTTACTTTTCATGACTTGCTTTCTATTATCTTGACACGAGCGCGTCATGAAAAGTATCACTTCTCCTCCATATGAAATAATATACTATTTTTTTCTTCATCACCCATGAGATAGTTCCGGAAAGAAATATTTCAAAGAGGCATGTGGAGTTAAATCACGTTATCGAGATATTTTCTTTAATTTTTCCCCTATCCCGTGGATCAGGAAACCAGTGTCTGAGCGAGTGTTTTTTACATTTCCCAGCCTCTCTACCTCATCAGCACGTGAACTGACCCCGACGGTTTTTCCGTATTATTCGTCGAACAACGGGCATATTTCTTTTTATTTCTGCTGTTAAATCTCGCCGTGAAAACTTCGTACACACCCCGCCCCTTTTCACGAATATCTTTTTATAATCTGCTGCGAAATTGATTTATTCAGGTACTGTTTCTCTGGATCTTCACCGGGAGAGATTTACTGGTTTTCTTTTAATTTATTTTCATCAACTGGTTGGGAACCAGCGATGGCGATGTACAAATGGACAAAAGACTGATTGTTTTTCAAAAAAAAAACACCCGTGATTTACTCAAAAATTCAGAAGTCCATTTCAGAGCTCTCTGTCATTTCTCTTTCCCACTTCACCTATAATGACTTTATTCCCCTTGAACCTCTAGGTATCTCTCACTATCATCGAGATACATGCCATCCGTAAAATATCTGGACACCAATGTATTTGGGAGGTCAAAATAACACTGGCTTGTCATGATATTTTTTTATGAATATTCACTTATTTTTTCATTTTCGTACAGTCAAACAGTATGGGGGTGTCAAAAAGTTTTGAACCTAACAAATACCTGGTGTCTCGTCGTAGTATTTTAATGTAACATTTCAATGACATGTGAAACAAAGAAGTATATTTCTCGAAAAAGGTTAATTCTATCGGAACAATCACCTAATCAATGATGATGAATGACACAATTTTTTAAAGTTATGGAAAACATGACATTTCCATAACTTAAAATTTTTTTTGTCATGAGAGTATCCTGAATTGAAAAGGGACAATATTTTTAGTTTTTATGGAATCAAAAAACGGTCCAAGATGGCGACGGGAGCGGTTGATGTTTCAGAGGACTCTCGGTGTTTTACGTGTAAAAATGAGTTTGATGATGTGAAAGCAATCATACAGTGTTTAAAATGTAATAGATATTATCACGGGAAGTGTGAAGGAGTGAATTTTCGTGGTTTCCATATGAAGAAGTCATGGGAATGTAAAAATTGTGTGCCTGAGTTTGAAACCATTGCCAACAAAGAGAGAAGTAGGAAACGGAGCACAGCAGATGTTTATGTCGAGGAATCAGTTATCGAGTTCATTCATTCTTCATTAAAAAAGCTAATTGATACTACAGATGAAATGAAGGTAAAAATGAATTTGCTATTAGAAAGAAACGAATATTTAGAAAAGGAACTGGCAACAATGAAGGCAAATTCCTGCTTATCAGTATCTGCACCGAATGCAAATTCCACGCATTCCAATGAAAATGTGAATAAATCATATGCGGAAACGGCTGCTTCTAATGTATTGGTTGTCAAATCTAAAACAAATTTGAACTCAGATCAAGTTAAGGGCGACCTTAAAACCAAAGTTAATCCCTCAGAGATAGGGATTGGCGTTAAGTTTGGAAAAACAATAAAATCTGGTGGTGTAATATTGAGTTTTGGAAAAGAGAAGGAACTCGATAAGGTACGACAGGAGATTCAAGAAAAAATGGGTGATAACTATGACATTATCAAACCCAAGCTCCATGATAATAGAATTAAGATCGTTGCAATTAATGAATGTGAGCATCAGGAAACTAATGATGTCATAATATCCAAAAACAAAAGTCAAAATGGAAATATTGAACAGGCTGCTGAGATGAAAATCCTGCGAAAATCTAATCTTGTCAACAAAAAATTCAATCTGTTTATGCAGGTTGATACCAATACATTCAAGAGCATAATGGAAAAACAAAGGGTGTGAATATTGGCTGGGATAGATGTTTTGTTTATCCTGACTATGGAGTGCTTCGATGTTTTAAATGCTGTAAATATGGTCATCTGAGAAAAAATTGTGTTGAAAATGTGATATGTCCCAATTGTGCCGGTAATCATGAGCGAAGTGAGTGCACGAGCATTGTGAAAAAATGTGGTAATTGTTTGGCAGCGAACAAAAATCTTGGATTGAAGTTCGATGATGTTCACAGTGCGTGGGAGCCTTCTTGTCCAGTATACAGACGCTATGAGGATCTACAGAAACGAAAGTTTATAGCATAGCAATTAAATGAGGAGATTGTTGGTAAGCTGAATGAAGGTACTATGTTATATTGTAATTGTCAGGGTCTGTTAAACAATATTGATCAAATAAGAGTGCTTATTAATGATGTTAAACCTGTGATTTTTTGTTTGTCTGAAACTCATATACACGGTGATATTTTAGATTCGGAAATAGCAATGGATGGTTATAAGAGTTATAGTTGTGTAACTACCAATAAAAGGACTGGGGGTGTTACATTTTATGTGAAAAATAATATACGATGTGAAGTCAAAATTAATAAAAGTTTACATAATATGATATGGGTGCTCACTGTGATAGTTATATTGAATGATAAGAAATATGTAATTACGGGAATTTATCGTTCACCATCGGGCTGTGATAGGACATTTATCGATGAATTTGAATCATTGATTGAGAATATGAATAATTTACAGGGAACAATAGTTATAGTTGGAGATTTTAATTATGATTTTAATAAAGATTACTATTATGTGAGAAAATGTAAACAAATCATTGAAATGAATGGTCTTTATCAAATTGTGAAGCAAGACACGAGAATAACTGCTAGGAGTAGTACACTTATAGATTACGCTATCACAAATGAAAAAACCCTAAATTGTGATGTTTTTTTGACTCCAAGAATTGGTGATCATAACATTATTTCTATTAATATAAAGAAAACTACAAAAACAACAAAAACAATAGTATACAAAAGGTTGAATTATGACAGTGAAAAAATTAAGTCTGAACTTTTTAGACAATACTGGAATAATAATGGAACTAACATTGATTTATTGGCAAATACCTTGATTTCTACCATATCTAATTGTCTAGAAGAAATGACCACTACAACCGTTCGAGCTATCAATACTAGATATGAAAATAATAAATGGATCACTCCAGAGATATTGAATAAAATGAAGATACGAGATGCCAAGTATAGGGCTGCAGTTTTACATCAAAACGACAATTTATGGTCTGAGTATAAGGCTTCCAGAAATGAAGTAGTTTCTCTCATAAAAAGTTCAAAGAATGAGTATCTACATAACATACTTGACAATAATAGAAAAAATTCACAAAAATTATGGAAAAATTTAAAAACAATCATACATCAAAGAATCAACACTGTAAACTGTATAGAATCGAAAGGAAAATTGATCTACGAAAACTGTGATATATCTGTTACCTTTAACGATTTTTTTGTTGATAGTGTCAATGAAATTGTCAGTAATATTGTCCCAGTGCATGATAATATGTATGTTCTGAGCTTTATTAATACCAAAGATATCATGTCCGAATTTGAACCAGTAGGAATGAAATATCTAAATACTATTTTGAAAAAAATGAAAAACACTGGAGGAGGAGAAAATCAAATATCCACTATGATATTGAAAGATGTTTGTACTGTAATAGGAAACAGATTTTTAGATATTGTCAACCCACATAGCCAGATAACATTAAAATGATGTCAATCTAATGTCATGTCCAAAAACGTCCATTTGCGTAATGACGTTAATCTAACGTTAAATAAACGATTAATCTGTATAGCAGATAACGTTACTTTCAAAAACGTTATGGTTTATGACGTTTTTGATATATCTTTTCAATATATAATCATGACTTATTTTTAACTTACTTGCAACATACTTATAAAAACGTCAGTAATGACAACATTTTTATTTGCATATATTCAACGTTTTTTTCACTTGAAAGTATCTTGATGACTTCAATATTCCTGATATTTTTGTGACATTGTATCAATCGATATTCATGTATTATTTTAACATTATTTCTACCTGAACTAATGATATTTCCAACGTTTTTGTGACGTTGAAAAAATCTAATTTTTCTATTGATCTGACAGTATTTCCAAAGTTCATTCATAGCCTAGAGACACCAATATAAACAAAAAGTTACTTAGCAACGTGAAAAAACCAAATCGCCAAACTCAGTTTTGGATCTCTGATATGTAAGAAGTTCAAAAATGAGATGAGTGATTCTGTTGTTTTCACGTTTAACAGTAACCCTTTATTCATATTCGTGCTTTTTGGTTATAAATTGACTTGACCTGAAAAAATATTATCTCTAATGAGAGGAATATATGTAGGATAAAGGGGCTAAAAAAAGAAAAAATGAAAAACTGCATTAGAAAATAAAATATCTCTTTATTTAAAAAACAAACATACAATATATATTCTGCATAACATAAAAAAACAAACATTCTTACCATAAAACTGAACATTTTTCTCCAAATAATTAACATAAAATTTTATTCCAAATAAACATTTTCTGGATCCCAGTATGATTCTAGAAAAAAAAAAAAAACAAACTATAAAAGATGATGACAAAATGTTATAGAGAAAAATATAGTGAATAATGTACTATAAAGAGACTCAATTTTCTCATCAGGTTAGACGTGTACGAAGAACATAGGCTTGTTCTGAAAATGTGATTAAGTACTTGTCCTTGATACAGCGTACAAAAAAAAATGTTGATCACCACCAAGCTGTAAGTTCGTGTATAGCTTATCCGTGACGAGCGAAACCATCTCTACGTGGAAAAACTTTGTCCGTGGGAGGTTTTTCTTCGGCACCTCGGAAAATATTTCGATGTCATGATTTTAGGTTATACTTCCAGGAATGCTTAACTAGGTGTAGTCATGTGTCAGTATAACTTTGTCCGACAAGTTTATTAGGTACTTTCACTTTGTGGGTATACATAACCTGAAATGATGACATCAAAATATTTTCCGAGGTGCCGAAGAAAAACCTCCCACGGACAAAGTTTTCCCACGTAGAGAGGTTGTTTCACTCGTCACTGATAAGCTATTTATACACGAACTTACAGCTTGATATGGTAATCAACTTTATTTTTGTTCGCGCTTATCAAGGACTATTGGATGATGGCCTCTAATCTATCGGTCTAAAATATTTTCAAAGATTCAGCCTTGACGCTTTTATTAGAAAGCACCACCAAATTTTAAATTTTGGATATTTCAAATCAATTAATTGTATATTGACACCTCCATTATGTTAATATATTATCATATAATTATGAAACAGCTTATTTTCCTGATTTTATATAGTTTGATACCTTACTGATGAGTCGTTCAGGAGATATTCAAGTTTAAGAATGTTCAAAAATTAAAATTCACATGCCTGTTGCTATGGAAAAAATGATAGAATCGTGATTATATAGATTGAGTCAATAGAAATGGAGGTCAAATAACTTTATTTTCTGGATGTTACTCCAAATATTCTCCAGTTAATAAATGTGTGCAACTTCATCCAAGGTAACCGGGATTTCAATACCAATTTTAACACATTTTTAAACCTAAATATCTACTGAACAAATCATCAGAAAGATATCAAACAATATATTTTTGTACAACCTACACGTAAAGTCCACTTTTCAATGCATGCAAAGCAGGCGGAAACTCGCTAATTTTGGCAGCCGGGCCTAAAAGTACTTTCGCGCCCGCGGGCGCAAAAGTAGGTCGCTTAGCAACGGTTCCTTGGATCCCAACGCCTCTGAATCTAATAACCACGTGACAGCCTAGCATACTAAAAGGAACTTATCACGTGACAATCTCGGTGACAATGAATCTGCACCACAAAAGAATACGGGAACACACCTATTGTAACCATGATTTGAGATTTGACAGTTGTTATTCAACTTGTCAGTTGTCTGACTTGTCAGCAGTGTAGTGCAGTGTATCGATTATTTATTTTTGATTTTCATAATTATTCTTTTTCAAATTATTACAAACTGGTTGTACAAAAAGCACTGTTTGTACCACGGACGAAAGATGATTTTGACTCGGCTAATATCTGCCCTCGCTTCGCTCGTGCTGCTACTTATACCCTCGTCAAAATCATCTACTTTCCGCCCTTGATACAAAATGTACTATTTTGAAATCGGGAAAATAAGCTCTTTCATAATATATGACACAGGGGGTTCCATTGAAAAAAATGCTACTTTTGGAAAAATATTGACATTCCGATAGTCTTTTGTTTTTTTTATAGGATTTTTGAAAAGTTCAGATGAATATCTAAGACTTTCATATTTACAAAATTTTCATATTTCCATAGATAACGCCGCTAGCATATTGGTCAATATATACGGAATGACCCTGTACCAACGGACTATGAGATTGTTATATTCTTAATAATACAATATAAAATAATTTCATCGTAGTCAATAAGACTCAAAAACATTTGATAAACCCCTGTCAAGGTAC
The DNA here is from genome assembly GCA_958502075.1 of Orchestes rusci. Taxonomy (NCBI): domain Eukaryota; kingdom Metazoa; phylum Arthropoda; class Insecta; order Coleoptera; family Curculionidae; genus Orchestes; species Orchestes rusci. The sequence continues at coordinate 29,122,517 of OY293306.1, read as the reverse complement.
GTAAACTGACAAATGGATTGAAGTTCTTGAATGCACCATTACTTCTTAGATAAACTGATGCACCAGCTGATGCAGGATCAGAGTTTAACCAAATTTGAGGCCTTTTCTATACATATGACCATACCCCATACCCCATACCCATAGGTACATTTGAAAATTTAAATTTTCAGAAAATTATAACAATAGTTTTCCTCTGACACCCGAATAAAAGGAAGATTTGATTAGCTAAATTTGATTCTTAGTCATATTTCCGATAAATAATTTAGCTTTTTTTTACAAAGGAAGTAAAAATAGAATATACTTATAGACAATCAATAAAAATGTGAAAGGAAATTTGATTGAAGCTGGGTTATCTCGTGGGTAATTCAAGAAACAAATGATGAACTCACCACGTTCCCGGCGTCTCCTGACCGGCTCATCTTTCGTGGAAGGCGAGGTGGTAGGTATGTGTAGGTATGTACACAGAAAATATCTAGAATTGTAAAAAACGAAATAGATAATAATTAACAAAATATTTCGTTATCTGAGGAGTTCTAATTATATCCAGAATTTTCATTGGTAACTCTTGCCTTGTAGTTTTTAGGGCTTCAATTTCAATAGGTATTAAAAAACAGAATTTCCAGAAAATACCTATACAGGGTGCATCAGATCAAGTCGGCACCATTGCAAACTTCATTATTATTGCAGCTACGATGATGTTTAAATCAGCAAACTAGTAGGATTAATTCTGCTGATTAATTGTCAATGGCAACCATTATTCAGTTGTTCCACTATTTGGAATTCTATAGAGAATTTTTATATCTGAAATTTTCTGTAAATTAGTGCAAATGAACTCTTTTTACTAAGAAATTTATTCAACACTGTGCAAAAATATACTCAATATCTCATTTAACAAAAATACATTTCATGAGATAAATCGAAAACGCGATGTTCAATTGTTTTTCTATTTTCACCATTTCTATCAGCAGAAAAAATCCTAGGTATTATACCTAGTTTGCTGATTTATATAATACATCATCGTAGCTGCAATAATAACGGCGGAGTAAGCAATAGCGCCGATTTAATCCGAGACACGTACCCTGGGGTTAGAGTAATACTTAATTGTAGGATACCTAACTACCCAACTAAATCCGTTTTAAAAATTTTATTACTGAATAATAATTATTGAATAAAGGCAAAATACCCCTTCTATCAAAATATAACGTGACTAATTCAAAATAGATTTTAAAACGACAAAAGGACGCCATTAACTATCATTGCATCATCCGTTTTCTTTGAATATTGAATAAGATTTGACTAAAAATAACGTTTATACTATAACAAATGGTCACTTTTGAGATCAATCCATAAATGGTAAAAAGATTACTATGTGTGAGAAAACTCACCTATTAAGTATATGGATTATTAGCCTTTGACTTGATTCAATACGGAGAAAACATCTTGCCGCTTCGTTCGAACGTTCGAAAACTTGTTCGATACTGCCTGAGCCTGCCTACCTGCAAAGAATATTTCAACAAGGACTATAAGGAGGAAAGTGTTTTTCAAAAGCTCGTTGTGTTTTGTGTGAAACTACTTGGCCTGGTCATAAACATTCGACCATAGATAAAAAATATATATTCATTCGACGTTTTCCCGATAAAGAACGTCTTTGTGTCCTGGCTTTGGCTTGAGTGGCGTTTTTAAAGAAATTATTTCTGAAAGTTTGTAAATACCTATTTGGAAATTGATTCACTCTTCACATCCGAGCCTCAAATTGTTCTTGAATTGTTATGATGATTAATAATTATTACTAGCTTACCTTGAAAGACTCATCCACCCACAGTTTGTTGACACAACAAACAATGCACGCTGCCTGCAAGATTGACATTGATGACAAGTTCTCAATGCACACTAACGCCACCACTTATGACACACCCGCCAAATTCAAAAATGCTTTAAAAATATCAGGATTTGTAACAATTAAATTTATCATAAAAGACAACGTCAGAAATATGTTAGCATAATGTCAACAAAAATAACATATCAAAAACTAACATCAGATAGATGTTATAAAAAACATATCATAAAAAATATCAACTTTACGATGTCAGAAATTATAACGTTAGAAGTATTGAACCAAAACGACGACATTTTGATGGTGTTATAGGAAACATTGCGATATGACGTTTTTTTAACGCCATTCTAACATGTCAAAAAAATATTAGGAATACTCATATTTTTTTAACGTGATTTAGACAAAGTGTGTTATGTGGGAATAGCTCTCTCTGTTACGGCGTTTTTCCTACAGAATGGAAATGTTCATTGATTACTCCAATTCAAAAAGTTACCAACTCCGTGAAGATCGAGGACTTTCGACCTATCAACTCTATGCCACCATATGAAAAAGTTTTGGAAATTTCTGCTAAAGATCAGATTTTGAAATTTTGTAATATACAAAATATAATAAGCAGTTCACAATCTGGTTTTAGGAATAATCATTCGTGTGAAACAGCCTTGTTGCAAATTACTAGTGATTGGATAAAAAACATCGACAGTGGCATGTACGTGTTGTCTATATTTCTCGACTTTAAACGTGCGTTCGAGACAATCAATAGAGACCTATTACTAAAGAAACTCTATGCATATGGACTGAGGGGTAACATCCATAAATGGCTAACGTCCTATTTGACAAATAGAACACAAAAGGTCAAATTTAATAACTCTATTTCAAGAAGTGTGAAAATTGATGTTGGTGTTCCACAAGGCACGGTGCTGGGTCCGTTGTTATTCCTATTGTATATCAATGATATTTTTCATCATGTGAAATATTCTACAATTAAACTTTTTGCTGATGATGCAATGTTGTATATCTGTGGATATAATCTGGATAATATGATGAAGAATGTAATGAAGGATCTTTCGAATATCAGGGAGTGGCTCTGTGACAACAGTATGGCGCTCAACATGAAAAAGTGCAAATTTGTAATCTTTGGTACACCAAATATGCTAGCAAAAATTGATGACAACATTCACATAAACTTGGATAGTCAATCAATCGAGAGAGTAAAAGTAATCAAATATTTGGGTGTAATGTTGGATGAAAATCTCAAGTTTGATCGTCATGCAATTTATATTGCCGGGAAAATGGCTAGGAGAATTGGTAAAAACTTGACAATCCATATAAAGTTATTATTATATAAATCGATAATCGCACCACATTTAGAGTATTGCTCTACAATATTTTACAATTTAAATCAAGAACATGTAAACTTACTACAAAAAATTCAGAACCGTGCTCTTCGTACCATTTTATGTTGTAACATGTATTCACCCATTCAGTTAATGTTAGACACGTTAGAATTATTGAGTATTAGACAGTTAATTATGTATAAAACATTTGTCTTTATATACAATATGAAAAATAATTTGGTTCCGAATTATCTATGCGATGAACTAAGGCTTGTGAGTGATGTTCATGACTATAACACCCGTAATGTAACAAATTTTTATGTGCCTACTAGTCGCTTAGTGAAGACCAAAAACAGTCTATTCTATAAAGGACTTGTTGAATTTAATAAACTCCCAAATGAACTTAAGAACTGTGATACTCTACATAGCTTTAAAACATTCCTAAAATCATATGTGATCAACATGTAATTGTTTTTTATACACGCTAACTTGTTCTATAGATATATGTATTCATTTTTTCCGCTTCAACTTTTAACTTTTAAATGTTTTTGGTTCTGTTTTTTTTTTACACTTTTTTCATACAGAACTCAAAAATCAAATAACATACATGATGTAGATATTTATAGTAGTTGAAAGTTGCATTACACTTTCATATCGACTCAAACCAAGATTCGAAACGTTTGGAAAAGCCGTTCTTGAAATACTTCCAATAGACTTCCTACTTGAAACACCGTGTATCCCAGAAATCCCAGGAAATTATACAGAACAACGAACAATTTAAGTATCGTTGGTGACAATATTGCTATTTATGTCGTATTTAAGTGATGAGATATTAGTTTTGATAAATCAAATTATTCCCCACTTCATGAGCATTAGGTACTCATTAGATAAAAATTGCGTATAGACGAAACTTTTGAAAACAAATTTTTATACCTTGCGCCATCTTTCTGGATCCAGAGAAACACCTCCTTCTACTCTATTCAGCTCATCCGCTAAAATTTTCCACGCCTCTACAATATTGGGATTGTTACTACTGTATCTTGCTAAGAGCAGCGGGTACTGCTTTATTGAGTCCAAATAAATCTCATAATGAGACGGTAGCACAATTTGGCTTGGTTTCCGGGTTATACTTAATGTTACGTTGTCACTTGATGGTAGTGATGTCAATATTCCTAAATGTTTTCATAGAAATTTTGTGACTTTGAAATCAAAACACTCACCGAGAGTTTCTAAAACCTGCTCTTGGTAAAGATCCTTGTAGTATTCAATCAGCTTTCGTTTTTTCTCATTATTTATGCCTTCCAATTCGTTGAACAAATGGGGTGTCTGTGGTCTCTGGGGTCTGGGAGGACATACATCTGAAATGACCAACACGTTCTCTGTGATAAGTTCTTTTCTTCTTTTTCAGCTCAATCGAACTCACCTTGCTGGTCATTGACTGGTTCTACGTCGATTTCGTCACCCAGAATCTCTTCTTTTACCTTTCGATGCAATGGTGTCCTATCACCATCTTCTGATGAAAATGAACAGACACTTATCTCATCATCAGAACCTGCTAATAATTGATCTGCAACTGATAGAGGGACTCTTTAAAGAAATAATGATTTCAAATTAGGCTGAATACCATTCATGTTCTTGGCAAGTTGTTCATGGTCTTCAGTTAAGTCTGTTTCTGTAGCTGTAAGCAAAAAACATCAGTCTTCAGTTATTAGGCGAAATTCAGGACGTACCATCTGGCAAGGAAACCGTTTGTGTTTTTATCTCATATTCGGGAACATCACTGCTAATTGTATCATGGTCACCTAGAGCAACAATAAAACTCAAATAATACATTTGTGGCATGAGCCTCACCATCATCCACTTCCATGGTCTCCATGTTGACCCGCACACCATCTGTGCCTTCTGGTACATCTGTAAATAAGTTACCTGTAACCTGTAAGTAGTTCTGTGAAACGGATATATACTAACGTGAGTTCAAAGTCTGTTTTTCAAGATCATCAGGTTGAAGTTTGTATTCGCTTTTTGCGACATTGATTGTTGGTATCGGAAGAGTTGAAGTTTTCTTTGTCTAGAAATTAATCAGGTTTGGGGATCAAATCGTGACACTCACCATCATTACCTTTGAAGGAGTCAAGATGTTATTCGATTCGAGGTACATTAATAACTCCATTTCAAGGCTGGTCAATGGAACATGCTGTTGTGGACATCGTTGCAATTGGAAATGCAACATCCGCACTAGCTGTTGACGCAAAATCTACATTAAGCCTTTTTTTTTATCGAAAATGATCCAATCAGGACTTCTTCGATATAGAAAAAATCGAAGATTATCTTCGTGGAATTTGAGCTTTTTTCAACACACCACAGAATGTTAATAATTTTTGGGATGGTGTCCAATAAAGTGCAGGACACTTGCTTTCCAACATGGAAATCTTTACCCAAACTCAAATAACGATATATTTTCGAAATGGAAAAAGATATCGAGTTGCGGTCTTCGGAAGGTCCTTGACCAATTCTTCGGAAACAGGTGCATGTAATGAAGTGGTATATTATTCCCTTTGTGTATCCACAATGAAGTGATTTATAACATTTTTTTAAAGTTGCCTTTAACTCATGAACCTTTACCCGGGCGGGTATCTCAATGGTGCCAATATTATAAATTAAAAATTTTAGGTAGACATGACATGGAATGTTTTGTTCATCACTAGAAATATGAGAATTTTCAGCACTTCTAACAAAAAAAAAATCTTTTTGTGTTACGTCACGGAAAACAGCTCTAGAGTGAACAGATGTGGGTGAGATTGGCCATCAAGCTGATAATTTGCATGTTCAATTTGAAAACTTGGTTTAAATCGCATCATGTTAAGTAGCTTTTCACTTTTACTGCTTTTAACTGCACGCCATGCACTGGAGTCAATAAGGTTCAATAAGCGCCTGAATCTTTTCTCTGGTCCAAAATCCACTTTATTTAACGGTGTGGGAAAAACCCGATTCTCGAGAGAAATCCACACAATTTTTCGAAAATTCCTGAGATTGAGTTGTAGCCCAAAAATTTTAGAGACTCTTTTTTTGGGATTAATTCCAAATATGGATAAAAACATTTTCAAGATCAAAAATTGGGAATCTGACCAAACTTCGCTAAGAAAACATGACTTTCCTTTGTCCATCCTGTACCTATAGGTGGATAAATAGAAGATATACGAAAATATCGGGATTTGAATTTAGGTAAACATTTCTGTGTTGCAAAGCAACTGTCCAGCACTTGATTCATGAGAAATTTCTCCTCAATTTATTCTCATTCAGCGCAAAAGTGATAATGACAAAACTTGAGAAGAAAGAAGTGGATTGAATAAGATCTTCATTCGCCGAGAAAACTAGAGTTGCTTGGATTCACTTCCGACCATAACTAATTTTTATAAATCTCATGTCGTTAGAAAAATAAATAAAAACGCGATCGTTCGATAGAATATTGATGGCTGCGATTTTTCCCAAAATCATTTAGCACAACCGCAAAACAATTTTTTGACATTAAAAAGGCCATTTATTTTTTAATGACTATTAGTACCAGTTTGGAATAGTTTCCCTAGAGATAAGTGAAATGTTTTCTCTTGGAGTCCATGTCAACAATTTTGTTATCGGTTGCGTAGGCTATAGCAACAGTTAAATTTTATTAAATTTACAAAAATTATCTTGAATAAAGTATTCCATGATAAAAATCAAAAACAAGTACTTACATGTTGCCATTGCGCCATACTCAGTTTTCTGCCAAAATTATTTAATTCTGTAGTCAAGTGACTCCAAAATAGACTGAACTCGGGGTAACTTAGTCCCCCATTATCGTATGCCTTCTTCAAATAGGACAAAAGAGTTAACTGAAAGTTTCGACTTTTCTTGAACTCAATATTTTCGAAATTCATTTTTCTCTGCTTCTCATGAGGAGGTTGTCGAAGAAATGGTAGTTTGCTGTGGTTGCCAGAGAGAAGATATTTGGATTGTTTGTTGAGTTGTTCACGACAACCTTTCCTAACAGGAATGATCAAGTAGGCATGAATTGTCAAAATCATTTTTGAATTAGAGATCCTTGATAATAGGGGAAACTGGGGATGATTCAACCACCAGCCTTATTTCTATCCACAAATTTCCATCCAGTTCATTTCTCGCGGGCTATTTGGCTATTTGAACGTGGGGTTTCAAGTATTTAGTATTGACACGTCGTTGATATTGGTCTGCATATTAAATGTATTCTGCCCGCGAAAACCAGTTTTTATACAGGGTGTCAGTGAAAGGTCTTCACAAAATCTCACCACACATTGCCGAAGTCGAAATAAGCTGATTTGGAGCAACTCACCTCTTTCCGAAATAGCTGCGTTTCCTAAATACAGGGTTGTGAAGTTGAAAAATTAAAATCAAATTTTTCAAAATGTGTGAAAATTTTTCATCGTTTTTTTTTTTAAATTAGTACCCGGCGGTTTTTTGGGATGCGAAGCCTGAATATGAACCTCTTTTCATTGTCTCCGTTAGAGGGCAATCTACACTGCACATCTGTTGATTTAAAATAGTCATAACTTCTTTCCCAGTGTAGTTATTCACTTTTTTTGTAAAGAAGATTGTTTTCTAGGCATTTCTGAGCAAAACATGTGCTATTGTTATAACCGGCTAAAGTGAGCCCTTTTTGAAGATATTTTGATTTTTAGTGTTCGACGTCCCATCGGAATATTCAAATCTCTTGGGTTAAAAAAATTGTTGTTACCTTCAAGGATGAAATTTGGTCGATAAATAAGTAATATTCAAATTTTATAGGTTGACATAGCTTCAGGGGACAAACAAATGATAACGAAAGCAAGAATAATATCGGTCCACGTCCACGCTCATAGACTGATAATAATCTCAATTTTGATAAGGTTTTCCTGCTCGATAAAGGTATGGCAACCTACAAAATCAAAATACTACTAATTCCCTGAACAAATTTTATCCTAAGGGTAAGTAATTTGAATATTCTGGGGCGGCATCGAACACTTAAAACCAAAATATCTCGAAAACAGCATCTTGTGCTCAAAAGTATCTAGAAAACCATTTCCTTAACAATTCACAAGAAAAGTTTAAAATCATACTTAGAGAAAAGTTGTGGCCAATTTAAACCCTCAGAAGTGTGCAGCGCCTTCAAACGGCCACAATGAAAAGAAGATCATATTCAAGTTTCGCATCTCAAAAAACCTTCGGGTACCAATTTTTGATAGTATAATACTTTGAAAAATGTCCACTTGCTCTGAAGAATTCGATTATTCGATTTTTCTTGTTTAACTTTGCCACCCTGTATCTAAGAAATGAAGCAATTTCGGAACGAGATAGGTCTTTTTAAATCGCCTTACTTTGACGTCAGAAATATGTGGTAGGATTTTGTAAAGACCTATTAAATACACCCTGTATAATCTAAATTGGAGAGCAGCAATTTTTATGGTAAGATTGTGAAAATATCTAATTTTGTGCTATGCCTTCGAGCTTCTAAATAGGCGTTTTTACATAATATCACCAGAATTATTCTTGTTTTCGCTTCTCATTCCTGTACATAACATTACCTTTTAAAAACACGTTCCGCACTCAAGTTTCATTGTTAGTAATATAAGGTTGCGGTGAGGCCGGGCTGGCGCAACGTGTGCGTTGAGTCAGTAAGTGGGAACCGGCCCGGTGCTATGGGTTTGATCCCCAGCAATGGCAATAGGCCGTAAAATGTCGAATGCCTGGTATTTTAGCGGAACCCACGAGGCAGAGTGGAAAAAGTATAGTTGTTCTCCCTATTCACTCCGGTAACCAGGCCGGAGAGAATCATATATTCTTGTAGGAAACGAAGAACAAAGATACACACTCGCCAGTCGGTAGATTCCACCGCGAGCGCGGCTGTTTCTCCAGTACACATTGGTAGTTCAGTCTGTGCTCCGATGGGGTCGAGGACCGTGGTTCGGAGTACACGTTAAAATGTAGGTCCCATGGCAAGGGATGTAAAAACCGGTCCCTCCCCTACCCTACGATCCGGTCTGCCATCTATGACAAGCCCTTACATATCTATATACAGGGTGTTTCAGAATAACATGCTAATAATAAAGGGGGTGATTCTTGGGCTCATTTTAAGAAAAAAAATTCATATGAACGTATGTCCTAAACGCCTTAACTTTTGAGATACAGGGTGTCAAAGTTTTAAAAAATAGATACTTTTTTTACAATAACTTCGTCATTATTGTAGATATCTTTATGAAATTTGAGTCATGTATTTTAGGCATTAATACTCATTCTTTGATGCACCAACAATTTAATTATTCTGACCAGTGCCGTCCATGCGGGTTTTGATTGCATATTTTTTGGGAAAAAAGTTAAGGCGTTTAGGACATACGTTCATATGAATTTTTTTTCTTAAAATGAGCCCAAGAATCACCCCCTTTATTATTAGCATGTTATTCTGAAACACCCTGTATACTGAGCTGGCAAAATTGGCTAGCAGCAGTGCCAACCTTCCTACAACCAATGATTGCATCGTTATACGTTCGGGTATCGGACGAATCACAATTCAGACGAAAATGACGTCCGAGATGACGTCAGTTGGCTCCGATCCGGTTTCGAAATTCAAATACACATCTAAAAAAAGATAAGATATGGTTCACACTTAACAATGAGAAGATATTTTACTATATACCAAAAGCTGTGTAATAACTTGCCCTCAAACAAGTTTAAAAACGGCCGACACTAAACTTGGTAAAAAAAGTTCTAGGACCCTGAAATACGGATATGTTATGACATTTAGATGACACACCGATGACAGGAACGTCAATAATGGAGCTCGGTGACGTCACCAATAGGATCGATTCGGTTTGACGTTCGTGCATTTCCGATTCGCTAGTTACGGCGCAACCTTTACATATCAATTAACCTTGTGCCGTACTCATATTTTGTTGATTTGAATAACATTTGACACACCTTCGGGTACAATCAACCAGCAACCAGCCGTTGCGTTGTGGGGGTGTGCCTAAAATTTCATGAAACTTTGATGCTGCATCAGTGATCAAGGAATAAATGCTGCATTTGAGAACTTCAATCCATTTGCTAGTGAACGTGTGCTGGCGATTTTTTTCAAAAATGTGTTTAGGGCCTTCTTGTCACGTTAAAAAAAAAACCGGGTAAAAATTGATTTGGTTTCTGTGTAACTTAAAAAAAAAGGCTAGAACCATTCGAAAGGGGGGCAATTTTTTTTGTACTTTCTGAAAATTTCACGCAATAATTGAACAAAGGATAGTCTAGCTATTAGTAGAAAGCAACCACTGGTATCTTCGAAAGAAGAAGTTTCAATTATGGCTTAAGCATTCTACAAGATTTTGGGTTTTTCCGCATATCTTCGGAAGTATTTAGAAGTTTTCGAATAACGCCTCGGTATTTTATCGACTTTCAAAATGCGCAACTGCCAACTTTTAAACGTCTACCGCCGTCCATCCGTCCGCAAGTCTGAAAACACAAATGACGCTGGGTATCGTACCTCGTACCTAGTTGTTGTTCCCCTTCTCCCTCGTCCAGACCACGATACATTCATCCACATTAGTCTCGTGTACTAAACTTGTTTCTATTGCGCAGTGACGTCATTGCATGCAGTTTCCATGTTTACCATGATGATATGCGGAGAGTAGTTTATTAAGGTTGTTTTATTGTTTCATAAGAAGACCAATCGATTCAACGCTGACTGGTTTGTGATTGTTCCACGAACAGACTTATAGTGTCTTGATAAGAATTACTCCAAGAGCTCGAAGACATTTTTGAGAAGGTATTTGAGGCAATATGAAAACTTGTAGAATCTTCTTCTATGATAACTCAATTCAAAAACGTAGACCTGGCTTGGGAGTTCGGGAGCAAAACCAAGATACAGGTTTTCGAAAAAAAAAAAACCGTCTCAAAAAAAGTCGTGAGGCATCTCGTTTTGATTTCTGAAATTCTAGACCATAACACGCAATATAGCTGTATTAAATATATGGTGACGGTGACATTATTGAATTAGCTTGACGACGACAAGCCGATTCAAAGTTCAGAGCCTGGCAACTATTTTTCGTTCAACAATAATAGTTGTTCAACTTCTATTGAAAGTATGTTCTCACTAAACGATTGTTATTCAATTCGACAGCAATTTCACGATGACCATTGAAAATCGCCTAGTGAGAACTTGACAGAACGATTGTCATCCAATTCGAAAGCGATTCCAAGTTGACCGATAAAACTCGCCTCGTGAGAACCAGGCTTTATTGAGGATTGAAAATAAAGGTGAGTTTGTATAATATTGTCCATTCCAAAAATTCTTAGCTTTATTAATTTTTTTGAAAAACTCACATTTATTTTCAATACTCAATAAGATAAAATGATACAAATTGGAGGTTTCCATTTGAAAAAAAATTTTGGCAGTTTCCTTAATTTTATTTTTGATGTTATTTTTGGGGCACCCTGTAATAACAGTTACCTATCAAAATATTGTGAAAAATCCTTCAAAGTAGACCCATTTCAAAAATAAATTCAATACAAATTAAACAATAAACGCTTTCTTTTACGAAAAATTTACATTTAAATAGGAACCTACAAACGTCATTTTTGACATGAAAACTCAAATATTCTAAAAACGCTTAGACTTATAAACATCATACATCAAATCTGCAAAGAATTTCACACACAATCCAAAAATGTAATAATATAGGGTGATCCATTTGAACGGTATAAACCGGAAATCGCGCAACGTCACTATCATTTTATTTTAATAAGAGCATCTCCGAAAGACTCTCCCTACAAATTTCTCAAAGAATCTCAATCGCTTTATTTCCCGAGATATTCTAATAGGCCACTTACCTTGGCGAACCCTGTATATCGAGAACTGACCCCATTTGCGAAGACGTACCTAGTAGGCGGGGTTAAGACATCAAATTTTAGTTAATATCATAAATGTGGAGCTCATCAGTCAGTATAACCCCCCCTAACTCATTTTTAAGGTGTACAGAGGGTGTCTATCTAAGAATGGCAAGGTGCCTGATCCCAGAAACTAGGCATCCCAGAGACTTGTGAAAAAAAATTACTGGGTAATATGGAATAGAGAAAATTCTGGAAATATATCAGAAGTTCCCGAGATAGCCACAAGATGGCGTAACGGTGCTATCAAAACACAAAATTGCTGTTTTTTCGTGATTCTTAAATAGGATCAAATATAAATGAGTACTGCTATGGATTCATAAGAGATTTACTTCAAATTTGTTTTTTTTGATTTTTTTTTCTAGCATGTTGAATAAGACAGGGATCAGCTGTCAAACCTCACAACGCAAGAATGCTCATAACTTTAAAACAACTCAACCGATTGACGCGATCTTGGCCTCATTTTGAAGAGGAGATTCTCCTCTTTCTCAATTTTGGGATTACAAATGATTCTGATCAGAAGTGACGATTTTATTCAATATAATATGCGGACGACGAACATTTTTCAAATTTACACGAAATTTTTGAATACAAAGGCATAGTGAAAATAGTTCGTCTGGAATGTCGGATAATTTCACACATCTTTCATGCGTTACACTTTTTTCTAGCTGTCAAAATAAATAAGCTAAATGCTTTTTTGTGATTATTTAATGCAAAAAGTCCTACTATTTGAAGGTGATATCAGACGGTTCATTCCGGATGAATGTTCACTCGAATGAATGTTCTATTTCTTTTCATTCCACGTTCACTCAACAGATACAAAATTAGAAAAAATTGAACGTTCTCCCCTCAGTTTTACGAGTAAGTCGTCGAACGATGAAGTTGTGCACTATGGAATTCGAATAATTTGCGATCATTACTTCACTTACTTCCAAGTTTGAGTCCTCAATCAGCGCTTTCATAGCATTGCCCCGTATTGTTCTGTCTTCATATCCACTGAACTTGGGGTTCCAAAGACAAGAATAATTTTTGAAACACTCCAAGAAACGCGACGTGTTTCGCTCATTCCACTTGAATACCATTTTTTCAAATAATATTAATAATTCCACAGGAGGAGATGAAGGTTGCTGAGCGCGAGCGACTGAGGACTGAATCGAGTGAACCTATTTGTGTTCATACCATTCATTTTTCGTTTATTCAGCCCCGAGTGAAAGATGCAGAATGAAAATATCCAACATCTCTGGATCGGTTCACTAATGAATTCATTCTTCACTTTTGATTCATTTTAAGTCTAGACGTTTCACTTTGAGTGAAAGATGCTGAATGAAAGGCAGAATAAAAAGTGAACCGTCTGATATCACCTTAAGATATAATTTGTTTGAAATAAAACAGTGACTGGGTGGTTACTAGGTAACGCAAAAATTCGTTAATATCTTCTTAACGAGGGCATCTTGAACAGTATCAGCGTGGCTTTTTTATTTCGAAATCTAGATTCAAGTGTAATACATGAGAGGTGTGCAGAATTTTGTCGAAAATTCAGACGAACAATTTGCAGTATACCTTTGCATTTGAAAATCTTAAGTAAATTCAGAAAATGTCCGTCGTCCGCATATTATACTGTAAAATTGTCTGTTTTGATCGGAATCATTTGGAATCTCAAAATTGTGGAAGGGAAATCTCCTTTTCAAAATGAGACCAAGATCGTGCCAATCGGTTGAGTTGTTTCAAAGTTATGAGCATTCTTGCATGAATGCTAGAAAAAAACATGCTAGAAAAAAAACGAAAAAACAAATTTGAAGGAAATTACTCAATGAATCCATAGCGTTACTCATTTATATTTGTTTCCATTTAAAAATCACAAAAAAAACAGCAATTTTGTGTTTTGATAGCGCCGTTACGCCATCTTGTGATTATCTTGGGAACTTCTGATATATTCCCAGCATTTTCTCTATTTCATATTACCCAGTAATTTTTTTTCCGCAAGTCTCTGGGATGCCTAGTTTCTGAGATCTGACACCTGGCCATTGTTTAATAGACACCCTGTACAGAAAAAAATTTGATACAAAAGGGTCTTGCTCTATACTGAATTTTTTAAATTGAGCATTATCATTTATACAGGGTGTCCCAGAAGCTGTCCGCAGCACTCAACTTTGAAAAAAGATAGATCTATATTATCATTATCTTTTGCCGTTTTCGAGATAAAGGCTGTTTGATTTTGTGAAAAATACGAACTTCACTATACTTTGACCCCCCTCTAACACATTTTATACCAGGTGTACAAAATGAGTTTGTATGCAAAAGTTGTTTGATTTATACTGAATATTTTAATTCTAACAGTATCGTTTATACGGGGTGTCCCAAAAGCTGACCACAGAATGCAACTTTAAATTTCACATGAGACATCCTGTATTTTATTTCATTTTCAAATTCTATGTTGAATTCTTAGTTTAATCAGTAAAATATGGATCTTTCTTATCTACGACCGTTTTTGAGATGCTGTTGAAATTCACCTCATTTTTAGTGCTACAATACATAATAAAGTGTAAGCCTTTTGAAAATGGAAAGTAGCATTTTTTGAACTAAACTAATCCTGTTTTATCTTTTAAGAGGCAGACTAAGCTTCAAAGCAATCTTTATTCAACATGGTTATCAAGAAACAAATCCTGAATTTCGGAATTTTCACAAAATTGAATAGACTTTACCTAGAAAGTGGCAAAAGATGTGATAGATTCATTTTATATAAATTTGACTCAGAGTTTAACGTATAATCATGATCTAAAAATAAAATTAAATACTTATTTAAAATTTAAAACTTGGGTAAGTATACGGTTTTCTGTTATTCTCCGTTTTTTTCCAAATTTTCTTGTATAGACACAATCTACCGTCGTCAAGGATTGCAAATTTACTGACGGAAAGGAGAATTTTTTTTTACGTTATATAGTCAGGTTAGTTTGGGTTGGTTTTGGTTAGTAGGAGTTAGTTTTTCCTGGCATAAAAATATGGTTATCTATGTTGTTATGTTATCTGTAATGAAAATCAAATTTAATAATTTTTTGCTCCGCCAGTAAATTTGCAATCCTTAAAGTCACATTCTATGGCTATATAAGAAAATTTGAAAATCATCAAAAAATAACAGAAAACCATATAAGCAACTGTTAAAACTTTTGTATAACACTTTTTTTTCTACACCTTGAGTAAAATGAGTTAGAGGGGGGTCAAAATATTGAATATTCCACAATATTTGACAGGTTTTATCTCGAATGCGACAAGAGATAAGATTAATATATCTTATACACATTTGACTTGGAATTTAACGTTAAATCTAAAAATGAAATAAAGTACAGGGTGTCCCATTTAAAATCTCTAAGTTGGGTGCTGCGGACTTCTTTTGGAACACCCTGTATAAATGATACTGCTAAATTAAAAAAAAATAAATAAAGATAGTATAAACCAAACAACTTTTGTCCACAACATTTTTCTGTACACCTTGTATAGAATGAGTTAGAGGGGGGTCAATATATGGTTAATCACCCTGTACAAAATTTCAAAGCCCGTCTTCAAAATACGATTTCAGTCGATCCCCTTTTCCCTTTGATTTTTTATTCAAAATGGCACTCAGCTGTCATTTTGACATTTTCAGCTGTCACCACTATGTCAAGAAATCCTCACATAATATGGTCTGTGCAAATTTTAATCTCATATATCAAACGGTTTAAAAGTTAGAATAAAGGGACCTTTTGAGCCGCACTTTACGTAAAATATCATTTTGCGTCAGTAAAAACATTTGGAGGCCATTTGACCACGTAATATCAAACATCGACTAAACACATACCATTAAATTGTGAAGAATATAATCACAATACAAATGAATAATGAACAATATGAAACAAATTCCATGAAGCAAAGTAGGACCAGTGCTGAGAATACAGAGTTGGGAATAACATAACAATTTTTTTTATTATTTTTCATCCAGGTTCATCGGTTTTCAGTTTTAATCAGATTGACCATATGAAATTAATAATATTTGCTCTAGACAGCATACTCATACACCATCAAGTTGTCCGTAAATAGTAATATAACGTTTTTCCTGGTTGTTAAGACATTTTCCCATTCTTATCTTGGATTTTATTCTCGCCCTCCAACCATTGATAATCTGAAAACAAAATGAACATTGATTTGCGTAGATCGACAATAGAATAATAATTGTTTACTTTTTTCCATTCCCCAACGGTTTTGGGAGAGTGGGCGATAATTTGATTCATCTTTTCCGTCATGGTCAACCAGGTGAGCTCAAATCTTCTGCGATGCATTATTGAGCTGTTAGAGCTTAGCAAAAGTATTGGGTCTATGGTCAAATACTCCAAGTATATGTCGTAGAAACGCCAGTAGAGTCCTTTCTTGGATTTTTCTGCTCTCATTAGCATAGGTGCAACTATAAGGTGTTTTTGTTAGATCAATCACAAACGAGACACTGGTTTCTATTTATCGAAGCAAGACAGTGAACGAACAATTGGAAGATTACATTAAATTAACACAATATGTGTTATGTGTCATGTTACACATATTGTTTTGATTTAACGTAACCTCTCAATTGTTCTGTCTGATCACGTGTACTTTGTTTCAGTTTACTGTCTTACTATGACAAATAGACTGTAGTGCAGCAGCTGCTTCAGATCTCCGCCAGTTAAAAGTTATAAGGTTTCTATCTCATTGTTGAGATAGAAACAGAATAAAATATAAACATCTCGCCTCAAACGTCTCGTTAAGAAAATAGTGGTAAAAATGTAAATAATGGCTGTCTGTAAATTCAAAAATCTCCAGCCATTATTTATTCAATTTATGGTTTTGTTTCTCTTCAAGCCAAAAAGAGCAGCACTATGAGCATCACAATGATTCTTAATTTCAACTCCAAAAAAACTCAAGTTATCTTTTTGGTTCAAGATTGAACGGAGAGTCAAAAGATTATCAAAATCTATACGTGAAAGATATAATATAAGTGATTATGCTACTATTATCTGGGATAAGTGAGCATTTTGTCACAGAGAATGGAGTACATCATTGCAATTTTGGGAAAATGCAAAATGCCTCAAGGGAATTGGTTCAAATTTTCCAGACTAACCCTGTATTATTATCTATGATAAAATGCGCACTTATTTCGGACTCATCCTGTACGTATTGCCCATAATAAATGAAAAGTGCAATAATTGAATATGATGATCATACCTTCATGTCTATTATTAATCTGACTTTCATTTTGGTGTAGGGCACTTTCCTATAAAAATTCAAGATTAAAGGCACAATATTTTTCTATCAATTGAAAAGTTACCGGTTTATAGTTTAGAGTTCTAATCAACTTCTCCTCCACAGGTTTCAATTTCTTGTTATTACGCCTGCAGCGATATTTCACAGCACTTCTCCAGGCATTGAATATCTGCGAATAAAAATATTTTTATTTCATAAAGTATATTCTAGAGGCAATATTTATAGAACTACCTATCTAATTTTTGCTGAATTTCAATATGCCTTCGCGGTACGAAGTTGATATACTGGTCATTTATTCACGTGGGTGTTAACTAAAAAATTTCAATAACGGCTTGTCCAGATCTTTGGAATTTTGGTATGAGTATAGGTAGGAACATGCAATGCAACGTAAAAAAATATTTTGGTGACTACAGCGTTGCCGGATCTACTAGGTTCTCCTGATAGGTTTTCTTATTTTTAATACAGTAGAACAGTAGAACACCCTGTATACAGGGTGTTACTTAATGGTATGTCATAATTTTAAGGGGGGGTTCCCGGATAAATTTTAAGTCAAAAAGGTCATATATACTTGGGTCTTAAAATGCTTGGTTTTTGAGAAACAGGGTTTTAAAGATCTATTTTATTTTCAGTTTTTAATACATTTTCCTACATTTTCCAAAGACGGTTTGAAATATTGAAGTGAATTTTGCCACAGGATATGATGGTATAGGAACACACCTTTTCCATCTCTATGTTTTTATTTTATTTTATTTTATTTAATTTTTTAAATTTTTTTTTATTTTTTTTTATTTGTTTTTTACCCAAGTTTATATGACCTTTTCGACTTGGAAAATTTATCCAGGAACTCCCCCTTAAAATTATGACATATCATTAAGTAACACCCTGTATAATTTAATTTTTGAATGCTGTATGAACTTCCAAACAACTTTGATAGAATATGTTATATTATGTGCTATGATGAAAGTTCCAAATTTCATTTAAAAGATCACAAATAGATATCATTGATTGTATTTTACATAAAATTTATCAGTTAAGCATACAGGGTGCTACAAATTCGAGGCCAAGTATGGTGATCTCGTTAACCGAAATAGATACAGATTCGTTTAAATGCGTATTTCGGTGTGTTATAAAATTGAAGGACCGACGTTTCGTCTATGAGCAGCCATCATCATCTTTATTTTTTTTTAAATACTGTTCTGGATTTTTCAATACGGATTTTAATCTACTATGTTCCCAAACCAAAGATACATCGTACTCTGTAAAAAAGGAGTTTGTTTTCAATCCTAATATATCCTTGTCTCTCTCTAATACACGAGTTCTTATCTTAACGTCGATTATCTAATTTGATAACGCTATCTTGTAAAGGGCAGAAAGTGACAATGAAAAACTACTTTATATTTTGAAATATCTCTTCAAAGGGGGACCTGCCCATTTTTTTTTATTGTATTAAAGTGTGCGTTCATGTCCAAAAACACCGTATACCAAATATCAGCCCTTGAATCGCACTAGTTATTTTACAATCATTTATTGTAAAATAACTAGTGCGATTCAAGGTTGACATCGACGCTGGGAAAATTCAACAGAAACAAAAAGCGCGGTAAATTTTGACGTCATAACGCCTATCTTTGGCAACCATTTGAATGTTTGAAGTCTGAAGTGACATTGAGTTAGTTTATTTTGTAGTTTTTGAAAAAAAGAAGATGGTATTATAAATATTGCACAATACATTGGTATTATGAAATAAATACCACTAATTGTGTTTTTACATTTTTAGAGATTTTATACTTAGGTACGTATTACTCCGCATATTTCATCATATTACAAATCAAAAAATGGACCTTGTTATTTCATTTCACCTGTATCCTACAGTATTTCCGGCGATGAGGTATACAAAAGGAAAAATGGACCAAAACTTTGATTTTTCGAGCAAAAGTCATCCTTTATAAGAATTTTGGCCCACTTAAGAAAAACGATTGTCGATGGAAAAAAACAAATTTTGTACAGGGTCTTTAAGAAGTCGGAATATCAATTTATTTCCAGAGAGAACTTCTTACATTCATAATATATTCAGAAGCTCTTAGCAAAGATGTAATTTTAGACATTCATTGGTTTACAGTGTTAATGATGGATCAAAGAAGACACACTTTTTTTATTTCCAATTATGTATTTCGAAGAAGGCCCAAAAATATATATGTTTAACGTGATACGATAGATATAATAGAATAAACCAATAATTATTATTAGTGATTAGTAGTTAAGTAGTAATAATTCATGTAAACCAATCGATACCACACCAAACAATATGATGATACCCAAACACCATAAACCACTTTTCAGTGAAATACAGATTTGCATTGAAAACATCTTGGCTTCCCAATTTGTTTTCCTTTTTGCCAAAAACTTTCAAATATGGCGGGGTAATTCACGCTTTTGTTTTGAAAAAGAGATTATATTCAAATTTTTTTTTTAAAGGGTATTCTTGTATAAAATATTGTGTTTTTCATCGACAATCATATTTTTTTAACAAGCATAATTTTTTTAAAAAATGACTCTCTCGAGAAACAATAATTTTGGTTCATAATTTGTCCTTTTGTAAACCTCATCGCCGGACATACTGTATACTGGTAAAATAAAATAAAAAGGTTCATTTTTTTAATCTGTCTGTAGTAATGTGTACACAAGAATAAAATCTCTCAAAATCTAAAAATACAATAATCAGGTAGGTAATGGTATTTTCTGTCAAAATACAATCCCCGACAATAAATTCCGGACAAGAATAATTTGAGTCAATTTGATATCCCTGTAAGTTTTTCAATTTTTGTCCGATTTTGACAAAATTTTCACCAGAGTGTAGCCCTATGTCTCGAAATATGACCCTTCATTTTGATTTTGGACAAATACTGATGGCTTGGTAATTATAGAGGGAGGAACAGTGGCTACTTTTCTACCCTTAAGTTTGCAAAACCCTGTGGAAAAATTGAGCGGCAAAATTCATCTTTATTATGTTCTATTGTGAAGTGCAATTTTTTCTCAACATAATGCTTTTTTGGTCATGTCAATATCTGCTTTTTTAGAGAAGATACAGATGTTTAAATGAAGTGTTGCAGTTTCTCGATATTTTATCAACAATGAATAAAACCATTCTAATAGACTTGCATGAAGTTTAGCCCTATGTCCAAAGATATTATCCATGATTTTGGTTTTCAAAAAATACCGATGGCTTGGTCATTATACAGGGAGGAACAGGAGCTTCTTTTTTACCCTCAACCCTCAAGTTTTCAACACCCCGTGGAAACATTGAGCGGCAAAACTAAGCTCCAAGATATTGTGTCGTGAAGTGCGATCTTTTCTCAACAAATTGTTTTTTTCGTCATCTGAATATCTGCTTTTTTAGAGAAGATACAGATGTTTGAAAAACTGCTGCAGTTTTCCGATATTTTATCAACAATGAATGAAAACATTTTTTTAGAGTTGCATGAACAAATGTTCTAAAATTCCATACTGTCCCAATCTACCCAATGGTCCATATTGGGCAAATTGTTCATCTCGATCACACTTTGGAGGCGGTAGTATCATGGTGTGGACTGGGGTATCACCACATGGCCGTACAGATCTTGTTCAAATTGAAAATGTGAAATCAAACACATGGGATAGGTATGCTAGGATTGCTAGGTAGACATGTTCGCAATAGACATCTATAAACCTTGCCTGCTTTGCGAGAAGCACTTTTTTTAAAATAACAAATAATTTTCAAGATGCACCAAAAGTATGCCATTCGCATGGCAGAAGTCATAGGGATACGATGTGACAATACGCGCTATTAATTTAAAAACATTTTGTTCATGCAAGTCTATAAAAATGTTTTCATTCATTGTTTTCTTCAAACATCTGTATCTTCTCTGAAAAAGCAGATATTTACATGACCAAAAAGGCATTTTGTTGAGAAAAGATCTCACTTCACAACAGATTTTAATGTAGCTAGATTTTGCCGCCCAATTTTTCCACAGGGTGTTTAAAACTTAAGGGTAAAAATGTGGCTTCTGTTCCTCCCTGTATAATGACCAAGTCATCGGTATTTTTCCAAAACCAAAATCATAGGTGATATCTCAAGACATAGGGCTACACTTTGGTACAAATTTCACTTAAATCGGACAACAAATAAAAAAGTTATGGGGATATCAATTTGACTCAAATTATTTTTGTCCGGAATTTATTGTCGGGGAGTGGTGTAAAAATGATCTCCACATACCTACACATAAATGGCACTGCTTTTCAACAATTCACCTCATTGCTTCTGCATGCTCTAAGTAATTTTATTCGCCGCTTTTTGTCATCAGGCACGCGAATGAAAATTTGTTTGGAAATGTCATAGTTGAATCCGAACACAGCGGCATAATGCAATATTTATATAAACTATCCTTGCTTTTCTTCAAAAACTATGAAATAAACTAACTCAATGTCACATCAGACTTCAAACATTCAAATGGTTGTCAAAGATACGCGTCATACCGTCAAAACTTTCCCGCGCTTTTTGCTTCGTTTGAATTTTCACAGCGTCGATGTCAATTTTGATTAACTACCTATTGTAAATTAATTAGTGCGATCTAAGGGCTGATATTTGGTATACCGTGTTTTTAGACATGAACGCACACTTTAAAATAAATAAATGAGAAAAAGAAAAAATGGGCAAGTTCCCTAGAGAAAAAACTAAAACGATTTTCAAAAATTCCGTTTTTTCCGGATATTTTCCGATGTTGACTTTCAAGACGACATTTTGTTGAGCATAGAAATACGAAACTTTGCCCACATTTAAACGAATTTGTATTCATCACGGTTTACGAGATCTCAATATATACAGAGTGATTCACGTAGGTCGTCCGCTAAGTATTTCGAGAACGGCTTTTCCAAAATCTTTTGAAATCTATATTATTATGAAAGTGTAATGCATCTATTAAAAATATTTTGTTGATTGCGTTCGTTGCCGGATCTACAAGTTTTTCCTAGTTAGGTACTTTCTTATTTGAAATGAAAAACACTCTGTATATTATTTGATTTTTGAATTCTGTATGAAATTCTGAATCACTTTTATAAAACATGTTATACATGATAATAGTTTCGTGAATATTTGTCATTTTATTAAAAAAATGACAAATGTCATTAATTTTTCTAAATAGGATTTTTCAGCAACAGCAAGGAACTGAGGCGTGAAAAATTGACTGCAGCTTTTTCAAATCTCAAAGCACACATAGACTCTTCCAAATATTAATTTCAAGAATGTTTTACATAATTGCGAAAAAAATCGATCACATACAATTTCGCTAATGGAAATGACTGAAACTCGCTCGGAAACTTGTTTTTTTTTAAATTGAACACCCTGTATTTTATGTTTGCAATGAACTCACCATTCAATTTTGGATAAAGAATGTTGACATTGTCCTATAGCTATCTTGAGCCATTTTTGAAATATTGAGGATTTCATAATAAATGTGCAGTTGATGAATGCCATTTATCTTGCCTTTAACAAAACAGCGATCTAGCAGCCTACGCGAATGCAACGTTATTGTTTCAATCAAATACGAAAAGTGAATAGGTACTACTTCTTTATAGATCGATCGCTAAATCTCGCATTTGATTGGAATCAAGTGGTGACTCGTAAAACAAGCTCAAAAAACAATTCACGTGATATGTTTCATAAGGTCCCCCATGGATGTCACAAAGGTTGAAATCAGCCGATACGATAAAAATAAGCTTAATATTGATCAAGAATTCAAAATAACTATTTCCGTTAATTATTATCAAATTATCATTTACAATGGCTAAATTAGTTGATAATAACTACAGTTTTCAACAGATTTATGATCTATTTGTAATTTTCGGCGAGTGCCAGAAATTTTTTGCGAGGAGCTGTCGAGTCTTCATTCATAAATATCCAGAATTTTCCACCCATGACTGTGACGAAGTTGAACCGAATACAGTCGAATTATGTCATGCATGGAAATCCAGTTATTCCAATACATCTTGCATAGCCCATCACTGGAAATGAACATAATGAAATAATGATCCTTGATTTTCTATTTTCATGCCATTTCCACGAGCATCGATACGGAACGTAGTGAACGACCTAGGAGTAAGTTTTTCATCAATACAGAGAATTCTTTCGAGAAACTCCATGTACAATTATAAAGCAAAACCCTACACGAATTGAAGCCTGCTGATTTCCAACAGGGAATAGACCTGTGCAAGATGTTGTCAATCCAAATCCAGGAGAATCCTAATTTTCTGAAAAAAATTATATGGAATCAAAATTCACAAGAGATGGAATATTCAACAGAAGAAATAATCATTATTGATCCACCGGAAATCCAAATTTTATAATTGAGAGAAATCATCAACAACCGATGTGTTCATTACATCCATGAGGAAAACTTGAATGAACAAAAATACATGTCAGACTTTATAGATAACTAACAGTACCCGTTGTTTTAATGTTATCGAATAATGTTGTAAGCTACACTCATAAACTTGGAAAACGACGAAATTCGTGTTTTATTAATTTCATCATAATGAAGTTTCAAGTCGATGTGATCAAAATTACATTTTTTTAATTGATTTATAAATTTTCACACCCACACACCTTTCACCCCCTCAACCGTTGAATTTTGGAAAACGACAAAACACATGTTTCATTGATTTCAATAAAGATAATTAATATAAAGTTTCAAGTCGATGTGAACAAAAAATTTTGTTTTTATTGATTATCATGCTTCTTGACATCTCCACCTCTTTAAAACCATATGATTAAAAATACTTTTTTTAATTTATGATTTTTTACACCTACACACTCCTTTCAGTCCTTTCACCCCCTCAACCGTTGAGTTTTGGAAAACGACGAAACACATATGTTTCATTGATTTCATTCAAAATTATTGATATCAAGTTTCAAGTCGTTGTGACCAGAAATACAAGTTTTTTAATTGATTTATGATTTTTCACATCCTCAGCCCTTCCACCCGCTTAAGGGTTGAATTTTCCCTTCATCAATTTTAATGAAGATTATTTATACGAAGTTTCAACAAGATGTTAGCAAATATACATAACCTTTCATCAATCAATGATTCTTTCCACCCCATCTCCTTTGAGCCCGACTTTGTCCCCCCTAGGGGTTGAATTTTGAAAAACGATACACGTGCTCAATCAATTTCATTGAAGATTTTCAATATGAAGTTTTAACTTGATGTTAACAACAATACATTATCTTTCATCAATAAACGATTTTTTCCACCCACTCCTTTGAGTCTGAATTTGACCCCCTCAGGGGCTGAATTTCGCAAAATAGCGTGACACGTATTCAATTAATTTCATTTGAGATTTATTATACGAAATTTCATTCAAGATTATTTATATGAAGTTTCAAGTTGATGTGACCAAAAATATATAACTTTTCATCAATATATGATTTTCACGCCTACCCAAACCCTTTTCACCCCCTCAGGGATGAAATTTCGTAAAATCCTTTCTTAGCGCACCTAGCAATATTTAGCAGAACAGCTTCTCAAAATTCCATGGCTCTATCTATAATAGTTTTGGCTCGGCGTTGATGACGCAGTCAGGACAAGCTCTTTTATAAGTATAGATTTGCCGTTGGGTTTGACTGCTCAGGTTTTGTATCAATTGGATGGCGCACCAACACATAGTACCTATGAGGTTGCGGATGAATTGAGTGAAATGTTTGAGGATCGATGGAAGTGGCCACCTAGATCCCCTGATCTTAACCTCTTGGACTTTTTTTCATGGGCCATATAAAAAATATTGTTTTTAATGGTGCACCTATAAATAATCGTGATGATCTCATTGATCGAGTCAACGCGGCCTCTGATGAACTTCAACCAGAGCAAATTAGAAGAGCTACGACATCTCATGTTCACAAGACCATTCTCATATGTTTAAGAAGAAATGGTACAGTCTGTTCATGGCTTTCCTGCGGTTACGTCATACTTTTCCGTCTCTCTCTTGCACATTGGAAAAAAAATCACGTACGTCTGGACGAGGGGCTTTCGGATCAATTTCACAAATGTCACATGTGAAGCGGTCAATCTACGACAAACGTCAAATACTGTGACGTGAACGCAGGAAAGCCATGAACAGACTGTAGGTACTCATATTAAATTGTTGTTGATCAATTAAGTCTTAGTCAATTATCAATTAAAGTTTTTTTTAGGTTGTTATACTGTAGGTAAACAGTTATTCATGGGAATCTTAAATTTCCTTGATTATTTTATTTCACGGTACATCTGATTCGCAACGTTAAGGTATTGTCGTATAGAACATATAATTATCCAACATTCACGTCTGACCACTAGAATTCCCATTCATGAAAGCAATGTTAAAGCACGTCGTTTGTTATGGAATTGTGAATATTTCAAGAGTGACTGACGATAAGCATAGGATAATATTAACATTTATTATTCAAAATTGGAAGCTTATTCCATTTGAAAAAATCGAGTTTAAGTCATTCCCATCAGCAAAAATGTGATCGATTTTTTTTCGCACACTCTGTAAAATTCTCCAAATATTTAGAAGAGTCTATCTGTACTTTGATATTTGAAGAAACTGCAGTCAAATTTTCACGTCTCAGTTCCTTACTGTTACTCGAGCTGTTACTGAGAAATCCTAGTTCGAAAAATCAAGGGCATTTGTCATTTTTTGAATAAAATGACAAATATTCACGAAACGTTTAGCATCAGACAAATAACATATTCCATAAAAGCTATTCAGAATTTCATACAGAATTCAAAAAGCAAATAATACGTCCCATTTGAAATAAGAAAGTTACTAGGAGAAACTTGTAGATCCGCGGCATCGCCGCAATCATCAAAATCATTTTGAAAGATGCGTCACAGATGCTCACCAGATTTCAAAAGATTTGAAAAAACCTTTCTCGAAATACTTGTATACTTAGCATCACATTTGTAGCATCCTGCATAAGGAACTGAGAAGTAGAAATTTGATAGCAGTCTCTTGAAATATCAAAATACACAAAGACTTTTTCAAAAATTTCAAAAATCCTACAATTTGCGCAAAAAAACATTCACATATTCGCAAATAATGGAATGGACTGAATCTAAATTGGTTCAAATAGAACAACCGGTATTTTATGTTTTTAATGAACTTATCTTTCAGTTTTGTATTTTCATTTAACAAAGTCCTTTATAGCTTCAACTTTTAGCCGATTTTGAAATACATGGTGATCGGTAAGTATATGGCATAGACTCGCCGGGAACGTACAGGGTCAACAGAAATTACCAGAACGGTCGATTATTTCAAAAGATGGAAAAAATTGTATTAAGTTATGAAAGATCCAACTTGCATTTTTTCAATGGAACCCCTTGTATATTGATAGATATTATAGTTCTTCCTTCAATTTTGAGCAAATATTGTTACACACAAAATGTCCCTGAATTCAACCGTTTTCGAGATATCCCGTTTTGAAAATGATATTTTCGCATCCTTAGACTGAACTATAAAACTCAAACGGTCTGCATTTTCTAGTCTCAACTACTTTTCAAGGGTTATTTCGAAAAGTTGAGGCAAATAAGTGCAGAATATTTTCGATCACGAACCGTTTGAGGTTTATAGTAGCATGTCAAAGGTGCAAAAATGTCATTTTTTAAACGCAATACCACGATAATAAGGGTTGAATTCAGGACGAAGGAGCTGAGTCTGGCATTTCTAGACGAGTAGTTTAATGAGATTTAACGGCTGTGTATCGTACATTGTTTTATTTCATACTGTGATACATTTTTTTTATCGGTTTGAAGTGTTTTCTTGTCAAACCATACACTTCATTGACCTCTAATACCTCTCAATGATACACTTATAGTGGCAGTCCGCCTCACATTCTTACCAGGAGATGGCGTCAGCCAGACAATGTCACCACTTGGGTAATAGATTGGTTAATTATATGTTACCAACATTCTATCTCGAGTCATCATTTCCTTGTGCTCAGTTCTAGTATCAATCACTGAATGGCAAATGTACCTTGGGAAAGATTTGATTTTCTAGTATTGTTTGAGTGATACGATTAGGTTTTAGGTCAAGTAATCGAGTAATTTCTTCAATCAGCCTTCCAGGGTGAAGATTCATTATATAAAGGATCCTTTATAATCAAGTAATGTTTAAGAATTTGTGATAAATACTTATTTGTCTACTAGTGCGGGGTTCAGTAGCCTGGCCTATAGTAGACTTATTGTACACCTTATATTTGTATTGATTTGTATGGATTATGAAATAAAAGACATTTATTATTATTATTATCATTATTATTAAAATCAAGAGATGGCGCCAGTCAAACCATGCTACCAATGCAATTTCACAATCTTTGATGATGCAAAATGTTATTTTTGGAGTAGTCAAGTGATTTTTTTCACAGACTCTGATGATGTAAAGTGTCATTTACCGGACTGGTTTTGGGTCCGGTGAATGATACTTTACGGTACAGTATGAAATAAAGATATTGACCTCGAAGTAGTTGAAAATGTCTTTCACAGATGAGGAAAAATGCTCGGAAAAATGTGATATTCCCTCAAATATTTTATCAAAATACTAAAATACCATTCACAGGTTAAAGCCAGTATGTTAACCTGATTTGACCAATTTTCATGAAAACTGCAGCTTTCCGAGGTCAATAATCTTTTAGTTTCTGGGGTTTTCATCAAATAATAGTATTTTCAGGGCAGCCAACAATTGCCGGGTGGAAAATTGAAATTAGTTCTTGAAGCTCTTTTGAGGAAATTATTTTTTCTTCAAACGTCAGTAAAACGGACATTGTTCGACTGAGTATCGGCCGCAAAGTTTTACTTTTCCTCCACCGGAGAAAAAGTAACTTTTTCTCCGCCGTAGGGGAAAGTAACCATGACAACAAAAACATGAGCCTGGCGTCGCCGCCCAAAGCTATATTCATGGCAAATTGAGAACATTATGTTTTTGCATAAATTATAAATTTGTCGACATTTGAAAAAAAAAAAGCATATTTTATTTGGAGGAAAAGTTACTTTTCATGACTTGCTTTCTATTATCTTGACACGAGCGCGTCATGAAAAGTATCACTTCTCCTCCATATGAAATAATATACTATTTTTTTCTTCATCACCCTTGAGATAGTTCCGGAAAGAAATATTTCAAAGAGGCATGTGGAGTTAAATCACGTTATCGAGATATTTTCTTTAATTTTTCCCCTATCCCGTGGATCAGGAAACCAGTGTCTGAGCGAGTGTTTTTTACATTTCCCAGCCTCTCTACCTCGTCAGCACGTGAACTGACCCCGACGGTTTTTCCGTATTATTCGTCGAACAACGGGCATATTTCTTTTTATTTCTGCTGTTAAATCTCGCCGTGAAAACTTCGTACACACCCCGCCCCTTTTCACGAATATCTTTTTATAATCTGCTGCGAAATTGATTTATTCAGGTACTGTTTCTCTGGATCTTCACCGGGAGAGATTTACTGGTTTTCTTTTAATTTATTTTCATCAACTGGTTGGGAACCAGCGATGGCGATGTACAAATGGACAAAAGACTGATTGTTTTTTATGAATATTCACTTATTTTTTCATTTTCGTACAGTCAAACAGTATGGGGGTGTTAAAAAGTTTTGTACCTAACAAATACCTGGTGTCTCGTCGTAGTATTTTAATGTAACATTTCAATGACATGTGAAACAAAGAAGTATATTTCTCGAAAAAGGTTAATTCTATCGGAACAATCACCTAATCAATGATGATGAATGACACAATTTTTCAAAGTTATGGAAAACATGATCTTTCCATAACTTTAAATTTTTTTTTGTCATGAGAGTATCCTGAATTGAAAAGGGACAATATTTTTAGTTTTTATGGAATCATATTGATATGTTACAAATGTAAACTGCGTAACCCTGTCTAACTTGTTCGGAAATACTTATTCAGAATTTCATACAGAACTCAAAAATCAAATAACATACATGATGTAGATATTTATAGTAGTTGAAAGTTGCATTACACTTTCATATCGACTCAAACCAAGATTCGAAACGTTTGGAAAAGCCGTTCTTGAAATACTTCCAATAGACTTCCTACTTGAAACACCGTGTATCCCAGAAATCCCAGGAAATTATACAGAACAACAAACAATTTAAGTATCGTTGGTGACAATATTGCTATTTATGTCGTATTTAAGTAATGAGATATTAGTTTTGATAAATCAAATTATTCCTCACTTCATGAGCATTAGGTACTCATTAGATAAAAATTGCGTATAGACGAAACTTTTGAAAACAAATTTTCATACCTTGCGCCATCTTTCTGGATCCAGAGAAACACCTCCTTCTACTCTATTCAGCTCATCCGCTAAAATTTTCCACGCCTCTACAATATTGGGATTGTTACTACTGTATCTTGCTAAAAGCAGCGGGTACTGCTTTATTGAGTCCAAATAAATCTCATAATGCGACGGTAGCACAATTTGGCTTGGTTTCCGGGTTATACTTAATGTTACGTTGTCACTTGATGGTAGTGATGTCAATATTCCTAAATGTTTTCATAGAAATTTTGTGACTTTGAAATCAAAACACTCACCGAGAGTTTCTAAAACCTGCTCTTGGTAAAGATCCTTGTAGTATTCAATCAGCTTTCGTTTTTTCTCATTATTTATGCCTTCCAATTCGTTGAACAAATGGGGTGTCTGTGGTCTCTGGGGTCTGGGAGGACATACATCTGAAATGACCAACACGTTCTCTGTGATAAGTTAGCTTCTTTTTCAGCTCAATCGAACTCACCTTGCTGGTCATTGACTGGTTCTACGTCGATTTCGTCACCCAGAATCTCTTCTTTTACCTTTCGATACAATGGTGTCCTATCACCATCTTCTGATGAAAATGTACAGACACTTATCTCATCATCAGAACCTGCTAATAATTGATCTGCAACTGATAGAGGGACTCTTTAAAGAAATAATGATTTCAAATTAGGCTGAATACCATTCATGTTCTTGGCAAGTTGTTCATGGTCTTCAGTTAAGTCTGTTTCTGAAGCTGTAAGCAAAAAACATCAGTCTTCAGTTATTAGGCGAAATTCAGGACGTACCATCTGGCAAGGAAACCGTTTGTATTTTTATCTCATATTCGGGAACATCACTGCTAATTGTATCATGGTCACCTAGAACAACAATAAAACTCAAATAATACATTTGTGGCATGAGCCTCACCATCATCCACTTCCATAGTCTCCATGTTGACCCGCACACCATCTGTGCCTTCTGGTAGATCTGTAAATAAGTTACCTGTAACCTGTAAGTAGTTCTGTGAAACGGATATATACTAACGTGAGTTCAAAGTCTGTTCTTCAAGATCATCAGGTTGAAGTTTGTATTCGCTTTTTGCGACATTGATTGTTGGTATCGGAAGAGTTGAAGTTTTCTTTGTCTAGAAATTAATCAGGTTTGGGGATCAAATCGTGACATTCACATCATTACCTTCGAAGGAGTCAAGATGTAATTCGATTCGAGGTACATTAACAACTCCATTTCAAGGCTGGTCAATGGAACATGCTGTTGTGGACATCGTTGCAATTGGAAATGCAACATCCGCACTAGCTGTTGACGCAAAATCTACATTAAGCCTTTTTTTTTATCGAAAATGATCCAATCAGGACTTCTTCGATATAGAAAAAATCGAAGATTATCTTCGTGGAATTTGAGCTTTTTTCAACACACCACAGAATGTTAATAATTTTTGGGATGGTGTCCAATAAAGTGCAGGACACTTGCTTTCCAACATGGAAATCTTTACCCAAACTCAAATAACGATATATTTTCGAAATGGAAAGAGATATCGAGTTGCGGTCTTCGGAAGGTCCTTGACCAATTCTTCGGAAACAGGTGCATGTAATGAAGTGGTATATTATTCCCTTTGTGTATCCACAATGAAGTGATTTATAACATTTTTTTAAAGTTGCCTTTAACTCATGAACCTTTACCCGGGCGGGTACCTCAATGGTGCCAATATTATAAATTAAAAATTTTAGGTAGACATGACATGGAATGTTTTGTTGATCACTAGAAATATGAGAATTTTCAAGCACTTCTAACAAAAAAAAAATCTTTTTGTGTTACGTCACGGAAAACAGCTTTAGAGTGAACAGATGTGGGTGAGATTGGCCATCAAGCTGATAATTTGCATGTTCAATTTGAAAACTTGGTTTAAATCGCATCATGTTAAGTAGCTTTTTACTTTTACTGCTTTTAACTGCACGCCATGCACTGGAGTCAATAAGGTTCAATAAGCGCCTGAATCTTTTCTCTGGTCCAAAATCCACTTTATTTAACGGTGTGGGAAAAACCCGATTCTCGAGAGAAATCCACACAATTTTTCGAAAATTCCTGAGATTGAGTTGTAGCCCAAAAATTTTAGAGACTCTTTTTTTGGGATTAATTCCAAATATGGATAAAAACATTTCCAAGATCAAAAATTGGGAATCTGACCAAACTTCGCTAAGAAAACATGACTTTCCTTTGTCCATCCTGTACCTATAGGTGGATAAATAGAAGATATACGAAAATATCGGGATTTGAATTTAGGTAAACATTTCTTTGTTGCAAAGCAACTGTCCAGCACTTGATTCATGAGAAATTTCTCCTCAATTTATTCTCATTCAGCGCAAAAGTGATAATGACAAAACTTGAGAAGAAAGAAGTGGATTGAATAAGATCTTCATTCGCCGAAAAAACTAGAGTTGCTTGGATTCACTTCCGACCATAACTAATTTTTATAAATCTCATGTCGTTAGAAAAATAAATAAAAACGCGATCGTTCGATAGAATATTGATGGCTGCGATTTTTCCCAAAATCATTTAGCACAACCGCAAAACAATTTTTTGACATTAAAAAGACCATATATTTTTTAATGACTATTAGTATGGAGGACTATAACTAGGAGACGAATCGAATGCATAAAAAGTGGGCCAGAATTCAAATCGTAATTCAGCTTCAATTGTTACCCACAGATGGCGAAGAGTCGTTAGCGCTTTCATGTCAAACAAAAACGATCACCTAGGTAACCATAATGAAAATATTTTTATCAGTTATTTGGCTCTCATTATTTGATGATGGTAGGTATCATCAATATATTTTTTGTGATACATTATTCTGGAACTGAACCTCTCCGAGAATTTTTGTATTTTTCTGTTCAATTGCATTACTTGAGAGGGTAACTGAGCGACGTCATATCCTACATTGGCAACAGTCATCAATAAACAAACAATGGGCTTGAAACACGATCTTGCGACAATTCAACCTTAATTTTTGCCTTATAGAAAATGAATTGTATGTGTATTGTAGAGTAAAAATTTGGAATAAATTAAGAAAATTGTGATAAAAGTCTGTTGACAATCATTGACAAGCAATAAACGTTACCATGACAACGAGTAAACAAAAGCGCTACTATCAGCAGCGCCCTCAAATGAACTAACGAAAAAGAGGGACAGAAATTTCAAGGATATTCGTATGTTGATTCATCTCCTAGTTACAGTCCTCCATAACTATTAGTACCAGTTTGGAATCGTTTCCCTAGAGATAAGTGAAATGTTTTCTCTTGGAGTCCATGTCAACAATTTTGTTATCGGTTGCGTAGGCTATAGCAACAGTTAAATTTTATTAAATTAACAAAAATGATCTTGAATAAAGTATTCCATGATAAAAATCAAAAACAAGTACTTACATGTTGCCATTGCGCCATACTCAGTTTTCTGCCAAAATTATTTAATTCTGTAGTCAAGTGACTCCAAAATAGACTGAACTCGGGGTAACTTAGTCCCCCATTATCGTATGCCTTCTTCAAATAGGACAAAAGAGTTAACTGAAAGTTTCGACTTTTCTTGAACTCAATATTTTCGAAATTCATTTTTCTCTGCTTCTCATGAGGAGGTTGTCGAAGAAATGGTAGTTTGCTGTGGTTGCCAGAGAGAAGATATTTGGATTGTTTGTTGAGTTGTTCACGACAACCTTTCCTAACAGGAATGATCAAGTAGGCATGAATTGTCAAAATCATTTTTGAATTAGAGATCCTTGATAATAGGGGAAACTGGGGATGATTCAACCACCAGCCTTATTTCAATCCACAAATTTTCATCCAGTTCATTTCTCGCGGGCTATTTGGCTATTTGAACGTGGGGTTTTAAGTATTTAGTATTGACACGTCGTTGATATTGGTCTGCATATTAAATGTAGTCTGTCCGCGAAAACCAGTTTTTATACAGGGTGTCAGTGGAAGGTCTTCACAAAATCTCACCACACATTGCCGAAGTCGAAATAAGCTGATTTGGAGCAACTCACCTCTTTCCGAAATAGCTGCGTTTCCTAAATACAGGGTTGTGAAGTTGAAAAATTAAAATCAAATTTTTCAAAATGTGTGTTTTTTTTTTAAATTAGTATCCGGTGGTTTTTTGGGATGCGAAGCCTGATGTGAACCTCTTTTCATTGTCTCCGTTAGAGGGCAATCTACACTGCACATCTGTTGATTTAAAATAGTCATAACTTTTTTCCCAGTGTAGTTATTCACTTTTTTTGTAAAGAAGATTGTTTTCTAGGCATTTCTGAGCAAAACATGTGCTCTTGTTATAACCGGCTAAAGTGAGCCCTTTTTGGAGATATTTTGATTTTTAGTGTTCGACGTCCCATCGGAATATTCAAATCTCTTTGGTTAAAAAAATTGTTGTTACCTTCAAGGATCAAATTTGGTCAATAAATAAGTAATATTCAAATTTTATAGGTTGACATAGCTTCAGGGGACAAACAAATGATAACGAAAGCAAGAATAATATCGGTCCACGTCCACGCTCATAGACTGATAATAATCTCAATTTTGATAAGGTTTTCCTGCTCGATAAAGGTATGGCAACCTACAAAATCAAAATACTACTAATTCCCTGAACAAATTTTATCCTAAGGGTAAGTAATTTGAATATTCTGGGGCGGCATCGAACACTTAAAACCAAAGTATCTCGAAAACAGCATCTTGTGCTCAAAAGTATCTAGAAAACCATTTCCTTAACAATTCACAAGAAAAGTTCAAAATCATACTTAGAGAAAAGTTGTGGCCAATTTAAACCCTCAGAAGTGTGCAGCGCCTTCAAACGGCCACAATGAAAAGAAGATCATATTCAAGTTTCGCATCTCAAAAAACCTTCGGGTACCAATTTTTGATAGTATAATACTTTGAAAAATGTCCACTTGCTCTGAAGAATTCGATTATTCGATTTTTCTTGTTTAACTTTGCCACCCTGTATCTAAGAAATGAAGCAATTTCGGAACGAGATAAGTCTTTTTAAATCGCCTTACTTTGACGTCAGAAATATGTGGTAGGATTTTGTAAAGACCTATTAAATACACCCTGTATAATCTAAATTGGAAATCAGCAATTTTTATGGTAAGATTGTGAAAATATCTAATTTTGTGCTATGCCTTCTAGCTTCTAAATAGGCGTTTTTACATAATATCACCAGAATTATTCTTGTTTTCGCTTCTCATTCCTGTATATAACATTACCTTTTAAAAACACGTTCCGCACTCAAGTTTCATTGTTAGTAATATAAGGTTGCGGTGAGGCCGGGCTGGCGCAACGTGTGCGTTGAGTCAGTAAGTGGGAACCGGCCCGGTGCTATGGATTTGATCCCCAGCAATGGCAATAGGCCGTAAAATGTCGAATGCCTGGTATTTTAGCGGAACCCACGAGGCCGAGTGGAAAAAGTATAGTTGTTCTCCCTATTCACTCCGGTAACCAGGCCGGAGAGAATCAGATATTCTTGTAGGAAACGAAGAACAAAGATACACAATCGCCAGTCGGTAGATTCCATCGCGAGCGCGGCTGTTTCTCCAGTACACATTGGTAGTTCAGTCTGTGCTCCGATGGGGTCGAGGACCGTGGTTCGGAGTACACGTTAAAATGTAGGTCCCATTGCAAGGGATGTAAAAACCGGTCCCTCCCCTACCCTACAATCCGGTCTGCCATCTATGACAAGCCCTTACATATCTATATATACTGAGCTGGCAAAATTGCCTAGCAGCAGTGCCAACCGTCCCTACAACCAATGATTGCATCGTTATACGTTCGGGTATCGGACGAATCACAATTCAGACGAAAATGACGTCCGAGATGACGTCAGTCGGCTCCGATCCGGTTTCGAAATTCAAATACACATCTAAAAAAAGATAACATATGGTTCACACTTAACAATGAGAAGATATTTTACTATATACCAAAAGCTGTGTAATAACTTGCCCTCAAACAAGCTTAAAAACGGCCGACACTAAACTTGGTAAAAAAAGTTTTAGGACCCTGAAATACGGATATGTTATGACATTTAGATGACACACCGATGACAGGAACGTCAATAATGGAGCTCGGTGACGTCACCAATAGGATCGATTCGGTTTGACGTTCGTGCATTTCCGATTCGCTAGTTACGGCGCAACCTTTACATATCAATTAACCTTGTGCCGTACTCATATTTTGTTGATTTGAATAACATATGACACACCTTCGGGTACAATCAACCAGCAACCAGCCGTTGCGTTGTGGGGGTGTGCCTAAAATTTCATGAAACTTTGATGCTGCATCAGTGATCAAGGAATAAATGCTGCATTTGAGAACTTCAATCCATTTGCTAGTGAACGTGTCTGGCGATTTTTTTCAAAAATGTGTTTAGGGCCTTCTTGTCACGTTAAAAAAAAACCGGGTAAAAATTGATTTGGTTTCTGTGTAACTAAAAAAAAAGGCTAGAACCATTCGAAAGGGGGGCAATTTTTTTTGTACTTTCTGAAAATTTCACGCAATAATTGAACAAAGGATAGTCTAGCTATTAGTAGAAAGCAACCACTGGTATCTTCGAAAGAAGAAGTTTCAATTATGGCTTAAGCATTCTACAAGATTTTGGGTTTTTCCGCATATCTTCGGAAGTATTTAGAAGTTTTCGAATAACGCCTCGGTATTTTATCGACTTTCAAAATGCGCAACTGCCAACTTTTAAACGTCTACCGCCGTCCATCCGTCCGCAAGTCTGAAAACACAAATGACGCTGGGTATCGTACCTCGTACCTAGTTGTTGTTCCCCTTCTCCCTCGTCCAGACCACGATACATTCATACACATTAGTCTCGTGTACTAAACTTGTTTCTATTGCGCAGTGACGTCATTGCATGCAGTTTCCATGTTTACCATGATGATATGCGGAGAGTAGTTTATTAAGGTTGTTTTATTGTTTCATAAGAAGACCAATCGATTCAACGCTGACTGGTTTGTGATTGTTCCACGAACAGACTTATAGTGTCTTGATAAGAATTACTCCAAGAGCTCAAAGACATTTTTGAGAAGGTATTTGAGGCAATATGAAAACTTGTGGAATCTTCTTCTATGATAACTCAATTCAAAAACGTAGACCTGGCTTGGGAGTTCGGGAGCAAAACCAAGATACAGGTTTTCAAAAAAAAAAAAAACCGTCTCAAAAAAAGTCGTGAGGCATCTCGTTTTGATTTCTGAAATTCTAGACCATAACACGCAATATATCTGTATTAAATATATGGTGACGGTGACATTATTGAATTAGCTTGACGACGACAAGCCGATTCAAAGTTCAGAGCCTGGCAACTATTTTTCGTTCAACAATAATAGTTGTTCAACTTCTATTGAAAGTATGTTCTCACTCAACGATTGTTATTCAATTCGACAGCAATTTCACGATGACCATTAAAAATCGCCTAGTGAGAACTTGACAGAACGATTGTCATCCAATTCGAAAGCGATTCCAAGTTGACCGATAAAACTCGCCTCGTGAGAACCAGGCTTTATTGAGGATTGAAAATAAAGGTGAGTTTGTATAATATTGTCCATTCCAAAAATTCTTAGCTTTATTAATTTTTTTGAAAAACTCACATCTATTTTCAATACTCAATAAGATAAAATGATACAAATTGGAGGTTTCCATTTGAAAAAAAATTTTGGCAGTTTCCTTAATTTTATTTTTGATGTTATTTTTGGGGCACCCTGTAATAATAGTTACCTATCAAAATATTGTGAAAAATCCTTCAAAGTAGGCCCATTTCAAAAATAAATTCAATACAAATTAAACAATAAACGCTTTCTTTTACGAAAAATTTACGTTTAAATAGGAACCTACAAACGTCATTTTTGACATGAAAACTCAAATATTTTAAAAACGCTCAGACTTATAAACATCATACATCAAATCTGCAAAGAATTTCACACACAATCCAAAAATGTAATAATATAGGATAATCCATTTGAACGGTATAAACCGGAAATCGCGCAACGTCACTATCGTTTTATTTTAATAAGAGCATCTCCGAAAGACTCTCCCTACAAATTTCTCAAAGAATCTCAATCGCTTTATTTCCCAAGATATTCTAATAGGCCACTTACCTTGGCGAACCCTGTATATCGAGAACTGACCCCATTTGCGAAGACGTACCTAGTAGGCGGGGTTAAGACATCAAATTTCAGTTAATATCGTAAATGTGGAGCTCATCAGTCAGTATAACCCCCCTAACTCATTTTTAAGGTGTACAGAGGGTGTCTATCTAAGAATGGCAAGGTGCCTGATCCCAGAAACTAGGCATCCCAGAGACTTGTGAAAAAAAATTACTGGGTAATATGGAATAGAGAAAATTCTGGAAATATATCAGAAGTTCCCGAGATAGCCACAAGATGGCGTAACGGTGCTATCAAAACACAAAATTGCTGTTTTTTCGTGATTCTTAAATAGGATCAAATATAAATGAGTACTGCTATGGATTCATAACAGATTTCCTTCAAATTTATTTTTTTTGATTTTTTTTTCTAGCATGTTGAATAAGACAGGGATCAGCTGTCAAACCTCACAACGCAAGAATGCTCATAACTTCAAAACAACTCAACCGATTGACGCGATCTTGGCCACATTTTGAAGAGGAGATTCTCCTCTTTCCCAATTTTGGGATTACAAATGATTCTGATCAGAAGTGACGATTTTATTCAATATAATATGCGGACGACGAACATTTTTTCAAATTTACACGAAATTTTTGAATACAAAGGCATAGTGAAAATAGTTCGTCTGGAATGTCGGATAATTTCACACATCTTTCATGCATTACACTTTTTTCTAGCTGTCAAAATAAATAAGCTAAATGCTTTTTTGTGATTATTTAATGCAAAAAGTCCTACTCTTTAAAGGTGATATCAGACGGTTCATTCCGAATGAATGTCAGAATAAAAAGTGAACCGTCTGATATCACCTTAAGATATAATTTGTTTGAAATAAAACAGTGACTGGGTGGTTACTAGGTAACGCAAAAATTTGTTAATATCTTCTTAACGAGGGCATCTTGAACAGTATCAGCGTGGCTTTTTTATTTCGAAATCTAGAAACAAGTGTAAAACATGAGAGGTGTGCAGAATTTTGTCGAAAATTCAGACGAACAATTTGCAGTATACCTTTGCATTTGAACATTTTAAGTAAATTCAGAAAATGTCCGTCGTCCGCATATTATACTGTAAAATTGTCTGTTTTGATCGGAATCATTTGGAATCTCAAAATTGTGGAAGGGAAATCTCCTTTTCAAAATGAGACCAAGATCGCGCCAATCGGTTGAGTTGTTTTAAAGTTATGAGCATTCTTGCATGAATGCTAGAAAAAAACATGCTAGAAAAAAAAACGAAAAAACAAATTTGAAGGAAATTACTCAATGAATCCATAGCGTTACTCATTTATATTTGTTTCCATTTAAAAATCACAAAAAACAGCAAATTTGTGTTTTGATAGCGCCGTTACGCCATCTTGTGACTATCTTGGGAACTTCTGATATATTCCCAGCATTTTCTCTATTTCATATTACCCAGTAATGTTTTTTCCGCAAGTCTCTGGGATGCCTAGTTTCTGAGATCTGACACCTGGCCATTGTTTAATAGACACCCTGTACAGAAAAAAAATTGATACAAAAGGGTCTTGGTCTATACTGAATTTTTCAAATTGATCATCATCATTTATACAGGGTGTCCCAGAAGCTGTCCACAGCACTCAACTTTGAAAAAAGATAGATCTATATTATCATTATCTTTTGTCGTTTTCGAGATAAAGGCTGTTTGATTTTGTGAAAAATACGAACTTCACTATACTTTGACCCCCCTCTAACACATTTTATACGAGGTGTACAAAAAGAGTTTGTATGCAAAAGTTGTTTGATTATACTGAATATTTTAATTCTAACAGTATCGTTTATACCTACGGGGTGTCCCAAAAGCTGACCACAGAATGCAACTTCAAATTTCACATGAGACATCCTGTATTTTATTTCATTTTCAGATTCTATGTTGAATTCTTAGTTTAATCAGTAAAATATGGATCTTTCTTATCTACGACCGTTTTTGAGATGCTGTTGAAATTCACCTCATTTTTAGTGCTACAATACATAATAAAGTGTAAGCCTTTTGAAAATGGAGAGTAGCATTTTTTGAACTAAACTAATCCTGTTTTATCTTTTAAGAGGCAGACTAAGCTTCAAAGCAATCTTTATTCAACATGGTTATCAAGAAACAAATCCTGAATTTCGGATTTTTCACAAAATTGAATAGAGTTTACCTAGAAAGTGGCAAAAGATGTGATAGATTCATTTTATATAAATTTGACTCAGAGTTAAACGTATAATCATGATCTAAAAATAAAATTAAATACAGGGTGTCTTATTTAAAATTTAAAACTTGGGTATACGGTTTTCTGTTATTCTCCGTTTTTTTCAAAATTTTCTTGTATAGACACAATCTACCGTCGTCAAGGATTGCAAATTTACTGACGGAAAGGAGAATTTTTTTTTACGTTAGTCAGGTTAGTTTGGGTTGGTTTTGGTTAGTAGGAGTTAGTTTTTCCTGGCATAAAAATATGGATATCTATGTTGTTATGTTATCTGTAATGAAAATCAAATTTAATAATTTTTTGCTCCGCCAGTAAATTTGCAATCCTTAAAGTCACATTCTATGGCTATATAAGAAAATTTGAAAATCATCAAAAAATAACAGAAAACCATATAAGCAACTGTTAAAACTTTTGTATAACACTTTTTTTTCTACACCTTGAGTAAAATGAGTTAGAGGGGGGTCAAAATATTGAATATTCCACAATATTCGACAGGTTTTATCTCGAATGCGACAAGAGATAAGATTAATATATCTCATACACATTTGACTTGGAATTTAACGTAGAATCTAAAAATGAAATAAAGTACAGGGTGTCCCATTTAAAATCTCTAAGTTGGGTGCTGCGGACTTCTTTTGGAACACCCTGTATAAATGATACTGCTAAATTAAAAAAAATAAATAAAAATAGTATAAACCAAACAACTTTTGTCCACAACGTTTTTCTGTACACCTTGTATAGAATGAGTTAGAGGGGGGTCAATATATGGTTAATCACCCTGTACAAAATTTCAAAGCCCGTCTTCTTCAAAATACGATTTCAGTCGATCCCCTTTTCCCTTTGATTTTTTATTCAAAATGGCACTCAGCTGTCATTTTGACATTTTCAGCTGTCACCACTATGTCAAGAAATCCTCACATAATATGGTCTGTGCAAATTTTAATCTCATATATCAAACGGTTTAAAAGTTAGAAGTAAGGGACCTTTTGAGCCGCACTTTACGTAAAATATCATTTTGCGTCAGTAAAAACATTTGGAGGCCATTTGACCACGTAATATCAAACATCGACTAAACACATACCATTAAATTGTGAAGAATATAATCACAATACAAATGAATAATGAACAATATGAAACAAATTCCATGAAGCAAAGTAGGACCAGTGCTGAGAATACAGAGTTGGGAATAACATAACAATTTTTTTTATTATTTTTCATCCAGGTTCATCGGTTTTCAGTTTTAATCAGATTGACCATATGAAATTAATAATATTTGCTCTAGACAGCATACTCATACACCATCAAGTTGTCCGTAAATAGTAATATAACGTTTTTCCTGGTTGTTAAGACATTTTCCCATTCTTATCTTGGATTTTATTCTCGCCCTCCAACCATTGATAATCTGAAAACAAAATGAACATTGATTTGCGTAGATCGACAATAGAATAATAATTGTTTACTTTTTTCCATTCCCCAACGGTTTTGGGAGAGTGGGCGATAATTTGATTCATCTTTTCCGTCATGGTCAACCAGGTGAGCTCAAATCTTCTGCGATGCATTATTGAGCTGTTAGAGCTTAGCAAAAGTATTGGGTCTATGGTCAAATACTCCAAGTATATGTCGTAGAAATGCCAGTAGAGTCCTTTCTTGGATTTTTCTGCTCTCATTAGCATAGGTGCAACTATAAGGTGTTTTTGTTAGATCAATCACAAACGAGACACTGGTTTCTATTTATCGAAGCAAGGCAGTGAACGAACAATTGGAAGATTACATTAAATTAACACAATATGTGTTATGTGTCATGTTACACATATTGTTTTGATTTAACGTAACCTCTCAATTGTTCTGTCTGATCACGTGTACTTTGTTTCAGTTTACTGTCTTACTATGTCAAATAGACTGTAGTGCAGCAGCTGCTTCAGATCTCCGCCAGTTAAAAGTTATAAGGTTTCTATTTCATTGTTGAGATAGAAACAGAATAAAATATAAACATCTCGCCTCAAACGTCTCGTTAAGAAAATAGTGGTAAAAATGTAAATAATGGCTGTCTGTAAATTCAAAAATCTCCAGCGATTATTTATTCAATTTATGGTTTTGTTCCTCTTCAAGCCAAAAAGAGCAGCACTATGAGCATCACAATGATTCTTAATTTCAACTCCAAAAAAACTCAAGTTATCTTTTTGGTTCAAGATTGAACGGAGAGTCAAAAGATTATCAAAATCTATACGTGAAAGATATAATATAAGTGATTATGCTACTATTATCTGGAATAAGTGAGCATTTTGTCACAGAGAATGGAGTACATCATTGCAATTTTGGGAAAATGCAAAATGCCTCAAGGGAATTGGTTCAAATTTTCCAAACTAACCCTGTATTATTATCTATGATAAAATGCGCACTTATTTCGGACTCATCCTGTACGTATTGCCCATAATAAATGAAAAGTGCAATAATTGAATATGATGATCATACATTCATGTCTATTATTAATCTGACTTTCATTTTGGTGTAGGGCACTTTCCTATAAAAATTCAAGATTAAAGGCACAATATTTTTCTATCAGTTGAAAAGTTACCGGTTTATAGTTTAGAGTTCTAATCAACTTCTCCTCCACAGGTTTCAATTTCTTGTTATTACGCCTGCAGCGATATTTCACAGCAATTCTCCAGGCATTGAATATCTGCGAATAAAAATATTTTTATTTCATAAAGTATATTCTAGAGGCAATATTTATAGAACTACCTATCTAATTTTTGCTGAATTTCAATATGCCTTCGCGGTACGAAGTTGATATACTGGTCATTTATTCACGTGGGTGGTAACTAAAAAATTTCAATAACGGCTTGTCCAGATCTTTGGAATTTTGGTATGAGTATAGGTAGGAACATGCAATGCAACGTAAAAAAATATTTTGGTGACTACAGCGTTGCCGGATCTACTAGGTTCTCCTGATAGGTTTTCTTATTTTTAATACAGTAAAACAGTAGAACACCCTGTATACAGGGTGTTACTTAATGGTATGTCATAATTTTAAGGGGGAGTTCCCGGATAAATTTTAAGTCAAAAAGGTCATATATACTTGGGTCTTAAAATGCTTGGTTTTTGAGAAACAGGGTTTTAAAGATCTATTTTATTTTCAGTTTTTAATACATTTTCCTACATTTTCCAAAGACGGTTTGAAATATTGAACTGAATTTTGCCACAGGATATGATGGTATAGGAACACACTTTTTCCATCTCTATGTTTTTATTTTATTTTATTTTATTTAATTTTTTTAATTTTTTTTTATTTGTTTTTTACCCAAGTTTATATGACCTTTTTGACTTGGAAAATTTATCCAGGAACTCCCCCTTAAAATTATGACATATCATTAAGTAACACCCTGTATAATTTAATTTTTGAATGCTGTATGAACTTCCAAACAACTTTGATAGAATATGTTATATTATGTGCTATGATGAAAGTTCCAAATTTCATTTAAAAGATCACAAATAGATATCATTGATTGTATTTTACATAAAATTTATCAGTAAAGCATACAGGGTGCTACAAATTCGAGGCCAAGTATGGGGATCTCGTTAACCGAAATAGATACAGATTCGTTTAAATGCGTATTTCGGTGTGTTATAAAATTGAAGGACCGACGTTTCGTCTATGAGCAGCCATCATCATCTTTTTTTTTTTTAAATACTGTTCTGGATTTTTTAATACGGATTTTAATCTACTATGTTCCCAAACCAAAGATACATCGTACTCTTTAAAAAAGGAGTTTGTTTTTAATCCTAATATATTCTTGTCTCTCTCTAATACACGAGTTCTTATCTTAACGTCGATTATCTAATTTTATAACGCTATCTTGTAAAGGGCAGAAAGTGACAATGAAAAACTAATTTATATTTTGAAATATCTCTTCAAAGGGGGACCTGCCCATTTTTTTTTATTGTATTAAAGTGTGCGTTCATGTCCAAAAACACCGTATACCAAATATCAGCCCTTGAATCGCACTAGTTATTTTACAATCATTTATTGTAAAATAACTAGTGCGATTCAAGGTTGACATCGACGCTGGGAAAATTCAACAGAAACAAAAAGCGCGGTAAATTTTGACGTCATAACGCCTATCTTTGGCAACCATTTGAATGTTTGAAGTCTGAAGTGACATTGAGTTAGTTTATTTTGTAGTTTTTGAAAAAAAGAAGATGGTATTATAAATATTGCACAATACATTGGTATTATGAAATAAATACCACTAATTGTATTTTTACATTTTTAGAGATTTTATACTTAGGTACGTATTACTCCGCATATTTCATCATATTACAAATCAAAAAATGGACCTTGTTATTTCATTTTACATGTATCCTACAGTATTTCCGGCGATGAGGTATACAAAAGGACAAATGGACCAAAACTTTTTTCGATTTTTCGAGCAAAAGTCATCCTTTATAAGAATTTTGGCTCACTTAAGAAAAACGATTGTCGATGGAAAAAAACAAATTTTGTACAGGGTCTTTAAGAAGTCGGAATATCAATTTATTTCCAGAGAGAACTTCTTACATTCATA
Source organism: Orchestes rusci (assembly GCA_958502075.1). Lineage (NCBI taxonomy): Eukaryota > Metazoa > Arthropoda > Insecta > Coleoptera > Curculionidae > Orchestes > Orchestes rusci. The sequence continues at coordinate 29,077,892 of OY293306.1, read as the reverse complement.
ATATATTCAGAAGTTCTTAGCAAAGATGTAATTTTAGACATTCATTGGTTTACAGTGTTAATGATGGATCAAAGAAGACACACTTTTTTTATTTCCAATTATGTATTTCGAAGAAGGCCCAAAAATATATATTTTTAACGTGATACGATAGATATAATAGAATAAACCAATAATTATTATTAGTGATTAGTAGTTAAGTAGTAATAATTCATGTAAACCAATCGATACCACACCAAACAATATGATGATTACCCAAACACCATAAACCACTTTTCAGTGAAATACAGATTTGCATTGAAAACATCTTGGCTTCCCAATTTGTTTTCCTTTTTGCCAAAAACTTTCAAATATGGCGGGGTAATTCACGCTTTTGTTTTGAAAAAGAGATTATATTCTAATTTTTTTTTAAAGGGTATTCTTGTATAAAATATTGTTTTTTTCATCGACAATCATATTTTTTTAACAAGCATAATTTTTTTAAAAAATGACTCTCTCGAGAAACAATAATTTTGGTTCATAATTTGTCCTTTTGTAAACCTCATCGCCGGACATACTGTATACTGGTAAAATAAAATAAAAAGGTTCATTTTTTTAATCTGTCTGTAGTAATGTGTACACAAGAATAAAATCTCTCAAAATCTAAAAATACAATAATCAGGTAGGTAATGGTATTTTCTGTCAAAATACACTCCCCGACAATAAATTCCGGACAAGAATAATTTGAGTCAATTTGATATCCCTGTAAGTTTTTCAATTTTGAGTGTAGCCCTATGTCTCGAAATATGACCCTTCATTTTGATTTTGGACAAATACTGATGGCTTGGTAATTATAGAGGGAGGAACAGTGGCTACTTTTCTACCCTTAAGTTTGCAAAACCCTGTGGAAAAATTGAGCGGCAAAATTCATCTTTATTATGTTCTATTGTGAAGTGCAATTTTTTCTCAACAAAATGCTTTTTTGGTCATGTCAATATCTGCTTTTTTAGAGAAGATACAGATGTTTAAATGAAGTGTTGCAGTTTCTCGATATTTTATCAACAATGAATAAAACCATTCTTATAGACTTGCATGAAGTTTAGCCCTATGTCCAAAGATATTATCCATGGTTTTGGTTTTCAAAAAATACCGATGGCTTGGTCATTATACAGGGAGGAACAGGAGCTTCTTTTTTACCCTCAACCCTCAAGTTTTCAACACCCCGTGGAAAAATTGAGCGGCAAAACTAAGCTCCATGATATTGTGTCGTGAAGTGCGATCTTTTCTCAACAAATTGTTTTTTTCGTCATCTGAATATCTGCTTTTTTAGAGAAGATACAGATGTTTAAAAAACTGCTGCAGTTTTCCGATATTTTATCAACAATGAATAAAAACATTTTTTTAGAGTTGCATGAACAAATGTTCTAAAATTCCATACTGTCCCAATCTACCCAATGGTCCATATTGGGCAAATTGTTCATCTCGATCACACTTTGGAGGCGGTAGTATCATGGTGTGGACTGGGGTATCACCACATGGCCGTACAGATCTTGTTCAAATTGAAAATGTGAAATCAAACACATGGGATAGGTATGCTAGGATTGCTAGGTAGACATGTTCGCAATAGACATCTATAAACCTTGCCTGCTTTGCGAGAAGCACTTTTTTTAAAATAACAATAAATTTTCAAGATGCACCAAAAGTATGCCATTCGCATGGCAGAAGTCATAGGGATACGATGTGACAATACGCGCTATTAATTTAAAAACATTTTGTTCATGCAAGTCCATAAAAATGTTTTCATTCATTGTTTATAAAATATCGAAAAACTGCAGCATTTTCTTCAAACATCTGTATCTTCTCTGAAAAAGCAGATATTTACATGACCAAAAAGGCATTTTGTTGAGAAAAGATCTCACTTCACAACAGATTTTAATGTAGCTAGATTTTGCCGCCCAATTTTTCCACAGGGTGTTTAAAACTTAAGGGTAAAAATGTGGCTTCTGTTTTTCCAAAACCAAAATCATAGGTGATATCTCAAGACATAGGGCTACACTTTGGTACAAATTTCACTTAAATCGGACAACAAATAAAAAAGTTATGGGGATATCAATTTGACTCAAATTATTTTTGTCCGGAATTTATTATCGGGGAGTGGTGTAAAAATGATCTCCACATACCTACACATAAATGGCACTGCTTTTCAACAATTCACCTCATTGCTTCTGCATGCTCTAAGTAATTTTATTCGCCGCTTTTTGTCATCAGGCACGCGAATGAAAATTTGTTTGGAAATGTCATAGTTGAATCCGAACACAGCGGCATAATGCAATATTTATATAAACTATCCTTGCTTTTCTTCAAAAACTATGAAATAAACTAACTCAATGTCACATCAGACTTCAAACATTCAAATGGTTGTCAAAGATACGCGTCATACCGTCAAAACTTTCTTTTTGCTTCGTTTGAATTTTGACAGCGTCGATGTCAATTTTGATTAACTACCTATTGTAAATTGATTAGTGCGATCTAAGGGCTGATATTTGGTATATCGTGTTTTTAGACATGAACCCACACTTTAAAATAAATAAATGAGATAAAGAAAAAATGGGCAAGTTCCCCAATGTGGTCAGAGAAAAAAACTAAAACAATTTTCAAAAATTCCGTTTTTTCCGGATATTTTCCGATGTTGACTTTCAAGACGACATTTTGTTGAGCATAGAAATACGAAACTTTGCCCACATTTAAACGAATTTGTATTCATCACGGTTTACGAGATCTCAATATATACAGAGTGATTCACGTAGGTCGTCCGCTAAGTATTTCGAGAACGGCTTTTCCAAAATCTTTTGAAATCTATATTATTATGAAAGTGTAATGCATCTATTAAAAATATTTTGTTGATTGCGTTCGTTGCCGGATCTACAAGTTTTTCCTAGTTAGGTACTTTCTTATTTGAAATGAAAAACACTCTGTATATTATTTGATTTTTGAATTCTGTATGAAATTCTGAATCACTTTTATAAAACATGTTATACATGATAATAGTTTCGTGAATATTTGTCATTTTATTAAAAAAATGACAAATGTCATTAATTTTTCTAAATAGGATTTTTCAGCAACAGCAAGGAACTGAGGCGTGAAAAATTGACTGCAGCTTTTTCAAATCTCAAAGCACACATAGACTCTTCCAAATATTAATTTCAAGAATGTTTTACATAATTGCGAAAAAAATCGATCACATACAATTTCGCTAATGGAAATGACTGAAACTCGCTCGGAAACTTGTTTTTTTTTAAATTGAACACCCTGTATTTTATGTTTGCAATGAACTCACCATTCAATTTTGGATAAAGAATGTTGACATTGTCCTATAGCTATCTTGAGCCATTTTTGAAATATTGAGGATTTCATAATAAATGTGCAGTTGATGAATGCCATTTATCTTGCCTTTAACAAAACAGCGATCTAGCAGCCTACGCGAATGCAACGTTATTGTTTCAATCAAATACGAAAAGTGAATAGGTACTACTTCTTTATAGATCGATCGCTAAATCTCGCATTTGATTGGAATCAAGTGGTGACTCGTAAAACAAGCTCAAAAAACAATTCACGTGATATGTTTCATAAGGTCCCCCATGGATGTCACAAAGGTTGAAATCAGCCGATACGATAAAAATAAGCTTAATATTGATCAAGAATTCAAAATAACTATTTCCGTTAATTATTATCAAATTATCATTTACAATGGCTAAATTAGTTGATAATAACTACAGTTTTCAACAGATTTATGATCTATTTGTAATTTTCGGCGAGTGCCAGAAATTTTTTGCGAGGAGCTGTCGAGTCTTCATTCATAAATATCCAGAATTTTCCACCCATGACTGTGACGAAGTTGAACCGAATACAGTCGAATTATGTCATGCATGGAAATCCAGTTATTCCAATACATCTTGCATAGCCCATCACTGGAAATGAACATAATGAAATAATGATCCTTGATTTTCTATTTTCATGCCATTTCCACGAGCATCGATACGGAACGTAGTGAACGACCTAGGAGTAAGTTTTTCATCAATACAGAGAATTCTTTCGAGAAACTCCATGTACAATTATAAAGCAAAACCCTACACGAATTGAAGCCTGCTGATTTCCAACAGGGAATAGACCTGTGCAAGATGTTGTCAATCCAAATCCAGGAGAATCCTAATTTTCTGAAAAAAATTATATGGAATCAAAATTCACAAGAGATGGAATATTCAACAGAAGAAATAATCATTATTGATCCACCGGAAATCCAAATTTTATAATTGAGAGAAATCATCAACAACCGATGTGTTCATTACATCCATGAGGAAAACTTGAATGAACAAAAATACATGTCAGACTTTATAGATAACTAACAGTACCCGTTGTTTTAATGTTATCGAATAATGTTGTAAGCTACACTCATAAACTTGGAAAACGACGAAATTCGTGTTTTATTAATTTCATCATAATGAAGTTTCAAGTCGATGTGATCAAAATTACATTTTTTTAATTGATTATAAATTTTCACACCCACACACCTTTCACCCCCTCAACCGTTGAATTTTGGAAAACGACAAAACACATGTTTCATTGATTTCAATAAAGATAATTAATATAAAGTTTCAAGTCGATGTGAACAAAAAATTTTGTTTTTATTGATTATCATGCTTCTTGACATCTCCACCTCTTTAAAACCATATGATTAAAAATACTTTTTTTAATTTATGATTTTTTACACCTACACACTCCTTTCAGTCCTTTCACCCCCTCAACCGTTGAGTTTTGGAAAACGACGAAACACATATGTTTCATTGATTTCATTCAAAATTATTGATATCAAGTTTCAAGTCGTTGTGACCAGAAATACAAGTTTTTTAATTGATTTATGATTTTTCACATCCTCAGCCCTTCCACCCGCTTAAGGGTTGAATTTTCCCTTCATCAATTTTAATGAAGATTATTTATACGAAGTTTCAACAAGATGTTAGCAAATATACATAACCTTTCATCAATCAATGATTCTTTCCACCCCATCTCCTTTGAGCCCGACTTTGTCCCCCCTAGGGGTTGAATTTTGAAAAACGATACACGTGCTCAATCAATTTCATTGAAGATTTTCAATATGAAGTTTTAACTTGATGTTAACAACAATACATTATCTTTCATCAATAAACGATTTTTTCCACCCACTCCTTTGAGTCTGAATTTGACCCCCTCAGGGGCTGAATTTCGCAAAATAGTGTGACACGTATTCAATTAATTTCATTTGAGATTTATTATACGAAATTTCATTCAAGATTATTTATATGAAGTTTCAAGTTGATGTGACCAAAAATATATAACTTTTCATCAATATATGATTTTCACGCCTACCCAAACCCTTTTCACCCCCTCAGGGATGAAATTTCGTAAAATCCTTTCTTAGCGCACCTAGCAATATTTAGCAGAACAGCTTCTCAAAATTCCATGGCTCTATCTATAATAGTTTTGGCTCGGCGTTGATGACGCAGTCAGGACAAGCTCTTTTATAAGTATAGATTTGCCGTTGGGTTTGACTGCTCAGGTTTTGTATCAATTGGATGGCGCACCAACACATAGTACCTATGAGGTTGCGGATGAATTGAGTGAAATGTTTGAGGATCGATGGAAGTGGCCACCTAGATCCCCTGATCTTAACCTCTTGGACTTTTTTTCATGGGCCATATAAAAAATATTGTTTTTAATGGTGCACCTATAAATAATCGTGATGATCTCATTGATCGAGTCAACGCGGCCTCTGATGAACTTCAACCAGAGCAAATTAGAAGAGCTACGACATCTCATGTTCACAAGACCATTCTCATATGTTTAAGAAGAAATGGTACAGTCTGTTCATGGCTTTCCTGCGGTTACGTCATACTTTTCCGTCTCTCTCTTGCACATTGGAAAAAAAATCACGTACGTCTGGACGAGGGGCTTTCGGATCAATTTCACAAATGTCACATGTGAAGCGGTCAATCTACGACAAACGTCAAATACTGTGACGTGAACGCAGGAAAGCCATGAACAGACTGTAGGTACTCATATTAAATTGTTGTTGATCAATTAAGTCTTAGTCAATTATCAATTAAAGTTTTTTTTAGGTTGTTATACTGTAGGTAAACAGTTATTCATGGGAATCTTAAATTTCCTTGATTATTTTATTTCACGGTACATCTGATTCGCAACGTTAAGGTATTGTCGTATAGAACATATAATTATCCAACATTCACGTCTGACCACTAGAATTCCCATTCATGAAAGCAATGTTAAAGCACGTCGTTTGTTATGGAATTGTGAATATTTCAAGAGTGACTGACGATAAGCATAGGATAATATTAACATTTATTATTCAAAATTGGAAGCTTATTCCATTTGAAAAAATCGAGTTTAAGTCATTCCCATCAGCAAAAATGTGATCGATTTTTTTTCGCACACTCTGTAAAATTCTCCAAATATTTAGAAGAGTCTATCTGTACTTTGATATTTGAAGAAACTGCAGTCAAATTTTCACGTCTCAGTTCCTTACTGTTACTCGAGCTGTTACTGAGAAATCCTAGTTCGAAAAATCAAGGGCATTTGTCATTTTTTGAATAAAATGACAAATATTCACGAAACGTTTAGCATCAGACAAATAACATATTCCATAAAAGCTATTCAGAATTTCATACAGAATTCAAAAAGCAAATAATACGTCCCATTTGAAATAAGAAAGTTACTAGGAGAAACTTGTAGATCCGCGGCATCGCCGCAATCATCAAAATCATTTTGAAAGATGCGTCACAGATGCTCACCAGATTTCAAAAGATTTGAAAAAACCTTTCTCGAAATACTTGTATACTTAGCATCACATTTGTAGCATCCTGCATAAGGAACTGAGAAGTAGAAATTTGATAGCAGTCTCTTGAAATATCAAAATACACAAAGACTTTTTCAAAAATTTCAAAAATCCTACAATTTGCGCAAAAAAACATTCACATATTCGCAAATAATGGAATGGACTGAATCTAAATTGGTTCAAATAGAACAACCGGTATTTTATGTTTTTAATGAACTTATCTTTCAGTTTTGTATTTTCATTTAACAAAGTCCTTTATAGCTTCAACTTTTAGCCGATTTTGAAATACATGGTGATCGGTAAGTATATGGCATAGACTCGCCGGGAACGTACAGGGTCAACAGAAATTACCAGAACGGTCGATTATTTCAAAAGATGGAAAAAATTGTATTAAGTTATGAAAGATCCAACTTGCATTTTTTCAATGGAACCCCTTGTATATTGATAGATATTATAGTTCTTCCTTCAATTTTGAGCAAATATTGTTACACACAAAATGTCCCTGAATTCAACCGTTTTCGAGATATCCCGTTTTGAAAATGATATTTTCGCATCCTTAGACTGAACTATAAAACTCAAACGGTCTGCATTTTCTAGTCTCAACTACTTTTCAAGGGTTATTTCGAAAAGTTGAGGCAAATAAGTGCAGAATATTTTCGATCACGAACCGTTTGAGGTTTATAGTAGCATGTCAAAGGTGCAAAAATGTCATTTTTTAAACGCAATACCACGATAATAAGGGTTGAATTCAGGACGAAGGAGCTGAGTCTGGCATTTCTAGACGAGTAGTTTAATGAGATTTAACGGCTGTGTATCGTACATTGTTTTATTTCATACTGTGATACATTTTTTTTATCGGTTTGAAGTGTTTTCTTGTCAAACCATACACTTCATTGACCTCTAATACCTCTCAATGATACACTTATAGTGGCAGTCCGCCTCACATTCTTACCAGGAGATGGCGTCAGCCAGACAATGTCACCACTTGGGTAATAGATTGGTTAATTATATGTTACCAACATTCTATCTCGAGTCATCATTTCCTTGTGCTCAGTTCTAGTATCAATCACTGAATGGCAAATGTACCTTGGGAAAGATTTGATTTTCTAGTATTGTTTGAGTGATACGATTAGGTTTTAGGTCAAGTAATCGAGTAATTTCTTCAATCAGCCTTCCAGGGTGAAGATTCATTATATAAAGGATCCTTTATAATCAAGTAATGTTTAAGAATTTGTGATAAATACTTATTTGTCTACTAGTGCGGGGTTCAGTAGCCTGGCCTATAGTAGACTTATTGTACACCTTATATTTGTATTGATTTGTATGGATTATGAAATAAAAGACATTTATTATTATTATTATCATTATTATTAAAATCAAGAGATGGCGCCAGTCAAACCATGCTACCAATGCAATTTCACAATCTTTGATGATGCAAAATGTTATTTTTGGAGTAGTCAAGTGATTTTTTTCACAGACTCTGATGATGTAAAGTGTCATTTACCGGACTGGTTTTGGGTCCGGTGAATGATACTTTACGGTACAGTATGAAATAAAGATATTGACCTCGAAGTAGTTGAAAATGTCTTTCACAGATGAGGAAAAATGCTCGGAAAAATGTGATATTCCCTCAAATATTTTATCAAAATACTAAAATACCATTCACAGGTTAAAGCCAGTATGTTAACCTGATTTGACCAATTTTCATGAAAACTGCAGCTTTCCGAGGTCAATAATCTTTTAGTTTCTGGGGTTTTCATCAAATAATAGTATTTTCAGGGCAGCCAACAATTGCCGGGTGGAAAATTGAAATTAGTTCTTGAAGCTCTTTTGAGGAAATTATTTTTTCTTCAAACGTCAGTAAAACGGACATTGTTCGACTGAGTATCGGCCGCAAAGTTTTACTTTTCCTCCACCGGAGAAAAAGTAACTTTTTCTCCGCCGTAGGGGAAAGTAACCATGACAACAAAAACATGAGCCTGGCGTCGCCGCCCAAAGCTATATTCATGGCAAATTGAGAACATTATGTTTTTGCATAAATTATAAATTTGTCGACATTTGAAAAAAAAAAAGCATATTTTATTTGGAGGAAAAGTTACTTTTCATGACTTGCTTTCTATTATCTTGACACGAGCGCGTCATGAAAAGTATCACTTCTCCTCCATATGAAATAATATACTATTTTTTTCTTCATCACCCTTGAGATAGTTCCGGAAAGAAATATTTCAAAGAGGCATGTGGAGTTAAATCACGTTATCGAGATATTTTCTTTAATTTTTCCCCTATCCCGTGGATCAGGAAACCAGTGTCTGAGCGAGTGTTTTTTACATTTCCCAGCCTCTCTACCTCGTCAGCACGTGAACTGACCCCGACGGTTTTTCCGTATTATTCGTCGAACAACGGGCATATTTCTTTTTATTTCTGCTGTTAAATCTCGCCGTGAAAACTTCGTACACACCCCGCCCCTTTTCACGAATATCTTTTTATAATCTGCTGCGAAATTGATTTATTCAGGTACTGTTTCTCTGGATCTTCACCGGGAGAGATTTACTGGTTTTCTTTTAATTTATTTTCATCAACTGGTTGGGAACCAGCGATGGCGATGTACAAATGGACAAAAGACTGATTGTTTTTTATGAATATTCACTTATTTTTTCATTTTCGTACAGTCAAACAGTATGGGGGTGTTAAAAAGTTTTGTACCTAACAAATACCTGGTGTCTCGTCGTAGTATTTTAATGTAACATTTCAATGACATGTGAAACAAAGAAGTATATTTCTCGAAAAAGGTTAATTCTATCGGAACAATCACCTAATCAATGATGATGAATGACACAATTTTTCAAAGTTATGGAAAACATGATCTTTCCATAACTTTAAATTTTTTTTTGTCATGAGAGTATCCTGAATTGAAAAGGGACAATATTTTTAGTTTTTATGGAATCATATTGATATGTTACAAATGTAAACTGCGTAACCCTGTCTAACTTGTTCGGAAATACTTATTCAGAATTTCATACAGAACTCAAAAATCAAATAACATACATGATGTAGATATTTATAGTAGTTGAAAGTTGCATTACACTTTCATATCGACTCAAACCAAGATTCGAAACGTTTGGAAAAGCCGTTCTTGAAATACTTCCAATAGACTTCCTACTTGAAACACCGTGTATCCCAGAAATCCCAGGAAATTATACAGAACAACAAACAATTTAAGTATCGTTGGTGACAATATTGCTATTTATGTCGTATTTAAGTAATGAGATATTAGTTTTGATAAATCAAATTATTCCTCACTTCATGAGCATTAGGTACTCATTAGATAAAAATTGCGTATAGACGAAACTTTTGAAAACAAATTTTCATACCTTGCGCCATCTTTCTGGATCCAGAGAAACACCTCCTTCTACTCTATTCAGCTCATCCGCTAAAATTCTCCAAGCCTCTACAATATTGGGATTGTTACTACTGTATCTTGCTAAGAGCAGCGGGTACTGCTTTATTGAGTCCAAATAAATCTCATAATGCGACGGTAGCACAATTTGGCTTGGTTTCCGGGTTATACTTAATGTTACGTTGTCACTTGATGGTAGTGATGTCAATATTCCTAAATGTTTTCATAGAAATTTTGTGACTTTGAAATCAAAACACTCACCGAGAGTTTCTAAAACCTGCTCTTGGTAAAGATCCTTGTAGTATTCAATCAGCTTTCGTTTTTTCTCATTATTTATGCCTTCCAATTCGTTGAACAAATGGGGTGTCTGTGGTCTCTGGGGTCTGGGAGGACATACATCTGAAATGACCAACACGTTCTTTGTGATAAGTTAGCTTCTTTTTCAGCTCAATCGAACTCACCTTGCTGGTCATTGACTGGTTCTACGTCGATTTCGTCACCCAGAATCTCCTCTTTCACCTTTCGATGCAATGGTGTCCTATCACCATCTTCTGATGAAAATGTACAGACACTTATCTCATCATCAGAACCTGCTAATAATTGATCTGCAACTGATAGAGGGACTCTTTAAAGAAATAATGATTTCAAATTAGGCTGAATACCATTCATGTTCTTGGCAAGTTGTTCATGGCCTTCAGTTAAGTCTGTTTCTGTAGCTGTAAGCAAAAAACATCAGTCTTCAGTTATTAGGCGAAATTCAGGACGTACCATCTGGCAAGGAAACCGTTTGTGTTTTTATCTCATATTCGGGAACATCACTGCTAATTGTATCATGGTCACCTAGAACAACAATAAAACTCAAATAATACATTTGTGGCATGAGCCTCACCATCATCTTCTTCCATGGTCTCCATGTTGACCCGCACACCATCTGTGCCTTCTGGTACATCTGTAAATAAGTTACCTGTAACCTGTAAGTAGTTCTGTGAAACGGATATATACTAACGTGAGTTCAAAGTCTGTTCTTCAAGATCATCAGGTTGAAGTTTGTATTCGCTTTTTGCGACATTGATTGTTGGTATCGGAAGAGTTGAAGTTTTCTTTGTCTAGAAATTAATCAGGTTTGGGGATCAAATCGTGACATTCACCATCATTACCTTCGAAGGAGTCAAGATGTAATTCGATTCGAGGTACATTAACAACTCCATTTCAAGGCTGGTCAATAGAACATGCTGTTGTGGACATCGTTGCAATTGAAAATGCAACATCCGCACTAGCTGTTGACGCAAAATCTACATTAAGCCTTTTTTTTATCGAAAATGATCCAATCAGGACTTCTTCGATATAGAAAAAATCGAAGATTATCTTCGTGGAATTTGAGCTTTTTTCAACACACCACAGAATGTTAATAATTTTTGGGATGGTGTCCAATAAAGTGCAGGACACTTGCTTTTCAACATGGAAATCTTTACCCAAACTCAAATAACGATATATTTTCGAAATGGAAAGAGATATCGAGTTGCGGTCTTCGGAAGGTCCTTGACCAATTCTTTGGAAACAGGTGCATGTAATGAAGTGGTATATTATTCCTTTTGTGTATCCACAATGAAGTGATTTATAACATTTTTTTAAAGTTGCCTTTAACTCATGAACCTTTACCCGGGCGGGTACCTCAATGGTGCCAATATTATAAATTAAAAATTTTAGGTAGACATGACATGGAATGTTTTGTTGATCACTAGAAATATGAGAATTTTCAAGCACTTCTAACAAAAAAAAAATCTTTTTGTGTTACGTCACGGAAAACAGCTCTAGAGTGAACAGATGTGGGTGAGATTGGCCATCAAGCTGATAATTTGCATGTTCAATTTGAAAACTTGGTTTAAATCGCATCATGTTAAGTAGCTTTTTACTTTTACTGCTTTTAACTGCACGCCATGCACTGGAGTCAATAAGGTTCAATAAGCGCCTGAATCTTTTCTCTGGTCCAAAATCCACTTTATTTAACGGTGTGGGAAAAACCCGATTCTCGAGAGAAATCCACACAATTTTTCGAAAATTCCTGAGATTGAGTTGTAGCCCAAAAATTTTAGAGACTCTTTTTTTGGGATTGATTCCAAATATGGATAAAAACATTTTCAAGATCAAAAATTGGGAATCTGACCAAACTTCGCTAAGAAAACATGACTTTCCTTTGTCCATCCTGTACCTATAGGTGGATAAATAGAAGAAATACGAAAATATCGGGATTTGAATTTAGGTAAAAATTTCATCGTTGCAAAGCAACTGTCCAGCACTTAATTCATGAGAAATTTCTCCTCAATTTATTCTCATTTACCGCAAAAGTGATAATGACAAAACTTGAGAAGAAAGAAGTGGATTGAATAAGATCTTCATTCGCCGAGAAAACTAGAGTTGCTTGGATTCACTTCCGACCATAACTAATTTTTATAAATCTCATGTCGTTAGAAAAATAAATAAAAACGCGATCGTTCGATAGAATATTGATGGCTGCGATTTTTCCCAAAATCATTTAGCACAACCGCAAAACAATTTTTTGAAATTAAAAAGACCATTTATTTTTTAATGACTATTAGTACCAGTCTGGGATAGTTTCCCTGGAGATAAGTGAAATGTTTTCTCTTGGAGTCCATGTCAACAATTTTGTTATCGGTTGCGTAGGCTATAGCAACAGTTAAATTTTATTAAATTAACAAAAATTATCTTGAATAAAGTATTCCATGAAAAAAATCAAAAACAAGTACTTACATGTTGCCATTGCGCCATACTCAGTTTTCTGCCAAAATTATTTAATTCTGTAGTCAAGTGACTCCAAAATAGACTGAACTCGGGGTAACTTAGTCCCCCATTATCGTATGCCTTCTTCAAATAGGACAAAAGAGTTAACTGGAAGTTTCGACTTTTCTTGAACTCAATATTTTCGAAATTCATTTTTCTCTGCTTCTCATGAGGAGGTTGTCGAAGAAATGGTAGTTTGCTGTGGTTGCCAGAGAGAAGATATTTGGATTGTTTGTTGAGTTGTTCACGACAACCTTTCCTAACAGGAATGATCAAGTAGGCATGAATTGTCAAAATCATTTTTGAATTAGAGATCCTTGATAATAGGGGAAACTGGGGATGATTCAACCACCAGACTTATTTCAATCCACAAATTTCCATCCAGTTCATTTCTCGCGGGCTATTTGGCTATTTGAACGTGGGGTTTTAAGTATTTAGTATTGACACGTCGTTGATATTGGTCTGCATATTAAATGTAGTCTGCCCGCGAAAACCAGTTTTTATACAGGGTGTCAGTGGAAGGTCTTCACAAAATCTCACCACACATTGCCGAAGTCGAAATAAGCTGATTTGGAGCAACTCACCTCTTTCCGAAATAGCTGCGTTTCCTAAATACAGGGTTGTGAAGTTGAAAAATTAAAATCAAATTTTTCAAAATGTGTGTTTTTTTTTTTAAATTAGTATCCGGTGGTTTTTTGGGATGCGAAGCCTGATGTGAACCTCTTTTCATTGTCTCCGTTAGAGGGCAATCTACACTGCACATCTGTTGATTTAAAATAGTCATAACTTTTTTCCCAGTGTAGTTATTCACTTTTTTTGTAAAGAAGATTGTTTTCTAGGCATTTCTGAGCAAAACATGTGCTCTTGTTATAACCGGCTAAAGTGAGCCCTTTTTGGAGATATTTTGATTTTTAGTGTTCGACGTCCCATCGGAATATTCAAATCTCTTTGGTTAAAAAAAATGTTGTTACCTTTAAGGCTGAAATTTGGTCAATGAATAAGTAATATTCAAATTTTATAGGTTGACATAGCTTCAGGGGGCAAACAAATGATAACGAAAGCAAGAATAATATCGGTCCACGTCCACGCTCATAGACTGATCATAATCTCAATTTTGATAAGGTTTTCTTGCTCCATAAAGCTATGGCAACCTATAAAATCAAAATACTACTTATTCCCTGAACAAATTTTATCCTTAGGGTAAGTATATTGAATATTCTGGGGCGGCATCGAACACTCAAAACCTAAATATCTCGAAAACGGCATTTTGTGCTCAAAAGTATCTAGAAAACCATTTCCTTAACAATTTACAAGAAAAGTTCAAAATCATACTGAGAGAAAAGTTGTGGCCAATTTAAACCCTCAGCAGTGTGCAGGGCCTTCAAACGGCCACAATGAAAACAAGATCATATTCAAGTTTCGCATCTCAAAAAACCTTCGGGTACCAATTTTTGATAGTATAATACTTTGAAAAATGTCCACTTGCTCTGAAGAATTCGATTATTCGATTTTTCTTGTTTAACTAACACCCTGTATCTAAGAAATGAAGCAATTCCGGAACGAGATAAGTCGTTTTAAATCGCCTTACTTTGACGTCAGAAATATGTGATAGGATTTTGTAAAGACCTATTAAATACACCCTGTATGATCTAAATTGGAAATCAGCAATTTTTAAGGTAAGATTGTGAAAATATCTGATTTTGTGCTATGCCTTCGAGCTTCTAAATAGGCGTTTTTACATAATATCACCAGAATTATTCTTGTTTTTGCTTCTCATTCCTGTATATAACATTACCTTTTAAAAACACGTTCCGCACTCAAGTTTCATTGTTAGTAATATAAGGTTGCGGTGAGGCCGGGCTGGCTCAACGTGTAAAGCGTTGGGTCAGTTAGTGGGAACTGGCCCGGTGCTATGGGTTCGATCCCCGGCAATGGCAATAGGCCGTAAAATGTCGAAGGCCTGGTATTTTAGCGGAACTCACGAGGCAGAGTGGAAAATGTATAGTTGTTATCCCTATTTACTCCGGTAACCAGGCCGGAGAGAATCAGATATTCTTGTAGGGAACGAAGAACAAAGATACACACTCGCCAGTCAGTAGATTCCACCGCGAGCGCGGCTGTTTCTCAAGTACACACGGAAACTATCAAGAGTTTTTGTTAGATCAATCACAAATGAGATAGTGATCTCCATTTATCAAAGTAACTCAGTAAAGCAAAACAAACTTCACGTGATCAGACAGACAGAACAATTGTTACATGTAACACATATTAACATAGCCCAAAATAGTAAATTATAAATACTGAACATATGTAAAGTTAAACAATCAACATCACAAACTTCAATGTCAGGAAAAGTGACATTTTGTGCCAAAAACACGAAAAAGTCAATTTCACTACAAAAAACGAACTTTATTTTTAGAATTTGAGTTAATTGTTCCATTTTTAGGTTTTCACTGACGACGGGAGCAGATTCGTTCAAAACGTTTGATATTGATAGGTTTTATCATTTACTAATAAATTTTTTTCAGGTTATATAGAAGATCGGGTGTATAAACACTAGTTTGATTGATATTTGATAGGGTGTGGCGAAATACCCAAAAAAAAAAAAAAAACTTGTAAGTTACACATATTGTTTCAATTTGACGTAACCTTTCAATTGTTCTGTCTGATCACGTGTAGTTTGTTTTAGTTGTCTTACTATAAACAATAGACTGAGCGCAGCAGCTGCTCCAGATCTTCTCCAGTTAAAATAGTCCTCAGTACAGCGTGGTATTTTCGAAGTGATACGTATAGTTGTGAAACTTTGTGAATTACTTCCTTATATCAAGTGTACTAACCCCTGAAAATAGTGACTTTGGGGGTGGCCATGTCTTCGCACACGCAACCTCTTGATCTTTATCACCTGACGGTATTACGAGGCGATATTTTGGTGGCCAAGTACACCATTCTTTTTTGACGAAAATTTTTGGCCACCAAAAATCACGCATGGTTTGATGGCCACCGAAACCTCAATATGTTAAACATCTGGAGGTTATGGAATTACATACATACAGTTCTGATTTTTTCAAAAATAATTCTCCATTCTGAAAAAATGGTTTACCAGGCCACCAAAATATATATCGCCTCGTACTACCGTCAGGTGATAAAAATTAAGAGGTTGCGTGTAGTGTTGCACAAGACAAGAATTCTTGTCTTGAAAACTAATTTCTTGTCTTGTCTTGAATTTCAAGACAAGAAATTTTCAAAGTCTTGTCTTGCACAAGTCTTGCATACTAAAGTCTTGTCTTGTCTCGCAAGACTCTTGAAATTTCTTGTCTTGCACATATTTGTTAAGATTTTATATCCTAACAAAAAGGTGAAAAAACGTCTATATTTTATTTCAAAGAAAGAATCTTCGTCGTATAGAAAAAGTGATACGGAAATGAACGACGCTAAATTTAGCAAAAAAAATCTTGAAACACGCTCTGTGCATATTGATAACTCCATGCTCGAACGTAGCCCATTTTATTCTAATCTCAATGATATAAAGTGTCATTTATACAGTGTGTCTGCTTAAGTTGGCCACATATGGGAAACTTTTTTATTATTAATTTTAGGAAAAAAGTTATTCTTTATAAAAAGTTCAGCATGTTCCAAAACCTAAAATGCAACCATCAGATATTACATTTTTTCAGTCGTATACGAGGTTTGTCAAGAAATATGAATTTCACTCAAGAGTAAAATTTGACAATATCGAAAATTGTTATAAAGAAAAATAAACACTACCATTAAAATGATTGTTTTTTTCTTTTTTAAATTTATTAAATTTTATAAATAAATTAATATTAAACAGTAATCTCTTATTTTAATTATTGGACATTTAAATCAATGCATTAATTCAAATGAAAAAATGTAATATCTGATGGTTGCATTTTAGGTTTTGGAACATGCAGAACTTTTTATAAAGAATAACTTTTTTTCCTAAAATTGATAATAAAAAAATTTCCCATATGTGGCCAACTTAAGCAGACACACTGTATATCTATATAAAGAATAATTTAATTCTTTGTCTATACAGGGTGTAACAGAGTAAGTGTTACAACGTGAAACTGTAGATTCGTTATCAAAAAAGAAAAAGATTTTTCCTCAACAAAAATTTTCCGCAGGCTTTCGTTTTTGATATACAAGGTGTCAAATTTATGAAGAAAAAAATGGTACTTCTTCAATTACTTATAAACCACTTGGAATATTCTTATCAGATTTGGTAGAGTCTCAAAACCTCGCTCAAAACTCACTAGTTAATATCATTTTATTAAAAAAACGATTAAAAAAAATCACCAGTGGCGTAGTTATAAGACACCCTGTATATCGAAAACGAAAGCCCGCGGCAAATTTTCGTTGAGGAAAAATCTTTTTGAAAACTGCCAAATTTCAAATAAATCGATTCAGAAACTATGCATCGGACAAAAAATACCAAGTTACCAAATTTCCTCAGAAACAAATGAGGATTATGAAATATCTTTTTTTCAAGAAAAACCAGTGGTGTAATATTTTTTGCTCAAAAAATATTTAAAGTAAAAGCCTCGGTAAAAGCCGTATGGACGGTCTGGTAAAAATAATTAAATTGTCTATAATCTATTTATCAAAAAATGCGTATTACTGCCCAATAGATGACAGATGTGTGCCAAATTTCATAAACATGTTCACAATAGTGTCAGTAAATGTGAAAAAATATATATTTTTTTAAATTTTGACACCCTGTATCTAAAAAGTTGGAGCTTTTAAGACACATGTTCATGTAAAGTTTTTTTCTTAAGATTAACACATCATTAAAGAGCACCCTGTGTAATGTGAAGTTTTTACTTTTTGACTTAAAATGGCAAGTTTTGTAGGCCAATACATCTTTTCAAATGTCAAATAGGATGAGCTTCATTTAAGCGCCATTATGCCATCTTGTAGAGAAAAAATTGTATAAAAAAAGTAGCATTTTGATCAGCAGAGAGATCCAGGCAGTCAGTCTAGGAAATCAGTTTTGCTTAAAAAACGTAAAATATATTATAAAAGAGCTCATTTTCCTGATTTCAAAAATATATAGTTTGGTATCTTTCTGATGAGTCGTTCAGGACATATTCAAGTTTTAAAATGTTTAAAAATTGAAATTCACATGCCTGTTGCTGTGGAAAAAATGATAGAATCGTGATTATATAGATTGAATTATTAGAAATGGAGGTCAAATAACTTTATTTTCTGGATGTTACTCCAAATATGCACGAGTTAATGAATTTGTGCAACTTCATCCATGGGAACCGGGATTTCATACCAATTTTTACACATTTTTAAACCTAAATATCTACTGAACGACTTATCAGAAAGATATCAAACTATAAATTTTTGAAATCAGAAAAATAGGATCTTTCATAATATATGATAATATACAGGGGGTTCCATTGAAAAAAATGCTACTTTTAGAAAAATATTGACATTCCGATAGTCTTTTGTTTTTTTTTGATAAGATTTTTAAAGTTTCAGATGAATATCTAAAACTTTCATATTTACAAAATTATCATATCTCCACAGATAACGCCGCTAGCATATGGGTCAATATATACGGAATGACCCTGTACAGAGGGGTCAAAATAATGTGAGTACTTCATATTTATTACATAACAAAGCATTAGTACGTATCATCGAGTATCGAGTATTAAGAACTGTGATAACTTGAGGAGATTCAAATATTTAATTAGAGATTATGTTTTAGCCCATATTTAAAATATTGTTTTTTTTTTACATTGTATGTTTTTGTATATAGCCTCGAAGCTAAATAAATGCCCTTTTTTTTTTTTTTTTTTTTTTTTTCATGAATGTTGTTATTTAAATGCGATTATCTCCAAAAGGGTAAAAGAAAAAGATATCGATTCAAGTTAACTCAAACTTTTAAGGAGAATAAAATATGAAACGAAACTCGATAGGAAAAAATTATATGAAGTACAGCCATTATCTTGACCCCCTTTTACATAATATTCGACATGACCTTTTCGGATACCCTGTACTTCTGTACAGAGGCTAAAATTCGGAACAAATTCTTGGTTTGTAGGTTTTGAGTTCCTATTAGGTATCTTTATATTTAGTCGGTTAGTTTTTTGTGTAAGCTCTTATACCAATATACTGTCTGTTGCCTCGACTTTATTTTATTTTATTCTCAACCCTAAAACACTGGCTATGATGCAAACAAAAATGAACACTGGTCAGTATTAACTTGCGCAAAGACTTAATTATCACTTTTAAAAATTTTTCATTTCCAACTTTCAAGAAATCTTGAATTCAAGAAATCTTGCAAGACTCTTGCAATTTCTTGCATATTAAAGTCTTGTCTTGTCTTGCAAGTGCAAGACAAGACATTTCGAAAGTCTTGTCTTGAATTTCTCGCAAGAGTCTTGATCTTGCAAGACATTTTCAAGAGTCTTGTGCAACACTAGTTGCGTGTGCGAAGACATGGCCACCCCGGCCACCCCCAGAGTCACTATTTGCAGGGGTTATAGGTGTTATGTGGGGGTTAGTATACTTGACTTAAGAAAGCAGTTCACAAGGTTTCACGACTGTATGTATCACTTCGAAAATACCACGTTGTACAGGAGACTAAAAGTAATAAGTATTCAATTTCATGTTAACGTTGAGTTGAAATATAAACATCTCTCCCCAAACGTCTCTTTGAAAAAATTGTGGTAGAAAGGTTAATAATTTTTTGTCTATAAAAATCAAAACGTCTCTAGCAATTATTAATAAAATTTATGGTATTGTTCCTTTTCAAGTCATAAAGAGCAACACTTTGAGCATCACAATGGTTCTTGATTTTAAGTCAAGTTACATTTTTTGTTCAAGAATGAAGCGAGGATTGAGGAGAGTCAAAAAATGATTAAAACTTATACTTAGTAAAAACACCCACTATTATCTGGGATAAGTGCGCATTTTGAATGGAGTATTAATTGAGTATTATAGTATAGTAGTAAGATCACTTTTGTAGAAACATGTGTCCGCAAACGTCTAGTTAAAAAAATTATGTTGTTGCAATTTTTGGAAAATGCCAAGTTTCAGTCTGTAGATTCGAAATGCCTCTATAATACAGGGCGAGGTATAATTTACTATGATAAAATGCGCACTTATTTCGGCCTCATCCGGTTCGTAATGCCTATAATAAATGTGAAATGTAATAATGTAATAATTAAATATGATGATCATACCTTCATGTCTATTATTTATCTGACTTTTTTGGTGTACGGGAGTTTCCTATCAAAAATTCAAGATTAAAGGCACAATATTTTTCTATCAATTGAAAAGTTACCGGTTTATAGTTTAGAGTTCTTATCGACTTCTCTTCCAGAGGTTTCAATCTCTTGTTATTACGTTCGCAGCGATATTTCACAGCACTTTTCCAGGCATTGAATATCTGCGAATAAAATATATTTATTTCATAAAGAACAACCTATCTTGTTTTTGCTATATTTTAATATGCTTCGCGGTACGAAGTCGATATACAGGTCATTTATTCACGTAGGTGGTCTCTGTTCCATTTCAAGAATGGCTTGTCCAAATCTTCAAAATGTTGGTATCAGTAGGTGCGTAGGAACATGCAATGCAACGTTTGAAAATATTTTGGTGGCTGCAGCGTTGCCGGATCTACTAGGTTATCCTGATAGGTTTCTTATTTCTTATAAAACAGTAGTCAAAACACCCTGTATATTATTTAATTTTTTAATGCTGTATGAACCTCTAAACAACTTTGATAGAATATGTTATACTATCTCCTATGATGACAGTTTCTTGAGAATTCCAAATTTATATAGAAAAATTACAAATATCATTGATTGTATTTTACATCAGATTTCTCAGTAACAGTATACAGTATGCTACAAATTCGAGGCTCTGTAAAAAGAGTAGTTTGTTTTTGATCCTATTAAAATATATTTTTGTCTTTCTCTAATACACGAGTTCTTATGGAATTTTTTTTTATTATAAAGTTTTTGAATAAGTGCTGTTGTCAAACAATGAAATTATTTATTATGACTTTTAACATAAGAATGAGGTTATTCAGAGGATTTTCAGAGTTGTGAAGAAATGAGTGTTTTGACGAGTTATGGTGATCGAAGCTAGAAAACAGTAGAGTGCAGTTAGTTGATTTTTGATAAGAGGTTAAAATATAATTAATGTAATTGTTTTGTATCACACAAAAGGTTAATAAAAAACTATAATAAAAAGCTCTCTTTAAATACAGTGTTCCAGTGAACGACAATCTTCTCCTGCAAATTATAACAGGTTATGGGCCCAGATCCGCTGAAGGCATAAAGAAGAAAGTTGCAGAAAGTGATCCTCGTTTATCTGGACATTGGTGGGGGTGTAGATGTCTTTCAGGACTGTTTGAGAGTGTTAATACTCATCTATTGAGGTTTAAAGAAAATTAGAGACATGTCAGAACAAGTGGGTTTGTTGAATATTACCAAATTGTGTGGTGAAAATTGGATTACATGGAAATTCCAAGTGCAGATCGCACTGAGGTCAAAGGGCTACTTTGAAATTGTAGAAGGGAAATCAGAGAGACCAGTATCTCCAGCTAGTACCCAGGAATGGGATAATAAGGACGCAAAGGCCCAAGAAATCATTGTCTCCAGATTAGATGATAAAATCATAAACCATATTGTATCATGTAAATCATCAGCGGAAATGTGGTCAAAGCTTAAGAATATATATGAACATCAGTCGCAAGTAAGTGTTTATTTATCAACCCAAAGATTTTTTGCACTAGCCTATACAGAAGGGAATGTGACAGAATTTATTTCTCAATTAGAAGAAATAAAAGGTAGTTTGAAATCATTAGGTGAAGAGATTAGTGATAAATTGATAATCACTAAAGTACTCATGTCCCTACCAGAAAAAATGAAGTATTTTGTGTCTGCATGGGAGTCTACCCCTGAATGTAAACAAGCTCTGACAGATCTTTTGTCACGATTGATGCTCGAAGAGGATAGAAGTAAAGAACCAGAAAAGTCTCAAGCCTTAGCAACTGGTTCTTATAAAGGCAAGTACATGAAATACAAGAAGGATGTCAAATGTTTTCAGTGTGATGAAAACCATATGAAAAAGGACTGTCCACAAAGAG
This sequence comes from Orchestes rusci, assembly GCA_958502075.1. Classification (NCBI taxonomy): domain Eukaryota; kingdom Metazoa; phylum Arthropoda; class Insecta; order Coleoptera; family Curculionidae; genus Orchestes; species Orchestes rusci. The sequence continues at coordinate 29,055,704 of OY293306.1, read as the reverse complement.
TGTGTAACTTTTGTAAGAAGCCGGGACATTTAATGGAGAAATGTTGGTTCAAAAAACGAAACGATGGAAACTATAGACATAAGGAAAAGGACAGATCAGCTAATCATGTTTCAAATCAGGCATTTATATCAAAAAGTGTTGTAGAAATAATGGCTACAATTGGGTCCGAAGATGTTGAAAAGCAAAGTTGGTGGTTGGACAGTGGAGCAACCGAACATATGTGTTATGATGAAGACCAGTTCTTAGAAATGGAAAAGTCAATGCAAAGAAAAGTGAAAGTGGGTAATGGAACTCTAGTTGAAGTAAAAGGAGTGGGAAAAGTTTAACTTTATGCCTTTAATGGAAATTATTGAGTAAAAACAGATTTACTCAATGTATTATTTGTTCCTGAGCTGACAGTAAACCTTTTTGATCATTGGATAAAGGTTTTTAGATGCACTCAGATAAAAACAAGTGTGAATTGTTAGATGGAGATGGAAAAATGTTCTGGCTTATCTATCTTGAAGTCCATTTGAAATAATTTTCCATGCCTTCTCGCTATTGCTCTCAAGCCAGAACAAAGATCACAATGTAATGCTGCCATAAGTTTAACTGAATGGCATCAGAGGTTGGCCCATATACATTTTGATCAGATCAGAAAATTGCTAAAAAAGGAGTGATATAAAATTTGAGGATCTGAAGGAACCGTTTTGTAATGACTGTTTGTCAGGAAAGCAACACAGGTTACCATTCCCGGAGAGTAGTAGCAGAGCTGAAATGACATGTGAGTTGATACATGGTGATTTATGTGGTCCATTAGAAGTGGAATCTCTAGGAGGAGCAAAATATATGCTCACATTGAAGAATGATTTTTCAAACTTTAGAAAAGTTTTTTTCCTGAAAAACAAGTCAGAAACTGAAAAAAAAAATGAGAATTTTATGAATTGGGCAGAAAATATGACAGGGAATAAAATCAGGATATTGAGAACAGATAATGGCCTTGAGTTCGTCAATGAAAAAGTCCAAACCATTTGTGATAGAAGAGGAATAGTGCACCAGAAAAGTTGTTCATACAGCCCACAACAAAATGGACGAGCAGAAAGAGAAAATCGCACTATTTTGGAGTTGGTGAGAACACTTTTACATGGATCTGGATTAGATAAGCAGTTCTGGGCTGAGGCAGCTAATGCAGCTGTTTTTACACTAAATAGAGCAGGAAGCAGTCCACAAAAGGATAAAACACCATTCGAGTTATGGTTTAATAGGCGGGCAGATTCACAAGTTTTCCATGAGTTCGGAAAGGAAGTGAGCGTTCATATTCCAAAGCAGAAAAGACAGAAGTTGGATGCTAAAAACATTCTTGGAATTTTTGTAGGCTACAGTGAAGAAGTGAAAGGGTATGAAGTGTATCTGCCAGATAAACAAAGTGTGGAGATACATATAGAGATGTAATCTTTTTGTCAGAAATTGGAAGAATTCAAACAAAGGACACGAAAACTAGGAAGGAAGAGGAAATAATCTAGTTAAACCCCTGTGAAGAGTTAGAAGTAGAAAAAGGAACTGCTGAACATGGCAATATGTACCCGAAATTCAAAACGTAGAGGATCAGAACAGAGAAAAATTATTTTTTGATGATGCGAATGAATCAAATCAACCACAAAATAAAGATGTAATAGGCGGCGGCTCAGAAGGCGGAATAAATAATCATAGTCAAAATGTAAGAGGACAAGGAAAAAGACAAGCTAGACAACCGGCATGGATGAAAGATTTTGAAATGGATGAATGTGATATGTGTTTCTACACCGAAAATGAAGAACCATTGGACCAGAACGAAGCAATGTCTGGAAAACATAATTTGAAATGGAAGGAAGAAATCCAAAATGAACTGAAAGCACTCAATGATAACAATAATACATGGAAAGCAGTGTCATGGCCTAAAAACAAAAAAGTGATTGACAGTAAATGGGTGATTAAAATTAAAAATGATGGACAATTCAAAGCCAGGTTGGTAGCACGTGGCTTTCAGCAAAAATTAAGTGAGGAGCTGTATGACTTGTATGCACCAGTTGCCAAATTGTGTACATTTCGAATTTTATTGGCAATGGCAAATCATTATGGGATGGTTGTACATCAAATGGATGTCCAAAGTGCATTCTTGTATGGGGACATAGACGAAGAAGTATTCATGACTCTGCCTGGGCAAACTGTGAGTGACAAAGTTTATAAATTAAACAAATCTATTTATGGTCTTAAAAAATCACCTAAATATTGGAACATGAAATTTGATAATCTAATGGAACAAGAAATGTTTGAAAGGTCAGAAAATGATTTTTGTTTATATTCCAGAGTCTCTAATAATATGAGATTATTCATTTTACTTGTCTTTATGTAGATGATATTTTAATCATAGGATCTGAACTAGAAGAAATTTTGAAAGTAAAAGCTATGTTTAAACAAAATTTCAAAATGAAATATCTAGATCTGATTTCTGAGTATTTGGAAATAAGTGTACGGCAAAATTTGGATCAAGGGACTATCGAACTGAGTCAAGAAAGTTACTTGAAGCGGATTTTAAAAAGGTTTGGAATGTCAAATTGCAATGAGATTAGTACCCCTTTGGATGCAAATTTTGACTTTAAAATATTGAGAGTTGTTTTTCTTTATTCAAAGGATTAACGTCAATGGTGGTCCAAATTGCGACGTTGCACGTCATTACTTGTCATCACTTCATGGCTTGTATTACAATATAGACGGCTCTGGTTATGGTGATCAAAGTCAGCTAGAAAACAGTAGAGTGCAGTTAGTTGATTTTTGATGAGAGGTTAAAATATAATTAATGTAATTGTTTTGTATCACACAAAAGGTTATTAAAAAAGTATAATAAAAAGCTCTCCTTGAATACAGTGTTCCAGTGAACGACAATCTTCTCCTGCAAATTATAACAAGTGCGATACATAGGAAGCTCTCAAAATCCGTGATAAAAAATCCATGCAGTGCCGTATTTAAAAAAACAAAGTTGATGATGGCTGCACATAGACAAGACGTCTATTTATTTTAAAATATCTTTTTAAATGTGGTCACAAAAACAATGAAAACAATTTTGAAAAATCTCGGTTTTTTCCGCACTTTTCGAACGTATAGTCGGAAGTTTTTGGCTTTCAAGACGGCATTTTGTTGAGCATGAAAATACGCAACTTTGCCTCCATTTAAAAGAATGTGTATCTGTCACGGTTAACGAGATCCCAATAATTATACTTAGCCTCACATTTGTAGCACCCTGCATAAGGAACTGAGAAGTAGAAATATGATAGCAGTCCCTTGAAATATCAAAATACACAAAGATTTTTCCAAAAATGTCAAAAATTCCACAAGGTGCGCCAAAAAAACATTCACATATTCGCAAATGGACTGAAGCTAAATTGGTTCAAATGGAACAACCGGTATTTTATGGTTGCAATGAACTCGGTACCTCAATTTTGTATTTTTATTTTTTAAACATAGTCCTACTACCGATTTTGGAATACATGGTGATGGGTAAGTATATAGCATACTCTCGCCGGGAATGTACAGGGTTAAGAGAAATCACCACAACGGTCGATTATTTCCTCGATTACTTCAAAAGATACACGACGTAGAAAAAATTGTATTTCATAAAAGTTGTGGAGCTCTCAAGAATCTAGATACTAATCTGTGATATTTGGAATAATATACAGAATCGGTCATTAAGTTATGGCATATCCAACTTGCATTTTTTGAATGGAACCCCTTGTTAATTGATTCATTGATTGGTTGATAAAATACATTATATTTTCATGAATGAACTACATTTGTTGACAACGCGTAGTACACTATAGAATAAATTAACAAATGGTACATGATTTATTAAAATTAGGTAGTGTTTCACAATAGCATTAGAATACGATGAAAAGAACCTGTTTGAAAATACATTCAAGAATAACATGTATATAAATATTGAACAATATAACGAAGACAAGTCTAGTATGAGAAAGATCTAGAAAGTATCACAAAAATATTCCGATAAATTATGATAAGCCTTCTCATACAATAAACTGCAGAAAAGTTTCCTAGATCTTTCAACTGATGTGCTACCAGTTATTCTTGAAGGCAGAGAGTTGAAAATTCTCCGTCCATCATAAATGATGAATTTTTTAATAAGGGATGATGATGATCTGACAAGATGATTGTGGCCCTGACGAGTCAAATGATCATGAGAAGGACGAGGTCTGCACTTTGAAAATTATAGTTGCCACCCACAAACTGAAAATGGACGTCGAGGTCAATATTTTATTCCTCGTAAACAGGGGCTTGCACGATTCGCGAGGAGTAGTAAGAAGTTATGGCAATTGAAACGTTTCGCTCATGTTATTATTTTAGAAATCACAGTGGCTTTACAACAGCTCTAATTGAATCAATGGAAACTCATTATGAATCATTCAATCATCCCAGAACAAGAAAACATGTTTTCGAAAATACAGCCAATGATATGCTGAACCAGAGAATCTCCGTCACTCTGATTATGGTGAAGAATAAATGTAAATCTTTGGTTCGGAGTTATAAGACTTGTAAGGATGGTAAAAGCAAGTCTGAAAGAGTTCCCAGTCGGTTTCAATTTTTTGATGTGATGGATGCTATCTTGGGCAACAAGCCCACCATGAAATGTCCGCACGCGATTCGGAGTTCTCATGATAAAAAAATACCAGAAGCGAGACTAGAAGGTGATAGATGATATTCACGATTAGTACATAATTTACTTCGTTTCACTTCACTTTGTATCTGTAGAAAATTCCGATACAGGTGGAATAAAAACCCGATGAACATGACAGCTAATGATTGATGTCAAGTTTTTGACAAGTTAGTTAAAAAAATCGGTATCGGAAAGTATATTTTAATCTTTCGAATTGTGCATATTTGATAATTATTATAATATTACTTTATCCGAATTACCGACATTATCCATGTGTATTATAATCCGGGAATAAAGTTTGTTTAACGGACCTGGTGATGTTTATTGGATGGTGATTTTTTACCAGTATCCTAGTTGTTAAGAGATTTTTTTTAATAGAAAATCCTAATACGGATCCAGGGCCTTCCTCTGTGGACACCTCAGAAGTTGAATTCATCAAATCACCTCCAAAACGAAGAAAACTTGCAAAAAGCATCAAGGAAGAGATGAGAATGAATCGCCATCAAGAAAAATGGAGATGGAAAGAAGAAAGCTAGAATTAGAAAGAGAGAAGCTTAAAAGCCTTGATAGATATATAGATATTTTAATGAAGTAGGGTGATGATAAGCGATATATTTTTTTCAAAATTAAATTGATATGTTGACAAATAATATACAGGGTACGCCAAGATTGGCGATCTATTTGAATCTTTTGGGAAATAAATTGAGTGAAAAAATAATGAAGTAATAAATAGGTTTAGTTAAATAATAGTTTTATCAACAGCTCAATTCTTTTTCTTTGTTAGAACAGTTTTTGAAATACCAATTTTAAAGTAATCCAAACAAGCTGCAATTTTTTTTAATGATGATAGGGCTGAAGTTGAACTCAATTAATGCGCCAAAGTACCTATACAAAACCATGAATAATGGTACAAATTACATATGATTTTTCTAGAACATATTATCAAATATAGTTCTCCTTCTGTTTTTCACAGGGTTTAAATTATTAATAGCATCAGATCCTGTGCTATCTTCATTTTGATTATTCTCCGGGGGTATTACCGGTATATTGTCATGTTCTTCTAAAAAGTAATCTCCTTTTAAACAAATGTTGTGCAGGACAAAAGCTGCCACAACACATTTCACTGTCAATTATATTTTCAAGTTTTCAAAATGGTTCAATCCGAATTTTTAAAAGTCCAAAGGCATTCTCTACAATTATTCTTGTTGATGATATTTTGTAATTAAATAAACCATGCTGATCAGTCAATAATCCGCTGTCTTTGAAAGGCGGTTCAAGCCATGATAGTGAAGGATAGGCAGAGTCTCCCAACAGATGATAATCACCAAAAACTTGAAAATCCGTTTCTGCTCTCGCGAATATATTGGATTGGATTGAAAAGCCTCGAGTCATGCAGCAACCCAGCTTCTCCACAATAAACATCAGTGAAGATTTGTCTATTGTCGACAATTCCTTGTAATAATATACTGTGCCCAGCAAACACAAGAACACAATATTGATGTAAAAATTATGTAACTCGAGTTACCAGTTACGTCAATATGACATAATAACAAGGTTACCAGAAAGTAAACTTCAACCTACAACGACTGCATAATGTCATACCTCCAGTGCATGTTAATTTTATATCACATTTATGTAAACATTTTTATGTAAACAAGGTTATGTGAATTTTATATCGATTTATTTATGGAAACATTACGTAAAATTTATATCATCGCTATGTAAATAATCTACGTCACTCTTATCTCATTATTGTCACGTAGTTTTGTGTATATAACCAAGAAATCAAGCATTGGTAAATATTTGTAACTAATATTCAAAACCACGGTAGTAATCCGGGGGGGTCTCGCTTTCTTCTACAATTTTCTGCTGTAGCATTTCATTCAATTTGGCTCTCAAAATTTCTTGTTTAGCGGCATTCAGACGATATGGAACGCTTGCAATAGGAGTGGCTGTCGCTGAGTTGATCTGATGTAAATATTATGCATGGTTTATGGTTCCAAGCTGCATAACTCTCTCCGACAGTTTTGAAATCTGTAAGGAGTGATTTATAGTTTTTATTATTAGCATAGAAATAAAATAACGTCTATAAATACTAGCTACCAAACTACCAAACAAAAGTACATAACCAGAACCTTCCTTTTCACTGCCACAAAATGATATTTTTCTCAGCCTCCAGATATTGCTCGAGTAACGTAACGGTACTTGGATTTTTATCAAAAACACATGCGAATGAATACTTTTCTTCTCACTTAAGTACAATAAAATCATTTATTTTTGCGAGATGGTACGGCTCCGGTCATACAACACAACCAAAACACAGAACACGAACCAAATGACAAAATGGCTTCTACTTATACTCTGTTGGGGGAAGCTGCGTGGATGAGATAACCAAAGGCTCGATTTAGGATTTGCGCATGACGCTTCGACGTTGTCGATTTTCTAATGTCACATGTTTATAGAAAAATTACATAATATTGACATGAATCGCTTATGTAATGAGGACATCCATTTGTTTATGTGAAATTAATGTACTTCTTGTACACCTTGATGTTACATCACGTATTTTACATAACATTCACGTGACAATGATAGATCCAAAGGTTACATAATTTTCTTCACATAAATGCATAATTTTGACGAAAAAACTATTGGGGGAGTCATAATTACTTCAAATTTACATAAATGTTACATCTAAGTCACATATGTGGTTATTGGGTGGTAACCTTTCCCATTGATGTAAGAATCCTGATTGGCATTAGGTTTATTTATTTTGATGTGACTACCATCAATACAACCAATTTTACACCAACGAATCCTTTATTTTTTGAAAATTCCAAACTGATTTCTCTTTTCTCTTCATCTAAAGGCCATTATTTATAAAGTCCGACTTCAAACTCAGTAAAAAGTCTATAACTTTGCAAAGAGTTCTATGAGCTGAACTTTTGGAGACATAAAATCTATCAGATATCTGTCGAAAAGTTTCATTGCCCGACAGATAGACCATAAAGTCAAAAGAATAGCTTTTTCTGGTTGAATAATTTCTTGTTGGCAATAATTTTTTGCAGAGAAACTTACTTATTTCGAATTTTACTGAAATAAAAAGGCCATAAAATATCCAAGATTTTTTGTCCTTATATACCTGTCAAAGATTGAACCATTTGTCTATTCATTCTAAGATTTTCTTTAAATAAAACGTCATCATAGCCACACACTACTTCTTCTACGAAACGTACAATTCCTTATTTTGCTTTAATTTTGGCTGCAGCTCCTCCTCATCACTGCTTCTTGAGCTGCTCTGCTACTATAGGATTGGACGTGCTCCTGTTTCCTTAACAGTTCACTCTAAAAAAACATTCCATAATAATATAGATCCATATAAAAACCTTTTGATTTTTCCAGAAAAAGTGTTTTTTTAAGAAGTCTGATGCTCGCTGAAGTGGTAGGAACTTGATTAAAAAAAAATAATACTGACCATGATAAATTCGTCCATTATTGAGAATATTCGACTTAATTCGAAACGATGAGCAACAAATCACAAAACTTGTGACACCAATCGCGAGAAATGATGATAGGTGATAATTCCATAACAACAGGTGATTTTAGGTGGTAAAAAGTGTCAACACCTATAACACTTTTACACAACTCCGTTCGTTTATTGAACGGATAGTAAGTGTGATGTTCACTTTTGTTGCGTTCGGCAACTGATTGAGGATTTGAATGGTGTTCAAACAGTCTAAATGAATTGGAAAAACTCATCCATGCTCTAAGAGACCTGATTATAATTAATCATTTATCTATCTCATTACTCTAATGAATGTATTGAGTTCATATAATTTATATGATACTTTAAACATTTATCAAAATAGTTTTCTATCGAAATAATAACAATGTTGGAAGAAAACAGTTTGAGTACTCAGAGCAATAATCTTTTATTAGTGTAGCTGGCAAAGCGCTTTCGGCTAATAATAAGCCATCATCAGTGCCCCAACTGAAAGTGATACCGGCATGAGTTACGTTCTTAAACGTTTATCGAAGAAAAAGAATTTATATAATAAAGGAAAAAGAAAAAATTGTGGTACTCACTAGTCAGTTGTGTACAGTGGACATTTTCCATCAATTTGACCATCATTGGGCCCCTTTCAAGGGTGCTCATTATTCGTAAAAGTGGTCCGGCATCATACAATACTTTTTTCAGAAGTTATCGAGGTCGATCAAGTTAACAAGGTTAAAATAACATTAAACATAAGCACGTACGAGACATTTACAACACTTTAAAATGAATTTATAGTCTTATTTTATCATTCTAGCGATGATTGACCACGAGGCGAAAGGTGAGAGATGAAATGATACAGGTTATTAAGCGAATCGGGATAAAATAATGCAAATCATGAGATTAAGTTAGGTTAGAATTAACAAATGAAGTGGACTTTATTCTAACCTAACTTAATCTATCTGAAATAATTTTCTGAACCTCAATAAGCATTTTGAAGCTCAAGTTAAAAAGTATAGAAATATATTGTGCAATAGTTCATATTCGCGAATGTTGGTTACCGTCCGATTAAGTGATATTTTTGAAAAATTCAAAGACGAATTATCTGTCTTCAAAAAAGGAAAAAAACATTTTGAAAGTGGGCATGTTTTCAAAATGGATTTTGATGGTACCTTAGGAATCCTGAGAGGATAGGGTTTCCATAAAGGTTTCTTGGAATTCAAGACAAGTTAGCCCTGAGACCCAGACAAAATTTGGACTTTGCCGCAAAATATGGAATACATTTATCATTGTAATTTAATGGGTAAATTAAATGAAAACACTCAAGAGATGACAAATCTCTATCCTCTAGTTAAAAAAAAACCATCTTCAATCTCTTGTAGCAAATAACACAGTTGTCGGTAACATTTATTGCATGTGTAGACTAATTAACGGGATATTTTCTGATTTATGAATTTCGCTGAGAATTGAAACTTTTTTTGGTAGTCATAGAACTCAGAACAAGTCATATCATAATTAAATACAGTCATTATTATACCTTTTATAGATTCCAGACTAGGCCTATTCCGATCTTTTGTTCAATGGGCCACAATTAGAGAAAATATTCGCTCAACATTTGCATTGTGAGCAGTGATTGCAAAAAGGATTTGTATTACATACATTTCAAAATACGTCCAAATTGGATCATCCTTCTTTAGTTAAAGGAAAAGATTTAAGTTTTTCTTCAGTCACTACACAGTTCCGTTTTGGAATTCTCAAGTGCTTAACGCAGAATGACAGAATCACAACTTTCAGGAATTTTGGGATTTACCGATAGCAATGAATCTCCTTTACCGGTCGTATTCATGGTCAATCCAGAATTCAGCCACCCTTTAGACGCACTCTCCAAGAATATATACTCTTTGTTCAAGTCGTAATCGTAAAATAACCCAAAATAAAGACAGAAGTATTCACGAGTACGCTGAAAAAGTGAAATCTGACAATCTCGTGATGTCAGAATGTAAAGATAGTACGCTCGTTCATTCGTCGGTTTTAGTAGGCAGAAATAGAGAGAATTAATAAGTTTGATACCAGCTCGGGATCAAACCCCAAAACGTTCTGGTTACTAAAAGTATTATTCATGGTATAACGTAACAACTAATTAAGGTACCTCCCAAGAAATTTGCCCCTACTGCGAAGAAAAGTTATGTTAAGAAATTCGTAACCTGGTTAACGCCAAAATCCGCCTAGTGACGTCAACACTTCCACGGTCTATACGTCTATGATAGACGTATAGACCAAGATACTTAAACACACAAGATAAGCTCACTAGCAGGACGAAATTGAAACCGATTCGCGCATGGTGACCATTTGGGTCACCTTGCATAAGAAAGATATGGAAAAATAGCTGTTAAAAACATAACCTAGCAATGGGCACAAAACCAAATCCAAACAAGTCATGGATTGTCAGCAAAACCTTGCCACACTGGGAGTATCTAACGATGTTACTCTTGGATGGATACCAGGACACACAGGGATAGCTGGGAACGAGCGGGCGGATCTACTAGCACGCAAAGCTGCAAACACACCACTTCTGGGTCCAGAACCTGCTATTGGTATTACAAAATCCTCTGTGAGAGGTTGGCTGAACTGTTGGTCCAAAAAACAACAGAAAGCTAGATGGTGCCAATCACCAGGTCTGAAACACAGTAAATTAATGATGGCAGACGAGATCGAATCATCATTTTCTGGAAGCCTACTGCAACTCAGCAGGAATCAGCTTAGGAAAGTAACAGGTATATTAACTGGACACTGCATTCTAAGGAAACACATGCATATCATGGGTCTTTTCAACGAGGAACCCATATGTAGGCTGTGCAACGAGGAGGAGGAAACAGCCTCCCACATTGTATTCGAATGTGAAGCGCTGGCGTACTGGAGAAGAGATAATGGGGAATTCACAACCACTCCTCGAAGGACGGACAGGGAAACAGTAGAACGAGTCATAAACCTTATTCGGGCAATGGAGCTCTTCGACTGAGAGACAGGCACAGAGAAGATACAATAAGCCCAACTAGAGGCTGCGGTGTCGGGGCCAACAGCCCGAAACTCGTAGCGCCTGTACTTCAGTAATCAGTAATCAGTAATGGGCACAGAACACCCTATGCATTTCAAATGGGCGGTCACCGGGAGAGATGCGCGTGAGCTTATCTTGTTTGTTGTAGTATCATGCGTATAGACGTATAACCACTAAACGTCTATGGTGATATTATTTTGATGAGTTTTTGTGTTTTTGGTGTTTATTTCTTTTCTACTGGTTCATATTATGTTAAGATACTGTCATATTTTATTCGGACTTCGAAGCTTTTTGATCTCTTTATCATTGGTTTACAGGTGAGTAAAGTGGTATAAATAATTTATGTTATCTATGTAAAATTTTCAAATATTATTTCTATAGTTTGGATAATGGATAGCATGACTGTTGAGCCTCGACCTAGTTCCAGCATTGCTCAGGAATCAGATTTCAAAGATTATACGCTGTACCTATGTAAACTAATGAAAGCAAATTACTATAGATTGAGAATGAGGAATTGTCTTTTCGAGGAGCTTATAACATCTCCGGGTACAAATGGTGGAACTAAAAAGGTACATTTTAGTATATAGCGTAGATTGTAGATCGTACCTATAAATTGTTGCAGATTGAGAATGAGGAGTTGCTTCTTGAAGAATAGACATTGCCCTAACTTCCTGTTTTTATCTCCGGATACTAAAATAGTGAAATAAGAATCAACCAAAGGCCGAGCTTTATTTTATTTTATTTTATTTAAGCCTGTTTTATTTTTTCAACTATCTAGGGGATAAGAAAAACAATATGACTTATCTCATCTAAACATGTGTGCATGTGTTCGGTAATAACCCGAATGAATTATTTGGTTATTTTATTACAATGTTACATCGCACTAGAGTTTGCGCAGTTCAAATCTTGATTGAGGTTGAAAAGGAGTAAAAGCGTTCGAGACGAAACTCGAACATAGCTAGTACCTATGTATTTACAATTTTATATCTGCATACGGTCCTGTAGTTAAACACAGCTAAAAGGTTGATTTATAAACTTGCCGTCCGCCGTTAGGGTTGACGTTCGCAGGTGACGCTTACGTTGCCCTCGCCCAATGCATTTATAAACTTTTATACCGTCGATTGTCATCGATTTCATCGAAGATTTTCAAATTTTTTGTTCACTTACTTTGAAGTTAATTTGTTTCAGTTCAGTGAGATTTGGTGACTGACTCGAGGACTCGAGTATATTTTGGTACAAATATTAATTTTATGATATAAAAACATGAATTATGGGAACAAAAAGCTATTGAGCCATTTTCCTATGGCTTCAGCTACGAACGGCGGACGGCAAAAGATGGAGATGAACGATCTCTAGCGGTGCTCCAACGGCAGACGGCATGATATAAATGTATGCAGGCGCGTCCATTTGTGTATCTCGAACGTCAAACGTTAGCGTTAGCGGTAACGGCGAACGGCGAGTTTATAAATCCCACTAAAGCCTCGCATACTCACAGGGGCGAGTTCAGATAATTGAAGGAGTGATCCAGTGTGTGACATCTTCGCACCCGTATTTCTGAACGTTTGGGTATGTTCAGTCAGCTGTTTGACAGTATGCTGTTTATTTTAGTTTGTTTTGTTTATGTTCGGGTAAATCTTTACGGATTAATCAACAGAGTGAATATATGAACAAAAACAATGAAATCAAACCTCATAACATCGTCAATCAAATGTCAAATGAGATATTTTCTTCTACTGCGCATGCGTTTCGCTACGTTAACCGCTATGACTATCGTCCGTTAACAACCGGCAATTATCGGTATCGATATACGATAAATGTCATCCAAATGTCATAGTTGTCTATTAGCGTTAACCGGAACTGCATTTTTTGAGCAACGAAAACTGTCTATTATCTGTCAAAAATCCACGAATATTCGCTTGCTGAGTATGAGGCTTCGTTCGAACGCGTCAAGTCAGACTGGCACCCTATAATAAAATAGTTATTATACTAATGACTGCTTGTCATTTTCCGTTCTTATAAAAAATAGACTTTATTAGCAGTCCATTTTAATATTTAATTCCGTGACTCCAAGTCAACATTTTTGTTATCTGTTGCTAAGGCTATAGGTGGGCTATAGCCAAGGTTTCTATATAAGAGGTTGCCTCACTTTGGCTGAGGTAAAGACGGAAGGGGGAGAATATGACGTCATTTGAGGCTGAAACAGTCCGCATTCTGTCATTCCTGTCATGCAATTGAATCGGACTGCATCGTGTCGTGTCATGTGTCATTCGATCAATCATTGATGAAACGTTGAATTTCTTGCTATTTTTATCATTTAAATCGAAATAAAATATTAATAGAGGTGTAAAATTATCTTTTGGGGCATTATTATTGTATATTATTGGTCAAGGAAACGAAAATACTGCTGCAAATGTGTGTATTTTCTATAATATATATATTCAAATAAATCAATGCTCAGATTTCAACACCTTTTTATCTATTAGTTCATATTAGACCTACCTTATTCTACTGAGAAACTATTGAACTATAATAAAAGCTTAGTTTACGTAAAATACACATAAAGTAGACAGTTGAACACATGTAAACAAACTCTAATATGATCATTTCTTGACACACCTACCTTTAACACACTATATTTGATAGACAAATCCAAGGATAAGACACTTATAAACAGTTTTCAAAACGTAAATGGATAATTTCACAAAAGAAAAACCATCGACAGCAAAAAATCTCTCGTCCACTACGAAATAAATAGTGAGGTTATGACATTGATAAATGAAATTCTTGATTTTATGATGGAATGGTTCGAGAAATGGCCGCAGTGGCGCTACAGTAGACACAAATGACGTCATGACCGTAAAAGTGAGGCAACCTCTTATATAGAAACCTTGGGCTATATGAACAGTCAAATTTTATGAAATCATTTAAACATCATCTTGAATAAAGTCTTCCATGAAAGAAAATCAAAAACAGGTACGTACAGTCTGTTCATGGCTTTCCTGACTTTCCTGCGGTCACGTCACAGTATTTGACGTTTGGCAGTATGTTGTAGATTGATCGCTCCAAATGTGACATTTGTCAAATTGATCCGAAAGACCCTCGTCCAGACGTACGTGATTTTTTTTTCAATGTGCACAAAACATTTGGGATATTTTGTGTCAATGTGTAAGAGAGAGACGGAAAAGTATGACGTATCCGTAGGAGAGCCATGAACAGACTGTACTTACATGTTCCTATTGCGCCATACTCAGTATTCTGCCAAAATTTAGGGTGACCAGATGTCCTCTTTTTGAGAGAAATGTTCTCTTTTTTAATCTTGTGTACTCTTACTCTTTCTTTTCCAAGAAAAATACGAGATGTTCTCTTTTCTTATAATAATCTGTTTTTAACACAGATCTCTCTTCTGTTATCGTTATAGTTATCGATAATTTCATATTTAAAAAAAATATATATTTCTATGGATTTCTACTCCCGTTTCCATTATGGTAGTTGAAGAGAACCAACTTGTCAAAGGAAAAAAAGTGTCAGGATGATATTTTCTCTTTTGCACTTAGTTTCCAAACTATTCTTGCCTTGTCTAGGCTAAGAATTCTGCGAGGCATCGGGGTCGCTCCATTCCATTTCTATTTGTTTATCTTTGAATTTTATTAAAATTTAAACTGTTGCGCATTTAATCCATGTGAATTTATCGTAAATTCTAGATCGTACCACTAACAACAAACTTATCAATATCATAAGTCAAGTTTTTTTATTGTGTAGAACACAACTTATAAATGCGCAATTTTTTTAGTTCTACCTCGAGTTCTACTGAATAATTTTGACTTTTGAAAAAAAAGGGCGTGACACCAAAACAAAAAAAAACGCCTGCGGCGCGCCTTTTCATCTCTTGTGTACTCTTTTCAGTTCAAGAATTTCTGGTCACCCTACAAAATTGTTTAATTCCTTGGTTAAATTTTTCCAAAAGATACTAAATTCGAGATAACTTAATCCGCCATTATCGTATCCCTTCTTCAAAAAGGACAGAAAAGTCAGCTGATAGTTCCGACATTTCTTGAAGTCCATATTTTGAAGATTCATTTTTCTCTGCTTCTCACGAGAAGGTTGTGGAAGAAATGGTAAAGTCTATTTTTTATAAGAATAATGGCCGATTGCACCAACCTATTTTCAGGACACTTATTAACGCTAAGGGACCCTTAACTTGACGACTTCACATGCAAAACTGTCAAGTTACGGGACCCTTAGCGTTAAGTATCCTCAAAATAGGTTGGTGCAATCGGCCATAAGAACGGGAGAATGACAAGCAGTCATTAGTAACTATTTTATTAGGTTGCCAGCCTGACTTGGCGCGTTTGAACTGTTGCTGTGTTTATACTACAGGACCGTATTCAGATATAGAATCGGAAATACATACTAGCTATGTTCGGGTTACGTCTCGAACGCTTTCACACGTTTTCAACCTCAATCGAGATTTGGACTGCGCAATCTCTAGTGCGATGTCATTTTGTAATTAAATAATAAAATGAAATCATTTATCCGGGTTAGTACAGAGCACATGCACATAAGTTTAGATGAGATAAGTCATGTTGTTTTTCTTATCCCTTAGATAGTTAAAAAAAAAAAACAGGCAGAAGCTCGGCCTTATTTTGGTTGATTCAAATTTCACTATTTTTGTATCCAGAGATAATAACAGGTAGCTTGGGCAATGTCACTTCTTCAAGAAGACTCCTCATTCTCAATCTGCAACAATTTATAATTACTATCTACAATCTACGCTATCTACTAAAATGTACCTTTTTAGCTCGACTATTTGTACCCGGAGATGTTATAAGCTCCTCGGACGACAACTCCCCATTCTCACTTTGCACCAGTCTCCATCGTTGAGTTAAAGTAAAGTTCTTGGTAGATTTAAGGTCAGGTGGCGCTAGTAATTCTCTTCCTATGAGAAAGTGTCCTGGAGTCAGAGCACTGAAATCCTCTGAATCTTCTGTTAGCGGGCAGAGTGGTCTTGAGTTGAGGCATGCTTCATGCATTAACGTTGTCAACTCTTCATAAGTCAAAGTGCAATCACCAATGATTCTCTTGAAGTGATGTTTCATTGATTTTATACCTGCTTCCCATACTCCTCCAAACTGTGGGGCGGCTGGTGGAATAAAATGCCACTGCGTTCCTAGGTTGACGATTGTACTTGGCAGAGCTTGATCTTGGACCACTTTAGTTATCTCATCTTCAAATTGTCGTGCTGCTCCCACGAAGGTCGTACCATTATTGCTGTACTTATGGGCACAATGTCCTCGTCTGGCAGTGAATCGTCGGAATGCTGCTACGAATGCTTCTGTAGTCATGTCACTCACTACTTCTAAGTGGATTGCTTTGGTCGCTAGGCAAACGAAGACTGCAATGTATCCTTTGTAGGAGGTGACCTCTACCTTTAGTTGCTCTGACTTGAATGGGTCCCGCGTAATCCACTCCTGAGTTTGAAAATGGTGGAGCTGGTGTTACTCGTGGTTTTGGAAGCATGAGCTGCTGAGCTGTTTCCGCTTTGTGGCGGATGCACACAATGCACTTATTTATGACAGTTTTCACGGCCCGCTTGCCGTTGATGATCCAAAACTTGCTTTGTATGTACGATAGAGTTACTTGGTTGCCAAAATAGAGAGTTTTCTTATGTGCATCCCGTACTATCAGCGTTGTTAGTTGCGTATGGTATGGGAGGATTATAGGGTGCCGCTGGTCGTACGGTAATGATGAGTTTTCGAGCCTTCCCCCTACTTGGATTACGCCTTCGCTGTCTATAAATGGACACAGAGTTAGTAGCTTGCTTCGTTTATCGATGGGCTTGTTTTGTTGTAGCGACTTATATTCTTCCGGGAATTCTTGTTGTTGCACCGTCTTGATGATTATTTCGAATGTTGTATGTATCTCTTGAACGGACAATAATTCTGGTTTTTCTCCTTTTTTGACGAATCGACGGCAGAAGGACAGTACTCTGAGCATTCTTGTGAGATCTGAGAATTGTTCACATATGTCTGTTCTGGTTGTGACTTCAGTTTTGAGGCATGTTGCTCTGACTTCTGCTTGGACGTCTGGAATGTCGTGTGTCGTTGGAAGTTCGCCTAGGGAGTTCAACCAACTAGGACCTTTCCACCATAGTTCTGCTGATTGTAGTTTGTCTGGATCTACTCCTCGTGAAATGATGTCGGCTGGATTATCTTGTGATTTGACGTGGTTTCAGGCTGTATAGGGTGTGTTCCTGTGTATTTCACAGACTCTGTTTGCTACAAAGGTCTGCCATCTCGTTGGGTTACCCTTTATCCAGGCAAGATTGATCATAGAGTCGGTCCAGGCAAATGTTTCTGTGTCTTCTAACTGAAGAGTCTTCTTAGTTCTTTGTATCAGTTTAGACAATAGAACTGCTGCACATAGCTCTAATCGAGGAAGGGTTGTCCTGTTTTTTGCTGGAGATACTTTTGACTTCGCTTGAAGCAGAGTTATCACTTGGTTGCCTTCTTTGACTGTGCGGCTGTAGATTACCGCACCGTAGGCCTTTTCTGATGCATCACAAAATCCATGAAGTTCCACTTTTCTGTCTCGCTGATGTATCCACCTCGGAATTTTTATTTTCTCTACTTCCATTATTTTGTCTTGAAATCGTGTCCATCTTGAAGCTATTTCCTCATCCAATTGTACATTGGTCCTTCGAGCCGGATATATTGTACTTGTACATTGGTCCTTCGAGCCGGATATATTGTACTTGTACATTGGTCCTTCGAGCAACCTTAGAACTGCAGCAACCCGCCTGCACTACAACAGTCCACAGAGGCTCACTACAAATCCAGTCCACAGAGGCTCACTACACATCCAGTCCACAGAGGCTCACTACACATCCAGTCCATCAGAGGCTCACTACAAATCCAGTCCACAGAGGCTCACTATCCAAACTACAAATCCAGTCCACAGAGGCTCACTATCCGAACTACAAATCCAGTCCACAGAGGCTCACTATCCAAACTACGAATCCACTCCATCAGATGCCCGCTATTCAACCATCCTAAAGTGAATCCAACATAAGCCACAATGGAAAACAAGAACGAACTTGATCGCCTAGCAGTAGAGCAAGAAAAGGTGGGAATGCAGATCGTCCAGATACTAATCAACAGCAAAAACGACTCACAAAACGAAAAAAACGGATTATCACATACACAAACATCTATCCCACCTGCAGAATGCCCTCAAGAACGACAGAGCAATCAATAGACTGAAGGACTCCTTCGACCATCCCTACAACACCAGGTCATACTTCCACTATATGGCTGCCGAATATGGCGAATGCTTGAACTACCTACTAACATGCCCAAAAGCCGAACAATTAAGCCCTACCATCAACAGCCAACAAAAGCGACTGAAAATACAAGAGTTCAGAATAGAACAACTAAAAGACCTATTTACGGAAATACAGTCAGAGTTGGAACTAGACAAAGTAGAGTATCGCTACAATTTCCTTATGGAAAGAGTTCACAAGCAGTGGGAGAGGATGCAGGACATCCACGAAGAAGAACATGAAAATGCATATCTCGCTCATAACATGTACGAAGAAATCCGGAGACAATTTGATCAAGTTGTAAACGACCAAAACCAACCTACATTTCGTGATACTTCCAAAAGTAACGACCAAAACCAACCTACATTTCCTGATACTTCCAAAAGCAACGACCAAAACCAGCCTACATTTTGTGATACTTCCAAAACCAAGACCCATGAAAACTGCATTAACCAACACAAACGAAATTAACTACTTGGAGACACCGACCAAAGAAGAAACAAACAAGCCAATAGAACAGCTGGAAGCAATCGCAAGCAACCACTACTCAGCATGGGATCTGATTCAAAAAAGTGACGAGAACAAACTACTAGACAAGCTGCCAGACTTACCAGAAATATCCTGTCCAAGGGTAGAACGACAGTCAAGTTCAGTGAGTGAGGAAACAATTGTACACAATAATTGAATGGTTACTGCAAACCCCTCAGCAACACTCGCTGAAATCTGTCCAGGCGCCCGGGAAGATGTTGTATTAAATACAACAGGAATGACTGCAACCGTTCCTGCTCTAGCCAGACACTCCGAAACATTGCCCATCATCTTACCAGCCTGATTAACCATGATTCTCCGTACAAAGCCACCGAGCCCATACACTCCAAGACATTGCCCATCATCCTCAATACCAGCCCGATCAATCATGAACCTTCAGATCAAGCCACCGAGCCGATACTCAGGCAAACACATTGCTCTACAGAGCTAAGACAAGAAGAGAGGGACCTCAAAGATAGGATCCATGACACGGGATGGCGCAGCATTCATCAGCACGCAGTCATCATGAGCAGCATCACGACAATACTCATTATGGTGATTCTAGGTTGGCGTACAAGGGACACGCATCATCAGGAGAAGACCGAAGAGGCGAAACTAGGAAGTAGACAAACAACAAGGCCAAAACGAAGACATAGAGTTGATGTATCTACGTTCGTCCATCGTGAAGAGGCGGCAGAATGTTTAATCACCATTAAACATGCATTATTTTCTAAGTTTAATACATTTCCAATTCTTGATAATTTCATGATAGGTTATGAACCCACTCAAGTTCAATGTCAGATAGGAAGGAAACTAATTAATCATCACGTTCCCGTACCATGGTCGGTCACTCGGTCATGATATGATTATTTTGCCGACGAAAGCACGAACGGAAGTGCATAATAGAATTATGTTTACTACAATATTTGGATAACATCATTGTGTACTGTAACAATTAATTATATATAAGCAAGTCGTGGGAAATAAAGGATGAGTATTCAACAACTACTCAAAACGTTGTTTTACTCAACAAATGTACTGTGCCCAAGCCGACTTGGCCATAGCAGAGAGTGAGGCTGCTCTCTGGCAGTACACTCTATATTTTCCGCTGCTCAACCGAACCGAGTTGAGCAAGTGTAATCTACGAGCTAAACCTAGCTTGTACAATCTATAATAATTCATAATTATACAATTTATGCTTTCATTAGTTCATATACAGTGTAATCTTTGAAATCGAATTCCTGAGTAATGCTGGAACTAGCTCGAGGCTCAATATTTTGAATTTTTACATCGATAACATAAATTATTTATACCGCTTTACTTACCTGTGAACCAATAATAAACAGATTAAAAAGCTTCTATAAAGTCCGAATAAACTAGAACAGTATCTTGGAAAAAATATAAACAATAACAACTAAATAAACCCCAAAAAATACAAGAACTCAACAAAACAATATCACTCAGAAAAAATCGGAAATTCGATTCTGTTCTAATATTGTAAATCGAGGTTACAATTTGCTGTCAAAAGCTTGACATATTAACAAATGACGGTGATTTAGGGAATTTATTTTCATCACCTTGGGGAAAATAACGGTCAAATCGTCCGTTCTTATAAAATATGCATGGACTATAATAGTTTCATATATCTCTATTAACTCTATATGGGAACCGTCCCATTTAAACAACGAGCGACGCTTGATGCCAGGATGAGATATAAGATCCCGCTGTACTGTACAGTTTTCGCATGGTTTTCGCATAAGTCTATCCTTTTCTATCGCCTGGAGACCGTCCCAGACGATAGAAAAGGATACTCATGCGAAAACTATACAGTACAGCGGGATCTTCTATCTCATCCTGGCATCAAGCATGTAGACTTGCTTCCCATATACTTATTAGTAGATATATAGGTAGTTTGCTGTGGTTGCCAGAGAGAAGATATTTGGTTTGTTTGTTGAGTTGTTCTGGACAACCTTTCCTTACAGGAAACATCAAGTAGGCATGAATTGTCAAAATAAACTACTCAACAAAACGAACGGTACACCCGAAATTTTCGCCTATGTTTGGACACTCATACTTTTTTAACGAATAGATGAAAAAATATGCGGTTTGCACCACGATGTAGAGCATTTCTTTGCGGTTTATGCGGATGGTTCAAAAAATTAATTTCCTCAAAAACATCTTTTATACAGGGTGGTAAAAAAAGTACTGTGAATTTTCATTTTCTTTACTGTCCCCCCATTTCCACAGATATTTTTTTGAGCTTTTTTTCGATATGCCCAAGTGTTTGTTACGTCCATACCTCGGGATATCTTTGGAATTTTCTTGATATCTTCTTTCGTTTTTGAAATATCGACTTTTTTTCAAAATTATGACACATGAATAGGGCTTTGAATGGCTTTTCTGCTAATTCTAAGTTTACGACTAACAATGTTATGGCATAGATCTATTATTGTTTAGCTGTCTTTCTGATGACTTATTGGATACTCAGCAATATTTTCAGTATACAGGGTGTGCCAAAGAATTTTGATCATAAGTAAAGCACTTTTTAGTTATTTTGTCAGGTTTTCTTGAAAATTATCATGTCGGGGATGCTGAATTAAATTCTAATCGACTTTGGAGTGATGTTCAATGTGATTTATCGAAACGGTTTTGATAATTTTGCTGGACTTTCAGTTTTCGAAAAGTCAAGTTATCATTTATCTAACCTGTTCAAATATCTTTCCCATTCGAAATTTTGAGCACGTTTAGTTACAAAATTTTATGAATGACTTTTTTTTTCCACATTTTATTTCTACTGCGCAAAAAAAGAATTTTAAAAATGATAATCGGAAGTGGCTAGAAAAATTTAGCACAAAATGTCATAGCGATTTTTTTTATTGGTAGGTGTGATACATTTTTCGATCACCCTCTATACCCGGGCACCCGGTATACTTCCAAGTGTAAAAACTCTAAAAACTATGATAAAAATACAGGAGAAAAAAAATCCACCAAAAATATCACATCAAAACATTTATTTATGTCTAACTTTTTTTTTTCGAGCACCCTATACAATCAAACAAACTTGCATTTTTGGAAAAACATCATGCATGAAGCCATTAATAAAATTTTGTAACAAAATGTGCTCAAAATTTTGAATGGGAAAGATATTTGAACAGGTTAGATAAATGATAACTTGTCTTTTCGAAAACAGAAAGTCCAGCAAAATTATCGAAACCGTTTCGATAAATCACATTGAACATCAATCCAAAGTCGATTAGAATTTAATCCAGCATCCCCGACATAATAATTTTCAAGAAAACCTGACAAAATAACTAAAAAGTGCATTACTTATGATCAAAATTCTTTGGCACACCCTGTATACTGAAAATATTGCTGAGTATCCAATAAGTCATCAGAAAGACAGCTAAGCAATAGATCTATGCCATAACATTGTCAGTTGTAAACTTAGAATTAGCAGAAAAGCCATTCAAAGCCCTATGTGTCATAATTTTGAAAAAAAGTCGATATTTCAAAAACGAAAGAAGATATCAAGAAAATTCCAAAGATGTCCCGAGGTATGGACTTAACAAACACTAGGGCATATAAAAAAAAAGCTTAAAAAAATCTCTGTGAAAATGGGGGGACAGTAAAGAGAATGAAAATGTACAGTACTTTTTTTACCACCCTGTATAAAAGATGTTTTTGAGGAAATTAATTTTTTGAACCATCCGCATAAACCGCAAAGAAATGCTCTACATCGTGGTGCAAACCGCATATTTTTTCATCGATTCGTTAAAAAAGTATGAGTGTCCAAACATAGGCGAGAATCTCGGGTGTACCGTTCGTTTTGTTGAGTAGTTTAGTTCTTGAATTAGAGATTCTTGATAAAAGGGGGTCCCCTTTTATCCAAGCAGCACAACTTGCTTTATAAAAGCTGAGGTAGCCGCTACATCACTAAATTATCCAGTTCAAGGTTTTATTATTTGTGCTATATAACGTTTTCTCAGACCTAACATAGTGCTTATATACCCAGAATAGGCGCACTTTATACAGATAATTTATACAAGCATTTATGTTACCCATGAACAGAAACTTTCCAAAAGCGATGGTTGTATAATCGCTTATAAAGTACATTTATAAAGGATTTTTGAATGTGTTATAAAGCTTTTCTGCGTATTTTTCAAGCGTTAAAATTTGCCATTATAAATCAGTTTTAATATGGTGTGACATTCCTCAATGATAGAACGGATATAAAGAGTGTTCAATAAAAAATACGATCAAGTCACCTATGGATTGCGATTGTTCCAAAAAACGTGTGACATGACATTCACTTTCTAACCTTCACAGATGCCATGATGACAAACCATACAAACTAGCCACGACCTACGTTCATGACAGTAAAAGAAATCCGGGGTGACTTGATCGTATTTTTTATTGAACACTCGTTATAAGTACTTTATAAGTACTCTAATGATGGCGGTAGATTACTGTATACTCAACTAAACAGCTTTATCAAGCATGTGCATTTGCGCATATAACCAGCCGGGAGCGAAGTAACAGCAATTTGCTGAATAAATACTTTATTTTAGTTAGAAAGTAGCTGAAATTTTGATTTGTTATTTAAGTACTTTATGGTTGTCGCCTCTTCTACGGCTCGAGACATATAAATATGACTTCGAATAACACAGAAAAAGATATACAGTGTTTCATTAATATTGCGAAAAAATTCAGGTTGAGTTTCCTCACTTAAAAATAATAAGAAAACTTCATATAAAGGTGTGTCCGGCAAAGCTTCTCTACAGAGCTACAGGGTGTTGAAGTTTTATTTTTATTTTTATTTTTGTTTTTTCTAAATAATATTTGAACCAATTTCTATATTTCCATAAAAATCGGTATTTGAGGGTTTCTTTTTATGCGGAATTCGAATTTTATCTCAGTTTGGCTCTAACTTGTAGAGGGCGCCACCTACACTCATTTGTCCTGACATGTACAGCCATAACTTTTTTGGACGTAACCGTATGACATATTTGAGTGAAAAAACATATTTCTCCTTTATTTTTATGCAAAAAAGGCATACTTGTTAGAAGTCGCCACGTGCCACCATTTTCGAGATATTTAGATTTGAAATAATGAATACATATAATGAAATTATGGCCGAGCATTGTGTTTCATTGATAGTGCCAGAAACACAGGATAAGTTTCCTCACTTAGAAATAAAAAGAAAATTTCATAAAAAGATGTGTCCGGAAATGCTTCGTTACAGAGCTACAGGGTGTTAAAGTTATTATTTAATTTATTTTTTTTCAGTTTTTTTTTTGTTTTTGTTTAAATAATATTCGAATAAGCGTTGTCGATAATATCACACAGAAGTCGACTTTTATCTTTTTCATTGAAAAAAATTGGAGCATTAATGCGTAATATGTTATAATTTCTAGCAGGTTACTTTCGCCATAATTTCAAAAGCCCATGTATTAATTATTTCAACTCCAAATATCTCGAAAATGGTTCCACGTAGCGACTTCTAACAAGTATGCCTTTTTTGCATAAAAATAAAGGAGAAATATGTTTTTTCACTCAAATATGTCATACGGTTACGTCCAAAAAAGTTATGGCTGTACATGTCAGGACAAATGAGTGTAGGTGGCGCCCTCTACAAGTAAGAGCCAAACTGAGATAAAATTCGAGTTCCGCATAAAAAGAAACCCTCAAATACCGATTTTTATGAAAACATAGATATTGGTTCAAGTATTATTTAAAAAAACAAAAATAAAAATAAAACTTCAACACCCTGTAGCTCTGTAACGAAGCATTTCCGGACACACCTTGAAGTTTATGAAGTTTTCTTATAATTTTAAACTGGGGAAACTCACCCTGAATTTTTTCGCAATATTAATGAAACACCCTGTACAGGGTGTCCCAACGATAGAGTAAAGTAGGTTTTAGCATATAGGATATGAAAAATATCAATATCAATATGCGTCACAGGTTAGGGGTGTAAATAGCTCACATTCTTAAAATATTTGGAAACATACAGGGTGCGTCACAAAAGTATGGCAAGAAAAAGTATGATTTTTTTAAAAGGAACCCCCTGTATATTAATTGATATTTCAATTCTTTCTTCAATTTGGAACAAAAATTGTGATACAACTAATGTTCCTAAATTCAACCGTTATCGAGATATCGCGTTTTAAAAATGGCATTTTTGCAACTTTGACATGCTATAAAACTCAAACTATTCAAGTTAGAGAAAAATGGATTGCACATTCCTATCTTAACTTTTCAAGAGCTATTCAAGGAGATTAAATCCATTATTGTGAAAAAATGTCAAAATGTGCCGAAAAAGTTGACAGTTGACGTTACCTTCTATCCAAATGACAGAAGAGCTCTTGAAAAGTTAAGATAGGAAAGTGCAAACCATTTTTCTCTAACTTGAATAGTTTGAGTTTTATAGCATGTCAAAGTTGCAAAAATGCCATTTTTAAAACGCGATATCTCGATAACGGTTGAATTTAGGAACATTAGTTGTATCACAATTTTTGTTCCAAATTGAAGAAAGAATTGAAATATCAATTAATATACAGGGGGTTCCTTTTAAAAAAATCATACTTTTTCGTGCCATACTTTTGTGACGCACCCTGTATGTTTCCAAATATTTTCAGAATGTGCGCTATTTACACCCCTAACCTGTGACGCATATTGATATTGATATTTTTCATATCCTATATGATAAAACCTACTTTACTCTATCGTTGGGACACCCTGTATATATTTTATTCACCGAAAATATTTCAAGTTATTCTCGCATACCTACGCAGAATAATTCACTTGCGATGAATATTTTTCTGATGAAGTTTATAGTCTTAGCCCCAAATTCAGCAAAGCGCCTTGAAAATAGCTGAACATTCTCCAACAAATAATACACCGAAAATTCAACGATTTATACTTTTCATTTTTTTTTATTCTTCAAAATATTAAAGTCCAGTTTCTTAATCCAGAAAACATGATAGAAACATATGCTACTGATATACACATGAAAAAAGTAATTTGCAATTCAATTGGTCTATGTCACAATGGCGGCTCTGTTCTCTACTTATTTAGACATAAATGGCGACGAAATTTTGAAAACGGAAATGGTTGCGAAATATTCTATTAAACGGCTTTTAAAGAGCAAGGTTTGATTTATAGCAGCTTTATAAAGGAAAGAGCGAGATACTCTAGAACTCCGAACATGTACAGAGGGCGCTCATGGCAATTTTATATATCTTTTGACTATATAACGATGCAAGTATGCAAGAACAGACCATCAACGGCAGTGGCTACTGGACGACTGATGTGCCTTTAATCTGTTTCACGATTCATTCAAGGCAAAACCTGGATCTATTTAGTTCAACTATTTAGTTAGGTTTTTATTATAATCCCTTCATTTACGGACACACCGCGTTGGCTAACACGTTTCATTATTCAAAATAATGGTGCGTCCTCATTACCAATACGTCGGAACTCCCAACAAAAAACAGCTGTTTAGAAAAAGCGGGAAACCGGTCGGCAAATACAAATGACTTATCAACCTGCATGCATGCTTTCCGACTCCCAGAGTTTTTAACTTCATTCGTGTTGTTTGTTGGTGAAATTATTAACAAAAAGGTAAGAATAAAATGAATAGACTTAAGTATGCAGGTACATATTCGATAAAGGCCAAGAGCTTTTGTTTTCTTTGTCTATCACGAAATACAAATAGGCCAGATAAATGCAGTTATGTGAACCAAGTTTTTAAAAAAATTCAGATTGTTCAAAATTGTTCAAACGACAGAAAAAGGGGAAAAGCGTTTATGCTCCGTTCCTGATCAATGAGAGAATGCAGGATATCTGTATTGGCCTAAATCAAAGGCAGAAAAGTTGATCCTCGACGGTAACTCTGTACCATCAAACGATTGGCTTGAAATGCCCTGTGTCCTAAAATGGATAAACCTTTCGAGTTATGAGGAGGCAGAAACCGAAATTTCGAAAATGCTTTATATCGGAAACACTGATGAAGAACAAGCAAGCATATTTCAACAACTTTGACTTCCACCAATTTCAATGCAAGTGGCCTTATCTTGTCTTGTAAATATATACAGGGTGCCACAGATTCTAGTGCATGCATGGGGATCTCAGTCATTATAAGAGATACAGTGTCGGTTGAATGGTTGCAAAGTTGCGCATTTTTATGCTCAAGAAAATGCCATTTATGTAATAATTATAAATGCAAAAACATTTGTGAAGCCCCAAAAACGGACGATGAAATAACCGAGAATAACATTGTAGACAGTGTTGAAGTCGCAGAACTCGCCGAAGGAATCCAAGACATCATCAGTGATACAGACTAAGCCGGTAAAATAAATCCAGTAGTAATCATAGGGTTTATTTTATTGTATATGTGATTAAAAACCAAAGTGTTCATTTTCAGTTCGTACTATATAGGACTAGTTTACTTAGTTTATGTTGTTCTTGTTCATCATTATTACTTGATATAAAAGGAAAAATAAAAGCACAAAAAAAAGAAAATACCTGTTTTATTTCAGAGTATGGTATAATAATGGCAAAAAAACAATTGATTGTTTTCTGTTCGCACAACCAACATTTTGCATCGAATAATTGAAGGAATAAAATAAAGCATTGTTACATTTATCATCCGACACATAAAGTTAAGAAATGACGATGAAATTGGCGTTTCAAAGTAATTGCTCAAATTACTTGGATATGAAAACACACGACAAAATGGCGCTGAACGAACCATCAGTCCCCCTCTTTTTTGAAAACATTCAAATAACTTCTATATCAGTAATAAAGCGCATTTTCTTTGAAAGTTACGAATACGAAGACGCATCAACTAATCATCCATAAAGAATCTTTATAATGACTTTATCATAAAGTATTTGGCTAATAATACTCAAATTGCTCCATAATAGCTTTGTAACAATGTTAAAATGGATGAAACAAAGTGAGTTTTACATAGCGATATTAGTGCTTCATCTAGTAGCTTATGAAGCCATTATACAGATAAAACGCTACAAATTCTCTAAGAACTCTGAGTGTGACGTTTATAAAGGCATGATAGAGCAGATGTATAAAAGTTTTGTTATTTAGCTCTAAGAACGTTCTCAAAGCTATATTAAAAAGCGATATCGCTAAAAAAACCATTTAGCTCCAACTAACACCTCTATACAGATAGACACGACCTTAAGAATCATCTATAAAACGTTTATACAGAAGAAAGTGATATGAAAGAACCCTTTGTGTTACTTCGGGGGGTCTGATGGGGATGATTCTACCACCAGCTATATTTCCTAACTAGTTTATTTTTCGCAGGCGATTTCACTGTTCAAATCAAATCAAATCAAATCAAATCAAAATATGCTTTATTGTCCAAGTCATGAACTTATTGACAAAGCTAGTTATAATATAAATATGTGGACATTACAAAAAAAAAAGAAGACTAAAAAAAAAGCAAAAAAAAAAAAAGTTACAATCAATTGTTATGAATACAATGATACAGATCAAAATTATTTAATATTGTAAACAACGAGTAGAGCAGTAGAAAGAAAGAAAAAGAAACAAATCACAGTAATCAGAGCAATAGCAACTAAACTAAAAAGCGTCTCTGTAATACTCCTCCAGGTCATAGTAAGCCCTATCAGCCAGCATCACCCGGAGCTTTTTTTTAAAAGCTCTTAGGGATGACAGAGCCTTAAGAATATCTGGCAGGTGATTATAAATTTTCACACTTTCATAGATCACTGACTTTTTTACCAAGGATGAGTGGGGAATGGGAAGAGGTAAGTTATGTCTCTGTCGCGTTGAATATGATACCTTGTCACGTTTTAGTTTTTGACGGTTTTTATGTATTAGCGTTGCCGTTTCCAGGATAAATAGGCTACAAAGAGTTAAGATTTTTTCCCTTTTAAATAGAGGTCTACAAGAATCCCTACCTCCACAGCCACACAAATATCTGACAGCCCTCTTCTGAATAACAAAGATCGAACCAAAAAGATACCGACTGCAAAGTCCCCAAAAGCAGATCCCATATCTCAACCTGGACTCAATCAGTGCAAAATAGACTGTTCTTGCGACAGACTGTCCCAGTTCACCACAAGCGATCTTAACGGCAAAGCAACCAGAGGAGATCTGCTTTCCGAGTGCTACGATGTGACCCTCAAAGCTCAGTTTTCCGTCAATTATCAACCCAAGAAACTTAGACTCAGGGCGACTTTCCACAGAGAAGCTGTCAAGAGAGACGTCAAGCTGTAAGTCCGTCCTGAAGGACACTATATTAGTCTTTGCAATGTTAAGCAGGAGGAGATTGGAATCGCACCAGGACTTAACCTTCGCAAGATCTGCAGATATTGCCTCCCTCAAGCTCTGATGATCCATGCAGTCCCACAGAATTGTGGTGTCATCCGCAAACACAGTGAATCTACCCGCAATATCCATGCCAGTCATATCGTTTATGAAAATCAAAAACAACAGGGGGCCAAGAACAGATCCTTGAGGGACGCCCCAACAATTCTCCAAGACTTCAGACCGAGAACAACGCAGACCCTCTGCAAACGTTCAGACAAATATGATTCAAGCCATGACAGAGTCACTCCCCTAAAGCCATAGTGAAAGAGCTTCTGAAGCAGAATTCCATGATTTACACAGTCAAATGCCTTCGACAGATCACAGAAAGCCGCAGCAGAAACCCTCCCACCATTGATCCCCGAATATAGGCCCTCCAAAAAACTGAAAATTGCATCGTTTGTACTGCAACCGTGCCGAAATCCGAATTGATCGCAGCTCAATACCCTGTTGGCATCCAAGAAGGTCAGCATTCAAGCCTTCACCATTTTCTCGATAATTTTAGAGAGGGTAGATAGGAGTGATATTGGTCTAAGATTAGAGGGATCTTCCAAACTGCCGCCCTTATGTATCGGAATAACCTTTGCAAGCTTTAGACATTCAGGAAACGATCCAGTCTCCCAGGAGTAGTTGATGGCATGAACTAGTTTGAGGAGGACACCATCAGGCAGGTTTAGGAAAATTTGTATTGATAGACCATCATCTCCAGCGCTCTTTTTATTTTTAATACTGGACACGACCTGTTTCAACTCACTCAAATCTGTTCGCAAAAGATAGAAGGAATTAACAACCCGTGTTTCATCTTTCAAATATTTGAGAGGATCTTCGCTCTGTGTAATGTTTCCTGTAAGATTGTGTGCTATAGAACAGTAAAATTTGTTGATTAGGTCCGGTGATAAGTCAGTCTCGCATAATTTGGAAGAAGGGTTATTATTCAAACGTATGTCATTTATGATGGACCAACTCTCTTTTTGTTTATTTGCGGATTTTCCAAGACGGTCATGATAATACAAGGTTTTGGCTGCTCTTATGAGTTTCCTGTATAAACTTCGATAATTTCTGAAGTAGGAATTGAAAACCATGCTGTTTGAGAATTTTCTTATATAATGGAGAGATCGTAGGTTCCTTGATGACTTCTTCAGACCTTTAGTAAACCATGGCCTTTTATTCCTTATTTTAATCCTTCTAACTGGAAAAATTTTATGAAAGATTTGCAATAATATCCTATGAAAAACTTCGATAGGTTTGCTAGACAAAACAACCTCATTCCAGTCAGTGCTCAGGCACAATTGGCAGAATTCATTGTAGTTACGACGACTAAAGACTCTGCCCATTCTGAATTCTGATGGTTTGAGAACGGGAATTGAGACAAATCTACACAAAACTGCATCATGATCAGACAAGGCAGCACCAACCACCGAACACTCAGCAGAATGAAGACCATGTGAACAGACATAATCAATCAAAGTCGAAGAAATCCTCGAAGTACGAGTGGGACAATCAACATGCATCCCCCCGTGAGTATTACAGATGAGGTAAAAGGAATCAGAGATAAGAGTATGTCCAATTTATGAAGAAAAACAAACAAGTTCAGAAGAGGGAGACCTATATATGGAGATGACGTATAATTTTCTACTTTTAGAATGAATGATTGCAAATTCAAATGTTCCCTCCTGGAGCAGATCATTATGAGTATTAACAGGTATGAAAGAGTTAACGCTTAGAAATGTGTTTTCCACCAGAACCATGCATCCCCCATGAGATGATGTGGTCCTGCAGAACGAAGCTAAGATTGTGTAATTGGGAATAATAACTATCTCATTCTCCCTCAACCAGTGCTCAGTGATCGATATCAAGTTTGGAAAATTACATCGATCAAGAAACAAGTACAGTTCATCAGTTTTGTTTCTGAGCGATTGAACATTGAGCAAGAGAAGAGACAGAGTAGAGACCTCCGGATATGTCAAGTCCCGGTCAATATCCGTGTTGCAATGGGAAAACTTGGATTTCCATTTTCGGACAACGTGCTAACACTCTTCACTTCAACACCCTCGTTAGAAATACCGAGATCATCCCCACACACACTGACGCTTTCATCCCTTTGAAACAATTCAATATCCATACCAGAAAGCTCTTCATTTAGACTAACAAAGACCAAGTTTTTATTAATTTTCTGGGACATTACAAACAGCAGATTTTTACAAATATCCCTCTTACTAATGGGACCACAAGTATCTAAGAAATGATCCAAGAAATGATAATTACCCTGGACACAGCAGTTTAACCTATTTAAATAGTTTTTAAGTTTTGTGTTGAATTTGACTAGTGATGAATTTGATCCACTAGTCAGCTTAGAAAAAACAGGCAAGGCTACTACATTTGTGTGAGTCAAGTTTTTTAATTTGCCATTGATTTCTTTGAATAGGGGTACTCTATTCTGATTCAGATCATTATAACCACCTACAATCACAACATAATCATTCAAGGTAAAGTTCCTTGTCAAATCATCTATATTTTCTATAACATTCATGAACTTGGCATAAGGTTTAACAAAAGACTGAATTGCAAGATTTGGTGACATATTTTTCAAGATAGTTCCCAGGTTATAACCTTTTTGATCACTTAAAATTAGAATTCTCCTAAAGTTAGATTTACCTTTGACTGGAGCCAAACAATCAACTTGCTCCTCACGATCCGCACTAATTCTACGAGTCTCCAAATCAAGAACAAGAGGTGTAGTGTCAGATTTTGTACACCGGTTATCATTGGACAGCCTCCTCTTCGATAATCCACTCATTCTTGCTACACCCGTATCATACATGGTCCGTTTAAGATCCAATACATACTGATCTCTCTCCGTCTCCAGTGCTTTCACACCAGTGAGCAAGTTGTCCCGCAGTGTTGCAAGTTCATCAAGCTGGTACTGAAGATCAGCTCCCTGTTTTTCCGCTTCAATCATCCGCTCAGAAAGGGATTTGTTAGCTTCATGAAGTTGTATAATCTCTTTATTGAGCTTTTGAATATCCTCTTTTTGTTCCAAGATCACAGTTTCACATTCCTGTTCCCTCAGGAATGAAGTTTTGAGTGTCTAGTATTGGCACGTTCGGTGTCATTGGTCTGCAAATTGAATGTAGCTGGCTCGCGAAAACCAGT
Organism: Orchestes rusci; assembly: GCA_958502075.1. Taxonomy (NCBI): domain Eukaryota; kingdom Metazoa; phylum Arthropoda; class Insecta; order Coleoptera; family Curculionidae; genus Orchestes; species Orchestes rusci. The sequence goes on along the minus strand of OY293306.1, from coordinate 29,023,117 downwards.
TTTTATACAGGGTTTCTGTAAAAAGGTCTTTACAAAATCTCACCACATAGTCCCTAGGTCAAAATAAGCCGATTTGAAGCAATATACCTCATTTCGAAATTGCTGCGATTCCTAGATACAGAGTTGTAAAGTTAAAAAATTAAAATAGAATTTTTCAAAATCTGTGAACATTTTTCTATGTATTTCTATAAAAATTAGTACCCGGCGATTTCTTGGGATGCGAGACCTGAATATGAACCCCTTTTCATTAGGTTGGTTCCAACCCGACCGAGAAATGTACTTGGAACAATTCTCGTCTTGCGCACTAAAGAAATTCCGTTCCAACTGCGTATGAATGATATTTCTTGCACCGTCCCGTTACGCGTTCCAACCTAACTTGGAATCGTTCCGGCATCGATTCCTGAGAGATTCTCTCGATACCTGACTAAAAGTGGGAATTGACTGGCATGATCGACATGCTCACTCTAGCCTGGCACCGCCATGTTAGTTTCTTTATGTATGTTTTGATTTTGTATTTACTATGGAGTAGTATAGTAAATGTGTTTTTTTCTTGATAGTACAGATAAGATTTTCGTTTTAACTATGTTTGAGTGAAAATATGTCATTATTAATGAGTGATGAGGAAGGTTGAAAAACCGGCGATTCCTCAAATCGGTATACCTAAATCCGTTCCAATAGTTCCAACTGCTGCGATTCTGGGATCGTGTTGGAAATGATGAAAATCTAGATCAGGCGCAATAACTTAATTCTCACAATTCCAATAACCGTTCCGGAACGGTACCAATTGTTTAGGTTCGAACAAACATTAAAACAAAAAACCAAAATATCTCGAAAACGGGCTCACTGTAGCGGATTATAACATAGTATATTGTAACAAGTTTCGCTATAGAAAACACTGTTCAGCTTTAAACTATTTATTTTACAAGTCACTATGTACAGAACTCACTATTCACAAACAAAATCACAGCTTATTAATGTTTTACGATTTATATTTCACGACGTATTCAGAACTGAACTCCCTCTTGAAATGACGGATCTCATTATATACCCTCGCCAGGATTGAGAGAACAATCCAGATATTTTTAGAAAAGCGAAGAATGTTCGACGCCATCTAGCCTTGCTAGAATGTACCAGAAGCCAATCGATTCCAAACAATTCTACACAATGTGGTGGCTGCGGCGGCGCATTCACCATGTTTTGTCACATTGCCCCCTTCTTAAGGCAATTCGTCTCGAGTTGCCTTCATGTCGGTATCGGCAACTGTCCCCAAACCGGCAGCCCGATGTCCTATGCAAGTAGCAGTCCACTGTCCTCTGGTTCGTCCTCCGGGAAGGATAGCAGCACACCAGAATGTCAATACCGCTTTCTTTGAGGATCACCTCCAGCATGCTTCTCACTACTCGCCAGTCCACTCGGTCATTAGTCATCTTCGGAATTGCCAAATGAGTCAGGTCCTGTGACTGCATCAAGTCACGAAGATGACTGAGGGCTTTCCAGACTTCACTGTAGGTGGTCAGATGTTGTGAGAGCTTCTTCGTCACAAGGTAGAACAGGTGTCGTGTCCCATTCGTGATTTGGAGCGGCTTCCCTACCTCTGGCTTTTGTCGCCGCAGATGGTCCAATCGTCCAAATTTTCGTTTAAAAGCTGCAGCAAGTCCACTCCTCATACTGAGGTCTTCAGTGACCCAGTGAGCCAACGAGTATTCGTCCGGTGCTTCAAACAAATCCAGCTGCCTCTCTTGGACAACGCCATTCTGGACTTTCTGGCCATTGGAGTGTAGAGACATGAAAGTTTCCAATGACATGTCTTTCTTGGGTGACCTGATCTGCCTCACTTCAGCGTCCTGATCGTCGTGGTTCCCAGCATACCAAGCTAAACGATTGAAGTGAACAACCCTCGGTTTTCCTCGTGGTGGCTTTCGAATCCTGTAGACGACGTCATTGATTCGCTCCAGAATCTCATACGGGCCCTCCCAAGAACTTTGCAGTTTTGGGGAGAATCCACGTCGCCTCTGTGGGTTGTGAAGCCAAACCAAATCCCCAACCTGGAACCCTCCTTCTTCGGCCTTCACGTCGTACGCCTTCATTCTGTCGCTGGCACTTTGGATGTTTAGTCGGACTCGTTGATGGATATCGTCCATTTTTCTACGAAGATCACTTGCGTAGTCTTCCCCAGCGACATCCTCACCAGGTGGACAGCCAAACTTCAAAGCGCAGGGCAGCCGGAGTTCACGACCCATGATGATCTTGGCAGGTGTTTCGCCCGTCGATTCATGAACTGCTGACCTGTACGCCATGAGTAATAGGGGAAGATGTTGATCCCAGTCTCTTTGATGGTCAGAGACAACTTTGGCCAAGTGTCGATTGATGGTTCGGTTCATTCGCTCCACCATGCCATCCGATTGTGGGTGTAACGCCGTTGTCCTTGTCTTCTTGATCTTCAAGACATCGCAGACGTTCTGGAATAGCGTCGATTCGAAATTCCTGCCCTGGTCCGAATGCAGCTCCAACGGGACACCGAAACGGCAAAACCATTCCTTAATCAAGACATCGGCAACGGTAGCTGCCTCCTGGTTTGGCAAGGCATACGCTTCAGCCCACTTGCTGAAGTAATCCATGGCGACCAAGATGTATTTATTTCCTTTGTCCGTTTCAGGGAACGGTCCAGCCACGTCGATTGCGATACTCTCAAAGGGGCTTCCCACGTTGTATTGGCGCATAGGAGCTTTTGGCCGTTTCTGGGGTCCGTTACTTGCCGCACATACGGCACATTTTCTGCACCATTCCTTCACATCGGCTTGACGGTTGACCCAGTAAAACCGTTCTCGCAGCTCTTCCAGCGTCTTGGTTACACCCAAATGTCCACCCGTGACGCCATCATGGACCTCTCTCATCACCTCTGCCTGTCTGTTTCCAGGAACGACTAACTGCTTCCGATCTTCCGTGCCATCCAGATTCTTCACCAGCCTCTTCAGGATGCCGTCATCAAGAACCATCGAGTCCCATTGAGCCCAGTAGGACTTCACGGTGGTCGAGAACCGCGCGACTTCTTGCCAGGTTGGTCGTTAGCCTGCCTGTTTCCATTCGATGACAAGCTTCAGATCTGGATCATTCTCCTGGTCCTCTGCCGCGCCTTAGACTGCCAGGAATCATCCAGCACAGTCGTCCTGCAAGTGCTCGCCTCCTTTTCCTCGGCTCTTTGACAGTGCTTACATTGTTCTGGACAAGGTCTCCTGGATAGGGCATCAGCGTTGTTGTGGCTGGATCCAGCTCGATGTTCCGTGTCAAAGTTGAACTCTTGAAGTCTCTCAATCCAACGAGCAACTTGACCCTCCGGATTTTTGAACTGTAGGAGCCATTTGAGCGCGGCGTGGTCGGTTCTCAGCAGAAACTTTCTCCCGTAAAGGTACTTGTAGAAGTGCTCTACCCCTTTGACTACTGCCAGTAGTTCCCTTCTCGTGACGCAGTAGTTCCGTTGCGGCTTCGACAAGGGTTTGCTGAAATAGCCGATCACCCTTTCATGTCCCTGCTGGATCTGGGACAGCACTGCACCAAGTCCTACATTGCTGGCATCTGTATCCAGGATGAAGTTTCCCTCAGGTAGTGGGTAGCCTAGGATGGGCGCGCTGGCAAGTGTCCTTTTAAGTGTGTCAAAAGCCTCCTGACAATCTTCGTCCCAGTGGTAGCGTCTCTGTGCCACTGTGAGCCTGTGAAGAGGCCGGGCGATGTTCGCAAATCCTTGGACATAACGCCGGTAGTACGTGCACAGACCCAGGAAACTTCTTAGCTCGTGGAGGTTCTTTGGTACAGGCCACTCCTTAACTGCCTCAACCTTTTGCTGGTCAACGGCTACACCCTCAGCCGACACGATATGACCCAGGTATTGTACTTCCCTCCGGAACAGTTGGCATTTCTTTGGACTCAGCTTCAAACCGGAACTTCTGAGTCTCTGGAATACCTCCTCCAAGTTCTTCAGATGGTCTTCAAATGATTTGCCAACCACAATTATGTCATCCAGGTATACAAGACATGTTGACCAGGATAGTCCTTTGAGCACAGTCTCCATCAGCCGCTCGAACGTAGCAGGTGCGTTGCATAACCCAAATGGCATAACAGTGAACTGCCACAGCCCAGCTCCAACGCTAAAAGCAGTCTTCTCTCGATCTTCAGGGGCCATTTCTACCTGCCAATATCCGCTTTTGAGGTCCAGGGTTGAGAAGATCTTCGATCCGGCCAAGGTATCCAAAGTGTCGTCGATCCGTGGTAGCGGGTAGCTGTCCTTCTTCGTCACGTTGTTCAGCTGACGATAGTCCACACAAAATCGAGTTGAACCGTCCTTCTTTTTAACCAGAACAACTGGCGATGACCACGGACTACTAGAAGGCTCGATGACACCGCCTTTCTCCATGTCCTTGATGATCTTGTCCGCCTCCTCCTTCTTGGCCAAAGGTAGTCTTCTAGCTGTTTGGCGGATCGGTCGTGCTCCCTCTGTGTTGATGGTGTGCCGCACCACGTTCGTTCGGCCCTTTTCCCCAGTCCCGTTGTCGAAGATGTCGCCGTAATTCCTTATCAGGTTTCTCAATCGTTGTTTTTGTCTCTTATCCAGATCTTTTGAAGAGGTGACAACTAACTTCTCCATCTCTCCGGTGAACTCAGAGATGGTTTGCTCAGTCTCACATACTTGTCGCACCACAGAGGAAATTGACGAGCAGAGCCCCAAAACTGTGTCCCTTGCCAAACTTACAGAGTGATAGTTGACGTTCATCACTCTCACGGGCACAGTCTTTCCCACATGTACCAGGCTCTTTCCACATGCAATGCCTCGTCCTACTTCAGAATCGTGTATTTTAGGCTCAAACATCACGATGCTTCCTTCTTTCATCTTCCCTTCCAGGCGAGCCCACAAAATCATCTCGCTCCTCTCAGGAATTGAAGAATCCCCAGCCAGCAAAACACGAACTGTCTCTTCCTCTCTACCATGCATTATCACCTCTTCGTTGTTGGTTTTCAGTGTTCCATATTTGAAATCTAATTGGAAGCCTTGGGTGTTCATGATGTCCATTCCAATTATGATTTCTTCCTCAATATCGTCAACCAGCATTGGATGTTCGAAGCTGGTGCTTCCCAGAGTCACTGCTGCCTCCACTTCACCATGTATCCTAGCCAAGTCTCCTGTTGCCGTCCGTAGTCGCCACTTTGTTGGTTTAATCATTGTCGGTGTTGTGACAATGTCGGGCCTGATGATAGACTTCGTCGCACCTGTATCCAGCAGCATGGTGCGTTTCTCTCCATTAACCCAGCCATCCACAAACACGCTGTTCAGTTTGTGTCCTAAAGAGGCAACTATGGCGGTTTTCCTTGGGGCATACTGGCTACAGGTCGACGATTGCCCCTTCGCATCGACCCTCTCTAGTTTTCCGACGTCGAAGAAGGTGCCCGTCTCTCGCTTCTTGCATCGGCTACGAATGTGGTCAAGCTCTCCACAGTTCCAGCATCGCAGCTCCCTTCGCTTGGACGCCTCTATCTCTTTGACGACCCTCCTCCCAGTTGCTTCGACGGTGTCTTCTTCCAGAGGATCCTTCTCCTCCACCCTTCGCACGCGTGCAGGAACCTTCACAGACTGCTTCGCCGCTGCGAATTCCAAGGCTTTGGCCAGTGCTTCAACCAGTCTATCGGGACGATGGAGTATCAGTGACTGCCGAATCTCCTGGTCTCGAAGTCCATCCAAGAAGGCCTGAACTGCAAGCCTCTCCATAACGTTCTCTGGCGTGGTTGGATAAGCCAGTCGTGCAAGGCGAGCAACATCCGCTTCAAACTCCTGCAAGGTCTCGTTGGTCTTCTGAATGCGATTTTTCAACTGAGAGTGGTAGACGTGCTCCAAGTGAGTTTGCCCATATCGCAGTTCCAGATGCTTGACTAGTACATCGTAGTCCTCCTGCTCCTGGGTGTTGAGCGTCTGCAGGATTTCTGTAGCTTCCCCACGAAGTGCCAGAGTTAATGCCAGGGCTTTTTCGGTTGCGGTCCATCCATTTGCCCTTGCCGCTGCCTCGAACTGACGATGGTAATTGTTCCAGGACAGCTTGCCATCGAACTGAGGGGCTTTCATGTGGACTCGCACGGTATCAGACTCCATTTTAGCCCCTTTGCTCTCGAATGGAACGTCTGGTTGCTTCATGATCACTGTCACTTGCCTTCGCACTTCCTCGATTTCTTCTTCCAAAGTCTTCATTGTATCTCCAAGTTTTGCTTCAATTCGTTGCTCAAGGTTCTCAATTTCTTCCGTTACCTGATCCTTCCAGAAGTTATAGTTGTCCGCCAGCTGTTCCTTGATTTTCTCCTCCATGGCTCTTGAGGATTCTTCCAGCTTTTCTTCCATAGCTCTGGAGGATTTTTCGAGCTTCTCTTCCATTTTCCTCGAATTCTCTTTCATGGCTCTAGAAGATTCATTAAACTTCTCTTCCAATTTTTTCGACAATTTCTCAACTACTGCGTTGGGATCGGGAATCTCAAATTGGAACGTATCAGGATCCATGCCTTCTTCCATTAAAGCCTCACGAAGCCTTGTTTGTAGATCAGTTTTCTTACCGCTACTATCCAGGTCACGCTCTTCCAGCTCCCTCTTCAACTCAGCGACCTTCAATCCGGTTAAAAACACTAGTTTCGCAGCCATTAAAGCGAATATTTATGTCCGTTTCTATAGCACACAATAAATCCCACTTTTGACACCAATGTAACAAGTTTCGCTATAGAAAACACTGTTCAGCTTTAAACTATTTATTTTACATGTCACTATGTACAGAACTCACTATTCACAAACAAAATCACAGCTTATTTATGCTTTACGATTTATATTTCACGACGTATTCAGAACTGAACTCCCTCTTGAAATGACGGATCTCATTATATACCCTCGCCAGGATTGAGAGAACAATCCAGATATTTATAGAAAAGCGAAGAATGTTCGACGCCATCTAGCCTTGCTAGAATGTACCAGAAGCCAATCGATTCCAAACAATTCTACACAATGTGGTGGCTGCGGCGGCGCATTCACCATGTTGTGTCACAATATTTTTGTTCAAAAATACCTAGGAAATGATTTCCTTTACAAGAAAAGTTAAAAAGTTATACTGAGAGAAAAGTTATGGCCAATTTAAACCTTCAGAAGTGCCATAATGAAAAAACGTCCATATTCAAATTTTGCATCACACCTTCGAATGAGGTAAAAGTCGATTTAAATCGGCTTATTTTGACGTCAGAAATCAGGGTGAGATTTTGTGAAGACCCTTCAGAGACTATCTGTACAATCTAAATTGGAAATAAGCACTTTTTTATGGTAAGATTGTGAGAATATTTGATTTTGTGCTATGCCTTCGTCGAGGCCTTCGTGCTTCTCTATAGGTGTTTGTACATATAATATCATCAATATAAGTCTTTTTTTCGCTTCTGATTCCTATTCTATAACATAATCTACAAAAAACACGTGCCTTACTTATATTTCTTGATATTGTATAACATTTGCATTTGACATGCATGGGGTACATTCATTGACTTTAAATACTATAGACTGGGCATCCCATTCATAAAATGGTATTAGTCTTGACGCCAACATCACAATAAGTGCGAAAGAGATAACACTATGAGTGGAAAGAGATAAAACGAGGAATCCGAACCCATCGGGCAACACCGCATGAGAATATGTGATTCTTATAATACGTACGTCCGAACTCGATTTTCATCTGGAACAGCGGCGGCACATTTCGAGTTTCTACCGTTTTGTATGAAAAATATAAATGAATATTAATTTGGGTAGGTACCTATGTCGTTATTGTTATATGACAGTATATCACATTTTTGACTTTCTGAATCAATGAAAATTGAAATTTTCATAACATTAAAAATTAAATCTCCTGCTGTTCTTCCGACAATAATGAATTACGGTTCCGAATAAAATGACAACCAAAATACAAAATATATTTCGCCTTTCTTACATATCTCTAAGGCCATTTTACTCAATTTGCCATATGATTTTTGTTTTTGGAGACGGGAAACTGTATGGTCTGCCGGTGAGTCATGATTGGCAAGCTTCCCGGTTTTAAATATTTGATTCCATCAATGTCACGTAAATAGTCTTGTGGGTTAAAATGGGCCGAACACAAAAAGGGAGGTTTGATTCGAAGTCGGTCCTCGTCAATCCTGACCAAAGAACACCAAATATTTCGCAGCTCTTCATTTTTTGGAAATCTAAAATTGGACAACAAGAAAAAAATATAGAAAATAGGAAACAGCAACGTTTTACTTTTCTTGTTTCTAATACATAAGTATATGTACAGGCGAAAAGTATTATAAATAAATGGCCGAAAAACTATTTTTAACTATACCAAAATGATTATCAGTGCTGGAAAGTGAGTGGAGATAAATTCAAAGAAATATGGTGCAGGAGTCATACTAAACAAAGACCGCAAATATTGGTATACCTGCAAATTGAAGCAGGTAAGCAATATTGTTTATTGGTCTATTCTTCTTTAAATTAATGTCTAGACATAAATTTAATTTTGTATGTTTAGGCATAAATTTGGCCCAAAAACATTTATGTCTAGATATACATTCAAAGAAGTATGGGCAAATAAACAATACATAATGCGTAGGTACCCTGCTTCAATTTGCAAGTACCAATATTTGCAGTTTCTATTCACTTTTCGCATTCTCCAGAAAATTAAACATTTTTTATATATCCTATACCTACCTTAAAAATAAAATTGACATTTTTTCTGGCACGTTTTAAAATGTAAAAGTTTATTCGGAAGCCTTGGGAACAGGGTAAATATCTATTTTCAACCATTGAACTTTAATTTAAAACTTTTTTCCAAACGTCAAATTAAAAAGTGAATTGCGGGGTCCATTTAGCTGTGCCCTGTACAAGGTTTTTTTATATATTAATTTAGACCCCCTTTATCTTTTTTATTTGACGTTTCTGACAAAAATGTCCCTTCATAAAAGTCTATTGATTGGTTTCGAGCAAATTGTTGGAAAAACTATATTTCGCTTTAACAGGAAGAAAGACTGGGCGTCGTCAAAATTTTTAATTCCAATTGAAAGGTACAGGCAAAGAGGGCGATATGTCAAAAAGTTAATTTCGAGATAAACGCGAGGTTTTAAGAGCTCTAATTAAAAAGTGATTATAATAATAATAATTGTAAAAGTAAGCATTCTTACTGAAGACTTCAACCTTATTGTAATAAAAAAAACGAAAATAAGACAGTTGAGGAAGTATCCAATAAATAATTCATCTTGACTGTGTATGAAATAATCGAGGAAATAATGGAAAAGGTATTCAAGTAATATGAACATCCTTTCTTATTTGAGAACAATCTGTTCCTATTGCATAAAACACTACCCTTGACACTACCATTCAGGCTTTTTTTCCAAATCAGTTTCATTTTTTCGTTGTTACCTATTCACGAATAAAAACAAACATTTAAACTTCCTGAAGATTGAAAAATCCTCATTTTCATGAATGAAATATGATGATGCCTACACTCTACACCACTGGATCCCTCTCCAGTCAATGCTCAATGCAAATTTGACACTTACCTGTGAATGGTGATTTCTGGATCCGAATGGTCCAGTTTTTGACACAGCAAGCACAATCTTACCATTTTTCACAAATAAAGTCACAATACAACACTTCACAAGCACGAAAATAGAAGTTTTCAAGTTGAAACCCCATGGCATCACCGCACTACCTTCAAAATCGAAACCAGCTGTTTAAAGGCAGCGTTGCCGTGTACTAGGATTAATATTTACTATGTATCGCCTGTATCCAATGCACAAAAAATCATTATTTAATGAATGTTAGTAATTAAGCTTTGAGTAGCACAAAAATGTTTCACATTATTAATGATATGAAATAATATCATCATTAGACACTATCACCGTTGTTCAACATTGAGTTGATTCACACGAAATCATGGTTGTAAATGTGTCTGATTATGCGATAATCTAGAATAGTGAACCTTGATGCACCTTCTTGAAAAATGAACAACACTCAATCCTCCTTCATTTTCATTGTATCATGTCTTATCAATCAATTTCGTACACAGAGGAATTTTCATTGATGAAGATTTGCCCAAATCGGCAACCGCGTCCAAAGCAGGTCAGTTTTGGGCGACGCAGATAGATATAACTCGACAAGGATAGCGATACAGTGAATTTCTCAAGACATACGTCCAAAATTGGATGATGGTGCCATTATTTTTGAAGGTTTCCTTCTCTAAAGCCTTATAAAACTCAATGGGTACATTCAACTTCAACCAGCAACCAGTCGTTGCGTTGTGGGGACGTGGGCAAGATAAATATGCCCAAAGTTTTATGAAACTTTGTAGTGATCAAGAAAATAAAGGTGCATTTTCCCTTTTCTCACGTTAAAAAAAATGGTTGAAAATTGATTTTGTTTCTGTGTAACTTTCGAAAAAAAAATGCTAGCACCATTCGAAAGATGGGCAAAATGTATGTACTTCCTGAAAATATCACGCAATAATAAAATTTTGAACTTGTCAAAAATGACTGATTTTGGCCCATTTTTGAAGAAACCACGAAATCCAGTTTTGTTGTTCCTATTGTTTTTGTATTATCTTTTTGACTAGCAATGATGAAAAATTCATGAGCACTTGGAAAAACATCAATACCTAGTTCCAATGATGGCTAAACTTGATTTCTTCTATACAGGGTGGACCAGAAAAAGTAATTTTGATATTAGCTTGAATGCTCAATGTTTCTTGATTTGAAAAAATCAAATTTCATATTTAAATAAAAATGTATTTTTTTTCAATTTTGTTGTTGTTGAACATCGAGACACTTCTCAAAATTACCGTGACAACGGCGTTTTCGATGCCCCCTATGTTTATTTTCAAAATTTTCTATTCGAATCTACGTTGCGCATAGATTAATTCGAGTGCAAATATCTTGAAAAAGTTTACTTTTATCCAATTTTACTAAGTATACCTTTTTTACGTAAAAAATTACGGAATCATCAATTTTTTTAACCATTCTACAAAATTTTATCAAGTTTTAAAATGAGCAACTTTGCCATACTTTTGAACGTCTAACGCCATCCATTAGTGCCCAAAACCATTAGTAATGAGATGAGAAAAATAATATGTGTAGAAGGTTGTCATCTAAATACCACATGAACAAGCTTAGGATACGTACCATGATCTTATTTTTTTCAGCCGACACGACATTAAAACTGAATTTTACTGACGTCAAAGAGACGAGAAAGTGGAACTTTCTAAGGCTAGGCCGACAAAGTAGTGAAAAATGGCTAGGCGGTAATTTTTTTCTCAACTATTTCTAATAGAGGGCATAACAAGCTTATTTTCTGAATGCATGTGATTGAAGCATAATAGGTATATTAATATTCAATGGAATGTAATACCTTCTTATTCAGATATTTCTTATGGATTCTGAGTAAATTAAATCCTTTACATTCAGTATACAAAGTAAAGTTCACACTTTTACGTCGCTGTTGGTTTTAAGCCGGCTCCAGACTCACGCCGCGAACACCCGTGAAGCCTCGTGAACACCACGAGCGTGGATAGGTTTCACGGTTTTTCACGGAGATTATTCTGGAGTCTGGATCCGGCATTACAAGATAAAAGACAAATACAACATGGCGGCTGGAACCTGAAATTTGATTATTTCCGGCCCTGGTGGCTCAGTGGTTCGATCTTAGCCTGGCGTGCGAAAAGACCTAGGTTCACATCCCAGCTCGGGCATGCTTTTTTAACTGTTTTTCTGTGTCAGCCGAAAGTTTTATCATCATCTCTGATTTGGGTCTTGTACTCATGAAAAAAAAATCAATAATAGCTTTTAAGCCTCACTCGCATTTCACACTAGTAATTTGGCCGAGTGGCGTAATTTTGTAGATATAGTAATATTTTCGCACATGTTTGTTACTAAATTACTCACCACTCAACCAAGTTACTAGCCTAATACGAATGAGTTCTTAGAGATGTATGATCATAACAACTATTTTCAGTGAAGAAAGTAACAATCTACGTTGAAAATATCACCCTAAAAGCAGCACAATTCGGTTCAAATCTGGAACTTTCCAGCTGAGAAAAAAAAAATTGCATAATGTTTTGAACCTCAATACAAGTAAACGGGTTCTCTTCCTCTTGCATTGTAGAAATAAAGTGGACTTGGAAGATGTGAATGGTATCTTGTTCGTCTTTTAAAAAACGGCCTATCAAGATGTGTGATGTGTTCGTAATTCACTATATCATCAAATCTGGACCTATCACACAGAATCAATCAATACGATTTTCTAAAACACTGCATGATCTGCCGAAAAATTCCCACCACGTCGTGCGAAGGCCAGTATAATTATAAGCATAGGAAAAAGAAATTCTCTTTTCTATGATTATAAGGCCCAAACGTGTCAGGAATGTTTCAATATTGCTTCCAAGCTCCATCAATAAAGCCACAAATCCTTTTGAGGACAAACAATTGTAACAAATAAAGCATTATTTTTGAAAATGGAAAATAATTGGTGGTATTTGATTCTTTGGATATGTTTTTTCAAGCGGCTCCAATGAAATCTTGCTCCCTGTGTTTCGAATGTTTGAGATCGCATCGCTATCTGGCAATGAAAAATGAAGAAACGGAGACTATTCTCTAACCCAAACGTACGATGGAATAAAAACGAAGAGATTCACGATGAAACTTATAATCCCATAGCGGATGATGTGGAGAATATTTCGGTCTGTGAAGTTAGTTTCGATCGGAAGACAATGAACTCGTAGCACTTGGTCAATGAAAAACAGCGAAACGAAGAATACGTTACATTTTGGAATTTTGAGGACCACTGGGGATACCACAATTAAAAACAAAGCGTCGCACACTACCTCAAGGTGTGGAAATATTTTTTTTTTGCCAAAACGCAAGTTGAACTAACGTACATCAACCCTATTCATTCTCCAAAAAAGACATAATATTATGTTGGGCATTTTCTATATTTACATTTTGTATATGTACACTAACTTGCACAAAAAATGCGTACACAGACAGTGAGATCTTTTTTTTTTTTTTAGCAGTGTAATAGGCTATCAAAAGATTTACATGCCATGCACTTGAACTTTTCATTTTTTTTTCAATGAAAACGATATATTGGGGGTAACGACTTTGAATTTATTCACTCACAAGATCGCTAAGAATGATGTAGATTATTTTCCTTAAAATCCGGTAGCAGAAACATTTCTAGCCAAAACTTCTTGAGGTCGTCGAACCATGGATTTTGATAAATTTTGACAATATTGAACATCAATAACATCATTGGCGAGCTCATTCCACGCAGTAAAAAAGACATCTAACAGTTCTGCCTGATTCTGAGCTGAAGCCTCCAGTTTCTTTGATAAATACTTTTTACCAATGGTCCCCACACATTCTCCATCGGATGTGGATCTGGTTATTTAGTCATTTACTTATTTTTAGTTCTTCTTACCGACAATAGGTCTTTACTGAAACTGAAGTGTGTAAGAATTTGTGTTTTCACAAAAGTGGATCATCATTGCAACTGACAAAACTTGACGTTTACTTGTCACCTTCATACACTGCTCAAACCAAAGCGATTTCATCATTTCAATGTACGCATTTTTTGTGCAAGTTAGTGTACATGTTTTCATCGTGAAATGACTCGGAAAAAATGTCCTTAGATAGCTTTTGAAAAGTTAAGACTAGAATATACAGACCGTGTTTTCCATCTTGAGCCGTTTGAGTTTTAAACAGAGAAATGGGAGAGGAGTAGAACGCTTTTCGACCACTGCGCATCCAATTTTTGTGGAACGGCAAGGGCGCAGACATCTTGTGAGTATATCTTTCAAGAGTGTCTATTCTACGTCATTTAAATGTCATTAATGTCGATTGTCGAGGATCAAAGCTTTGAACTCCCCTCCCATTTCTCTGGTTTTGAAGCATGTCAAAGATGCAAAAATGTCTTTTATGAAACGCGATAACTCGAGAAAGACTGAGCTCAGGATCCTTTTGTGCATTGAAGTTTTTGCTCAAAATTTAAGGAACAATAATTAAGATATCTGATAATATACAGGGGGTTCCATTTTGAAAAATGCAACTATGCTGTTCCACTGACTGTGTAAAATTCTAGTTACTTAGTTGGTAATGAATAAATAATTAAAAACCCTTCAACTTATGTATTTGATTTTATCCAGGAGCTCGTATAGTTGCACCAATAATCCACCAACTTCTGACTAACCCTGTATGTAAACTCTAGGTAATGAGATGCGTTCACGTTTACCGAAACAAAAATAAAGCTTCAACAGCTGTTGACGTATGTCGTTACGGTACGGATGCGGATTCCGAAACCGGCGAATTATTTGAGGTTGCTTTATGTCTCTTAAATTTCAATCTAGGATCGTCGCACTTCATTGGATTGGCGGGAAACGTCACTAATCCCACCGTTAAATAAAGTCAATAAAGTCCGATCCTGCAAGTTTTCATTGACCCACGTCCACTCTAACAAGCTGTGAAAAGGTCAGTTTGCCTACACTTTGAGTTCTTTTTAAATTTAATTTTTTGCTTTGAAGGATATTCCAGGAAGTTTTGATATATAGATCAAACAAGATAATTCGATTTCGATACAAGGTAGAAGAATACACATAACTACATAAATCTACATGCTTATAATCTCTTTCAATCAAGTACAGTAGCTTAATCCTCAATAAAAAAAAAATTAAAGCAAATCGATATCGTGAGAGACACACTACAACAATAATCAGACAATAATAAGTTAATAGTATAAATTTATTTGATAATACAGCTTGACAAAACGGGAATGTCCGCGAAACATCTTTGTTAACCAACTGCGCACTTCCTCTGTCCTCGGTTTGTCAAATTAAAAATCCGCCATAAATGAAAAACAAACTCAATTTGAACAATTAAAAAAAACTTGACGCGACGACGCCGCGCATTAAAATATTCTAGAACCCCAACCGAGAGCGGGGCGCCCTACCATATGTTACAAAAATAACAATTTTAAATCCTATATTGATACAAGTTACTACTGTACATGGATGGTACAAAAACAAGTTACACGCAAATGGAATAAATTAACGCTCAACTCACTGATTGGATTACGTGCAAACCCGAAGAAAGGTCCAAAAACATTTGTTCCGGTTCACTATAGTCGACAAAGTCAGTCAGATTTGCAACATATGGTAAATGAAGAAACACACTCAGTTCTGTATTGTAGACGATCACTTGCACTTGTTTTTCGTTTAACGGTTGGTGTTTTTGAGCTGATTGGACAGCCAATCCAAACCTTCGTAGAGACCGTCGCCGCTAGTCGCGCAAGTAGCTTGGATGTACCAATTGCGGTTTCTGAGCGAGTGCAAACCCAACTTGTCGGTGATTTCGGCAGCGTTCATCGCGTTCGGCAGATCCTGTTTGTTGGCGAAGATGAGCAACACGGCGTCTCTGAGTTCGTCTTCAGCCAGCATACGCATCAGTTCGTCCTTGGCTTCGCCGATACGTTCTCTGTCGTTGCTATCTACTACGAATATAAGTCCCTGCAAAGAAAAACTTGTCATTTTTCATTGATCAATCACCACTCTTTTGTGCATGTAGCCATCGAAATTTTCTGGTTAAACAAATTGACAATGAGCTTAGACACGTTAGAAAATTGGTTGTCACCGTCATATACAAGGCATGTTAAAAGTATAACTTTCTGATAAATTGAAGCATTTTTTTGAGTCTTTTCCCATGTTATTTTGGCGTAATTGATGAACTTTACTTAATCTCGAAGCACCAAAGTTCATCTACGGCAAGTTCAGCCTGGGTTTCAGCTGTGTACTACGAATAGAAGTACTGCTAACATAGGATTGAAAATTTAACATGGGAATCCCTATGCTCCGTCTTGAAAAAAACGCACTGTAGAGGGCTATGAGACTATTTACATTCAATTTCACTTCGAAGTGGAATTGTCAAATTTCCGCTCGACAAACGGGAATCATATGCTTCCATCTAAATTGAGTCTTTGTTCAACGCCAAATTCAATGTGGATGGTAGCATATAATTCCCGTCTGCCAAGCGGAAATTTGACAGTTCCACTTCGAGATGAAATGGAATGTACCGCTCCCAGGCACTCAACGTTGCAAAACTGCTTTCATTCACCTTCAAATAGTATTTCGAAAAAGTGAGAAAGAAGCTCGGTGAAAAATAAAGTGGTTTTTGCGATCTAAAAAGTTAAGATTAAGGTAAGTTGCTGGGTACTAAAGAATAATAATTAATCTAACAGTCAATATTTTCCTAATAGGCCGTAAGATAGTTTCATATTATGGTATCTCTATATTATTATGCCTTTCCGGAAATACTGGATGAGAAAAATACATATTATTATCTTAATTTTAATATGAAAAATTGATGAATAATTGATGCCTCATTCTGGATTCCTTATACAGACAAGTACCAGCCTGTATGTCATGTGGAAAAACAATATAGTGCATGACGGAGATGGTGCGTTTTGGTTTTTCAGTTATAATAATTATTATCAACCCCTGTCCTCCAGAAACTGAGAAAATCCCATCTCAAAATCTATATCCATCTACCTTTTTAGGTTAGGATATGTATAGTATTAATTATTTTTATGTTATGATTTGATAAACATCATACCTGTTGCAATGATATATAAGTTATTCCTTCAAATTACTGTTTCATTGTTGACGTTAGATGCGACGTTGCAATTGTTACTTCATGGCTTGTATTGAAATTACAATATGGACCACTCTGAGTATGTATATTGTAAAACTGAACAAACGTTAAACCATTACCCAAAATCAGTATATAACAGGTTTCCTCACTTTTACCAAAGTTTACTAATAATTACTAATAATAAAAAGTTGGACCACTTTCGAAAACGCGCGAAACCGGCTCCACCCTTCTACTTCGTTTCTCTTGGAGAGCCCAGTTCCCATTAGTTCGGAACGTCTGTCAGTCGCTTTGAACCATTTTCGCTGGGCGGGTTTCTTTGAGCGGCATGCTTTGACGCCGCGGTATACGGGTTTCAAAGAGCCGACTTCTAAGTGACCTAACTTATTGTATATTAGTAAACTTTGCTTTTACGGTTGTTCAGAGGTGAAGAGGTGGCGTATCTCAGGAACTTAGTCGTAGCAAAAAAATTGCCCAAGAAAAATTGCTGGAAATATTTTTTAAATTCATATGTTTACCGTTAGGGGGCGTTTGCTTTTATTGATTCAAAAAAAGGATTTTCTCGAAAACTTTCCAATATAAATTAAGAAATAATAACGCTCACGTAAATGCCACCCACCACAATGATCGATCTTTTTGATCTATGAATTTTTATTTTAAGACGTAGGTAGGGGAGGCTAAACTTATGGAATGTGTCAATATTTGCTTATGTTAGACTTCACGAAATGTTCGAATTCAAATTCAAAACAGTTTTGTTACCATAAAAAAATAAATAATTCATTATTAAATATTAATAATGATATACATGATTTTATGAAGTTTCATTACACTAATAGTATGGTAATCGGAGTGTGCTGCGATTTTAATAACCGAAGCACAAGAGAGAGAGTAGAGGCCGGCGAGAACCACAGAAGAGGCAGAGGCGGTAAGGCAAAATCAAATTTCTATTTCTGAAGGATTGAAATAAAAAGCTCAGTACTTTCAAGACAGGAATCAGCTTAGCAATACCAGGACAAGTGGGTTCCTTTAAAGCATATTACAATACAATTCCGGTGAGCTGCGCATTTATGGCATATTTTTCTATATTAGATAAGAAACTTGCAGGTGAACTCTCTTTTATATGGGTAGGCAGATTATCCCACATGCGAATACTCACATATTCAAATGACTTTTCAAATGTCGTTGTTCTCTGCATAGGGATTGTAAGTAAGTAAGGATTTCGCGTATTATACAGTGTGACCCATTTGTTTTGGGAACACCCTGATAAAAAGTTTATTTCTTAACCGATTTGGTTCGTTTTTTTTTTGGATTGTAGAGCTCGAAAAATTGTATATTCTTGGCAAAAAGTGACCTTCGCCATTTTGACTTCAAGGCCTACTATGTTAGTTTTTAAGAGCAAAATTTCAGGAAACCATATTAGCGATTTTTAGAAAAAAACTGTGTGCGCCACTGGATTCAGCATCCTTTAAAACGGGTCTATACAAATTTTCAACCGAAAATATCAAGTTGAAAAAAATAAAAAATTCGCACTTTAACAATCTTTGATTCTATCAAAAGAAATGATAAATGCATTGAAGTTGATGGTGGTTTGGTAGAAGTTACAAATTTTTAGTTTTATGTCATTTTTATTTGTTTTGATAGAATCAAAGATTGTTAAAGTGCGAATTTTTAATTTTTTTCAACTTGATATTTTCGGTTGAAAATTATTTGTATAGACCCGTTTTAAAGGATGCTGAATCCAGTGGCGCACACAGATTTTTTCTAAAAAAATCGCTAATATGGTTTCCTGAAATTTTGCTCTTAAAAACTAACATAGTAGGCCTTGAAGTCAAAATGGCGAAGGTCACTTTTTGCCAAGAATATACAATTTTTCGAGCTCTACAATCCAAAAAAAAACGAACCAAATCGGTTATGAAATAAACTTTTTATCAGGGTGTTCCCAAAACAAATGGGTCACACTGTATGTAAGTTCCCGAGTGAAAAATAAATTTCTTAAACTTGCAGGTTGGCCAGTTTTGATGATTTTGTATTGTATATGTGCACCTTTCTTCCATTTTTCATATTCAAGATAGAATTTCTATTTAATTAAGGAGTTATGTGATTTCTAAATGGTATGTTGAAAGAATATCTCATACGGCTGTTTTGTAATTTTTGAACTTTGTTAGATAAATAAACTGTTAAAGAGTCGCTATATACAATGTCACCGTAATCGAGCAATGACAAAACGACTCTATCACACAACCAATATTTTATTTTTGGTGGTAAAATATTTTTATACTGATATAGACCTCTTAATCGGGAATAAGCAGCCTTAAGTTTATTATTAACATGGGTTGTAAAACTCAAATTTGAGTCAATAACTACTCCCAAATTATTTTTTTCAGTGACAATCGGTACATCTTGGCCCTTTATATTGATTTTTGAGGTATTCTTAATTTCATCTAATTGATTTTTATTATTGGTCACATTACAAACATTACACACGATTTTAAAGCATTTAGTTTCAAATTATGATTTTCAGCAAACAAGGTCAAATTTTGCAAGTCACTGTTAATTTTATTTTGAGCTCTAAGCATGCTTGGCATGTCAAAGGATAGATACACCTGAGAATCATCCGCGTATTGTTGCAATTTTGAATGTTGTAAGCAATTTTCCATGTCAGCCACATAAATACAAAAAAGTAATGGTCCCAATATAGAGCCTTGCGGTACACCTGTGTTTAAGGGCAAAAATTTTGAGTAATCTTGACGTCTTGACCTGAGTTGTTTATGACACGGACACAATGATAACGATCTTCAAGATAAGATTTAAAAAAAGTAATAGTTTTATCCGAAAATCCAAAGTAATGCAATTTAGCTACAAGTAATTGATGATCGAAGGCTTTACTAAAGTCCAGTAGGGTTAAACATGTTGTTTCTTCAATTTCCCTTTATCCCTGATATCACTTATCATACTAAGAAGACTTGTCATTGTACTAAAGGACCTTCGGAAGCCTGATTGACAGTCTGGAATTATTTTAAGAGTATAAACGAAGTTTGAAATTTCATTAAAAATATGACGTTCTAATATTTTTGATATAACTGGTAGAATGCTGATCGGTCCAATATCTTTAAAGCCTTCAGGCGATGACACTTTGGGAAACGGAACAATAATAGCCTTTTTTCTACGAGCGTGCGCAAAGTAACCACTTTGCACACTCATTTGCGTATGCAAAGTAACCTTTTCCCGCACTAGTGCGGGAAAAATTTTTCCCGCACTCAAACGTCAACTCAAATAACTACCTACCAATTTTTTGTTTTAAACTTCGTTTCCATACCAACCAAACTGAAGATAATGCACTTTGTAATGCACAAAATAATGTTCTTGTTACTTTTTCCTTTTCAGTCAAAATCAAAATGAAACACACAATTCTTTTTTTGCGTTAAAAACGCATTCGCCAGTAACGTAAACAAACATTGATAATGACGACTTTCAATCGGCATTTGTGAGTTGTTCTTGCTTGATTTCGGTGCAAACTACTGTGTTTATCGGAAATCTTCGAAAGATTTGAGCTGAATACTGGCATCAAAAAAACCTGATTATGTATACAAACAAGCGGACAATCAAATTTATAAAAGTATAAACGATTAAACGAAGACTGACTGACGCAGCTGTCTAGAGTGTATGTCAAATCAAAACAGTGTTGCCAATAGCAGGGAATAAGGAGGAATAAGGCGACAAAAGAGGAAATTTTATGAACAGTGATCGGACATGCCCTTGCATTTTTTTGTCTTAAAAAGAGCATATTTGTTTATTAAATAGGTTATATTATTATTAATTATTGTTATCTTCTCAATAACATTATTAGTATAATAAACATCATCCCATGGTAGTCGTTGTGCTTCATTTTCAAATGCCAAGTGATCTATATTGGCATAGTCGCGATATTTGATTGTTTTATTACAAGATTGGTATTTAGGTATGATTAAATTTACGTATGTTAAATTATGATCAGTAATATTCTCAGAAATAAGAACGGATTCTGATTTAAGACACTCGAGATTTTGATTAATAAATATAACCTCCAACAAAGTAGCCGTTTTTGAGACAGTATTAATTCTGGTGGGGTCTTTAATTTTTGATGAAGTTCAAAAGTTTCTAACAGACTTACAAATTTTTGACTTGTACTTGTCTTGTTTAAAAGATTTATGTTCAAATCTCCCAGAAATATCACATTATCATAAAACTGTTGTTGTAGAAGAGGTCTGGTTAAAAACAGGAAGGTTTGCCGCACACTCATGTCTTTCTCTTTCTTGTCGATATCTTCATTCTTTAAAAAGTTATCGCTTGAGGGGATTCATTCGGTCTGGAATTTCACTCAATGCAACCATTTTTTTTTCTGGAATGTGCCCATTTTGTATTACATGACCTTTCCGAACAAATCAAGTTTTATTAGGTAGGTTAGATATCAAACTAGGCAACCCAATATCTATTTTTGAAAAAAAAAACGGTAACTGAAACGGTATCTCAATAATACGAAAAATCTACATATTCCGCCCTCTTGTGAGAGACGTATAATCAAATCAAAAAAATTGATAGTGTTTCAACTGAATTGAACCTTTCTGAGATCATTTCTGACAATTTCCGTTTGGTATAATTAAACAGAAATTGGTAATATTTTCCACAAAATCTCATGTAATCACAATAAATTGCCACCGTCTTAGGACAAAATCTATACCCATCTCTTTTGAGGCGTAGTGTTTGGTTAGTTTAGTGTCATAGAGTGCCCGGAGCTGACTTGATGAAAACTTATGTATGACTTATGTGTGCTAGCAGTGTTTTTTCGAGTGTATGAATTTCCTTAAAGAACATTTTATTAATGAATTTATTTAAAAAAAAAATAAAGATTGAAACTTCATTCTCATATCAATTGAAAATATCAATGATATAATATAAGAAACACGAAAACATCAATTACAGCACATACTTTATTACCAGAAAAATTTAACGTTCTAAATGATCAAAATGTCCACTGTTTTTGGCCACGCATAAATTGTATCATTATTTGGATGTGAATAATGATACACTAACTTTAATTTTGGCAGAAGAAATTAATTAAATTTTTGGTTACACGATAAAATATGCCTAACTACATTTTATCCAAGGTATACAGGGTGCCACAGATTCGATGCATGGGAAACGTCAGATTTTCAATTTGATACGACCATCTTGTAGAGGAGTTTTCGGCAATGACAAAGTGTAATTTAATTTAAAATGTCTTTTCAAACAAATGCAGGGAATAATAATAACGTTTTCGCGAAATTTCTTATTTTTTTCGAATATCTTAGGAAGTGAGAATTTTTCAAATGTCAGAATGGCATTTTGTTGAGCATGAAAATGTCCAACTTTGCATCCATTCAACCGACCCTGTATCTCTCATAATAACTGAGGTCCCCATGCATGCACACGGATCGGTGGCACGTGGCACCCTGTATAGGAAAAACAACAACTAATAAAATTTGATACTCAATAGATTAATTTGTTAAGTATAGCCATTATATTATAAATAATAATGGTGTACCATTCGCGTGTTTATTATTGTTATTGTTTTAAATAAAAATGAGAATAAAGTTCCAAACTCTTACAACTATTATTTCCTGATATATGCTACCTTGTCACTCTTAGTGAATCACCCTGTACAATATACTAATGACTAAGTAATATCATATTTAGTGGGAATGGACAGTTTTTGGAAATGGAAAAATAAAATATCAAGATTGGGAAGAAGTTATCACATTAACGTTTAGAAAATTAACCTTGGCCTTGAATATTGTAGTGACAATCATTGAAAATTGATTCTGGTTCTGCCCACCAGAATCGCGGGTATTCCGTCATGATAGTCGTGACGTTGCAATCCAAGCCCGAGATTTAACGCAGTATTCTTTCAGTCGCTTATTCTTACTAGGGTGTTTTTGTAGCTATTATCAGACTCGTGAAAAATCAACGTTATTGGTTATTCCAAGCATGCGCCGCCGGCAACGTGAATGCTGTCTGTCATTCCAGCCAGCCCACAACAAATCAGAATCAAAAGAGGTGATGTTATGTCATAAACGTCAAACGTTAAACACAGTGTTTCAAAATCTCTTTTTTTGGGTCCTCTCCATTATAAATGTTTTTTTCGGCTTGTAATACGGACTAAAAACAAACACATGCAACGCGACGTCAATAGAGTATCAAACAGTGCGATGTCATCTATTTTCTCCATATTCTATCAGGTGTTCAGTTATTGAATGCGTTAATTTTCGATTTTAATCAACACCAACACGGTCGGATTTTGTCCAATGAAGTTCATCAACATGAATAAGTCAACTTTTGGCAAATTGTCACTCTATCCCTGTTGAAAGCCGGTTTCATTTTCCAACCCGTCTCCGCTAACATAAACTCGAACTGCAACTGACGTGCCAGTTAATAATTCACGAAATTTGAGGCGGAAATGTTTTTTTCAAGGAGTTCGGGGAGCACCTATTTGCGCTATTTAGTTCTACGTCAAGACTCTCTGACATACACGTTGCACCAAATAGCGTGTTCTTCGAACTCAGCCTTAGAATAATAATATAATATGTACTCTTCGCACCAAACAAAAACTAACCCAAACTAACCTGGTTCGTTATATGTAGTTAGGTTGGGTTTGCTTTTGTTTGGTATAATGGGGAATATCCAAAACTCAAAACTAATCTGAAAAAATTAACCTTTCCCCCTCAATTGATAACTGGCACGTCAGTTACAATCCGGGCTTTGGATATTAGAAATAAGTGGTTGGGTTCGCTATTTGGAAAAAAAAGACATTCAACAAAGATAACTTCTCTTTGAAGAAACTATCGAAGCGAAATGACTATACTTGCCTAACCTAATTTTCAGTTATTTTGCCAAATGTTTTTGACTTTATTTGTTATTACATATTTGAAAACTTTTATTACAAGTGTGTCGTGATTATAACCCATAAAATGAATGTTCTCTTTTTTTTAGGTGCTCCAAAAAGCTTTAAAAAAAGATATTATTCGAGTTTCAACGCAATTTGCAACGGATTATAACATAATAGTATTATTTCCTCCTACACAGCATATAGAACAACCAGCAGGGACACTCCCAGGCTGCCATTGAGAATAATTATTTGACCGCTAACGTCATTCTGGTGTAGATATCAGGGTCGAATTCAGAATATTGACAAATACGTTATGTTTTCTACAGGATAGAATTGCAAATTTTTCAAAGTGTTTTGGGTAGCTCTTATTCGAGCATTTTCTACAGCACATACTCATCGCCTTTTGGTACATGCATAATGAATATACAATAAAGTACAATAATCGTTCAGACTATAAGTGAAAAAACATCTTTTAGTTCATTTTTTCTCAGAACAGAATTACAGTAACAGATCAAAATTGAAGGTAAGCCGTCACGATGACTTCTACACCAGGAATAGGTCTGTCCACAAAATTTAGTTTTTTATTGAAAATGGTAGATATAGATGTAACATGAACCCCTATAAAGTTTTTTAAAAAATAGTCAAATATTTTCTGCGTTATTCGCTGAACAAATTTGCCAAAACGCGTAGAGGCTAGAAAAAGAGTGTGACGTCACCTACGCGCTTTTTTACTGTAGTCATGGGTAACGTACTGTAGCCAAAGATAAAGATAAATGAAATAATATGACTGGTGTTACACACGGTTCGGCATTATAAATAATATTATGGTGGCAAGAAAGTGGAGTTTTGTGCCTGAGTGCACAAACCGACAAGTATAGAACGCTAACGAAAATTCTTGTGAGTAACCAATGCAGACAGCAAAAAGAAAATTATGGTTTGCGGCAGTGAGACGGAATTTTGAAAACGTTTGAAAGCCGAAAGAAAACACTTTGTCAATAACTAGGTACATATTATCAAAAACTACGTCACGTCAACCTTCGGCAAATTATGTGCATCTCCTTTCTGGAAACCGTCCTCCATATTTGCGGAGAATAAATTAACTTTCCTGATAATTAATGGCAATGCTCTATACTGTCGAACTCAAAACACATGCAAACTTTAATATTGTTTTGACGTCTAATGTCACAATGATTATAAGTACGTTCCGTCTTCCTGGCAAGTATCTGACGTCACAGTGCGTTTTGTACGCTAAACCAAAGCACTCATTTTCAACGGCTGCTGTTGTATTTGGAATTGATTTTTTTGCAAGCACACTTCGAATATAGTTATTATCATATCGAATCTTTGTTTTACAATACTTTTAATGTATATTAATTTTTTTGTGGACAGATCTATTGTCTTGCGCCAAAACATGGGCAGTTGGTGAAAAACGAGGGAGTGTCCCTGCTGTTATTGTCCTACTTGGGAAGGGGGACTAATACTAGCCCTGTTTTGGTTAGTTATAGCCAGTTCCGAACAGTTCTAGAACTTACTGCACATGCGCATTTGAATATTACCATGGTAATATTGAAGTGCGCATGTGTAGATGGTTCTAGAACTGTTCGGAACTGGCTATAAATTGGAAACAAAACAAAGCTACTTTTCCGAACAGTTCTAGAACTATCTACACATGCGCATGTCAATATTACCAGATAGGTTGAAAGGGATTGAGCACAAAAAAACTCAAAATGCAGAGACCGTTTTTTTTCCTAAGTAACCACTGATAAGGTTTTGTGGGAACAAAAATTGACAAATTGTAGAGGAAAAATTGCAAGAAACGGGAAATCACTACACAAACTAACAAATCATGAGATTAAGATGAAGGTTTGGGCATAGTATAATAAACAACAAGTAGCGACAGCTCCATATACCTAAACGTGAAAATTTCGTTCTGTCTCAATGACAGAAATTCGCCTCATTTATACACTGCTAACATTATGAAATGTGAAATAAAACTATACCGTAGCAGATTCCATGATTTCAATGATACTGATACATAGGTGACTTACCTATAAAATACGATTACCCACTACGAAGTATGTCTGAGGACATATGCGAAGTTTAAAATTCTTGATTAGAAAACAATTTTGCAATTCAAAATGTTGACACAGTATAAATGAGGCGAATTTCTGTCATTGAGACAGAAAGGGGTTGGCGTGAGCTGTCGCTACTTGTTGTTTATTATACTATCGTTTTGGTAATCGTAAACCAACATTATGGTTTTGATGTGTGAAACGTTGCAGACGACTATCGAAAAAGAGGTTTTGTGATGATTGAGCACCAAAATCGTGAATTTCTAGAGGATACCTAGCGAAAACCTTGATACATACTTCCGAAATCTCAGCAATTCCGGATAAAAATTAAAGTTTTGTATTTCTCCGCTAACGAAAAACGTGAATTCATCGAAAAAAAACCTAGTGAAAGGACAAAATATCACTATCAAACACTTGAAAAATCATACACAATCTTAGAAATTACAATAAAGCTCGCGGAAATCGCAAATTTCTTTTGAAAACTGTTCAGAAACATAAATTCTTTATTTTTGAAAGTATTAGCCTAAGTAGCAGTACAGTAGACTTAATCAAACTTTGACAAAAAATTGAACGGTCACATCAAGGGTCACATGTTATAATAATCTGGCATGATTAAAATACATTCTACTAAGATATCACTTGAAAAACTATTTATCTTAAACTTTCCGTGCAAAAATATTGGGTTTGATATACCAGTGATTCATGGTTACTCCTCATTGATTAGATAAGCAATACTTGAAATAGTTATAAAAATGAACGCTTAATAATCAACTAGGATAATATGTTGAAAACTAAAACTTCTCCGCAAACATGTGTAGCATTATTTTTATGGTCGATTTCATTACTCATCTTATGAGATAAACATTCCAATGTCTGTACTTTGTTTTGGGCGGGTTATAAAATAATTCAAACAGCTGCGTCAAATTTGTAAAAGATTTTCGCTAATCTAGATAATCTAGTTGTCTGTCCTGGCATTGGAAAATAATTAAAATTTTATCCAATCAAACCTTTGTCAATACGTCGATTAATTAATCAATGTTCAGATATTCAAATTGTTGTTAATCATGAATATTAAAAACCACACTCACCTGTGTATTTTGGAAGTAATGTCTCCACAAAGGTCTAATTTTGTCTTGACCACCGACATCCCATACTGTAAAGCTGATGTTCTTATATTCTACAGTTTCAACATTGAACCCTGAAAGATGAAGAACTCTTGTATAAAATTCGAAAAAAGAATAGACTTTCTTTGATCTTTTGGAGAGGATTTTCTACTGACAATAAAACATGAAGATTATTTTTGTGTCAAGATTATCTTTCGAACTCTCAACTCAATAGTTCTCGAGATCATCTTCCACCGAAAAGCATTTTTATTTAATCATTGATGCTTCTCGGGGTCTTGATATCGTTTGGAAACTTTTTGTTAAAAAACATTCAATAGGCTAATCATTGTCAAAAATAATTTCTCATACTGGAAACTACTCAGAAACTTTCGGTGTTGAGTTCGTACTCAAATATATAGTTGTTTGTGTTAGCGTAAAGTGAATGTCATGATAAATCTAATCAATTTTAAATGTTTGCCTCATTCTCAAATTACATAATATATAGTCGGGGTTATAGGTTGGATATTTTGGAAATTTAGACGTACTCACTAACTAGTAATCAGCAGCAGTTTTTTTTAAATAAAATATTGTCAAGTATCAGCTAACATTTTCTTAGAAGTAGATACTTCTGCTAAATGAGATTCCGATGATCAAAAAAATTCAAAATTGATTCATTTATTAATTGATTTTCGCAATTAACTTTGAAGTTAAATAAATAAAATTGGTGTATAATATGTATACGTATTTCATAATATCATTCTTTGAACTAAATTATTCAGAAAATTGTGAGCTTTCACAATAATAATAGATACGTTCAATTAGAAATAAACATTTGATACTAATTACATGGAAAACCAAAAAAGAAGAGAAAAAACGGTTTAATTTTTGCATTTGATTGAAAAAAAATCCTGAAACATGTAAATAATGTTCAAATTTATTATAGTTTTGGTATATAGAGCCTCAAGAACCTCCATCAAATCATTAATTTTGAAAATATTGATCTGAGTGGAATTGAAGTTTGTTGTTTACCCGGTTCAAAACCAAGGGACGTCAGAAGTAAACAAACTACACGTGATCAGACAAAGACAATTGAAGGGTCACGTGAAATAAACAAACACATTCAACCGGTTCAAGCAATCCTCTTTGTCTGATCAAGCGTAGTTTGTTCACTTTTGATGTATTTTGGTTTTGATTGTTCTAATCCGGGTTTAGGTCGTATGAATTTCATACAATCAGAATCTCTGAAAATATTTTCAAAAGAAAACCAAAATCGAAATAAACAATTCAGTAATTCAGTGAAAAAGAAGCACTTTCTGATCTCTAGCATCGAGTATTATCACTAGTTTTTGAGTTATTTAGAAAAATGTCATGCTCTTTCCTCTTCACATTGTTTTACGAAACTAAGCATTCTAGATCGGTTAAATTTCGTCTGCATATCAAGTGTATAAAGTGAATTTTTAAATGACAAGAGTATCATTATCATTGTTAATTTTTTTCACTAACAAAAGAAAGGACTTCATTTTTTTCATAACTTTGGATTTAAGCTAGAGACTTCTATAAAAAGCATTTTGAATGTTTTCGTATGAGAAATGAGAGTCTATCTTTGTCAACCGTTCTTGCACAAATAACTTGAAAAGTATTAATTTGTCTTGACTTTATAAAACATATTTTTTTATCTAGAATCTAGAATGGCCCCCTATTGTTTTCTGAGGGATATTTGAATATAAAAACTCAGAATCCTTAGAGTGTTTGTATATTCAGCTTCTTGAGCAATTCCGTACTCACTACTCACTGTCCCAACTTCAAAGAAATCAATGAGTAAGAACGCAAAACCGTCAATGAACTACATACTTCCACAGATATGGGTTACAAGACCACAAATGAATAAAAAAAATCATTTTTCGGGAAAAGCTCTCAAGTTTGTTTTAAAAAATTTGTCGCTGGACGAACGACTCAAAAAAATAATTCAAAAGAAAACTATTCTACGTTACAGCTTTGTTACTGGCCTCAATGCAATGTTGCCAAACAGACTTATTGTTTTCAGTCAAAAGCTAACCCGCAAACCATATCAGGGCTGAGACTTTGTAACTCGATGATTCGAAAAGGAAAGATTTCTCTGGCTTATAAGAGCGTTTGGCTACTCTGTAAGCGAAGGGGCGTCTAACATCCAGCCGCTATAAAGGACCGCTCTCTCTGAAGCGTTCGGAATGACATGTACAGGGTGTTTCCGTATATTTCATCTGCAGATAGATAGATGGGGACTTCCAATACAAAGTTGGTAGGTATTAACATGAACCGCCAGAAAAAAATGTATACCGTGTGCACGAGAAAAGTGTGACATACACAACTTGCATTTTTTCAAATGGAACAAGTTTTGTCTGCCACACTTTCTCGTGCACCCGGTATACGAAAAAATATTTTTTTCTGGCGGTTCATGTTAATACCTACCAACTTTGTATTTTAATTCCCTATCTATCTTGCATAATAAGCGAGTTAGTCTGCAGACGAAATATACGGAAACACCCTGTACCTCACATGTCTCACACATCTTTATTTATGTTTTGGGTGTGGAATAAAATTATTTTATCGTTTAGTAGGGTTCCAAAACACAACAAAAAAAATTCTCATTCATACGCAAAACAGAATGTAGTAATTATGTAAAAAATATCCCAATCAATGCTAATATAGGGTGAGTCATTTAAATGAGAAAGCTAAATTGCGCCTAAGCCGTTAAAGATATCGAAATAAGCAAAATGGATTTGAATACAGGATGCCTCAGTGCAGTTTGTGAAAATGTTTTTTTAATATACAGGGTGTATCATTTTTTCAGAACAGAGGCATCAACATAGTTTTTTTAAATGGCAACACCTGTTCATCTTTGAATATTTGAATCTGCACCTTTTCGGGCATCTTAAATCCGTTCAGTTTTTGCAATTCGCTTCAACCGTTCAAAAGTTATTACACTTTTTCTAAAAAGTGATGCGTTTGCAACCATTGATTAAAGATAGCACAGAGCACTCGGTTTTTGAGATATCAAGTTGAGATTTTGCCAGTGTTTGAGCAACTGCCTTGAGTATCAATTAGTGGCAATGCATTGCATTATGGTACCACTTTGCTGTGACACTTCAATATTGATAAACTACAAAGAACCATAACTTGATTTTTTCAAATACCACCCCCTGTACTTTGTTACTTAGTCGCGTTAAGCTTGTCATTTTTTGATTTTTCATTCCACAATTTTTTTTTCCGAAGTCGATAGTTTGGGAGATAATTTTGTTTTTGTTATGGAGCGATTTTGACGATTTTTTTTTGGAATGTGGAGATTGGAAAGGTTTATTTTGAGGCCAGACGGCATCAAGTTTTTCCAAAATTCAGGGCCCACTAGATCATATTAAGAGGCTGAAAAATCCAGAGATCATATTAGCAACTTTTTTTAGAAAAAATCTGCCTACGCCCCCGGATTCGTCACACCCTGAAATACACGATTTTTGATAAAAATGCCTAGCTCTATTCGAAAGAGGGGCACAAATTATGTACTTTTTGAAAATTCCTCAATAATTGGATAAAGGATAGTCTAGATCTAAAATCTTGAACTTGGCAAAAATGACACATTTTTGAATTAATTATCGAAAATCGCGCAGAGAGATTAACCAAAACTAACCCTTTTTTAAAACGTGAAGAAGGGGCACTAAACAGTTTTTTGAAAAAAATCGCCAGGAAACGTAAACTCACAAATGGATTCAAGATTTTTGATGCACAATGAATTCTTTGATAACTGATGCAGGATCAAAGTTTTGGTGAGGTTAGAGGTGGTGCGTTAATTTTTTGGAGCAGTGTATATCTGTGCCAAATTTTATAAAAAAATATTCAAAATTAACGATTAATTTTATTATGCACCAACAAGCATTTTACCTCGTAACTCTTGCGATAGCAAATCGAACACAACAAATTTATCAAATAACAACATTCAATAGATATTCTCATGTTAAAATACATTGAAAACAAACTAACGAAAGTGACAAAAGAAAATACAATTAGAAATAATATTTTTGAACAAACTCATGTCTGAAGTTTGAGACTTATTCACGGAATAAGAAAATATCAGCCGATCAGCCATACCCTAAAAATGAGCAATTGGCTAAATATGTACAACATACGGCGTTCACATGCAATCTCCCTCTATGCCAAAATTTTAACATATTATAAAACTCCCACATACTTATATCGAAAACTGCGTTATAGGACAGATGTTAATAATCTCAATCTGCGATTTAAAGAACGACACACTTTTCTCAAGAACCAAACAACATTCTTTGAGATATCTTTCTCATAACCAATTGTTGAATTACTCAATAAACTACCACCGAAAATACTTCAAACTAGAAATGGACTAGCAATTGAAAAGTATGTATTCAAAAATCTGTTAAACGAGCAAAGTACATAGACACGGTATTAGAGTCAAAATTAAAATTTTATTAACTCGCCTTGACTTCTCTCTTTATGTTCTTCTCTTCTTTACTCTAGAATAGGATTAGGTTAGCTTAGCCGAGTGTTAGGTGTTAGGAAGAAGCGCAAGACATCCGGCTGCTGAAAAAGTCGGATGAACTGAACCTCGCTCAAATCGATCATGTAATACTCTCTCTTTCAATCTGGTTTTATTATTTATATTTTTTTCTCTCTTGGTACTTTGATCAATAAAGACCTTCATTATTATTATTATTATCAATTGAATATTTTTTAATGAAATTTGGTACTGATCCATTTCAGGGGATAAAAATCTAGTGCCATTGACAGATTTTCTCTAAAAAAAATCGCTAATATGTTTTCTGGATTTTTCAGCCTCTAAATATGCTATAGTAAGCCACTGAGATGCTATTCAAAAAAATCAAGTTATGGTGCTTTGAAGCAATGTTGCGTTAAATCGTTTTTTTTTATAAAAATCCCTTTTTCATATGTATTGTGTTATAATAATAGCTTTGTTCGCGGGTTGGTTTCGAACCAGCTCCGAACCAATTCATAATATTTCATATACAGGGTGTCCACTCCGAAGTGTCCCACCCCTGTAACATTTTTGTTTATTAACCGACTTTCATTTTTTTTTTGTTTGTTAGGTCTCGTCAAAGACATTTTGAACATTATACCAAATCAGTTCCAGAGACGTACTTTTGGGTGATTATGGGGGTTCAAGGTGAGTCAAATTTAAGAAAATCGTATTAGGGTATTTTTTAGAGATAAACTGACAACGGAATCTCAATCAGAATGACCAAAAACCTCCCTGTTCACATTTTTAAAAAAAGATGTTACTGTTTTGGTTTTTTTTTTGTTAATTTGTTAATTTAATACTTATACTGCTCATTGAGTCTTCCTGTACGTTCTTATTAATAAGATGTTAATAAAATCCCAGAATGTGTGTTTTAAACAAAAAATCATCGATACCTAATACAGGGTGGGCGACTTCAGAGTGGACACACCGTATAGCTCTCTCTCTCGAGTGAGAGAGAGGGTAATTTAGCTCCACCCCGTTTTCGATCATACAATAAAATTTGCGTTTTTCTTTTTTATTTATTTAGTATATTTTTGAGTCTTTCGGAAAAATTCAGGGAAAAATTTTTTCGCTGATGACTTCAAATATTGCACAGAATACGAATATAAAAGTTCAAGTCATTTGAAAATGTATGCAAATTGTCCATTTGCTATCAGCTGTAAATCATTTTTTCAAAATTTGTTCCTTTTGCTGGATTAGGTATTTGTTTTAACTTCTGTAGTGAGTAATATTGTAACCAATGTTACTACATGAGAACCACAAAAATGGTGAATTTTAATGAACTTAGTCAGGAAGGAAGGAAAATTGTGAATAATGTTATCATCAAACAAATTACTACGTTTTCGTTTCATGAAATATTCAAATCGATTTCGTTGCAATGAGTGAGAGTCGAATCATTTTAGAACCAATGCGGTTTCATCTATCATTATTGTCACTGTTACCTTTGTTTGTTCACGTTCTATTTATAAAGTTAATCGGTATAGGCAGGGGTATAGGATTCTATGTCTGTATGTAAAATTAAAACAATAACTTTGAGGTTATGGTTAGAAAAGGGTCATGAAACATGATCGCTTTGCGCATATTCCAATACGATCCCAGAAAAAGCGGAATCGACCTTGAGAATCAAAACGATTTGGATATTTGTTTTTAGGCAGCTTTTAATACCAAAACGGTATTTAACCGGAACTGAATTTTACAGGGAAACGTAGTAATTCTGCCTAAATGATGTTTTTTCTACGAAAAAAGTCCATAATTCTTCAAATTCACAATTTAATATTAAAAGATACGTGGGCACCTGATGTTTGCAAAAACCCAAGCAAAAACCTAATGATCTATCATGAACCAGCCTCAATAAATGGGATTAATGGGAATAACCCGAAAAAATGTCCTCTAGGATGAACATTTTAGGGCTACAGATGACTTTAGGGACAGTATTTTCTTCAATTTTTCTATAAAGATTCACTTAGAACTCAACTTATTAACAATATTTTACCTTCGTGAGGATCAATCGAAATAAATCACCAATATTTGTTAGAACACATTTGTAAGCTAAAATATCGCTTAAATTTATGTATGTACAGGATTTATGTTCGACGACATGTTTCTTTTGACAGTTTGTTAGATGTAGCACGAGATGATACATTACCCGAGCTCCATCGTTGCCAAATCATGCGTTATTGTTGACAGTGTCACTTCCAGCTGTTATTTAAGCGGGGTATTTAAAAATCTAGATGACGCTTCAGTTAATCCTGTTTTATTTTTCTATCTTTTAAGCACGATATTCAAAAACGTGTGATGCTCCAGCTTATTGTGTTTTATGTTTTTCGAGCCGGATAAAAAGTTAAGAAGTCTAAAGGGTATTGTTTATGCCAGGGATAACTAACTACAGAATGTATCCCATTTTTTCCAACAATACGATGTAAGCAATAGGTATAATATATGAACATTCACCTTATTAAGAACCTTTGTTTTGTATATTATAATAATATAATAGTTTTTAGTTGTTAGGATAGTAAATTTCGAAAGTTGTAAAATCGAGTATGTTTTAAAAATAAGAAATGCTTTATAATTATAATATTATCATGTTCATATTTGAATATAATAAATATACAATACATAATATACTCAATAACGGCTGCGTCTCAAGCATTTAGCATTTGTGCTTATCTCTCAAATCTATAATTTCTGAACTTGAAACAAATGCATGCATAGTATAGAATATAATAATGTATAGGGATTAAAAAGATTATTGACAAACGACTCATTGCTTTGAAATTGGGTTGAGTAACCTCTACAGGGTGGACCAGAAGTAATGGGTCATACGGTAACAGTAGATTCGTCACACAAAAATATTGCGATAGACCTCAATTTATCACATCCGAAAGTTGATATTAACAGAGATACAGGGTGTCAAAGTTGAATTTTGATTTTTTCAAATAACTTTTAAAATAATCATGTTATTTTGATGAAATTTCGTACATAGGGGTTGTTTGATATGCAAAATTCAAATCTGACCACGGAATTACTCTTACTTGTAGGGGGCGACACTTACACAACTTTTCACTCATTTAAATAGTAAATGAGTGAAAACTTTTTTGTACGCACACGTCATTTTTTTTAAATTGAAAAAGTGATTTTCCATCATATTTACTTGGAAAAGGTTCACTTTATAGAAGTGCATAGAAGTAACCTATTTCAAGATATTTGAACTTGAAGTAATCCATGCAATGTGTTTTCAAATGGAAAATTTTGTAAATGAACATAGGAGGCTTTGAAAACGACATTATCATGGTAATTTTGACATTAGCTCGAATGCTCAATGTTTCTTTAGATAAAAAAAATAATCCTCGAATTACTCTAATTTTATATTTTTTTTACAAAATTGAAAATTTTTTGTTTGACCGTGACAACGGCATTTTCGATGCCCCCTATGTTAATTTTCAAAATTTTCCATTAGAAGCAACATTGCATAGATTACTTCAAGGGCAAATATCTTGAAAATGGTCACTCCTATCGACTCCTACACAGTGTACCTTTTTTACGTAGAAATGACGGAAAGATCATTTTTTTAATTCAAAAAAAATGTTTTGTTAATGTTTTTAATCGCACTCTCTGAGTCAGAAAATATTATTACATTTTTGATTTGTTTTTTGGTGATGACCTTGACTGCTTCGTGTATCGCTATTATTTCTGCTTTACAGATTGACAGGGAGTCTGGTAATCTTGAAGAAAATTTGTAATTTATTTTAGGTATCTATAGTCCAAAACCTGTTTTCCTGAGTTTCTTCGATGCATCAGTATACATGAAAGTGTAGCGGTCGTTAAGGTTTTCCGTCCTTATCTTGAATTTGTCTTTTATTGTAGCATCGTTCTTTTTGATGTTGAGGTTAACTGTTTTGACGGGAACGTTTAGAACATTTTTTTTGAATTAAAAAAATGATCTTTCCGTCATTTCTACGTAAAAAAGGTACACTGTGTAAGAGTTGATAGGAGTGACCATTTTCAAGATATTTGCCCTTAAAGTAATCTGTGCAATGTTGCTTCTAATGGAAAATTTTGAAAATTAACATAGGGGGCATTGAAAATGCCGTTGTCAAGGTTAAACAAAAAATTTTCTAAAAAATCTCATTCTTTTTTGTAAAAAAAAATATAAAAGTAGAGTAATTCGAGGATTATTTTTTTTATCTTAAGAAACATTGAGCATTCGAGCTTATGTCTCCCTATGTTCATTTACAAAATTTTCTATTTAAAAACACATTGCATGGATTACTTCAAGTTCAAATATCTTGAAAAAGGTTACTCCTAGGCACTTCTACAAAGTAAACCTTTTTCAAGTAAATATGATGGAAAAATCACTTTTTCAATTTTAAAAAAATTTACGTGTGCGTACAAAAAAGTTCTGACTATTTAAATGAGTCAAAAGTTGTGTAAGTGGCGCCCCCTACAAGTAAGAGCAATTCCGTGCTCAGATTTGAATTTTGCATATCAAACAACCCCCATGTACAAAATTTCATCAAAATAACATGATTATTTTAAAAGTTATTTGAAAAAATCAAATATCAAAATTCAACTTTGTCACCCTGTATCTCTGTTGATATCAACTTTGGGATGTGACAAATTGAGGTCTATCGCAATATTTTTGTGTGACGAATCAACTGTTACCGTATGACCCATTACTTCTACTGGTCCACCCTGTAGAGGTTACTCAACCCAATTTCAAAGCAATAAGTCGTTTGTCAATAATCTTTTCAATCCCTATACATTATTATATTCTATACTATGCGAGCATTTGTTTCAAGTTCAGAAATTATAGATTTGAGAGATAAGCACAAATGCTAAATGCTTGAGACGCAGCCGTTATTGAGTATATTATGTATTGTATATTTATTATATTCAAATATGAACATAATAATATTATAATTATAACGCATTCCTTATTTTTAAAATATAGGTCCTACTCGATTTCACAACTTTCGAAATTTTCTATCCTAACAACTAAGAATCTATTATATTATTATAATATACAAAACAAAGGTTCTTGATAAGGTGAATGTTCATATATTATACCTATTGCTTACATCGTATTATTGTTGGAAAAAATGGGATACATCTGTAGTTTGTTATCCCTGGCATAAACGATACCCCTTAACTTTTTATCCGGCTCGAAAAACATAAAACACAATAAGCTGGAGCATCACAGGTTTGTGAATATCGCGCTTAAGAGATAGAAAAATAAAACAGGATTAACTGAAGCGTCATCTAGATTTTCAAATACCCCGCTTAAATAACAGCTGGAAGTCACACTGTCAACAATAACGCATGATTTGGCAACGATGGAGCTCGGGTAATGTATCATCTCGTAGATGTAGCTCGTTAAGGTGATACAGCGTTGCCAGTGGTTCTTCGGTTTATCGATTCAAACCAGAGAATATGATATTCAATTATGGGTTAGTTTTGGTTAGTTTGGGTTAGTTTGTGTTTGGTAAAAAAATTTGATGTCACGTTAGTGACATCACTCTCTATATGGTAGATGAATATCCGGCAACGTTGCAATTGAAATCTTGATTTTCATGGGAATTAAATTTAATTTTTTGACTCAATTTGTGTGTTAACCGCAATTTTTTTTCTTCAATGTACTTATTTAGACGTATATTTGAGGGTGACGCTTTTGTTTTTCTAAAAATCCACTGTCCGTAAAGTTATCTCGACCCCATTTTAGGATAGGAATGGGGTTCCAAAACCCTAAAAAACCGTCAATTTTAGTAAATTGTGAGAAATATGTACTTGGAGAAATATAATTATCAGATAAAATACGCCAGTTTCACAAACCCCAAAACCCAATACAAAATAGTTTCATGCATGATTTATTTCACGAGGAAAGTGAAATTTTAGCCACACAACACAAGGCTAAAACCTTTAATAGATCACTGATGACTCATCAACGACAACAAATTAAATGACTAATTGTTTGAGTACTCACCAATAGTAGGAATCGTAGTGACAATTTCGCCTAATTTTAGTTTATACAGAATGGTAGTTTTACCAGCAGCATCCAATCCTACCATCAATATCCTCATCTCTTTTTTGCCAAACAGGCCCTTGAATAAGTTTCCAAACACATTCCCCATTGTGAAGTCTTATACTAAACCTGCAAAATTGAAAAAAGCACTCAAGTAAAACGAAATGGAAAATTATGAATTACGCACTAATTATTGGTAGATTTGCAGTTATATTTAGAACAAAGATGGACAAGTACTGTAGTATAAAGGTTATTAATCTTGCAGTGTATGACATATTGATTGATTTGGCAAACACAACCACTAACAGATGTTCCGATTTACAATTAAGCTAACACGTAAATACAACAGCAAACGGGTGAAATACACATTAAATTCACCCCAACGCACAAAACATGAAATTTATCCCGAAATGCCGACTTGTCTTGTCATCCAAACCAACTCCCCAAGACCGTTTTTGGTTGTTTTTCCTGCAATTAACCACTTTTCCCACTAACTGAATTGGAGCACTGATAAAGCACAATAAATAGAATAATTTTTGCCGTACCTTTTTCTAAAAAACGGAACTTATATTCGAAAAAACGCCTGAACAGTCACCGATCCACCCTGAAATTGTCGAATGTCAATATGGCGGACGTGGAAGAGATGCGCCACGTCTTGGCGATTGACGTATTGGATTGGCTCGATATGGTCACGTGACTGGCTATTGCCAACTGGAGAAAGTTGTAGATTTTTCACACGTTGGATAACCTTACCTGGATTTAGTTTTAACACGCCGAAAAGCTGTGATTATTCGATAATCAACGCACCTTTCACAGTTCTACCTGAATCAGTAACAATTTTGATTTTTTGTTGTGATGATTATGAAGGACGAAGGATTATGTTATATTTCCATCCTTGTTGCACGCGCAGACTAACTTTTCCGTTGTCAGTTTGTGCTGTCGAAAGTGTCAAACATGTCACATGTCATTCATTGATGGGGGTTGACTTAATTTGAAGTGAGTTTGCTCGTGGAGATAACTTGTTACTAATACGTTCCTTAAGTCGATATCGAACGATGTTGAATACACTGATGAGCAATTGGAGTGAACTTCTGGCAAACAAACAAAAATAGTTTTTCCTATCATATTATTTTTTGTCCAGAAAATTCCTATCACAGGAAATTTGGTAAGTGAGAGTTTTTTGTTGTGAGAAGTCATGATTCGGCGTTTTTACCTACTGGCTGGAAAGCGATAAGTGAGCTTTATTTCACCCAATGTGCCCTAACTTTCTAACAGCAAACATCTTGGATTTTAAAAGGATAGGTTAATCTTATTTTTAGACCTTTTCTAAACAGGAAAAGTATGCCTGAAGAGTTGTTGAGAAAGGTATAATATTTTTTCTTTTTTTATCTATTAGGTCTTCAGATTTACAAAGTGAATGTAGACATCGTCAATAATCCAATACCTGATCAATATTTGTATGATACACGAAAGCTACAAAATATCTCCTAAATATTCCCTAACAGAATAACAACATTTATCTAGCAACAATTATTTTATCTTCTTCTTGAATAAATTAAATTTCAAGTTTCTTATCGGTACGGGCTAAAT
This sequence comes from Orchestes rusci, assembly GCA_958502075.1. Classification (NCBI taxonomy): domain Eukaryota; kingdom Metazoa; phylum Arthropoda; class Insecta; order Coleoptera; family Curculionidae; genus Orchestes; species Orchestes rusci. The sequence continues at coordinate 28,984,170 of OY293306.1, read as the reverse complement.
GTTGAAAATATTTTTATCTGCATAGACTGGACAATGTTTATATTTCGACGAACTATGCTTCTCATATACAAATAAATCTCTACCGCGAGTTTCATAGCTATGCGAATCGTAATTTTTTTGCAGTTGCTCTTGATTTTTTTATATACAATACCGTTCTATATATATAAATACAAAGGAATGACATGATTCTATGTTCTATAAATATTGGTTTACAAGTCTCTCTGAAACCCATACGAAAAATACATCTTATCACTTTTTTTGAGAGATGAATCCTCTCCCAATCAGAACCTGATCCCCATAGTGGGACATTATATGTCAAATGACATAATATGCATAATACAGAGAAATGAGAGATTCGTGAGAAACAATATCTCTTAGTTGAGAAATTGCGTAGAAGCCCGTTTTCACTTTTTTGGTAAAGATGTGAATCGCACGATATGGTTGAATTGGAATTCTGTAATTTTAAATTATTGTGAAACTGTGCATTAAAAAAAAAAAAAATATATAGAACTTAGGTTTCTTAACTGTTAGTTTGTTTCTCCAAGTACATACCTATATGCCTGTTTCATATTTATCTCATCAGAAATTTTGGATGAACCATTGAGGAGATAAAATTGGAGTATTTTTGTAACCCACACAAGTCTTTGACTTCGGGTTGTCTTCTATTTATTTCCTATATGGAAATGTGCAGTCATCAATCATTGTATTTCAAATTGGAAATAAATATTATTATTATTATTATTATTATTATTATTATTATTATTATTATTATTATATTCAATACGCTCATGCCAACTCACCAGACTGTCCAGTCGTAGTCCAAGACATTTATAGGTGAGGGAACATTGCACATGATCAAAATTAATAATTATTGTCCCTTTTGCAACTGAACTACGGAAAGTCATACACGCAGTTTTTTCTATATTTAGAATAAGATTATTCACTGCGCACCATTCATTGAAATCAAATATAACTGTGTTTATTTTTACCTTCAGCTCTTCAATACTCAGAGCTTAGACCACTAGTGTCATATCATCAGCAAACATTATCTTGATTCCTTCGTTTATGTGATCAGGCATCCCGTTGACATAAAGTAAGAACAATAACGGTCCCGGCCAGCACGGAGCCCTGAGGTACGCCAATGTCTATTGGCGATTCAAAGAGTCAGCGGAGCGGCCTCTGGCGTTTTGTGCTCGAACTTTCGAGAGCGTGATAGACATCATCAGCTGTCTCCATGCTGTTTCTATTGGGATCGTGATAACTTGAAGATATATTCCCGATTTTGTTATTATTTATGAAAAGATTTTGATAAACCACGTTGTTAAATGATTATAGTGTGCTAATTGAATGGTATTTTTCGGGTTTGGTTGTTATTGTTGGAATCATAAACTTATCGGCATCAGTCTGAAGGGTGTCGATATCAAAAAGCCTCAAGTGTAGTGGCTTTTAGCCAACAAAATAGACGATTATAGTGCATAGATCAAAGGTATCTGATTTTATTAAATGTTTATATTTCATTGATTGAAAGATCGCACCGATATTGGTGATAAAAATCATCATTAACAATGGAAGATCATACGAATGCTCGCCGATATCCGAAGAAAGTTCGTAATAGGCATAATTGTCGCGTACCTCACTGCAATGAGAAGACAATCATCTGCATAATTTTCCAAAGGACCCACGTCGTAAAAAAACTTGATCGAATCCCGATACACACTAAATTTTCCACAGCTAATCTTCCTTCACGAAGAGGCCGGTCAAATCCATTCAGAGCGTCCACTAAATGTTCCAAAAGGCACCATTTCTCAATTGACAACACTCTGCCGATACGAAACACTCGACTGATACGAACAACAAATATAAATTCAGGCGCGAAAACCTTATACGGGCTATGAGTAAAATGCAGTTGTCATGCTCTCGAAAGTTCTCGCGCGTTCCGCTGTGGCGCTGCTTGAGCTGTTTGAATCGCCAATAGATCCTTAAAATGCGATATATGTATAATTTTCTACCTTTACACATATACTTTTCTGTTTCTTGAAAATGACTCTAAAACTTGACTTATGTTGCCCCTGAACCCATAGTATTCAAGTTTTCTCAATAAAAAATCAATGTCCAGAATATCAAAAGCGCGAGAGAGGTCTAAAAATATAGCGACGACAAATTCACCTTCATCCATTTTCCTATAGACAAACTGCATGAGACTTATCGCTGCAGTCTCGGTTGACTTTCCTTGTAGAAATCCATTCAGACTGTCTGTTATTGTATTTTGAGACACTTGAAAATCTATGATTCTGTTATAGAATAACCTCTCAATTATTTTCGATATAAGATTCGGAATTGTCACAGGCCTATAGTTTTCCACACTAGTGGGTTCACCCTTTTTGAATACTGGCACTATCTGACCAAGTTTAAGTTCCTTTGGATATCGACCAGTAAAAAATATCGGTTCCATTAAATATTGAATAGGCCCAGCGATAAAATGTTTGATGGTTTTTATGACGACAATTGGTATATTGTCGACGCCCGTGCAGTTTCTGTTTTTCAGCTTATCTATTGTGTGGATTATCTCTTGTGTGGTTACTGGTGAAAAAGTAAATGACTCAGTACATGATAATTTTGGCAGTGTTCATTCTTGGGATTTGATACACCAAATTTAGCTTTCAGAGAATTTACAGCTATTGTTGAAAAATAATTTCAAAAGGTGTCAGCTGCTTGTTGTTGATCGGTCATCAATGTTTTGTCATTTATTAAAGTTGATATCTTTTCAGTTCTTAATCTTCCTAACTGTACGTTTATAATATTCCAGGCAGTCTTTTGTTTGTTCTCAGATTTCATAATTCTAGCAGGGCCGTAATTTTTTTTAGCTTTCAGAATCATTTGATTGTAATGTTTCTTTTTGTATTTATAGTATTCTTGAATGTTGTTAATTGTCTGTACTATTTCTCATGAGGTGGAATAGATTTTTGAGTTCACGGTCTGTCTTTATAATATCTGGAGTCACCCAATTCTTTCTTGATGTACTATTTTTTTTTCTTATTCTGATGCCTGAAAGGACAGTTTGCTTCTATGGACCACATTCATGATCGTGTTGATCAAATCTTCATATGCACTATCTACATCTTCTTGAGCGTAAACACTTTCAAAGCTAACATTGATCACGAATGAGCTGCGAGCATTTCTAAATTGAATTTGGAATAACAGCGATACCCTTCGGTTGACTTAACTGGTGTTTGATTTTGTGCCGTATCAATCTTCAATTCGTACGAAATAGATAAATGATCGCCTGGATTAGGCTGCACTATATGGGACACGTCATTTGAAGTTTCAAAATTCACTTATCTATTTTGACGAAGTTGGGTTGTCATTCCCAATACTAAGTACCATACTGGATTAATAAAAGGTAAAAGGCACCAAAACTTCAATCAAAATGTTTAACAACATACAGGACGAGATATTGGAGGACATCAACGAAGACAGTTTTCTGGACAGTATGGTGGATGAGTGCTTGTTAAGTGATCAGATAGTACTTGAAGGTAAAATTATTAAGTTGATACAGCTGAATATAAGGAGTGTAAGAAAAAACTTTGATCAGATACCAGTTTTCATTGACCAATTTGTACTTTACTATGATTATGACATAATTATACTGAGTGAATCCTATCAAATAAAATCATGTGAAAATTTTAGCTTAGATGGCTATCGTACCTTCCATAATAATGGAAACTTCAATAAGAATGATGGAATATTAATACTTATTAAAAATAATTTAAATGTTAAAATAGACCACAAAAAAATAAATTTGTCTAGAATGACCATGAGTAGAATAACTTTTAGTTTAAGCAATATATCTTTTGGAGTTTGCTGTGTATATAAGTCCCCTAAAATTAATGAACTTGCATTCTGTAATGATTTGGAGCATCACTTTGAAAATAATTTAGACATGAGCATCACGATATTCACTGGGGATATTGATATAAACATCAAGCTCTGTGAAGATGCTGGAGTGAACCAATATCTGTCATTGATGGGACGTCATGGTTTTGTTTCTTTTAATAACTCTACAACCAGAAACTTTGAAAATGCTTCATCATGTATTGATCATATCTTTGTCAGACAGAAAAACAAATCAAATAATCTAAAATTGAAATCATTTGTACTGAACACGGACATAACAGACCACTTTCCAATAATGCTAAACATCACCACCTGTGAAAACAACTCCGAAAACTATCACAAATACATCGACCATGCAGCATTCAAAAACGAAATATCCAAGCAAGATTGGCTGACGGTGCTCGAATCAGAAGAACCAGAAGAGGCGACCAAGCGCTTCATGGCAGTATGTAAAAATGCTATACTCAAAGCAACAAAAAGACATACAAGACAAAATACACAAAGAAAAATCAAGAACTGGATTTCACAAGGACTGATTACATCAATCAGAACGAGAGACAAACTAAAGAGGAAACTCAGATTCAACTACACCGACGTACTGAATGACAATATAAAAGATATCGAAACGAACTTAACAAGTTACTGAAAGAACAGAAAAACACTTTCTACAAACATAAAATTGAGGCTAACCAAGATAATATAAAAAACGTCTACAAAATAATTAGAGAGGCAACCAACGAAAAAGATCAGGCCGGCCAAAGATCAGACCCTATCTATAAAAAACAAAGACGGTGGAAGTTTTGCAAATGGCATGGACATGGCAAACTATTGCAATGAATATTACACCACAATTGGACTAGAGATGGAAAAAAGAACACCTGGAACATCTCATGAAATACTTGAAAATATACCAAAATCTCTATTTTTAACCCCAGTTACGGAAAATGAGATAATCAAACAGATATCAAGCTTAAAAAATGAAACTTCACCAGGAAACGACAGGATCACATCAAAATTAATAAAATATGCCCATCTTGAAATATGCAAGCCACTCACACACATTATAAATTTAATCTTCAGCACCAGCCAAGTTCCTACCACTTTTAAAAAAACAATCGTGATACCGATACACAAAAGTGGAGATAGAAATGAAATTTCAAATTATCGTCCAATAAGTCTAATCAATAATTTCACAAAAAAATTTGAATAATGCCTGAAACACAGACTTGTAATTTTTTTCACAAATAACAATGTCATTTCTACAAGTCAATTTGGATTCACAGGTGGCCTAAGTACAGTGGACGCAATATATGCCCTCACATCAGAAATCTCAGATAATCTGAACAACAACAAAAAATCAGTTGCTGTGTTTATAGACTTGGCCAAAGCTTTCGACACGGTCCCTCATCAAAACCTTTTAAATGTCCTGATGAAATATGGCATAAGGGGAAACGTCCTTAAACTTTTTGAGAATTACCTTTCAGACAAACAGCAAATGCTTAGATTGAACTCAATACTTAGTGATCCCTTGGCTATACAAATTGGCATACCCCAAGGCACAATCTTAGGTCCGATACTCTTCATAACATATATTAACTCATTATTGAAATTGGAAATAAATGGAAAAATAATTTCATATGCAGATGACACAGCACTTCTCTTTAACGGACAAACATGGACGAGGCAAAGAATAAAGCTACTCGGGGCCTCAACATGGTGGGAGACTGGCTGGGCACATATAAACTGTCGCTGAATGTTACAAAGACTAAATACATTGCATTTTCATTGACCTCGGCAAACAGACCTAACTTTGAACACATGACATTAGATAATAATGAGGACATATCAAGATCAAGCGTACCCAACATAAAATACCTTGGTCTAATAATAGATCAACACCTCAAATGGACAGACCATAGTAACTATTTGACAAAAAAAATCGAACACTTATTTACAAATTTTATTTACTGGAAAAATATTGTCCAGCAGAAGACTAACCATAATGATATACAGTGAGGACGTGAATAGTCCCCCTCCCCCCTCTAACTTTTGAACGCATTAATATTTTTGGCTCAAATTTGGAAGTGTGTTTCAGGGTAGGCTTTACTAAGTTTTGACCTCCAAAAAAAATTTTCATCTGTCAAACTGACAGCTGGGCACCATTTTGAAACAAATAATTAAATGGAAAAGGGGGTCATGTGATACTTTATTTGAAAGGTCCTTCTATTCTCTTTTCACCCCCAAAGTTTGAAGTCCTTATTATTTTTCATAAGGAAATGGCGCCATGTCGAAAATAAATTATTTGTGTCTAAGTAGATACTATCTTTTATTTTGTTTAAGAAACTTTGGTAGCACAGATTGATACAGAACACCTAGCTGCATATTAGATTTATTATCGGGTGTCAAATTGACAACGTTTAAAAAAATTTTTTTGGCAGCGACGTTTCCGAATTTTTTTTTTGAAAATTTTTATTAAATACTGTTGTAGAAACAATCACTTATGTTATAGGTTAGTTTTTTCATTGTTAATAAAGTTCTTTTAAGAATTAGAGATAGTATTTTGACCCAAATAATTTATTTTCGATATGGCGCCATTTCCTTAAGAAAAATGCTAAGGACTTCAAACTTTGTGGGTGAAAAGAGAATGGAAGGACCTTTCAAATGAGGTATCACATGACCTCCTTTTCCATTTAATAATTTGTTTCAAAATGGTGCCCAGCTGTCAGTTTGACAGTTGAAATTTTTTTTTGGAGGTCAAAACTTAGTAAAGCCTACCCTGAACAACACCTCCAAATTTGAGCCAAAAATATTAATGCGTTCAAAAGTTAGAGGGGGGGGGACTATTTACGTCCTCACTGTATAAATCACTGGTGGAATCTCTCTTGAGATATGGACTTTGCATCTGGGGTGGAGCATACAAAAGTAAACTACAACCAATCATGACAGTTCAAAATTACATATTAAAAATTATATTTAAGAGAAACAAACTATACCCAACGAATATGTTGTATAACGCGGAACTATATGTAATATTATATGCTTATACATACATACACTCGGTCTGTTTATACACTTATAAAAAATCAAACATGAAGTCATATGTAAAACATCCACCTCAGACTAGATCGAACAAAAATCGTCAACTTGTTATTTCCATGAGCAACACAACATTCAATCTTAAATGTCTTGACTATTAAGCACCAAAATTCATTAACATGTTACCAGTTGATATGAAAGCGATAAATAAAATAAAGCTTTTTAGTAAAAGTAGTAAAATTTATATTTTTAATAATCTGAATTCTGAAGAACTTCTTGTCTAACCTGAACCAAAACATATGAATGAAACTGTGAACATAATGTAAGCACGATAGACATTACACTAGGATTAATTTAGTCACGTAGTTTAGTTAGGAAATATGGTTAGGAACACTGGCACACACAGGTGTCCAACACACCTAGGTGCCCTTATCAATTATCGATTACTGTACCAAATAATTTTAGCTTTTTGTCAAATCAAATATTATGTAAATCGAAAATGTCCGAATAAAATAAATAAGAAATAAGAAATAAGATTCCTAATACTAATTCTGGTTGGTTGGTCGGATACTTTTTTAAAATTGAAGTTCGTGAATATGTCATTGAGAAGTCTTTTTTAGTACGAGATACCTACGGTATTAGGAATATCTACCCTCATCTGATTTGATGCTTATAAAGTTCAAATGTTAGATAGTTTGCTTGAAAATAGATTGGGTTGCCTGGCAAAATCCCGGGCTATACCTAGTATACAGGGTGTTACAAATTGAAATAATCACCATCAGTATCTTGGAAACGGTAGGATATACAGCAAAGTTCAAATCATGGTGAAGTTGAGTATTTAGGTACTCAATAGAATGCCGTTGGGAAATCCAAAAAATCAGATTCTTCTTCTTCTTATTCAGCCATTTTGCATCCACTCCTGGACATAGTCCTCTCTTAAATTTGTCCACGTCTCTCTGTTTTTTGCCACTTGGGACCAGTTTTTGCCTACGATCTGTTAGATGTCATCTAGCCATCTTCTTTGTGGCCTTCCTAGACTTCTCTTTGTCTCCCTTGGTTACCATGTTGTAAGTTTTGATGTTCATCGTTCTGTTGACTGTCTTGCGACATGCCCGACCCATTGCAACTTCAATCGTGCTGTGCGTTTCATAACGTTTGTTACACCTGTCCTTCTTCGGATCTCTTCATTTCTCACCTAGTTCTCAGCTTGTCTTTCCATGGCATTTTGCATCACTCTTAATTTTTGGGCACTACTTTTTATGAGTGTCATTGTTTCGAGACCATAAGTGGTCACTGGTAATATGCATGCGTATACTTTCCTTTTAAGTTGATTGGTATATTTTGGTCATCAAGTATGTAACTCTGCTTTCCAAATGCTGCCCAAGTTAGCCCTATTCGTCTGTTTGTCTCTGCTGTTCGATAAGCTTTGCCTAGTTTGATGTTATGGCCGAGGTAAACCTACATAGTTTTTGACATTTTCAATAATTTTGTTGTCCAGTCTTATCTCGATTTCACTGTCACTGATAATCTTAGTTTTGTTCAGGATCATCTGTAGTCCCACGCATTTGCTCGCTTCATTAAGTTCTTGTAGCATCCCTTCTAGATCGTCAACATCACTTGAGATTATAATGATATCGTCCGCAAAACGTAGGTGACTCAGATCAGACCCCTCTATATTGATGCCTTTCTTTTCTCATTCTAGACGTTTAAAGACATTCTCTAGTGCTAGGGTGAACAGTTTTGGTGAAATAGGATCTCCTTGACGAACTCCCCTTTGGATTGAAATTTGTTCTGTTTCGAGGTCTTAATTGATCCTAACACGGAACGATGCGTTGTCGTGACTATTTTGCAACATTTTTGTGTGTCGGGAGTCTATTCTAGCATGTTCCATGGCTCTTGTAAAAAGGCCCATTTTTCTATAGAATCAAACGCCTTCTGGTAGTCCACAAATGCGAAGTGTATGAGGACGTTGTATTATGTGGTCTTCTCTATTAGTAGTCGTAGGGTCTGGTTGGTACGAGTTGAGTTTGTTCGTAAGGTGGTTGTTTATTATTCTTGTGTATAGTTTATACAGCTGTGACAATAGATAAACTAATCGAACGATAGTTTTCTACCTTTATGACATCGCCTTTTTTGAATAGTATAATAACTTCCGCATTGTATCATATTCATCGGGTATCTTTGGCTACTTCCACTGCTTTTCCACCTAGCTTCAACATTTCGGAGGTAATCCGATCTTTACTTTCACTCTCGATCATTCACACTTCTTGTTTTTCATTTGCCTTACTGCCGTATTTCCGACACCATTATTTCCGAAACGTCTTCTGAGCCTACATTTTGGATTTTCTCTCAGGTATCACATTTGGGTCACTCGCATTTGATGTATATGTTACAGTAAATGTTAGGAATTCAGTGAAAGCTAGCTTTTACTAGTTGATGCTAGCAATCACTTGATCCGTTAGGAAATGTTAAATTTTGAAGAATATTGTACACTTTCACTAGTGAATGTTGGAGAAACTTTATCAAATCAACTTTTACTGAAAGCAGTTAGGAAAAGTTGTTTTTAAAACTTATTTTCGCCATTTAACTAACCCAAGGTGCACGGGGCACTAAATGATGTCGCTCACGCGACATCAAAATTTTTGCCAAACCCAAACTAACCCAAACTAACCCAGACTAACCCCTACTGAGAATACTTAAGTATTTTCTATAATACGGTATCTGAACAATGTTCACATTGTACACCTGCGATTCATAACTCTCGTATTTTCCAGAGCGTCTAATCTGTCGGCGAATTCCAACTCGGACCAAAAAGGATATTTATAATTACGATAATAATTTTCAGTTCAACAGCTTTCACTAGAAAAGTTACGTGAATGCTAACAATTACTAGTAAAAGTAGGATGAAGTCGATCGAATTCAACTTTCACTAGCTAAATGTTTCCAAATCAGGAAAAGCTTACTTTTCCTAGTAACAGTTAGCTTTTACTGATTACCAGGTTTTACTGTGACATATATATAGAGTTCGGTAAAATTTTTCAACAACCTCAACTATTTCTTTCTGGCTGTGAACGGTGACATTTTTGTCGTTTTTTGTTTTGTTAATTTTTGTCCAGAGGACAGTTTGGATCTTAAAACCTTCATGTTTGCATTGTCCTCTATTGTGCTTTTTATAAGTTCGGTGTTGAAGTTTCTCATATCTTTCCTTATCTCCTTCTCTATTGTCTTACTTAGGTTTCTATATTCCTCCGAGTTTTGGTCGATTTTCTTTGTAGCATTTTGTATGTCCGTTTTGTTTTTTTGTGATAACTCGTTCATATCCATATCCATTAGATGTTTCTGGAGACTTAATTTAATGTCTGAATCTTTTTGATATTCTTCCTCCTTCAGCTTAAGTTCTTCGCAATCTATTTTTGAACAAATTTTCTAACATTTAAACTTTATTAGCATCAAATAACAGATGGGGGTAGATATTTCTAATACCGTTTCTAAGACTATAAAAACTCTATAAGCAAAAGTTTTCGAGAATTTGGGTGAAATTTGAAAACGTCTGCATCGATGCAGGGGCTGTGTCAAGTAATCCCCTCCATAAACGAATTAAAAAAAAATATATTATACTCGCCTATTGTGCTCGGAGTGTGCTTTACTAACTGTGCTGATATGATTTTGAAATATACCGCTGTAGCTTGGAGTTTATTCAAGAAATAAGTCTGGGGGGCTAACGCATATACCTTTTAGTTTTATAGGTATATGGGCTAACGTGACGCCCAGCCCCTCCCAAATATTGAAAGTCAGCTCAAACAAAAGTGAATTCTTATTCTATCTGAATTGTGCTGAGCTAGGGCTGTATCTAGTTTTAGTCAAATCACTCCATGTCCTCAATAACTCGATAGAATTGTAGTGGGGGAAAACTGCTCTACGCTCAGATTTAAATTTTTGGAAATCAGCCCAAACAAAAGTGGATCCCCATTCTACTGAAGTGTGCTGAACTATGTGCTGTATCTGGTTCTTGCTAAATCTCAAATTCTCCCCAATTACTAGATAGAATTCTTGTGGTAGAATAGCTTGACGCACAGGCACAGCCCCTTCAAAATTCTGAAAAGAAAACTAAAGAAAACCGAATAAGTCTATCTGAAGTGTACAAAAAAAAGTACAAAAGTTCTAGAACAATGAAATATACTCAGTGACATTATAAGTGTTACACCGACTAATTTCCCATAAGACTCAATGTGAACATGACCTAATACAAAGCTTCATATCTCTTTTGAAAAAACAAAACATATCAACCAAAAAAACAAAATGTTCAGAATGAATGAAACTTCGATATTTCAGCATAGGAGAAATTCCATTTCTACCAGGAAACTCGAATAAAGTGTTTCAAAACTGTGTAGTCAAACTAGCAATGCAATTAGCATTGGGTGGAGTGTGCTGGAAATTCAAAACAATCTATAGAATTTCCTGGTAGAAATGGAATATTTCTCCTATGCTTAAATATTGAAGTTTTCTCCATTCTGAACATTTTTTTTCTAGTTAATTTGATATGCTTTTCTTCAAAGGAGATCTTTGGATTAAGTCATGTTTACATTGAGTCTTATGTGAAATAAGTCGGTGTAACACATCTAATGTCACTGAGTATATGTACTTATATTCGCTCAATTTAAATCAACTACAAACTATAATTATTATCTTTTCTTAGTTTAAATTTTGCATATCAAAATCTCGAATATTCCAGAAAAATGAAAGATTTAATAAAAACTAAAAACAGTTCAGCACACTTTCGATGGAAGTAGAATAATTGACTCTCATTCATTTCAAATTTTTGGGGGGAGTCAAGATCGCCCCCAATAAAATTCTATCATATATTTTGAGAAATTTTGACACTTGAAAAAAAATAGATACAACACACTGTTCGGCACACTTCAGATGAAATGAAAATTCACTTTTTACTTGGGCTGATTTCCAAAATTCTATTTAAAGGCTTAAAGTCAAGTTGGCTGTTCACTAGAGTTCTATCAATTATTGGAGGTAGTTGGTTTGATAAAAAAAAATCAAACCAAGTGTAGGTACATGCATATAGAGAAAATCACCACCAGAAGAAGTCGTGATTTTGCACTACCCATTCTCAGGAGCAGCCTCACAAAGAACTTGTGTATGAGGGTCTGAAGATTTTCAACCATCTTCCCATTGAGTTGAGGGCGATTGTAGATAAAAGAATATTCAAACAAGTAAAAAAATTCTTACTTATAAAACCGTACTACAATCTTGAAGACTATTTCAACGAGAGGTTGTTGGTTACTTGGTGAGCACTTCTTTTATGATAGTACATACATCGGCTGTGATTTCTTTTAAATATACTATACCGCTATTTTTATTTCTATTCTACTTTTCATTCTTATGTTTAGTCAATATTTATCACTAAAGTGTTTGTATTATAGAATTAAGTTCTCTGGCTTTGTCAATAAGGAATTATCTTGGACAATAAAGCATATTTTGATTTGATTTGAAATATTTGAAGGGCTATCTTGACGCAGCCCGATGCAGGATATAGAATCCGTCATAAGCGGTAGATGTTTCACCCTGTATACACAAAAAAACATGAAAATCCTTGTAAGACCGTAAGTAATGTTTCAATGTTCCAAATCACGAATTTTTGCGAGTGACATGTTCATAGCTGTGTCTCGTCCTTTCAAGGCTGGTTTGGAAGCTTTGACTTTGTTATCATCATGTGAACTTTCTTTCCTCCAAATACATCTCTTCCAAACTAGATCTAATCTAAATTATTGGATTCATAATGAAGAGCAATTCCGTCACTAGAATTATTGTCAAAAGAGCTTCTAAATTGTCCCTTATCGATACTAATAGTATTACCACTTTTTGATTTCTCAAGTGTCTTGAGCTGTTCATTTGCTTATTCTCAGATGAGCACACCTAGGTAACAGCTGCTATTATATGGGTATCTGTATCTGGAAGAGAGTGGGATTGATGAGTTCCATAGAACCTCCCGAAGAGATAATATTATGTGCTGATTTAGATAGTCATCAAGCTTATATACAGGACAGGGTGTCTGGGAAAATGTGGGAAATTTAGTAGTAGAACATGGAAAACTGTGATAATAAAGAACCTACCATATTTTTTTTTCCCTAGAGACTATGGAGATATGGCTTACTAAAGGACCACGCTGGAAATCGGTTTTGTTAAATATCTTCCAAAGTTAGCAGATACTCCATGTAATTTAATAACAAATTCATATTATGTACACTACTAAAATGACCTCTCAAAATAGTGTATTTAGTCATATGTTTTGTCTCACACCATTTAGTACTTGAAAATGTTTGTTTGATGTTCATTTACACTTCATGTATCACACACTGTATTTTATATTTTACTTGTATTCATATTTTCATTATCTATTTGCACAGGGTCTTTGATTATATTCACGTGGCTCCTAGAGCGTTTATTTTTCATGATGGAAAAAAAATGTTTTTATAAAAGCTTTAGGTGTTTTTCTATATTATCGTTTGCATTTTTCAAAAACAAAAGTTGCTTCGACAAATGGAAAGATATAGGCACCTTCAATTTTTTTGTACTGGAGCATGGAGCACCCTATGTTATACGCTTAGATGAACGGGACAACAATAGAATTGACTGTTTTATTCAATACATTTTTTTTTTTAAGAAATAATAAATAACGTAATAATAAGACTTGTTTCCATGGTTTTTTTGATATCTTTATGAAAGTTCCTTGTAAATTATTTATAATTAAGACTAATATACCTATCTCAAAAATGATTTATCTAAACAACATCAATATATTATATATTTGGAATCTGGAAAAAAAGGTCTTTCATTTTAGCGCATAATTTACAGGGTTTCTATTTAAAAAAATTGAAGTTACCATTCACCAAGATTTTTCCATTTATTGGTGCAACTTTTTTCATTTTGAAAACTGCAAAAGATAGCATAGGAAAAACCTTAAACTTTTATATGATTGTAAAAAACATTTTTCTCCATCTAGAAAAAGCAACGCTGTATGAGGCCCGTAGATATATTCAAAGACCCATTAACATTTTAATGCCGACAATTTTAAGAACCTGTATGATAAAGACAGTTGAAAATGTAGACCTATAGCAAATGCCAAACAACCTCCGATCCACGACGTCATAATTGCCACCAAGCACGTTGTTATGAAGTTTGCTGGTGGCCAAATTTGGCCACCTGCAAATCATATTTTAACTCGCTTGGTGGCAATTATGACGTGAATCGGAAGTTGTTTGGCATGTTTGGCATTTGCTGTATGTATATTCTTCTTGGAATGTGAAAAAATAAAAAAAAAATCGAGGAACTTATATTTTGGGTATCATATTCTTGTTCATGTTCTACCTGAATCCGGGAGATCCCAGATTCCCCCGGAAACAAGGTATACAGAGTGTTTCCTAATTGCGTACATCAAATTCAAGGGCGTTTTTCTAGCTAAATCAAAGTTTACATAAACATGGGTCCGGAAGGTACAGGGTGGAAACTTTTTCAAAGAATCGTTTTGAATGTTACAAATAGTATCCTTAAACCGATTTTTTTTTCAAATTTCGCAGATTTTATTTTTGGTAATAAAAGTTTACTGTAACCCTAGCTATTGTAGATATTATATAAATATGAAGGAATGGCTGTGTTGCTCATCTCAGAATAGCAGGAAGGAAAGAAGTTGTAGTACTCTGAGTTGTAGTGCTCAGAGTACTACAACTTCTTTCCTTCCAGATATTATATAGACCAGTGCCTTTCTCGAGTGGCATCTTACCAATACTTTTGTGATTCAATGGCATGAGTTTGTTGTATTTTTTTTCTTAAGTGAAACAACAAAGAATACAAGTGTGGCCTGGATTTTTTTTTTGTATCTGCTGGCCTCAATGTCAAAGAAGAAATCTATCAGACTTCGCAAAAAAAATTAAAACAAGTTAAGTGAAACTAGGCCAGATACGAAAAAAATCCAAGGGGCAAAAAAGTTGTATTTTTGGTTGCTTCATTTGAGTATAAAGAGAGAAATTCAAAAAAAAAAAAAAAAATACAAGATAGTCATCAGTGACGTAGATCTTGCATTTAAAAAAAAAAGTTCAACACACTATAACTCAAAAACAATACACTGATACGAGCTCTTGACATCAATGTACGCAATTAAGAAACACCCTGGTTAGGACTCAACGTGGGCGATGACGTCTCCAAGGGCTTTCTGACCTCTGCTCTTAGAGGAATGAGTATAGGACTAACCTAAAATGGTTCTGAGCAAATGAAGGAGCTTTTTTATCTTATCCACCCAGCAGGCCTATAGTATTTTCCAATTCTGGCGCAGATGAACCTGAAAGATCTATTTCCGGAACCTACAGATGAATTTTACTCAATGAGATCCGATTCTCTATATCCCCTTTTGATAAGCTAAACAATGTAATGTAAGAAATACGTCCAATAATGTTGTGGAAAGTCTGGCTAGAATCCTTTAACATATTTTTTCCCCACATAAAATGATCAATAGGTATATACAGGTAGAGGTGTTAACCCCATATATCTTGTAGTCTGTAAAATATTTTATTACCCAAAAGAGCCTATTTTGCAAAGTCTTATACCCTAGATTGAGGGCCCTCGGAATATTCCCTTTAACAACTCTATGGATAGATGTATAGACCCGGATGTTACTTTGATAAGTCTTATGTCTGGAAGGATTATGAATGCGCAGCGATGGCAAAAACAGATTTATTTCTGGTGGACACGCCAGTCCAATATCCGAATCATGACATTTTGTCTCGCATTTTCTTAACTATTCTGTTTCAGTGTACCTATGTATAAAATGTAGATGAAATTGACTCAATTTGGGAATCCCCTAGGTACTTCTATAATTCAAAGATAATTAAATTGAGAAATCCCCTTTTATCCTCTTTTTAGAATGAAATCTTTAAATAGCTAATGATTCGAAATAGTATTCTGATAATAAGCATTGCAACAAATTGCTCTGATAAGATAATACGAAAGCTCATTATCAAATAGATCAATAGAGTACCAGTTGATAATATGTAGAAAATCCGATAACTTATGGTTATATTCCGGTGCCTGTGTTTTTCTTGTGCAGCGAATCACGATGGTGAGAAAATTGTATATATTACATTTATCAAAACCAATTCACATCAGAAGCTCGAGGCCCATCTGTTGAACCTTCCTCAACTATCGTCACTTCTACTCCATCAGCTCATCTATCATCAAGCATCCAAGAGGCCAGACTCCCACTACCTTCCAAGCCTTCAATCCGAAGATCTCTAATTATTCGTCCAAGACTGCCAACAGAAACCCCCATACATTTCGAACATGCCTCACCTCCAAGGGTGGTGTTACCAGTACCCTTAACACGTGGGTCAGATACTATCATAACAATACCTCCAATTATTGAAGTACCTGCAGTGGCTCCTATAAGGATACCCCAGTATCCTGACAAGCCTATCATGTTTGTACAAGTTGATGTTCCTCTGCCTCCATTGGAGTCCCCTTTGAGTAGGGATGTGCCGGAGCCCTCTGCTCCTCCTCAGGAAGTGGATTTCACTTCGTTGAACGTTCATTATGACGATTCATATTTGGAAAAGAACTTAGAGGTGTTCAGTGGTATGGAAGAAGAAAGAAATCGTAAGTAATTGCCAACTATGATGATTGTCTATTGTTTTCCACTATTATTTGCAAAATCAAGACAATAACGTGCGAATTAAAATTACCATAAATTATCAATGGTATCATTTCTTCTCAAGCATTGAACTTTCTGGTTCATTGTCTGGTTATGAGAGTCCTAATCAATGAAAAAAACCATGAGAACATTATGTCTGTATAGACAAAAGTTATTATAATACAAATGGGCTGCATGGTCATGATACCTTAACAATGTAGATTCTATGAAACTAAAGGAACAACAAAGTTAGTTATTATAATTAATGTTTTTATTTTCGTTCGTAATAATTATTGCAGCAAAGAGTAATTAGTTGTTCATTATAAAGAAATTAGAAATTTTAGCGATTAAATCATACAATAATAATTGGCTGGATTATTTTTCGGAATGAATGGAGAATAGTCGAGTCGCTTATTACTTTTTTGAATATTTAGTTTTTTGCAGGTGATGACACACCAGCAGACCAGCTATGCAAAATATGCATGAACGCTCCATTACAGTGCGTTCTTCTAGACTGCGGCCACATAGCTTCATGTTTGGAATGCGGCAATAGACTCTCAGAATGTCCAATTTGTCGGCAATTTGTTGCTAGAGTTGTAAAAACATTTAAAGCTTAAACGGACTAAGATTCTTCTTACGCTAAAATAAAATCCACATTAAAATTAATTATTTATTCTGGTGGAAGTCCACTGTACACAATAGGCTTTATAACAAAATGCAATAAATTACTCTATTTTATCTTATCAAGTTGATTACATATGTACATATTGTCACAAATAACTCCCACATTTGGTAAACATAATCACTAAAAAATCACTCCAGACATCATCGTTCAACTCCCAAACCCGAATCTGAATGCTCATGCTGTATTTTGTGGAAATTTGGATAGTTTTCCATGACGGAGTTCTGATTTCCATGATAATAATGATTGTCTATCGAATCAGGATACGAAAAGTTGGTAAGTGCTTCGTCTACTAATGCTTTGGTATTGTAAAGTGGCCCATTGGTGTATTGCCTAGGCAACGGACTACCATGGTGGTCTTTCTTCAAAGAAGCTGTAGGGTTTTTCAATTTAACATGCTTCGAGTAGTTGGTCTTGACAACCGTATAAGGAATCTCCTTAAGCTGCAGATCGCTCATTCCTGACGTGTCTATCAGATCATACTCCAGATGTTTCTTGACACCATCCGGAATCCAGCTTTTGTGCTCTGCAGGAGATCTTGATCTGGAGCGGTGTTTCCTATGCTTGCTTTGCCGTCCACTATCCGACCCAGCCCTGCTATAGCTTTTGCTGGTGCTGCTAACCGTAGCTTGTTGGATTGTATTGCAATTCGAGTCCCTGTGAATATTTTGCTTGAGCTGCGCCTCTTGCCATTGGACCCCTGAGTCCACAAGCTCATAGTACTTGTCGCTCTTCGACTTGCTTCTTCGCCTCTCTCTAGTACGAGAATCCTGCTCTGATTCGGAGTCCCTCCTGCTCTTCGACCTGCGCTTGCGATGCTTCCTCCTAGACCTGGATGAACTCTTGGACAGCTCACTTTCATTATCCGAAGTTCTGCTTTTATGTCTTCGCCGTCTACAAGACTTGCTGTCGTTGGAGCTTTGACTGTCTAACGAGGACGACCTATAACGACTACCCGACCTCACTGATCTAGGACTAGGAGGTACGGAACTATTGTACAAGCCTTTTGAATGTGGTTGTGACCATGGCGCACTTCTTGTACTTCTAGGACTGTCAGCACGTTTGCTGCTGGCAGTACTCTTCATGGTGTTGGTCTGGTAGTCGCAGTTTTCTGCTGGTAGGGGCATGGAAATATATTTGATTTCTTGGTGTGGTTGGTAGGTTGGTGGAGGCAGAATGGTTTCGTTGGGTTGAGAGTCTGTGGTGGTGTTGAGCCTGCGCTGAAAACGTTTGGAGGGTTTGCGGGAGAAAGTGGGCGGTTGACGGAGCTTGAGTTGGGCATCGTGGACTGCTTGTTTTTCTGTTCGGCCACTGTATCTGGAAGAAAAACGCAACTAAGAAAAAAGACTTATGAATCGAGATTAACAATAGACTAATAATTGGGCGAAACTTTGAAAAATAGTTTTGCAGGATGAAGATCAAGGATAAAAATCATCCTAATGAAAAATATCAGCAAAATCAAACCATAATAGTTATTAGAGGAATACCAAAATCAAAATGATGAAACGAGATAGAATTGTTTGCAATAAAACTGAATGTTACTCATACTAAAACAGACAAAATGGTCAATAAAGAAAGAGGGATACTGGAAACAAAGAATAATAAATAGAAAGAAAAAGCTCAAAATAGAAAATTAGAATAATTGACAAAAAAATAACCAGACAAAGAATCAAACAAATCAACAGGTGCAAGAGATTAAAAACAAAAAAAGAAAAAGATATCGACAATTATAAAAAACGATAAATAAATAACATTCCTACATTAGAGTTTCTGACTACAAACAATGAAAAAGATTGAATTGTGAAATATAAACGATAGAGACAATGTTTCCACTCTTCTTTTAATGAATCTTCTGAATTCTTGAGGCTATAAATAAGAAATCAAAAGCAAAGAAAACATCTTGAAAACTAAGAAAAAAAATGAATCGAATTATTCGTTATGCGACGAAAACTAAAATTGGAATATCAAAAGAATGAAAATACCTCAAAAAGAAAATAGAGATAATATTATAAAAAAATCCAGAGTAAAATTATTTACGAATAAGTATAGAAAAATAGACTAAACAACAAACTGTTGTGAATGGACCAAGAATCCAAAAAAAGTATTTGTTGAAAATCAAAAATTTCAAAATAAAAACAGGAAAGTTGCAGATAATTGAGAAAACAAAAATTAAAAAACAGCAAAATTAGGTGTGAATCAACATATTACCGAGGCAGCGTTTCATGTTTCACAAACGGCATATTCTTCAAAAATTCCAGGTACTAAAATAGTTGTGTGGTGTCGTTGACGTTTATTTCCATTTAAAATGCGAGTAGTGCCACATGAGACCCACTTGTGCATATCAAATGTGCTTTTCAAATAAACAATTGAACAATGCGCCCGGAATAGTTATTATTTAAGTCAGCTCAAATTCAACATAAAAATGTTTTTATGAATGAATATTTTAGACAAATTGTGAGTCATCCTTTGTATGATGGATCCACACCAAAAAACATAATAACTTAAGATAAAATAAACTAATAATAATTACAAGTACGGGCCAAGCCCCAAAGTCTGAGATCCGTTATTCAAAAAAAGTCACACGGATATTAAATTGAAATTTAAAATGTAAGACAGCAGAATTAGTATAAAGCTTCTACAACCTGGCGACGAATCATTTTTGCCTTGTTAATTTGTGATGAAGACCGGATGTGGATGTGTCTGACGGCAGTCATAAAAGAATTATAATTTCCTGTGTCATTAATTTAAAGATTGTCTATAATATTCTTGGCAGCATCTTTATTATTTCCAAGCATAAACCATGAGAGTTTGTGTTTTCCTCATTTTAATTCTTAAATTTCCTTTAGCCATCTAATTCTATTAGTTACAATTTTGTTGTAGAATCTCTCACTTGCTTATCTTGTACATCAAATATTTTTTTTGGCATTTTACGGTTTCTATAACTTTTTTTCCATTGTCCATCTAACTCTTGTAAAATGAATGCATGGTATTGGTAACCCCGCAAATTAAGGGAACTAAACGACAGAAATCAGTTGAAAAAAAACTAAGAAGACTAATTTTAAAACATAGGAAATCGTATCATTAAATTGAAACAAAATACAATGTTTATTCTAGTAAAAACTTCAGTTAACAATAAAAATATAAACAGAATATGAGGCAAACAAAGACCAAGAAATGTATTTGTATAAAATATTTTCTGCTTAGTTAATTTTTCTCCTTTAATTCCTACTTCCTACATTATGTTTGTCGTCTTTAACATCTGTTGCAGTACATAACTTTGTTTATAAATTCTTCAGTTTTTTTATACCACCTTCATTTTAGATATTTAGGTAAACATTGGTTGTTCTGATTATGTTTTAATAACTTTTGTACAACTTCATCTACATTGTTTATTTTGTTGTTTTGAATTATCAGTTGAGTCTCTACCTGACCCATATTCTTATGCATGGTTTGTTTCTATTACTTTTCATCTAATATCTTGAATTCCCTTCATCTACTTTTTCTACAAATTATTTTGAATGACTGATTGTGTATTATTATTGCTTCATTTCAATTTTCCTTTTCAGAACATTTTGTTTTTTTTTGTGGTTACTGCCACATAATATTATTATGAGGGTACTGCAACACTCTGAATATTTTGTAGTTCTAAAACAATCAACAGTGAAAGCATGACCAATCTGAGAATAAAGAAAAAATAATGTTTGGAACCAAAGCTAAACATAAGTTTTATTAAAAAAGGTCTAAAAATAAAAACTAAGTAAGTACATTAAAATAAAAAGTTCCACGATTAATTGAAAATTGGAAAAAAACCGGAATTGCATGAAGAAAATCATTTAGATCTAATTACAAGTAGGTATGTGATACAATTCAAAGAGCAAAATACAAAACATATATTTTTACAAAGATTAACAACAAACATGAGAATGGAATGAAAGCGAATTAATGTACAGGGTATTTTTTTATATATTGACACCCCCCTTGACTTTTTTGTTTAACGTTTCTGAAAAAAGTTTCTCAGATGAAAGTTTGGTGGTTTTCAGTAAATTTTTTGAAAAACTCTATTTCGCATATACAGGGTGCCTCAGAAAGTCTTGGCGTGGTCCAACTTTCTTATTTCAAATTAGAACCCTATTTTTTTATTCGATTTTTATATTCTCCTAAAAATTCTAAACAATTTTCGTAAAGCATACCCTATACCTAAATTTAACGTATAAACAGATATTGATCGCGGAAAGTTTTTTATGTAGCATACCTAAATTTGACGTATAAATAATTCGCAATGTTGCTTGGTTACCGTAATTGGACCACGCCCAGACGTTCTGAGGCACCCTGGATATTCAAATTAGAGTTTTCTGGAAAATTGACTCAAAACCAATGAACTTACATCCGGGACACTTTTTTCAAAAACGTCAAATAAAAAAGATAAGGGGGGTGTCAATAAATAAAAAAAAAACCCTGTACAGTAGCTCGACCTCATTAAATTAAAGAAATTGAAAGAGAACAAAACCTAATGACAAGAGGTATAGCTACGTGGTGCTAATTTTGATAAAAATATTTTGCTTTAATGATTTTTTGGCACACTTATTATTCATATTATTTTTATTTTGGATCTATTTAGTTTCCTTCTTCAAAATGTATTCGAATTAGAAATCAGACTCACTGAATTCACATTATAATAATAATAAACCAATTCACAGAATTTCACTTCGCCATGATACTGGAAGCTGATCAGACGATTGATATGTTTAATGATTATTAATGGTTCCCTTGTCGAATAGGTCCTCAAATCAGGTAAATGGGGAATGTCATGTGGTTAAGAAGCTCACTTCAAGTTGATAATAAGGATGTGACTAAATTGGTGTCAATGTGTCGGTTTTTATGCATAAAAAATAAAAGCGAAGATGTGTATTTACATACACAGCTTCAAACATATGCTGCGCCATATGTATACAGATCTTCAATGGTTTTGATTCAGCCCGTTGCTTTTTAATATCAGCAAATGTGTGTCAATATTGATAGTCATCCAAGCCCCACTAACCCATACAATTACCATCATCAAGCCCAGCTCAAGGTTACCAAACAAAGCGTTTACGTAATCCCGAAACTCGAGCACCTAATCGCTTTTCTGGCTAATCAAATAAGTTTTACGAGCTGTCCGACCTAATCGCATCGCACATTAAATATTTATCTCAAGCCTCAGGCATTTACAAGAAACCTACCTGAATCTAGAACCCAAAGCGAAAATGTCTGGTGACGTAGGTGTGACTTGGACCAGTCTGAAAAAGGCATGATGCTCAACGCAACACTTCCATAAATGTTTGCAGGCACATTTTGATGGGGTTTCAAAGCCATAAGTGCACTCGTCGTTGTTTTTCCCCGATACTCTCAACATAAAGTAGCGCCCTTTGAAGTAGATTTTGGTGATTCTGGGCCAGTAGTAGTTGCCTACGGTGTTCTTGTTTCTGAGTACAATAATGCCGCTTGGTGTAAGCCCTAAGAAGTACTCTACGTGATCCTCTCCTAGAACAGGGTGCAAATCAACCCCGTACATTTCAAGCCACTTCACTTTGTCAAGGTAGTTCAGCTCAGCCTGGCTGGGCATCTGCCCTGTGAGGCTCTGATGCAGCTCCGCTATCCTCATCTCCAACTCCACACTTTGGTTGGGTAAAAAGCGAAATTCGGACACATACCCATAACCATGACGTCTGGGGTCGTAATCTCCCAGCTCGGACTGTAAAATGTACGCCCCCAGCTCCGCGGCCAGCTCAAAAGGTACCAAAAGCCTCCCTTGCAGAATATCCTGTTTGATTTGCAAGAAAAACTGATATCTTGTTATCTCCTCTAGAAGCTTGCAAGGATCAGCAGCGTAGAACTTTACTCCGAAGTACAAAGTATAAGGGTCATCGCCCTTGATTTGCTTGCCGATTTTCTTGGCTGGGTCCAGCCAGTGAGTTTGGCCGTTTTGGTCCAAGTACCTCAAGCCAAAGTACGCTGTTTCCAGGAGGTTGAGGTGCTTGAACACGATATCCAACAGAACCTGTCCGTTGCTGTTCTTTGGCAGCTCATGGACTAGTTCGGTTTGGTCTAGGAACACGATTTTGCAGTGCACTGGTGACTTGTCCACGCAGAAACAGTCCATCATGTGTATTGATTTCCAGTGGAAATTGATACCTGGAATAAACAAACGATTGTTAGTGACCCACCTGGTACTTACGTCAGGCTAATACAGTAAAAGCCAAATTTTAAATGACCATAAACATTGCAGATTGGGAAAAGCTAACAAAGAGAATTTAATTAAATGTTATAACGATAAATCATAGTGTCTTATTACACGGTACTGAGTTGTACCACGCATGAACGACAAAAGGTGAATAATCGTGAAATAGGAAGAACAAGAAATGTATGGTACTCGTGGGTGGAAGTGGATTAAAGTATATAAACATGTTGAGAGAATGATAATATTTTTCAATGTTAAATATTCATCTGACTGGGAATGGCTGCAGTTATTTTTACGACTGTTGTTTTGAAATTTTAATAGATATCCAATGCTTGGATCAGTAATAATTAGATGCTTTTATTAATTAATTTTATAATACCAGTAAATTCTAATCCGCTTTATTAGTTTGTGACAGCAAAGGACAAGTTTATTCAACTAAGTGAATTAAGTTAAGATTACTAATTAAAATTTTAAGTGCTCACTCGAACTATACTAATCACATCGCGTCTGTATCACATTGGCACAGCAACAATTTTCTAATAAAAAAGACAAACGACTTTCTTCATGCTAGCTTATTGTCTTAATTGGATTAAAAAAAAACGCGGAGGGTTCAATAAAATTGCAAAAAAAATGTTCGTATTTTTGTCAACAGACTCATGGGATTGATTAGTAGTGCTGGGTGCAGAAATAAGGAAACTAACGCACAGAAACAAAAAAGAAAAACTCATTGAAACTGTAATCACCAACTGTTACTAGGCAAACGTACAGGGTGTCCCGAAAGTGGTAATACGGGCTAATATCTCCAAAGTTAGTGAAGGTAGGGAAACCAGGGTACATGCATGATACTATAACAAACAAGATCTGACCACGCACATCTTTCGGTGACCTCATATGGTGCTCCGCATTCAAAACGCATTTTTACAACAAAAACATTTTTTTTACCTTTAGGGAGGGTGACATCAGAAGGTTGCATCTCAAATTTTCAAATGAAACCCTATGTCAATATGTATCTCATTCTTAAGGCCTTGAAAAAAAAATATTTTTGCACAAACTGAAGTACTCTACGATCATCCATTGCCGCGCAATAATGGATTATTGAAAAATGTGTGGTGAAAGATTTTCACTTTATTTTATCAAATGCACAAATGACTACCATGAACTTCTTGGCAATAATAGATCAATTTTCTAGTCCTGCCCGAACGTATGTTATTGTAGCGAACCCTATCGAAAGGAATAAAATCGAAAATTTTATAAAGGTCTTCGAGGTGTCACATTCAAAGGAAAAAAGCATGAATGAATTATCATTGATGGAGAAAATGTATAAAAAAAATCATGTGAACACTATTAAAGAACGTTATAGAGAACAGCATTTTTTTGTCGAATTGGAAATGACGTTTTTACTTGGAAATGACCGACCGTAGAGAGATTTCGTTCCTTCAGAAATGTTTGTTCTCTCAAGAACTTGAAAATGAGCTGCGTATTAATATGTTACATTGAGAGTCTTAGAGTACAGCCCCTGGACTCTGAAGTCACCCTTGCACCCACACATCTTCAATATTTTTCACTGCCTTGTATCTTGTTTAAATAAGTTAATGAAACGAAAAACTACGGAAAACCCTTATTCAGTTTTACCTAAGCAATTTATTTTTCCTACAGCCGTGCGGAAAATTCAATTTTCCGCACCGATATCCGTGCGGAAAAATTTTTCCGCACGGATATGTCAAAATTAACAATATCATTAGCAAACAGCAACCAGGTTTCCAGGTAACTATGGTCGCTTAGTTACACATTTCGACATTCATTATTATTTATTTGTCATTAGTTGCATCGGAAACTTTTAAATTACGAATTATATCCTTATTTCCGCACGTCTGTAGAAAAACTATTCTACCTAACACTTGCGGAAAATGTTTTTCCGCCCTCGGCTGCTTCACCGAACTCCGCTACGCGTCGGTCGGTGAACGGCAGACTCGTGCGGAAAAACTAATTTTCCGCACTTGTTAGGTAGATAGCTATTACGATCACTATTTATAAACAATAACTATTTCCATCACGTATTTATGTTCTAACTTTCCATTCCCAAAGTCGATCAATATAGAACTGAGAGTCAGTTTGGCGGAGCTCCCTTATATATTAGCACTTCGATCCCTTGATAGAGGGCGAAAGTTCTAGATAATTAGCGAAACAGTTGGAAAAATCGATAATCGGCCACAGTGGGTCGACTTTGTACCAAAAGGGACAACTCCCGAGATGTTTGGGCGAGACATAATGGTTGGAAAGTCACAATACAATACATTTTTGTCTCACTGAAGCCCTATGACAATCATCACATTCTTAGTCTTTGGGAGCAATGTATCTTTGTGAAGAAGGTAAAACTCCGAACAGAACCATATCAACCAGAATAACCCTCAAGCTGGATATAAAGCTACCATTTAATCAGCATCCACATGTAGGTTAATCGCTGGTTAATGAGTTACCATACGCATCATCAACATATTTTGAAATGACGAAAATATTTCCAAATAAAAAGAAGAAACACGTGGAC
This sequence comes from Orchestes rusci, assembly GCA_958502075.1. Lineage (NCBI taxonomy): Eukaryota > Metazoa > Arthropoda > Insecta > Coleoptera > Curculionidae > Orchestes > Orchestes rusci. The sequence goes on along the minus strand of OY293306.1, from coordinate 28,958,105 downwards.
ATTCTTGGATGTGCAGTTTTACCCGAAGTTTGCTCAGGAAAATGCTTTGAACAACAATCTTACCGATAATCCACAAGTAGAAGCTTAAACCTGTGCCACCACATTTCATTGGAGAATAACTGAAGATGCAGCTATGTCTCCAATTGTGACAACTTAATCCCGAGTCCTTTACATTCATGCTTTTTTCATATCAGTACCGTTGCCATCATCAAGTTCAAGTTCTCACCATAGAACGTGCCATTTCTTGAACCAACAAACCTGGCCAGTCATTGCTCTCAACAATGACCATACGACCATTACAATACAATAGCATGTCTGGCTGAGAGAAGTCACTGAATAACACATGCAGAAAGTAATATAAGCCTCTGACGCTGTGTGGGCGGCACTTCAAGGTGCGCACTTATGCCCATTCAATTTTGGTAAAACTAGTTTAGGTCGTTCCACTAGTGCTACCGAATTTCATTTACATAATCTTTTTTTGTGACATTATTCTGGCCATTAAGATGTTAGATTGGGATAAGTGGATTTGTTTTTATCGAGACTGATTGGATTAAAATTGGTGTGTCGAAACGAGAAAGGATTGTTTTGAGACCCTATAATGCGAAATTTCTAGCACCACTCTTGGTCGCATCTTTCATAATATTCTGTTAGAAACCAGAACAACCATTTCATTGTTGCCTGATTACTTCTGAGAAGTCTGATAAATGATCTGACCAAATTTGTAGTGATTTCATTATAATGTTCTATGCTCTGTTGCAATTTATTTCCGAAGTAATTTATCCTGCGGTTATCTGATTTTTCTGAGAGCACACGTTGTTACATATCAATTCATATTATGACATGTGTTGTTTTAGAGAAAATTGACCGGTGAGATGACAATCCACTTTCCACTTTTTATGTTTCGTTGGAACCAAAGTGATACTTTGTCCCTACAGGTGATTATACTTTTCTCAATCAACGCTTATACAGCGTGTCCCACTGTTCCAGTAACTTCTTACTAAATGGGGAAAATGTTTATTATTGATTTTATGGAAAAAACTTCTTGTCCAGAAAAAGTTCTGCTCCGTGAGAAAATAAAGTCCCAGTCCTAAAAAATTGTCTAGGATATACAGTGAGGCTCAAAAGTCTGAATGTAGCAATTTTTCATAAAACAACTGTGAAACATATATTTTTTTAAATCATCATTATTACCTTAATTTCACTTTTAATTTCATTATTAATTATTACTTTTCTTAATATACGTTCTACCCCTTAATTCAGGCTGTTTTGCTCACCACCTATTTCGCAGCTCTCTATTGTAAAACCATGATTGACCCGGAACACACGAATTATTAGAAAATCAGTCGTAGTTGGCCTTAGCATGCGTTCAGACGGGTACCCGTAAGTGTTGTCTAATAGAGCAATGTTGCTGTTGATTATTGTAATCACGTGAGTTGTGTACCCATGAGTTTGTTTGTGACTACCACTGAGGGTAGAGGACAGATCTGTCAGAATTAGTGCACTAGTTAAAGTGCAGCCCATTTATGGGTGTAGAAAGCCCCAGGCCCTTTGTGGTGAGAGTAGCGCTATGCCTCGGTGTTATTTGGAAGGATGGTAGCATCAGGGAGGCTCTACCTAGACACCGATTGACATGAATAGACTACAGGATCCAGTTTACCCTTTGTCCAATTCATTGGGATACTTTGCTTTTTCGCGAGAGTTAAAGTATCCAGGGGAGCCTTCACTCATTACAGGTGACACTAGCTAGTCGTCGAAGATTATTATTGTACGATTATTATTATCATCATGATGAGAGCTTTAATACTGATGTAATGGATGATGTTATTGAATGGAATGTATGAAGAGGGGGGCATGCAATCATCCCCCGGTGAGTACAACTTATCATTGCCTTGTTGACAGAACAGTAATTTTGGTATTTTCTATTTCATATCATGCCCGAATCATGCCCATTAACTTGATACCTATTCCGATTGATTGATTGAGTGAATTTGCATTGTGAAGACCCATTCGTGAGACCAGTTAAGGCAGGTGAAATGATTGCAATTTTTATTAACTTTACACAACCGTATTTGAAATGGTGATTTTACGACTTATGGTTGTTGTGTGGGACAACTAAATTATTTTTAAGCATTTTTTTGAACAGGGTGAGTAAATTTCATTTTTAATTTGTCAATTTCATTTCCAGGGTGAAGATCCATATCACTAAGTGTGTGAAGGAAAGTCTTTATCTTCACAAAATATTTAATTTTTCAATTATAGCTTAACATGATTCGGTCAGTAGAACCATTTTCAAGAGCTTGAATATATATCATCCTGGATATTATCTCTTCAGATGACGTCAAGAATCAAGACAAATAATTGTAAAGAACATAGAACTCAAACTTGAATACATCACTCAAAACAAAACAAATTTATTTCAAACACACGATTTTCCATATCCATGACTTAAATTAAGTGATTCATTACTAAATACATAAAAACTAATTTTAGTCACTGTGTATACCATTACGTACAAAACGAACTGATTAAAAAATAATTAAGTAGTCTTACACACCAACCATAGTAGTACAATTATCATTTTAAATGAAGTTGTTTTATTAAAAAGTGCTATATTTAATTTTTTGAGTATATCCTAGTTAATTTTTCAGGACTGGAACTTCATTTTCTCGCGAAGCAGAATTTTTTATGAGGAGCCAATTTGTAATTAAATTTATTGGCGCCAAATCAGTTACGATAGTTAGAGGGCTGTCTATATACGTCTATTCAGATAGGGACGACCTGTCTGTGCTTCGAAATCACGATTGATATTTTGAGGTCAAAAAAGAACAGATTATTACATCGCAAAAATTAGCCAGTGTAGCAGAATTCCGAAGGGACAGAAAGATGAGCAGCAATTATTTTGAGGATCTGTATGGAGTGTTTGGTTGTTACAGTAGCAAAGCTCAACCCAGATTAGATTAAAAACTTTTAATCAGATCAAAAGTAATAAGAAAATATTACTTCTAATGAAAAAGTGAGCTAAACACCTAATAAACGACAACAGGAAAACAAAAAATATTATAAAAATTTCAATTAACAAAAAAGTTGACACATACATAGAAGGTTTTGGTAAATAAGTGCGACAAACTTCAGGAGGTTATTCTGCATGAAAAAATAATTACAGTTTGCTGTATAAACATATGTCCGGAAACACTTTCTTTGTACAGCATCTGCCCAATTCAGAAAACATGCATAGTCAAAACAACAAGAAACGTTCGTCTGATAGAAGAAAGTCAAGAAGCCATGTTGTTAGAAACTAGTGAGGGATTACGAAAATGATTTTTATTTTGAAAAAATTTCAACGGCGTGCAAACTTTTTGATCGAATAAAAATGTGGGGTTTTTCACTTTCAACACCCTGTATATCGGAAAGAAAGCGTTTTGGGAGCAAACTGTCATTATTTTTTCATGAAGAAATACCTTCTGAAGTTTGTCGCACTTATTTACCAACAACCTGTAGAATAAAGCTGTTTTAGCGGATCCAAAAGCGGTAATTCTGGAGAAAAAGGACTTAACATGCTTGTTTCTCGAATTTGATAGTTTCTGGAGTACAGGGTGTTCCAGTATTTTCTTATGTAATAGGAAAAATGTTTATTATATTGCGGAAAAGTATTTCTTCACAAAAAGTTCTGCTTCCTGAGAAAATTGATGTTCCCGTCCTGAAAAATAATCTGGGATTTAAGTTGTTGGAAGCTCAAAAATCTAAATATAGCAAGTTTTCATAAAACTACCCCCAAAATAGTGATTTTACCATAAAGGTTGTTGTATTTTCGACCTGCCTATCATCCCTTTCCATTCATTTCATGGTTTCATATGACAATTCGGATACTGCTGCTCTTATCATAGCAGAGAAGTTACATATCCAATAAATTGCCTCTTAATCCAGTTCTGAATGGTCGACTCTGATTAAAAATTATTTAGTAGTCTTACAAAACAACCATAGCCGTAAAATTTGAATCTTCAATAAATGTGGCTGTTTTGTGAAAAAATATAATAATTTTTTTATTTGATCATATTATGTAGATAATTTTTCAGAACTGGAACCTCATGTTCTCACGAAGCATAACTTTTTATGAAGACACTTTTTTTTACTCCCAACGTTTTAACAAGTGATTGTGATATTTTATTGTCTAAGTGTTAAGTCATAGTACCAAAACTGGATTTTCAAGTTGCTATGGATGTCTACTGCTAATAACTATTATGTTTAATCTCCTATTTATGTATGTGCTATTTTAATAGAGATACATTAAGATTGGTAAGTGTTTCACTCTAATTATGTACGCATATATTTATATCCATGTTTTCTTGAATACTATTATAGTCATCCTGAAGAAGGAACGAAGCTCGATTAGACAATACATGAGAACTCACAAATCGTAGGCGTAGGCCTCTCATTTCTGACTGCTCCCCACCACTCTTCTCCTTGACACTTTTTTCCGCAAAATTAATAATAAACATTTTTCTCATTTGGTAAGAAAGTTATTTACTTACGCTCGCTTTATAATGATATGAGCGAGAAGATTCGAGAAAAATACTTTATTTTATACTGTACCGTAGAGTATCATTTACCGGACTCAAAACCAGTCCCGTAAATGACACTTCACATCGTCAGAGACTGTAGAAAAAAATTACTTGACTACTCCAAAAAAGACATTTTGCATCATCAAAGACTGTAAAATTGCATTGGTAGCATGGTTTGACTGGCGCCATCTCATGATTTTTATCAATAACGACATAGAATGTTGGTAATATATAATTAACCTATCTATTACCCAAGTGGTGACATGGTTTGGCTGGCGCCATCCCACTGTATGAATGTGAGGCGGACTGCCACTCCAAGTGTATGGTTTGACAAGAAAGCACTTTAAACCGATTACGAAAAATTATCACAGCATGAAACAAAAAAATGTACGATAGACAGCCGTTAAATGTCATTAAACTACTTGTCTAGAGATTCCTGACTCGGCTCCTTCGTCGCCTCGTCCATAAACATCTCGACTCGTAATTTAAAAAGTCATCTACCGCCTTAGTAACTTAAATTACTATTCTGATTCTATGACGTTTTTATGGTTCACAGCTCGCAAATCCTGAATTTGATGGTGAAATGAGATGGTTTGGAGGCGAAAAGAAAGTATCATTTTATAAGAAAAAAAAATTAACATAACAAAACAAAACCAAAAATTACTTCTACTACTTCAGTGAGACCTGTAAAAGTCTTAAGAAAATAATTTACCAGGGTAAAAACCTACTCAAGAGCCCTGCTGTCAACATCAACTTGTCAACACCGAAGTCTGTCGGTTGCTTCATTTTGACCACCAAAATCAACACTATAGGTATGTAAATCGAAGGTTTCTATATAACAGGTTGCCTCACTTCGCCTGAGGTAAGAGACGGAGGGGGGAAAAATATGACGTCATCGGAGTCTAGCGTCTGCAATAGACTGAATCCTGTCATTCGATAGCATCGGTCTGCATCTTATAGTGTAATGTGTCATTCGCAAGGTTGGCAGAAGTACTGTTTTGAAAGAACATCTACTGATTTCGCCCATCGGTTTCTGTTCTACTGTTTTTGTTAGGGATCATCTGGCAACACCTGACACAGATGACGTCATGACCGTAAAAGTGAGGCAACCTGTTATATAGTGATCTTGAAGTAAATCAACGTATAAGAGTGACATCTCATTCTAGATTATGTCAAAATTTCACAGTGTTGCCACTGTTAATTTTCACTGATGAAGTTTTAGTTGCGTGAAGCATAGTGTGCGAGAGGTCCCGAATTCCTGGATTCATAGTTGTTATTTGTCCTGCGTGTACAGAGTGTTAATCAAGTACTTGTACAGACTTCAATGAGTGAATCTTCGACTAACTTTAAGACAAAAAGTTCATTTGAGCATGGGTCCTTGGTTTCTGAGATGCTGGGAGTCAAAAAAATATTTCGTTTGGGTTTTGCCTATATTTTTGCAATTGGATGAAATTTGGCATAATGGGGATATTGATGACGAGAAACTTAAGTAATAACTTAGTTTTTTGAAAAAAAAAAACAAAAAACAAGCCATTATACAAGAACTTAGTTAACACCCTTTATAATATCACGATACGAATTGTGGTGTGTGAGGACTAGGGATAGACCCCATTTTCGGGAGATCATTGAAAAGGGGAAAAAGTATTTTTGAATACACTTGGAGGATGATTCTACTCTAGTGTCGTTCAGAAAACTTAACTCAGAACCTACAAAATTTTATAGAATTTGATCATCTTTTCATCTTCATTGAAATCAAAACGTCCATCAAAGATCAATGGACATTACGATAATTATGATAATTCCTTTATCACACAACCAGCTATCACCAAATTACTTGCCATGAAAAAAAATCCCATAAAAACCACATCAAATTACGTTTCGCATCACGAAATCCACAACGTATTATCCAATCTATTGCAGCTTTGAGTCAAAAAGGCCATTTTAACGGTGGTTTCGATATTTGGCAATTTATGGTACGAGACCAGACGAAGATCAGTGGAATAGAAAGTAACGATTTATTTCGTAATTATCGTTACAGCTTTTTACAGGACACATTTCCTTTTCCGTTCGCTAAAGTGGCTGGATCAGATGCTGGGGAAATCTTTGTGACACTTTGACGATGTTTCAATCGTGAGAACGGGCTTTTTATCTTGGAGTTAATTAATTTGTAGGATGTTGGAAGAGACGTGACGGAGGATTTTCAGTTTCTTGATAATTTGAGCAATAATGCTAAAAATTCAAGATTCTGATCGGTTAAAGTGAATGCATTTCGAGTGAATATACGGAGACACGGTTCGATGGGCCGTGCTCGTTCCGCTTCCCCAACAATGATCACCCTATCTATGGTTGAGTTTTCCCACGATTTGATAGACCATTCAGCGGAAGTAATGAATTATTAAAGGTGGCGTTGGTTTTTAAAAAATGTTGTGCTCTATGGGAATATGTTAATTTTTCAAAAACTATGGACTTTATCAAGAAAATTATAAGAACTAAAAGGGTGTTGAGCGCTGCTCAAAAAAGTTCTGCAGGTACACATCTTTCTGGTTGACGTCTCTATTACGCAATCAAAACAGTTGTTTTCTTTATTATTTTGAGTCGTTCTTTGAGTTTTGTACAGTACAATTTAATTATTTTATTTCTGATTATATGTAGTTCCAAGTTTATCTTTTCGGAGGTTATTATTATGTCAATGACAATGCTTAGGTACACATAATTCATTATTCGATTTCTATTGGGTACACGTTCTATTTTTAAGTCTGGTTTGACAATTTATTCTGTTTTAAAAAATTTTCCACACTGGATTGTTGATGTTTTTTTTACCTTGTTTTTTCGAATGTGTTAAAAAAATCAACATCTTTCACTTTTGTAGCTTTTTTATTCATTTATTTCTATTTTTGAGTCTTCAATAATTACATTAGAATACATCGATTCTTCGCCAATTTTTTGTGTCGATATTATCTGTTCATATTACCTCTAGTTGATACTATTTTATGCTTGGCTCTTGCTCCATTTGTTTAATTATGTATTTCATCATGTAAATCCGTGATTCATTATTCTTTTTTTTCTTTAAGGTTTACTACTATATACAGGGCGTCACGGAACAACATTACAAAACTTAGGATGGTGATGAAATAATGATGGTATTACTTGTAATATGAGAATTACAAAAACTCGAAATGTCAATACTATAGGCGGCCAAGTAAGAAGAAAATCCTGGAAAAATAATAATTGATAGAAAGAACTTTAAAAGAGATTACATTTATGTAAAACGCATATGCGAAACTAGAAATGAAATTTACATAAATGCACAGTCAAAAATAATTAACTACTAAGCCAACAGGAAATCAAAAAGGTTGATAAGATTAATAAAATCCAAGGATGATGGATTGATGGATAGCAAATCAAATAAATTCAATCTGTTGAAAAAATAATTATTATAAGTAGATTGGAGATAGGACGTCTATACAATATAGTAATATTTTACGCTATAGACAACACTTGTCCAGTTTCAATTTATTCATTTAAGTCACTACAGCACACGATTTACAACACCTCAAATATTTATGTTCACAATCACAGTTTATCAAAATCTAAACTCGGAAACCAGACTTCCTCCTGTTTACAATGTAGGTACCCGCTTATATAGCTAATCCGTAAATTCTAGAATATGGAAGAATATAAAAGTATAGACCAGAGCAAACAGCATGACTCATCACGCAGGAATGCGACTCTCCGATAAACATGTAGTGAATTCCGGATCGAGGGCTGGAATCCCGAATGGATGGGACAATTATCGTTTTTGCTACAATATAATATACAAGGTGTCCCATAACTTATCCGCCATTCAACGGCAGGTGATAAAATAAATGAAAATAAGAAGATTTCTCTAATAAATGTGGTGGCAAATGCTAGTCGTTAAAAAGATATAGGGTGTTGAAAGTGAGACTTTGTTTTGGAAAAATTTCAATAATTTTTGAACGGATAAAGATAACAGATTCAAAGTTGGCATACTAGCGTTTTCGAAGGCGATAGATCCGAATTCGGTATTGGTTTGAACCCAATTACTAGAGGGCGCTTTCAATGTACCTAATGATTCATGTTTTGTAATTCAATCTAATAAGGTAAGACTGTTTTGATTTCATACTTGGAAAAAGTCAATCTCTCTACGTAGAAAATGTAGGTACTCTTGATGAATATCGATATATCAAGTCGTTTGCGAGATATTAGACTTCAAGTAAGTGAAAATACCGGAAAAAATAAAAAAATCCTGTTATCAAAATGAGAACTCAATTTATTCAAACTATCTAGAAACATTTTTATATCAATTTCAATAGATGTTGAAAGTGTCCGCCATTTATCTCAATACATTTTATCTAGTTTTTGGTGTCCCACCCTGTATTCAAATGAAATGTTTATAGAACTAGAAACACATTTTGTGAACATCCACGATAAACTTCCTGATAAGCCAGATCAACTCCGTCACAAATATCAAATTACGCACCACTTACATCACCATCATCACCGTCGCATTTTTCCGCACTAAATTGATCTCAATCAACATCTCAGCCAACTTCTTAATCACGACATAATGATAGTTGATGTTAATCAAAAACGGTTCTAGATCTGGGATGTGGGGAGGACAACGAGATATATCGTGCAAATCATATGGTAATCCCCGAGTTAATGACTAAAATATGCTTTGCAAGAGTAATAAACTGTAATGGATGTTTTCCTGAAACTGCTTTTTTTGAGTGAGACGTGAAAAACGAACATCCGTAATGAACAGACGACAGTTACAAAAATAATTTAATAAAAACACAAGTACAAAATGGCAATGCATTATTTCATTGACCATGTCCGTTATTCAAACAAGCAAAGATTCAATAATATTTCTTTTAGGTGCCATATGAGTAATAAATCTCGTGTTAAGCCTACGGCTAGGAATATTAAATACGGATATTAACATTTGTCAGCAGCATTATGAATATCAAGATTAAATGGATCAATAAATTAATAGATAATAGGCTTGACGTTTCTGTGATATTGCGCTTAGTCCCAATTAAAGGACTTATAGAGTTAATTATCTGGAAAGAAAACTGAAAGTGATAATTTTTTGAGGTGAAGCTGATGTCTAGGTGTCATTCTGAGTAAACAGAATTTCTGTTTTCTTTATTGGTTTATTTAGATACAATGGAAAGGACAAAATTACTAAATCTTTCAAACTCATGAAATATTATTTGATTGTTTATGTATGTGATCTCATCCAAGGGCAAATGAATGGTCACAGTATCAGTACAAGCTCGTAAAACCAAGAAAAGGAAATTAAAAGCCGACACACTATATTTTTCTTCGTGTTATCATCCTAGGATTTTCAAACTTTTCAAACCTTATTTCTCTTTCTCTATAGAAAGGTTTTTCAGTTTTGTTCAATTTTTTTTCCGAATGAACTGTGCTCATATTTTTCATTTATTGTTTCTTTGAAAAATTCTTTTTCCTTACAATTTCGGAATGTTTGCAATGTTTTTCAATCGCAAGGAAACCATTTCCATGTGTAATAATCATTCACTTAGACCATTAGATCATTATTTTTTCTTTATGTTTATCTTAAATTATGTATGTTTTTGATTTTACCTAAGCTTTTGTTCCTTTTTTCCCATAGATAATTTAGTTTTTCTGTCTCTTTTTAGTTGAGAGAGTTGAATTATCAGTTTTTTTTTATATTTTAGATGATTTTATTTTAATTTTGGAATCATTTACATTTTCAAGATACCAACAAAACGAAACATCAATCAATCGTCAAGTTGTTGAAAATTATTATAGTCTATAATGTTTCAAGACTGCGTCAAAGTTAACAAACTACACGTGATCGGACAAAGCGGAACGATTGAACAGGTCACATAATCACGTCGTCTACACGTGACCTGTTCGATCATTCTGCTTTGTCTGATCACGTTTGTTTGTCTACTTGGACACTGTCTTGGAACAGGAATTCAAATGACTAGAATATGATGACTTTACAACCTTAACAATTTTTCCAGTTATTTTTTTATATTTAAGTTTGACTTCTGTTTTTTTTTATTATGAAATTTATTTTTTGATTCGATTTAACTTCAATTTTGGGATTTGTGATTCAATAAGTGGGTTACATAAAGGAGAACTGAAAAAAGGAGTGGAAACATACAAGGAGACACGTAGAAATTTTGAAAAGTATCAAAGAGATTTGTATTTACTTGTTGACACTTGTACTCCCTAAACTCAAGTACGCGGTAGCTGGTGAGAATCTAGAGAAGCGGAATCAAATAAATTTAGATCAGATGAGACTACTTGAAACAAAGAACGAAAACAGCCTAAAAAAAAGAATGCATAGTGAAAAAATATGTGACAAAAAAAAAGGCAAATAAATGAAAATTTAACAAGTAACAAATGAAGTTATCAATTAAAAAAAGACCAGAGAAAAAAAACTGTTTTTTTACTGTAAAGACCACAATAAAATGTCAAGAAAGAGTAAATAAGAAAAATCAAAGACTTTGAAAAAAAAAATTCGACAAATAAATGACTAATGGGGACATTGGTAAAATATATTGACAAGAGAAACTAAACTACTATAAATAGAAAGAAAAAAAACTATAAAAACGAAAAGTCAAGCATCTTTAAAGCCTTTGTTAAATTGACTCTGAAGGACTATAGTAAATCAGAAAAATAATAAAAGATCACTAAAAAGTTATAAGCGAAAAATTTAGTTTTAAAAAGGAATAAAAAAGGTTAAACCAACAAAAAAAGTTTGAAAGTTGAAAAAAAAAATCATATACCAAATACCTACTAAAAATACAATGGAAGATCAATAAAAAGCAATGGAAGTTATAAGTGAACATAAAACAATTGAAAATATTATAACATCACAGAAATGAGCTTTCGCCTAATAAACAATTAAAAAAAACTAAGTACTGAATTTTACTTGAACTGGAGTTAGCTTTTTATTCCAACTACCTATTAAAACCAAATTTTTGATAGGCACAAACTATTATGCACACTGGCAAACTTAAGCCAGATTAAATTTTATTACGTAGTAGGTGTTTGTATTTACGCCATAAAAAGCGGTACTTCAGATCATAAAATATATCACCTTGAACCAGCTTTTCTTTTTCTTGCAATACCCTTGCACATTTTAGTACTTTATGAGAGAGCCTTAGGCATTTCTTCATACGATGAGTACTTCGACCGGTAATATAAGTTTGCTTAGTATACAGGGTGCGGCAGATCACTAACAAGGGTTTGTTAAGCAAGTATAACCCTGAAGAACTGGGGATGACTGTTGACATTATAAGATGTTGATCAGAACTTGAAGTGAATTGTTACTTTAGTCAGTGATCAGAGCTTAGTCTAAGTTATCCTTCACATCCGATCCACCCTGTATAAGCATTACAGCCTAAAAGCAAATTTTATCTGTACTGGTTTATGTCCGATGATGATGTTTTATCATTTAGAGGCAATCTTACGGTGTGTAATAAAACTGTTACTACAAGGGATATGGTGAATTACATACAATTACCTTTTGAAAATTATTTTACCGAGGGCCGCGATCACGGTAATCATGACTTGTGACGGGAGATACGTTATTACTGATAATTTTTAAGTTTTGCTCATGATAAAAATGAAAATGCGTGTGGTTTACGATGCCCTCGAGAGTTGACAGATCGTATTTTTGCACGGTTTTACTCACGTTAAAACTAGTTTTTTCATGTGAAGGCAATAAAGTAAAAATTACAGCGATCCCATGGAAAACAAGCGATAATTTGTTGATAATGACGCGTGAAATCAGATTAAAGCAGCCAGTTTTGGTACTGTTCATTAACAGTACTAGTAATCAACTCATTAGTTGATTACTAGTCTATTCCTTGACGTTAAAACAGATAGCCCTATTCCAATTCATAAGTGAATGTTTAGATTTTTATGAAGTGTGCGTACAAGCAAGTTGACCGGCGCGCGCCGGCGCCGTGCGTAGTATTAATTCTATAGTTTATTTGTCCTTTCAAAGACATTTGGAGTTGTATATTTGATTCGGATGTTTTATACTATACAATAGTATACTACAAGCTTGCGATTTTTTCCTGAGTTACCCATCCATTTTAATCTTCTCTTTATTATATTAAAATTTATAGTTTGATGTTCAATCCTGTTTTGTTTATGTGATCAGAATAGTGTTGTAAAAATATTATTACTGGAAATATTTCTGGAAATTTTGGAAATATTGGGAATATAAATTAGCAAGTGTCGGGTTTGTTTTTATGAATGTTTATTAAAGTCAAACATTACACAAACCAATAAAAAAATAATAAAGTAATACAGGGTGTCCACTCTGAAGTGTCCCACCCAACATTTTTGTTTATTAACCGATTTTCATTTTTTTTTTGTTTGTTAGGTCTCGTTAAACACTTTTTGGACATTATACCAAATCAGTTCCAGGGACGTAATTTTGGGTGATTATGAGGGTTCAAAGTGGGTCAAATTTCAGAAAATCGTATAAGGGGACGTTTTAGAAAAAAGCTGACAACGGAATCTCAATCAGAATGACCAAAAACTTCCCTGTTCACATTTTCAAAAAAAAATCACTGTTTTGGTTATTTTTTTTTGTTAATTTGTTAATTTGATACTTATACTGCTCATTGAGTCTTCCTGTACGTTCTAATTCTAATTTTCGTTCTAATTGTTTAATAAAATCTCATCAGAATGTGCGTTTTAAACAAAAAAATCATCAATACCTAATACAGGGTGGGCGACTTCAGAGTGGACACACCGTATAAACAAGAAAAAGTATTCTGAGGTCTTTTTGAAGAAATCTGACGTATCGCATTCAGTCTGCATCAAGCCCAAGCACGAAAGCTGAGTTGCCAGAGCCTATGCAATTTTTAATATACCGAATAAGACTTATAGTTTTTTGTCTGATTGATGAGTTTGTGACCAACTTTCTCAGTCAATCTATGTAATTTCAATGTACTAAATCCTCTAAATGCATAAGGAAACACGAATTCAATATTTCCAATATTTCCAATATTTCCATTATTTCCGACCCCCCTTCGGAAATTTCCAATATTTCCGTTACCGACGGAAATATTTACACTCACAACACTACATCAGAATTAATGGTGCGGACGAGTTTTTTGATTGACGATAACTCCAACATTTTTCAAAGAAGTGAGAACGAGAGAATTTACCTCCGCGCTCAATCGTAATATTAACTGTTTTTGCAAATCTTCTAAATATATAAGTGAATTTCCATCTCTCTTGTTTGAACAACATTAGAAGGTTAATGTTTATAGGTACAGCATTATTAAATAGCATAAAAGAAAAGATGCGGTCGAGCAATTTGAGCGTTGGGCTGAAAAGTATTTTGTACATTAGCACTCATCAACTATAACGAACATTTTGCAATCAAAGTAGAGCTCTACAGAACGACCAAATGCATGGTAGTTATTAAAAAATAATGAACTATCAAGGACCGTAGTTCCCTCAATTGAACAGATGCTTGGATAGGCACTAACAACGTGAGCTCTGGTTTCATCCCTCATAGGCAGCACCATGCCATGCTTATGGAACCCAACTTGCATATTCCTCCGCAAGTTAACATAATATCTTTCCATTTTTGCTTCACACATCCCCCAATCCTCGTAATTTTCATTCAAACTGTGCTTCTTTGCTGGTCACACTTTCAATTGTTTCCAGTCTTCTCACTCTTCTCTTTTCTAATGAATCTTTATCCCCCACCAAAACATATCACTTCCATTCACCTCTAATCACTTAAGCCATCTTCACCACCACTATTTTAAACCTCTGGAGAATGCTGTCCAAGTTTATTTCTTCTCAGATTTGCTTCACTGCCTTCCTAATTTTCTAAACATTTTTCTAAATAAATCGTCACCATATTTATCTCGTTGATGTTGAAGAAAAACCGACTTCAGCACGGTAAGATTGATTGTTCTTATCTCTTGGAGAGGTTGCAGTTCCGTGTACCTCGACGTAGAACACGTCAAGTGGCGCATGCCCGTTTAAAAGCCCATTTTATATCACAGTCCCACTTTTTTATGTGCAAAAACTTTAGCCTTGTCAGTAATTCTTGCGATATTAACCTCAACTCCATTGATTTCATCTGCAATACCTTCTTGAATCTAAACTCTACACGTTAATGCTTGATATTATCGTCCCACGTGCATTATTCTATTGTTATTGATATTTTGTTTTCATTTCAGTTAGTATCAATTTTTTATTGATTGTATTTTGGCCTCGTCAGATAAATAAGATGTTGCACCTTCGTCTTATTTTAAAAGCTGAAAATAGAGGAACATGCCCCAACCTATCCTGACACACGTCTAACATTTGGAGGACTGTAAAACTGTCCTCCATAGTCTAACACCATAAAGAAACCCCAATAGAGCGCCGTCTGACAATAGTGACGTTGGATTATTGTTAGCGCCACCAGTGAAGTGGATGGACTGGGAACTAATGGCGCCAAATTTAAATGGGAGATATTATAAATATGAATTTTATAGGTAGTTGAACCATTTTGTGCTTGTTAAGATATTTTTAATGGATATAAGGAAATAATAATTTTTATCGTACGTATGAAAGGAAATCAATTTATTCCAAATAAACATCAAAAAGATTTTTGTAGGCTCAAAATAATTCACAAAATTATTTATGAGAATACGAACACCCCAGAAATAATTTGCGAATACATATATAGGTATATTTATTAATCTTTCATCATTCATACATTCAAATTTTACGAAAAAAATCAATACAAAAGTAAATCATCTAATTATTACCTATTATAATCAGAACAAGTTCTAAAAAAATCTCTCTAAAAATCCCTATCTATCCTTAACTACTTTGGAGAACTCATTCAAAAATATCCTACCTACATGGCACTCTCCATGTAAAACTAGTATTTTTGTTCCAATATATATTCATTTTATAGGTTGGGAATAGGAATTCACTAGGTTGATACAAGTAGGAACAGCAGAACAGCCTCTCTTGGTTCCCTGTGATTCGAGCTGTGATTGAATCCTCAAAAAAATCTTTTCCGCAAACTAGGTTTACCTTGATTGTACATTTTTTCATTGTCCATAGACAAGTGTTGAGTTGTTTAGGTTCTTACCCTTTGCCTAAGTAATCCAGGTTCTGATTTAGGAAATCAATGTCTTCTGAATATGCCGGAATATGCTCACTGCTCACTTCTAGTGCTTTCAGGTACGTTTCAGTACATTTTACAGACACAATGAGGATAACTAATAGTATTTTTTCAAAAACTCTGAAATATGGCTGACTGACACTGACAAACTCGAAAACTCAACTTGACATTCACTTGACAATCTTGTCATGGATGGCGACTTTAGCGCTGTATGGTGGATGGACTGGTCCCCAACATAATATCGCCATTGCTCATTTACGAAAATCCTCTATAGGGAATTCTTTATGGTCTAACACCTTCGATATAGTTTTTATTTCAGTGTAGTGAAAGAAACAAAATGAAGAGGTTCCAATCTACAGATTGGACAAAGATGATGTTAAGTTTAGTCTATGGAGGCGGTCTGCGATTTCCGCCAAGAGGCATAGTTTCCAATTACTGGCGAATTCTTGGAGGGTGATGCTGAATGTTGATTGGGAGGAGCCTTGGCTAGGTTAAATACTTCAACTGTCAGAAGCAACAAGAACGCTTAATGGCGATGGTGGAACAGAACTCTTTCAAGAGCAGCAGTAGCAGATGGCAATTGGGAAGTGATACATGAGCAACATCAAATACTTTCCTACAGAGCAACTCATCGTTGCATGTGATAACTTGCCCTAAATCATCAAGTCAAGGTGATGGTATCAAACACTTGTTTTCCCTATCGAGAAGCTATGTTCATGTTCATACATCTGGGGATCTTTGAAGTATCTGTTGACGAAATTGGGAAGTGATAGTGGAACGCATCAACTGTCCCTCTTTACAGAGAAGCTGTTTTGATGTAACTGGTGACTTATATCAAATGGCATCTTTCAAAAAACTGTTGGTTCTTCAATATATCCGATGGTTGGCAGCACATAAAGAAATTCAAAAACCAAAGGAGTTTTGGATCCTGTTCTACAAATGTGATAAATAAGGTGTTAGCTTCTCCAAGGACAACAATAGCTGCAAGGTTGCCAAGGCTTTATAAACATTGAAGCTGGTCAAAGAAGCTGGTTGAGTACAAAAGCCACAGTCCATGTTTGAAGTGTCAACAAGTCTTCATGGTTGTCCAAACACACATACAACGTTACATAAACCAAAATGTAATACCAATACAAGAAGCCTAGACTTCAGCCACACACTGATAATCGATTCATCAACCACTTTGCAACCGCCAAGCTACCTTCAAAATTGAAAACCAACCACACCTGATGTTAACAGATATCCGATAAAGCGGCTTGTTTTACACTTTACCCTTGTCAAATCGTCATATCAAATGTCTTGTAATACGATTTGTTAAGTGAATTTGTTGTTCACATTAACAATAGTCTGTAATGTATTAACTTTTATTAGACAATTTGGCGGATGAGGGATTCCAGTGGAGTTTATAATTATTCAAAATCCGGTTTTATTAAGTTCAAGAGGTGTCCTGAAAGCCACACAAACATCATCTTATAAATTTTTCCCATTATTCACTTTGTATTCATCAGAATTCAAATGGGAAGTCGATTCGAACATTCCTAGATAACTGGGGAAGATATTTTTAGATGAATAATTGAAACATAAATAATTATGCAATTTAGTTTCTCAAAACTAGTGGCATAAAATTGAAATTAAGTGCAATTATACAGGGTGTTTCCTAAAGATAGGTAAAAAATTCGTTGTGTGATTCCTGGGGTATTTTCATGAAAAAAAGTTCCTATAAACATTTGCCGAAAAATGCTTCCTAAGGGAGCTACGCCCCTTTAAATAGGGCACCCCGAAGACGGTTTTTCCTCAATATTTCCGAAACCTTACATACAAAAATCATGAAATTTGGTACATCATACAAACTTTTAATGCTGAATGAGAATTTGAGCTCAGAATTTCAAAATTTTAATCAGGGGCGTACCATACTGGCGGGGTTAAAGGTTAAAAGAATCCAATTTTTTAAATGGTATGGTACGCCAGTATGGTACGCCCCTGATTAAAATTTTGAAATTCTGAGCTCAAATTCTCATTCAGCATTAAAAGTTTGTATGATGTACCAAATTTCATGATTTTTGTATGTAAGGTTTCGGAAATATTGAGGAAAAACCGTCTTCGGGGTGCCCTATTTAAAGGGGCGTAGCTCCCTTAGGAAGCATTTTTCGGCAAATGTTTATAGGAACTTTTTTTCATGAAAATACCCCAGGAATCACACAAAGAATTTTTTACCAATCTTTAGGAAACACCCTGTATAATTTATAAAATTAAACTCAAGTCTTCAACTAGACAGAGTGTAACGGACTTTTCACGTAACATCTGGTCTAGTCCTATTCTACAGGTGGAGCAGGTTGCTACCAACCCCTCTTCCTACACCTGTTGTTATATTAATGGGCATCCGCATACTACCAACGTATTTTGATAAATGTGGGATTTTTTTTTTATTCATTTATTTAATATGAGAATTCCTTAACTCAAAAATAATGAAAAAAGCACAGACGCTAGTTAAAATAGTTAATGAATTAATTAATAAAAGTGATTACGAATTAATTTTGCAAATTAATTCTTGTCCTGTGATGTTCCAGTTAATTGAATAAGTGAAAAAACTTATCGTCGGCACACTGGTCCACATCAAACGGTTTCAGCTTGGTTTCAGAACATGGGCGGTGCAGAGTTTTTGCCAGTTTTAAATAAACTAATTATTTTGTTTAATGACTTCGGTTTCTTTGAATATTTATTAACTTTTTCTATTGCCTAGTTTATTTATGCTCATAAACGTTTATCTTCTAGCGACGTTATTTATTGAGACTGACTGAGGAGGAGTTATTACAATATTTTTGTCCTCAATAATTTCATGTTTGGAACTGGTAGGCTAGGAGGAGGTTTATGTCATTTTTTAGCATCTTTTCATTAAAATTTTGTGCTTTTCACTAAAAAAAAAGGAGAGGAAAGCATTATTGAGTCTTTACTACTTGAATATTTTGGTCTTGAAAAAATAACACAATTTTTCTTCACTGATCAGTGAGATTTTTAATTAATATCAATTCTTCTTTTCATGGATTTTTTCACATTCAAATACTTTTAATCGTTCCAACTTCATAGGAAGCTCTACTGTTTATTTATTCATCGTATTGTTGTTCTATCTTCATCATCCATGATTATCCGCATTTATATGAGTTCTTGTTTATTCAAGACAGTCTCTTTACGTATAGTAAATTTTCAATATTTGCAAGGATTCTCTTAAGGATGTTTCTAGGAATACGGAGCAACCTTTTAATTCCAAACTTCTGTGGATTATCCCCAATAATAAAAAGCTTTAATGACCTTCTTGGAATCAAGTTGGGACACTAAAAAGGTTTCTCCAAGTTCTTCTATCACTCAGATGGAGCTTCACCCAAAAACATATTGTTTCGCAATGATGGATCAAAGCCACGGAGTTCTTGGCATCAATATTGGCGACATATTGGTCTACATTGGAAGACTCTTGGTTGCTCTATCCGAGTTAAATGGAGGGTGAACCCCAAAATCTTCACAATGTGGTTTAGTTGTTTAAAAAAATCTCCCTGGCTAGAATCAAAATTGTAACCAAAATTGAAGATCTTGGCTCTAGCCGCTGAATGGAGGTGAGAGAAGAATATGAACAAGTAAAGAATCAATCATGAAAACAAGCATCACACGGAGCTGACACCATGATCAAAAAAATATTTAACCACATGAGGTGAGAGGAGATCAAATGCCTCTCAATCTCCATAGTTAGCATCAAAATGGTGATTTTGCTTCAACCAGTTTTATCCGTTGGGTATCCCTCATCAGTTGAAACTATGCAGATGTACAAGTTTTTATTGAGATGCTAGATCTCAGTACAACATTAAACAAGTTATTTAATTCAAATTTATATTTGGATATAAAATGATTAAATTCCATAGTTATTGAACCTGAGAGGCTCATTCAACAATAAAATAAAAGTTGGCAAAGGTTTTGTTATGCTGATACCGGTCGATGATAAATGTTTGTTGTCAAACACGTTAATGAAGAATGATATTGTTTGAAATAAATAATGATTTAAGTGATGAGGAATCCATGAAGCAGGAGACAAGAAAGTACCAAGTCAGGTTGGTAAATTATGTTTGTTGTTGAGAATCGGCATTAACACTTTCGAGGGAACTTGGATATCTTCATTTTGAACTCTTCTTAAGGCAGTATTGAATTATTAACAGAAGAGAAAATAAAACCAAAAAACTGTTGCCGTAATGATATCCCTGCATGCCAACAATTCTTCCGAATGACAAAATAATGATGTCCATAATTTCTAATGAGACAATCACTTTGATGGCAATTCCCTTTACCGCTACACAAATTACAAAATATTCCAGAAACCGTTCATTTGAGCCGAAATAAATCGGTGCCCACTGGCTCTAAACAGCTGATATATAACGGCACTCAATGGCAAACTCACCATAAATTGAACAACAACCTCGCACGAACTAATTCATTATTTTTGCACATACACGATTACGGATAGTACGTTTTTTCGAAGTACTATCGACTAGGCGAGTTCGCGGCGAAAAGGGCATTCAACTCGAGATGTGACGACCCGTGGTACGTGTGTATTATGGAACCGTACCATGCGACTGGTTAGTACTGCCATCAGAGAATGACTAACCATTTCTTGCATTGTTTGATTCCGTTTTTGCCCCCTCTTCTATCATTCTTCGGTAACACGGATCGCGACCATGCGGTTTGGGTTATGACGAAGGGACAATGGGGTTTTGTTTTCTGAAGAAGTCACAGTTAATGGTGATATGGCCATTTAGCTTTTTATGGTTGACTTTCCTATAGACAGTGGTAAAAGCTTTTAAAGCATGTGGAGAGTGGGCTTAAGCAACCTTGCGAAGGAAAATCCTCATTTTTAAGAAACAAGATAAGATAAGGTTAATATTGTGTCAACCATCATTCCTGAGAAATATCAACACAAAATAAATATTAATTTAAATTTAATTGAATATTACCACAAATTTGATAAAAATGGGTCAAATACTTTTATGCACAACTATCATAAAAAATGCTAACAGATAAATACCTACATACCTATAGGGTGAGTTTCCAACTTGTAACAAATTCAGTTTACTCCATTCCAAAATAATTGGTTCATTGCTCCGACAGTAGTTGTCAAAAAAGAACTACTTAATAAAATATATAGTGATGATCGTCGATGAAAATGTTAAGCCTCAAAATGAGCAGAACGTGAAAGAAGTAACAGTTGAACAAACCCTCATAACAATGGAATAAAATTGAATAAAAATATAACGAATAATACTTCACAAAATATAAATACAAAAATGGTTTGTATATGTATCGACCAATAAATTAATCGCTTTAAAAAGAGATTCTCACAAAATGTGGAGAAAAAACACCAACTAAAAATGAACAAAATTCAAAATTAATATCAAAATTGAACACAATCCTAGAGAGCTCATTAATAATAGCGTGACATCAAATATTTTAAAAATAAAGAAATTCCTTAAGGCAAAAGTTCTTATCCTACTGAAATACTGGGAACACAAAAATTACCACAAGAAAGAAACCTACAGCAAATCACTTGAATATCAAAATTATTTACCATAGTGTACAGAAACTTTTGCCAAGAAAAAAAACGTCTTGCGATGGATTATTGGACTTTATTTTTCCACAACACCGATACGATATTGACAAATAAATTTTTATTGGATCATCTTTCTCGCGACATACTTTTTCTTTGTGAAATCACAAATCTCTGTTAAATTGGATCAAGTCACACTTATTTACTTAGTTTTTGAAACCATATCGGATACGCAAACACTTTACTGAGGTCTACCAAAACTCTTCATCTTACCGCAAAAATAATCACTGACAACCCAGGCCATGATACATCTTATGTAACCTATTGCATTGATTAATTATATGCAGAATTTTTTGTATTATGCATTATCATTGCGCACACTGTGATGTATCAACTTTCATTCTTCAAGGAAGAATTTGAACTTGTTTCTGTCAATACTATGTTGGATCGCCTTCATGTAAACAAAAATAAAATCAAGACTGAAAATATTTCTCACTTTGGACCCACCTAGTTTTTAATTATTATCCATTTATCTTCAAATCAATGCAATCATCATCACCACTCGCCCCGAAGTAATACCATCATCATTATTTGTTTCTGGCTGACTATAATCGTGCTCATTGTTTTTCTTATGTAGACTTGGCTAGAAACAATTGATCATCTCTCATGATAAATGATTGCTAACCTTGGGTAATTACTCTTGACCCTGCCCAACCATTGAAATGATGAGTGACTGTTGTGGTGTATGATTCAAAATTGATGGTGTCAAAAATGTTTCACACGTCCAGCTCTGTTATTTCATCCACCGGAGGCTCTGTCAATTCAATGTTCAGACATTCCAAACTCATGAATAACATGGAAGAAGTCGATCGCTTTCTTCCAAGGGCATAGTAATTTAAAAGATATTAGTATTGCTGGTTGGTGTATATGTCTGGCGGCCATCTTCAGGTAGAACCTAATTTGTGCCCGGCCACGCAACGCTTCTCCGGTAAGTACTGGCTTCGTTTCCACTAATTATAAGGTCGACCTGGGCTTTTTTGAATTTTTAGCCTTGCTCGATTAGAGTTGCTTCTAGTCAGAATGCAGTGGCTGTTCGTATATTCCATGTACAAAATCTGATACACTTGGATAATCTTGGTTACAGATTCAGCTCGAGTTCAGTATCAGCCCTATCTGAGTTTAATTCCTCAATGACCAACATGATGTTGAACATCTCTTGGTCTTGGATTATATTCTGAGCTGCCGCCGCTACTATAGGCTTATGGTGGGTTCTATACACTGTTGTCTTTGAAAGCTTCCATGGAATAAAGACAAAGGATATCAAGTCTGGTGATCGTGCTGGCCATTCTTCCGATCCTTCACACTGAAGAAATTCTGTACAGGTTCCTCCTGAAGTAGAGAGGTTCCGTTATGTCGATTCGATAAAGAAGGTTTTCTTCATGTATTAAAAAATCTCCATCATCGGCTTAGACTCCTGCAGATTTAGTTATAGAGGGATTTATGTCATTTTCTTATGGATTTACTACTATCGCCAGGCAAAACAACAAACCGTAGATATGAAAATAAAGCCGAAGTAACCCGTTTCACGATGTTCAAGCCTGTGATAAATCTCTAGCTGAATCACCTTATGCAAAAACCCAAACGATATCTTTGATGGATTTTGGGTCATGGTTATTTTTCTGGAACAATGGTTCTCTAGAACTTTAAGCAATATCAACTTTGACCAAAATTTTCCTCAAACTTTTTCATAACACCCTGTATATATTTCGAAAATTATTTCATTCAAATCATAAGTTTGATGATTTTGAGTTATGGATTTTTTACTTGGAAAATGTTTTTTTTTTTTTTTTAAATTCAAGCAATATTCAACTGTGACCCAAATTTTCTCCAAACTTGTCCTTAATACCCTGTATCCTGTATATCATATGTATACGTTTACTGGATGACAGTTTCATGCTGAATTAACTGGTGCAAGAATCAGGTATTGCTCTCAAATAGTGGAGTTGATTGATTTCAGAATGTCTAAAATCAGCAGGAACTAAGATATCATACATGGAGACTCCGCCACTGAAATCCGAAAAAGGACAATAATACACATGCATATATGTGAACGTATGATTATGATAAATTCGTAAGTGCGGTTCGAGGATCATGGGAAAAAATTCCCAAGTGCGTGGTCGTTGGTTGATTCTGTTGAAGTTTGCAGTTATTTTTCGCGGTCGAATTATTAAAATATGCTTCAGGAGTACGCCCCATCGCAGGTATTTGTACGGTGTGATAAAATAACAATGGATTAAACTAATGAATTTATTGACAGATGTCAAAGGCAGAAGACCACCATAAAAAAAAACAACTACCAAAGAGGAAGGTGTGAATTTCATTGTAATGTAACGCCTGAAGCACTTTCTACAATTTTGTGAATTCTCTCGTTTTTTGTTTTAATCAAAAGTTCAATTGGGTGTAGTTTATTGAAAAAACAGTGAGAAGGAAGATTTGAATGGTAACTAATGTGAACTTTAGTGAAGTGTAACGTCAGAAACACTTCCCACAATTCTGTGAATTTTTTCATTTTTTTTTTTATCAAAAACATTTAAAGAAACGTTTCACATATCAAGTAGTCTTTATCTATTGATCTTTGATAAGTTAGTCATACCTGCTTTTTTTGTCATTTTAATTACCAATTCACAATTTTTGTCCGACCTCTCTTGTCGATTTGTTGAACTTTTCTCATTTTCATATCCTCGTTCTTCTTGGATATTTTAATTTCAGATTTTGCTCACTTTTACAAAATTTTGCCATTTTAACAACAATTATTCTTAACTGTTTTGTTCGTTTGAGTTTCTGCGGATTTTTCCACGCATTTCCTTACAACTTTTTTCTCTTGCTTCACTTATAATTCTTTTTGTCTTTTGCCACAATTAATTCGTTCAACTTTTTCGCCTCTTTCGTTCACTGTTGAATGAAATTCTAGTAGGTACCTATTTGTAATGGAAACTTCATTCGGAACATCATGAAAAAAGTCTCAATTTTGCAAGATTTTTGTTTTTGGACTGAAAGTGAGTCTTTCGCATTTGCGATAAAAAGTTTTACAAAAGTATCTTTCAGTATCGAAGCATTATTTTGCTATTTGACGCCACAGGTTGTTGAAAACTGTTCATGTATTTCTACCGTAGAGATTGCGTATAATAGAGGTGATTGAGGTGGATACTATAAATAACATCTGAATTACATACGTGGTGTAGTTTTTATTCAATTTGGGTAATCCGCCTGATGATAATGGAATCAAACGGATGGAATGTCAAGAATCATCAATAAGTTAATTAAATTACTTGACATCACTATTATAGGTATACTAACGTAAATGTAAGCACTAACGTGATATTATTATGTAATGCTACTATTGCAAATTATCTTTTGATTGAGCGGGCGATTGATTAATAACTAGCCAGGGAGTCCAATCTATCTTCTGTCCATTTAACTTTTAACTCTTGGGATCAAAAAAATATGTTTTTCAATATACTGATTTCAAGACTGATTTAGATATAATTGAATAATCTGTTTATTCTATTATAACAACTGTGAACATTGACATGATCACGATTCAAAAGTACCTTCTTCAATAGCTGTAGGAAGAAAGTGTTCGCGACCACCGCTTAGCTTTTTGTCTCACTTCATTTTTGTTTTTCCAAGGAACTGTTGCTTTTGGCCTTGTGGACTTGTCACCATTCCGTTTGATACAGTAGGCATTTTTATTTAATGGTACTTACACCTTTTACACTTTTCACATACTCCCCTTCCACCTGGAAAATGGAAATGAAGAAACCGAGGAAGAAACCCAATAAGTGCCGATTTTTATAAAGATTATTGAGAGTATCTGAAGCGCTGGACGACTGCTTTGCAACTTGTAAATTTTTACCCAAATTTAAATTTCGATATTTTCGAAACGGAAAGAGATATCGAGTTGCGGTCTTCGGGAGGTCCTTGGCCAATTCACCTGTACAGGGTGGACAAAGGAGGACCGGTTTTATTGGCAAAGTTTGGTGCTATGTCAGATTCCCAACTTTCGATCTTGAAAATTTTTCAATTCATATTTTGAATCTTTGGCTTATCCTAAAAAGAGTAATTTCTCATTTAACTTTCAAGTTTGCTGTAACTCAATTTATGGAATTTTTGAAAAAGATTGCCATCTACTTTTCATATTATGTTTTCATTATTTTCCACCATTGTTGCCCAGAGTGGATAGATTTTGGTCCAGGTAAAAGACCTAGGCACACAATGAACGTTATTGAATCCAGTGGCTTGCAGTAAAAATTTGCTACTTTAACATGGTGTAATTTGAACTAAATTTGTATAGCTATTGTTACGTCATTGAAATATACCCCTAGGGTGAAGTGTTGTAACTACTGGATTTGCCCATTAAGCTGATGATTTGCATGCACAGGGTGGTCACGCGAAAACTAGAACCTCTTATAACTTAAGTGGGGAGACAAATGTTGTAGCTATCATCAAATAGCTTTGTACTGCTATATCAAAAAAATTATTAAAATTCGCGTTACAAAGATATGAAACTATCCTACGATTTTTAAAATGGAATCACATATTCAGAAAAAGCTAGTTTTTCTGATTTCAAAAAATATATATTTTGATGCCTTTCTGATGAGCCGTTTAGGAAACATTTGAGTTTGAAATTTGAATATATTAAACCAACCAATGATGAATAACCGAACGCGTCCGGAAGCATCCGTCATCATCACGATTCATTTATAAATAAGAAAATATTATGGGAAATGGATAGGAGGAAGGGGAACAATAGAATTGCCTCCAAATAGCCCTGACCGCACACCCCCAGATATTCGTTTTTTTTGTAGAGATATTTAAAAAAAAAACTCAATATGATGGTAGAATGGGAAGTATCGAAGAGATAAAGACAAAAATATTAGATGTAATCCTCCATTTTTTTGAAAGCGGTATAATAGCAGACACACTGAGAAATTTAGAATGAAGAGAAGAATATGTGGAGCCTTTTCTGTAATACTATGATCTACGACGTTATACTTCAGACTTGAGCAACCTTCATTTAAATAGAAAAAGCATGGAGTTCTTTTTTACATTTGTCTCAACAAGGTAAACGTTTGGAAAATTACTCATTTTTCAGCCTACTATAATGATGACATAAATATAAACGGCTTATCAGAAAGGTATCAAACTATATATTTTTGAAATCAGAGAAATGTGCTCTTTCTGAGGCCCGGTTTCTCATGTCCAGAGTTCAACGAAGGTTCAAGGTTTAACTGCGTTGAAAGATGCACAGTCCAATGTACTTGAACCGGGTTCAAACTTGAACCATCATTGAGAAACCGGGCCTTAATATGTATTAATTCAATCTACTTCTCAAAATAACCCCAGTTTGTCATAAAACTTTTTTCTCTTGAACGCCTCCTAACGGAGATACAGAGCCCTGAAGGGGTTTGACCATAGATTTAATTCTTTAGCTCTAACTTTTGAACCGGCTTGTATAATTTGATGAAATTTAAGTGAGTTATTTAGGTCATAAAGACTCATAAAACCAAAGTAAATTCAATATCTGAAATTGTAGGGGGAACCAGGATCGGACTGGCCACAAAACCGTTTGGGCCCAATTTTTGACAGGTGTCATTTTACCAAGCTGCAATAATACACTAAAATATTTCTGCGAGACACCAGTTTTTGTTACTGTTGATATTGAGATATTGAAATTTTTTTTGACACTCTCAGACTCTCAGAGTGATTGACTATACTAGAATTTGTCAAATAAAAAAAAACAAAAACAAAAAAATAAAGAAATTTACTTGAAATTTTGAAAATGTTGAATTTTTTTTTTTTTTTTCAAATTTAGCTTTTATATAGGCAATCAATCTGAGAGTGCCAAAACATTTTTCAATACCAAAAATATCAACAGCTCGTTTCTCGACGTATTATTTTAGTGTACTATTGCAATAACCTGTAAAAGAAAAACCTATTTTTCTCGAAAACGGTTAGTTTTATCGGAACAAAAGAAGAGCACCTTTTCTGATACAAAAAAGTCAGAGTATTTGAAAAAGTAGTTTTCAGCTCTGTAAAATGACACCTGTCTAAAATTGGTCTCAAAAGGTTTGGTTGCCAGTCCGTTCATGGTTCCCCCTACAATGGACAATTTGCATACATTTTCAAATGACTTGAAATTTTATATACGTATTCTAGACAATATTTGAAAGCCATCAGCGGATTTTTTTTTCCGAAATACCCAAAAATATATTAAATAAATAAAAAAATAACACATATTTCACTGTATGATCGAAAACGAGGTGGAGCTAAATCACCCTCTCGAGAGAGAGAGAGCTATTACAGTCAATACGCCAGACTAAGAAAGATAATTTATTCTGTGACGTAGTGGATGATGATTGGCGCTCTTTAATCGATGATTACTACATTAATAGAGGTCGTAGGTTGATCTTAAACATCAATGGCATCAGTACTTACTAATCCTTATAGTTTTCATATTTACAAAAAATGTGCAAATTGTCCATTTAAAATAATACTTTTACTATGGTTTTATGAGTCTTCATGGCTCACACAACATACAAAAATTTCATGAAATTATACAAGCCGGTTCAAAAGTTAGAGCTAAAAAATTAAAACGCTGGGAAACCCTCTAGGACGGTATCTCCATCAGGAGGCACTTTAGAAAAAAAAGTTTTATGACAAACTAGGGTTATTTTGACCTCCCCTATATGCTCCCGAAACTATGCCATATATAGGTATACTCACCGGACACTCTGTATTTCGAAACATCTTTTCAAATCACATTAACTAATTTTAAGTGTTTTTTGTTTAACATCTCTCTCCTCTCATTGCACCTAGACAACTTAATGTCTGTAAGTGCATTGTAAAAATATTACTTCCTTTGAAAATTATAATTCTAAAATATTCAATACTTTACGACATACATACCCATAGTCTCGCGTTTATTATTTATCTATTTTACGAGCTACCCTTTATAAAAATATAAATGAATAATGGTTTTTTATTCAACGAGCGGGAAATGGTGGATATTACTCACGAGGATGAAGTTTACTCTACTCGCCTATAAGCCGTAGGCGAGTAGCGTAATCATCTGAGTGAGTAATATCCATTTCCCGCGATTAGAATACTATACTTTTTCTATGATTATTCAATAATTGAAGCGAACTTTGAAATATTTAATTTGTTGGACCTTGGACGGCACTTTTTGAGAACTAGTTCACTTCAAGTGTGGTTAGGTTGTTAACACAATGTGACAATGACTATAAAACAAGTATGGACGGTCAAAAGGACTGTTTCAAAATGATGTATTTGAAGGTTGACATTTTGTCGAATGTTCTGATTGGCTCTAAAACAGTGGAGTCATGAGATTAGATCATTTCATTGGTTGAAAACAATTGAGTAAAGAAAAAAAAAGTCACTGGTATGAGTAACGAGTTACATTAACCAGTAGAAAGTGGATGTATAATACATCTATTATTGAATAGTCATAGAAAAAAAATAGTCGAGTACAACAAGTAAGCATAAATCCATAATTATCGATGCTAGGTACATCAGCATTCTCTCATCGACTTTTATTACTAAAGGTCTTAATTCTGTTTATATTTCTTATTGTTAAAGATGGATTATTATTCATTATACAATTTTGAAGACAAATTGGTATAAGATTTCAAGTTTAAATTTTATTGCTTACTGGTTCAATAATATACGGGGGGTTTCATTAGAAAAAAATTAAGGTTTAACTTCAAATCTTTGGAACGCGAATCTCAATAATTGTATTTTGATATAGCAGTTGGAATGTTATTGGAGAATACCTACAATATTATTTGTCTTAACACTATTTTTCGTAACTTGAAATATAACAAAGCTATTATGAGGGGTTCTAGCCTTCGCGTGGCCACCCTGTACAATTTAAAAATTTGGTTTGAATCACATCATGTTAAAGTAGTCGTTTTTGCTTTCATTTAAGATCTACCATGGAGCAAGACTAGTGATGTAAGTATTTCTTTCGGAAGTAATAAAATTTATTGGAAATTTCAAATTCTTCAAAAAATCGTCTTCCCATATGCATGTTGGAGGTCTATAGTATATTGGAATAACATAATTCGAGTGAAAAAGTCGGGGAACCCTTATCATACCTACGAAATCTTGATCACTATCAATGCTAAAGAAACCCAATTTATTCATTTTTGGTTTCCGAAAATAGGAGGTTCAAAAATGTATCGCTTGCGGCGCATTTTGAAGCATCTCGCATGATATAACCCCCCCCAACATTTTGCTCCAGAACCGCCGTTGAATGGTTTAGCACTCGCTGTACAATAATGATAATAATAGTGATAAATCGTCTTTATTAAGAATTGGAACCAATAGTTTTGTATTTTAAAAATGGATGAAAATATTATATTTTTGTACCTATTGTTTTACAAAATTTTTCAAAATAACGATTATTTATACGAAACAGTCTCATTTTCTCCAATCAACTCTGCACCAAGTGCATGGACTGATTTTTTGGACCCCAAAAACATTTTTTTGTTTTTACTATTTTACTGAATATTTATTTGAGTGTAATATTTGTAGTTCCTTCTCAAGAGTCTTTTGTTGAAATATTTATTAAAGGTTCTTAAAATAAAACCTGGTTCTTGGAAATCTATGTTTCCAATATTTCCATATACAGATATATACTACACCTGCTAAATATCATAATATAGTGGTTGCAAAACTCTCTATGTGGCCAGAGCTAGGCAAGCTACTTGAAAAAAGTAACTAGCTAGGTAGTTGAGCTAGGTAGTTGAGCTATTGAGTAGCTTAACTACCCCTTTAAAAAAGTAGCTAAGTTCTTGGTAGCTTAGCTATATATTAAAGTTACTTTAAGCTACTTTTAAGCTACATTTGAATTATTTATTTATTAAATGCAACTAAAGATTCAAGAAACAAGAAACAGATTTTATTCTAATCAAAACCCTATAAAAAAAAATAGGTCATAGTTAAATTATACGTTAGTTCTACCATTCACTACAGAAAAGGCAAATAATAAAGAGTTTTCAATAAAAAAAGGGATCAAGTCACCTATGGATTACAATTGTTTCAAAAAACGTATGTCTTGGCTAACATCGCGATTATGACATGACATCCACTTTCTGACCGTCACAGATGCCATAGCCTTGATGCCAAACCATACAAACTAGCCACGACCTACTTTCATGACAGAAAAAGAAATCCAGAGGTGACTTGATCTCTTTTTTTATTGAACACTCGTTAGTTATTGAATGAAAGAACAAAACGTACTGTATTTTTTTTAACTTGAAACTTCAACATATGTAATAGTTATTTACCTAACAAGTGCAGAAAGTGGAACTTTTCCTCACGCGACGGCAGTTGCACGATAAGGACGGAAAAGACATTTTCCGCAAGAGTTAGGTACAATGTTTTTCCTATATACGAGTCCTCCGGCGTAGGAAAAGTAAAACTTTGCGGCCGATACTCATTCGAACAATGTCCGTTTTACCGTACGTCCGTAGAATAGTAACATGAATCATTCAATTAGGCCTGAACATGTTTTTTTTACTATGGACGGAAAAATAATGAAACCAAATTTTTTCATCATGGTATATTCATCTGAAACATAATATTAATTTATATTTAAAAAACATTTACTTGAATAACAATAACGAAGAAAATAACGATTATAAAAGTAGATAGAAACAACCTAAAATTTGATAAAATTTGGATTCTTGAATCCTGCATCAGTAATCAAAGAAGTAGGAAATGCTCCAGGTAATGCATTTTAAAACTTTTATCTATTTCTCAGTTAATCTGGTTCTGGCGATTCTTTCTAAAAAATTGTTACCTAAGTGCTTTTTTTCACATTCGAGTGTCTTGTCCATCTTATTTGAAATAGCAAAAATCATTTAATTAGTCATAAATATCTTCATTTTTAACAATACAAAAATCGTGCGGAAAGTAGTTTCCTGTCAACATAACCAGTTTTTCAAACAATTTATCCGATAATCCATGTCGTCTGATGAAAGCATCAATGTTTGTTGCAAACGAAAATAATCTCTCTACAGATGACGGAGAAGCTATAGAGAAGTATTGAACTCCTAAAGTAGCTTAAGTAACTTAGGTAGCTAGCCACTTTTCCAAGGTAGCTTGGGAATACATGAAACAAAATACTGAAAGCTACAGCTACAAGCTACTTTACAAAAAAAGTAGCTTGAATAAGTGGTTGAGCTAGTAGCTTAACTACTTAGTAGCTAGCTACTGCCCAGCTCTGTATGTGACTAAAAAAATATATCAAAAACTCAATATCCTTCAAGATATAAGATTAATTTAAGTATAAACACTATAAACCAAATTATTTTTTGTACTTTTAGTTATCGAGAACATTTTTCAATATAGTTCCTATTTGTAGATTTATTGAGTTTTCTTTGAATACCTCAAAATGGTTTATGATGCATATGTCACCCTTTCCATTTGGACTACCTATCATCTAATACATTTAAAATACAGGGTGCTATGAGTATATGGCCAAACTTCAAGTGTTGATTCTTAGAATGATCTTAAGAAGAAAAGTTTTGTATTGACATGACACCCAATGAACTCAAGTCGCAGAATAATGGATGCACGCAATTTTCGCGTGAAGATTTGAAAGGCTCCAATTGACATCATGTGCTTGACGGGCGTATTTTTGTTCAAGTTGACAACCGATGAATACTTTCTTCACCTCAATAAAAAAACGGCTTGATAATTGTCAGGTTGTATGACATACGTTTTGTGCGGTATTCAAAATAGCGCTCCACGCTACGTAACGTAAATAACTACATGCGGTAACCTTATTACCGTGATTGACGTTAAGCAGTGAATCGCGCATCCGATTTATGTCAAAATGATGTCAAAATACCGCATGCGCTATTACCGCTTGACATTCTTTGATAAACAACACCTCTGCATACCGTAAACGACGTTAAGCAGTGAATCGCGCATCCGATTTATGTCAAAATGATGTCAAAATACCGCATGCGGTATTACCGCTTGATATTTTTTGATTGGCAATATCTCTCCTATAACGTTCAATGTGTGCCTAAATCTATTCTTTTCTCTGGTCCAAAATCGATCCACTCTATTCAACAGTGTGGGAAAAAATAGCGATTCCCAAGAGAAACCCTAATAGTCATTTACCTAACCAGTGTGGAAAGTGATACTTTATCGCACGCGACGGCACAAAATTAGAATTTCACCTATGAGCATTTTAAACTTATTGAACACATTGATTTCTGAGAAGTTGGACATTTTGACCAAACTCACTTCACCGTATGGAGTGCTGTGAAGTGCCTCTTACACTTACCACACACAAATGAGTGCTGTAAGGTACAATCTCACACACGTGAGTAATTAATATTCGATATATTGAGTTATAGCCAACATTTGGAAAATAAAATACATTTTTGTTTTTTTGCGTCTAAAAAAAGACTATTATTCTCAAATTCCTGATACTGCAACCGATCGCTATGGGGATAGAGAAACAATGGCTCAGAAAAGCTATGACTTCTATGACAGATTAATTTTGCGTTAATTCTGCGCATATCGTTGCAAAGTTTTCTTACGATGTTTTTGTTATTTGGACTAAAGCAAGTTATTAAGTCACTTGTTTCTAATTTGTGAATGCTTGTGGAAAAAATATTGTTTCTTGCGGGGAAATAATAAGATACTGCATATCTGCTAACATAGATTATCAAGAAACAACAATAATTGTTACTCATGTCAAGTAATTTTCTTGTCGTCAAATATTTTGTTCTCTTTGGTTTTCCTTGGTATCCCATGCAGGGTGGTTGCGATATATTATTGCAATATTCGCCCACATAGCTACTATACACCAAGTTATTCGAAGTCAAGTAACTCGAAAACGGCTAGTCCGAACATATGCAATCCATATATTTTTGAAAAGCGGTAAGAAACGAGATCTTGAATCTGTAATTAAAATTGAATTTTTTTTAAAAATCAAACTTTTCCTGATTTCCAATAGTGATTTGTTCTTGCGCTTGGACATTACAATATCTTCAGGAAACATCATGAAACTTTCATTTGAACGTTTTTTTCTCTATGTTTCTAAATAGAGTTTATATATTTATAACTCATGAACCACGGAGCTGATTTTTATGATTTTCAGTTTGTTGTATTTGTCTGGCAAAATGGTCTTACAATTTCGATTAAAAATTGCGTATCTGCTGCAAGGCCGTGGAGACTATTTGTTCGATGGTTCAAGTCGTATTTTCTCTGAAATATGGTATCATCATCTCAGAATTTTCAGATAAACTAATTCTTATGAAGCAAGCCTACAGGCCATGGATCAAACTAATAGCTACAGATAGCCATATTATAAATAACCCTCAATAACAGTCTTTATTATCACTTAATAACAAATTGCCAACCAAGAGGCAAAATAACCACAAATCATGTTTATTTCCATAGCCATACTACGCGGATACTATTTAATTCTGAGCCGGTCCCGCGACAAGCTACACAGGATGTACGGAAAAAAAGACTTGGCTGCATTTATTTTCATAAATTATTTCTCTGGTTTCTAGTTAATAGGTTGGGAGGAAGTCGCGAGCACTGCTTTGGTAATCCTGACAAAACAGACGCGCCGATAAATAAGATCTCGATGCTACGTGAGGTAAGACTCGTGATGGTTTCGTGTTGGGTTTTGATGGTATGTTTGGGAAATTGACGGTAAAAAGACTAGATTAGTGCGGATTTGGATTTTTGAATTGGTCAGGTGTTTAAAAGCTTTAGTTCATGAGGATATCTGTTGCATAAAAAAGGATACTTGTGATTGTTTGCTGTTGCCATCTGTTGACCATGATAATAAGAATCAAGCTTTACACTCTACATTCCCGTTTTTCTTCAGAATATTGAATTGGAAGAGTACTTATAGGAAAACTAATTGCCACGGATATGTTTGAAAATTTAGAAGAAAATACTATAGGGAGAACAAAATGCATGTGATATAATAATATGTTGTTGTTTTTCAGGATTTGTTTTCCATTTTAATAGTGCCTTTTTTATGTTCATGTTATTGTTTCCCTTTTTTTTATTTGACACTATTTTGTATTTCTAATTTTAGCTTTACCAAGCAGGGATGAGGACAATAATTTCTCTTCCTGGAGTTTTTCTTCAAACATTTTTTATTTTTGTTCTAATTCATTTGCTTTTATTATAAGATATGCTTGGTATCAAATTTTACGAACTTTAAAAATAAAGGCTCTCTTGTGTACTCTTTTTTTGAATCGTCTTTGATTTGCCATTTTCAGTTTTTAATATTCTCATTCTGAACTATTTTTTTTTATCCAAAAATTTTCAGTTTTTAATTTGCATAATATTTTTTTTAAGTAATATCTGTACTGAATTGATGAGAAAATAGTGAGCTTATACCTAGATAACAAACTGTTAGACCAAATAATATTCATCTGAAGCAAAAAAAACGACCTAAACAATTGGTTAAAAAATAGAATTAAAACAAATATAGGACGTGAAGAAAACTCTTTAAAGTAACTAAATTTATTTTTTACACAAAAGTAGCATGCAACGTGCCTTTTGCTGTCAGGCAGCAGGAAGCGTGCCACTTTGCATGGTTTCATACGTTTTATATTATTAGGTAGGTAACATGCTTTCTGCATATATTTCGCATTTTCATTCACGACTGATTTTTGTCATAATTTTCTTTGTATTCAACTTTTTCAAGTGATTTTCGTTACGTCATCTTCTATAATATTGTTGATAGAAAAAAGTCAACATAACATTTTTGATCTCTGTTTCCATTCGTTTAAGGTACTTTTCTTCATCTGTCTTCTTTTTTCAAGCTTTCTCAGTAGATGTGTTTTCCTTTTTTTCAGTGTGGTTCTTACTCAATACCTCCTACGTAACTATATAGAACTTTGACATCACCATTCTTTTTCGTTTTTTGGCGTTCTTCTTCCTTCATTTTCAATATAATCTGAGCAACTGGTAACATTTTTGTGAATGATTTTTGTTGGCCAAGGTCATTTCTTTTTACTTTTCCTCACCTTCTAGATTTTTTAAAAACCGTATGTTTGATTATTCCACTTTATAAAATAATCAAGTATTTGAAGTTTTGTTATGTCCTTTTATTGTACTTTAACACTTTTCTTTAGCTTTTCTTTTTTTTATTCAACGATTTCTAGTCATTTTTTCAGTATATTTCATTATACCTTACACACACACTTAACGCAGTGTTTTTTACATACTGCATATAAATATTTACCACTCATTTTCTTCCTGTTTTGGATTTTTTTAATCATTCAATTTTTTTCAGTTTTGTGATGATTCTTAGTGTGCTTTTTTAGTTTCTTATTCAACGTTTTTTATTTATTTTTTCGATGTATTCTATTATAATTCCACTTAGTAAAAGTTTACAATAATTATAGATACATTGACACATTTCGTTTTCCACTTGCATGGGGAGTTCAAATAAGAGTAATGTGGATAGTTGATCATGGGTTGCTCGTCTATGTGAATGTTCCAGTTTTCCGAAAAATATACCGATGTATAGATTATGGAAGGGTTTCAATAGTCCATAAATGAATAAATGTGCTAAAGAAGGCAGTCATAGCAGGAACCGTAGCTCCCATTAAAAAGCTATTGAAATAAAAGTTGTTCTCTACATAGTTGATTGTCTACAAAAATCGTTTGTCGAAAAATGCTTCCCCTTAAAAAGGGCACATTGAAGAAGATTTTTCTTAAATACTTCTAAACCGTTCATTCATAGAAAAATCATGAAATTCAATGCATCGCATAAACTTTTAATGATGAATCAAAATTTTGCTAAAAGTTTTGAAATTTTACAATACTGGAGAGGTTGAGGGTGAAAACAATCCCTTTTTTATATGGCACTTCTTTTCACATGCATCTGTCAGGATATGATAACTGAAGATTTTTCACGTATAAAAGACGTACTTCTGGTTCATATCGATAAAGCTAGTGGTTTTCGAGAAAAAAAGTGTCTTCCCAAATATTTTTGAAGTCCCTCACACTGAAATATTGAAATTTGGTATCTGAATAAGAATAAACTTTGGACGCTTAATCAGATTCCGAGCTTAAAATTGTGAATTTTTTGGCAGAGGCGTATCATACTGAAGATGGTTAGGGATGATTCAAAACACTCCCATTGTTTGTAGCTACCTTTGAAAGCATTTTTCCACAATGTTTCTAGAAACTCTTTTTCATGGAGATACCTCAGGAATCAATGCATTAATATTTTACCAATTTTAAGTGGACCCTGTATAATACCTCAAATTGTTATGAAGTGCCTGATTACTTTCACCGGAAAAATAACGCTTCAAAAAAACTATTCATACAGAGAATAAGAAATAAGCAGAAAAGTGCATGAAAAAAAAAAAAAAAAATGATCGTTTATTAGCAAACAAGCTATATAAAAAAAAATACATGTTTTACATAAAACGGTTAGAATAAGTAAGTAGTAGAAATTACGTAATAATTAAATAGTGTTATAAATATAAATATGTACAATGTTCATTACAAAAAAATTAACAATTGACATAAACACAAACTTCGGAAAAATTAATTAACAATTAATAGAAATCTGCAGCAATATATCACTTTTTTATTAGTACTTTTCTCTCGACTTTTCTAGTATAAATGCCCTGAGGGAATTCTTGAAAAAATAAAGATTATCAATGCTCTTCAAATCATCAGGCAAAGTATATGAAATGGTAAAAAACTCTGAAGAACCTCTAAAAAGTAGGAAAAACCTAAATTAGCATTGAATCAGTTAGAATTTTAGAATATAAGAATCTAACAATCACTAAAAAATAAATAGCAAACAACAATAATCAAAAAACGATCACAATTGAGATCAACATATATAGGTATACAGTGTGGAAAAGCCAAATGGAATAAATTCGATAACGGAAATATTAAAAAACTGTCTGACTGCAGGACAGTAGATGTCAGACTTAATTTTTTGATTTTTTAAATTTTTAAAATCACCTATTCAAAAATAGTCAGTACCACTACTTGGTTTTCATTAATTTTTGAGTGTTCTAGCGAATTTCTATTATGGAATAATTTAATTTCTGTGATATCAATTTTTGGAATAAATCTGAAAACACTTATTGATATTTCCAAAACTGTTAGAGATAGATATAGGATATATAGTAAGTACATAGAATGTGTCTAGAATTTTCTAAAAAAAAACAAAAATTGGATAATATACTGGGTGTTGTATTTGAAATAACAAAGTTGATAATGACACATTCTGTATAAAAAGTTATTGCTGGAAAAAATGTACTACCTACCAAAACTATCTATCGACTTGACCGAGCGTTTTTTCGAAAACGTCCTCATTCATTAGTTATCGAATTTATTCCATTTGGCTGCTCCACACTGTACACTGTATAATAAATGGACAATTGGCATACATTTTCCATGACTTGAAATATACGTATTGTAGACAACATTTGAAAGTCATCAGCGAAAAAATGTTTCCAAAATACCCAAAAATATACTAAATAGATGAAAAAGAAAACGCAAATTCCAGAGTATGATCGAAAACGGGGAGGAGCCATACTACCCTCTCTCTCTCGAGAGAGAGAGAGTCATCTCAGTCAATACGCCAGACGGAGACAGATAATGTATTCTGTGACGTAGTGGATGTTGATTGGCGCTCTTTAATCGGTGATAACTACATTAATAGAGACCCTAGATTGATTTTTTAAACATCAATGGCATCAGTACTTACTAATCCTTATATTTTTCATATTTCTAAAACATGTACAAATTGTCCAATAAAGAGTGTTTTTAAGAAATAATTCTCAAATCTTAACCTGAGATATATTCTCATTCCAACAACTACCTTATTTATCTGCAAAGAGTGTGTTGTATGCAAACAAGCAAAATAAATTTTAATAATATATATGCAAAGCGTAAACGAACTTCTGCTTATAGTTGTGAAGATTGTTAATGCAAACTAGACAACGGTGATAAATACATATTGGATTTGAAATCTGAGAATACGTAATATGGACAGTGAGTAATGAATTCGTGAAATGGATGTGGCGTATGATTACGTTGTTTAGGAAGTATAGACATATCAGTGATATACAGTGTTATAAGCCCATTTCTGCTTCATTGAGCAATGATATAGTGATATATGTTCTCATTCAGTTCACTATACTATCACAAATGAGAGGATCACAGATTGCTCATTTCAAAACTTACCAGCCACGTTATTGCAGAAATAGACAGATTTGTGAATTGCGCGGAAATACGTCAAAATCTATTGAAAGGGAAGTTTTTTTAACAAAAAATTGGATGTCGCAATAGTTTAATCTCCTAACCCCCAGGTGCCTCTTTGAAGCAAAATTATCTGAGAAAAATCAGATTTTTATTTTCCGAGCTATGATTTTTTCACCATAGAACTCCGCTGATAGTTTGGAAATTATATCTTTGGAAACAGTGTCTTGACATTGATTTTAACAAATTAGATATTTTTTACTTATTCTGGCGAAAAATAATTTTCTGGAAAATTTTGTGGCCGAAAAATCAGAATCATATCTCGGAAATAGTTTTGATTTTTTTTACCATAGAACTGCGCTGTTGCTTTGAAAATAATAATAATAAGGCGTAGCATTGAAACAAGTTTCTTCAAAATTGTCTCAGATATTAGGAATTTTTTCTGATCATTCTATTTTTTCTGGAAAATTCAGTGGAAGGAGAATCAGCGTTCAATCTCGTGTACTTTCCGAGTAATGATTTCTTTTACCTAGAACTGAAAATCATAAGGCGCATCTTTGAATATTTTCTCAGACAAGTTATAATTTTTTTTCTCAATCAGATGAGACAAACATCTAGGAAGACCAGTATAAGTATAAGAAAAACATGTCAAATAAATCTTTTCAATAAGATGTTCTAAAGTAATAGATCATAGATACCAAGAAAACATTCATACATTCTAGAGTTGAACTAGTGAGGTCAGATAAGGAAATTTCCGAAAAAATGATGAAATGGTCATCATTCTCTCTCTTGATTGAGACAACATAGGGCTAGAGCTCAAAGATCTAGCCCTATGCCAGCGTCCACCATCCCAGTTAGAGAATAAACAAATAAGTATGAATATTGGATCTGGAAACAACTAGTTTTGATTTGAGAGGAAAGAAAAAGAAGAAGCTGAAACCACCACAAAACTCAAAACACAAATATCTTCTGGATTAGAGTCACGAAATACATTTTACACGGGAATGATTTCTGGAGTTCATTGTGGAATCCAAAAAGATGATAAAGCAGGTGTACTGCAGCCAAAAGCAAAACATTTTTGGTTTAGTTTAGGTTTGTGAGAAGTTCCAATAGAAGAAATGGAATTAAGAAGTTACCAGGAAACTCTACGCTAGAGAAACTCTTGACTGGAGGCTGGGTGAGGCTTGTAGAACATTCATATAACCTTTGTCGATCACAAACTTCTTCTGGAGCTTTACATAACAATCATAACATATTTTTGATTCTTTAAACGTTTTTGAAAAAGCGTTTCTGTTGTACTTCAGTACATTTATAAAGACAATAAGAATTCTTTGGTATAAAAAAGGCTTTCCATAAAGTTGATGAATTAATGGACAATGCAATATGGCAGGATGATAACTACGTTGAAGTTAATTTCACCTGTGACTTACATCTGCCGCATAATTCTTCGTTCAAATCAAAATTTATTGTGAAATACAGGGTGTTACTTAATGGTATGTCATAATTTTAAGGGGGAGTTTCTGGATAAATTTTGAGTCGAAAAGGTCACATAAGCTTGGGTCTTAAAATGCTTGGTTTTTAAGATGCAGGGTGTTAAAGATTCATTTTATTTTCAGTTTTTGATACATTTTCCAAAGTCGGTCAGGATATTATGGTATAGGAACACACATTTTTTTTATTTTTATTTTTTTATTTTAATTTTATTCATTTTTTTTTTTTTTTTTAGAACCAAGTCTATATGACCTTTTCGACTTGGAATTTACCCAGGAACTCCCCCTTAAAATTATGACATACCATTAAGTAACACCCTGTATATACTATTTTTACATGGTGAAATTTTTAAGCGCCTCTTTCAAATATCGATTTTGATGAACCTTTGGATTGAAAATTAAAACTGAATCATATTTTTTTTCTAGTTAAAACATATTATAGAGGTGGTTGTGATTATTAAGACAAAACAAGCATCTTCAACCAGTGCAATATTATTTTTTTGTTATAAAATACAATTTTTTCAATAAACATGTCTGCCGATCCAATTAAATGTAAGATGAACCACAACAAACATGGCGAAAATTCTCATGAAACAATTTAGTCACAGACAAAGCAAATTATACGATCTTTCAGTTCGACCTGTGATGCTTATAAAACAAGAAAGTATTTTCATGTAACAGAGACATATTATTTCAAGTATTAATTATTTTTGTTTAACAT
The DNA here is from genome assembly GCA_958502075.1 of Orchestes rusci. Taxonomy (NCBI): domain Eukaryota; kingdom Metazoa; phylum Arthropoda; class Insecta; order Coleoptera; family Curculionidae; genus Orchestes; species Orchestes rusci. The sequence continues at coordinate 28,917,259 of OY293306.1, read as the reverse complement.
GTTAAATAACGCCATTCACCCACTTCACCTTCAGATAATTCAACCTAAACTAAAGGAGATTACATATTCTAGTATTTTTTCAATTGTTTATATTTTGAAAACAACTAAGTATGGCATTGTATGTACATCAAAATTCCTGCAATTTTCATGAAATTCAAAAAATGTGATACCCCGTATATTCCATTTAAAAAATAAATGTGACTTTTTTATGTTTTAGAGCCCAGCTAAACCGTTCTGTAAGGATTGCTGTGTATGCCTTTTGATACTTGTTTTTACTTAAATGCTGCTAAAAACTAAAAGCATGTCAAGAACTTCTATGAAATAGTTTTTTAAATGCATCTTTGGAAGTAGAAATATACTGGAGGAGACTGAACTGTCTTTTGCCAAAGTTTTATGAAGTTGTTTTATAAGGGTGCTCAATTGAGTTCTTATAAAACAGTTATGTACGTGAATCAAACGGGACCATTTAGTTCTACGCACCAAACAGACGTGTAGTAGTTGTATGTAGCTTGATGGTATTAGCTAAAACATTTATGGAACAGTTAAAGAAACTATTTTTTGAATGTTTTTCAAATTAGCTAATAGAATCGTTCTAAGAACTATATTATAGAATAAATTAGTTGCACACAGCAAAATAGTATTACTCGAGACGATAACACGGCAAATTCACTGTTTTCAAGAACATATATAACCTTTAAACAACCTTTCCGTTCGATAAAAAAGTAATAGAGCTACTTAGCTAGTTGGCCTGGAGATACACATCAAAGAAGTGGACATGCTGAACGTCTACAGATCAAGACATCAAACAATTCAAGAGCTCTAGTCCAGAAGAAAAGAAAAACGTCTTGATTTGGTATTGAACTACCTCGTTTTGCCTTACAATTTGACTTAATTGTCATAAACAGCTATGTGTTATTAAACTCAAAAAATTATATCCTATTTGTGACATGAATAAAGTTCTATAAGTATAAGATAATTTTCCTGTGAGTTATTGAATATAGTCACACGTTACTAAAAATAAACATGCATTGTGTCATATTATACAACGATGACATATAATAGTTGAAAATCATCCATTTTCTCAAAGAGGGCCTCTTATAAATTGAATAAGTAGAAAAACCAATGTCTTTAGGCCTCAAATTTAAAATTTCAGGCCTGAAGACATTGGTTTTTCTACTTATTTAATCAATGACATATTAGGTATAAGAAGAAGTCTAAATTTACTTGTAAATGACCAAAAAGTTACCCTCAAGGACAAAACTTTATCGGTTCTGAATTTATGTGGAATATTATTAAATCATAGCCGATATTCTGTCTTTATCACTACCAGTCTATTAAGTTATAACAAAGGTCGATATTTAGTCAATCTATACCTAATTTAAGAATTTATGTCATTAAGGTAGAGTATAATGGCAAAAATTAACTTGTAGGTACAAAGACATGAAGGCGGCCATATTTCAATTTACATTCTAAGAAAACAATGCATTATGTCCGCATTTTATCGAATTACCGACTACTTTCAAAGATTTTCACATGGACAGATGATTATTACAACCGCTGGCAAGTTTGTTTATGGGTCTCCTAGACTATTATAATTATTTTGGATTCAAGCTTATGTTTTTAAACTTCGAAATCTCGGGCAATAATTTATCGAAATGGACATGTATTTAGAGCGAATCAATTTTCTGCAAGTATCTTCCCGATATTAGACATAAACGTTTTTTCTGCAATTAAATTTCCTTCCAATAAGCAATGAACTACTACGTAAATATTATACCTAGTAATCCTAGTATGACGGCATAGTAGTTTCGTCACTACGACTCGTGACAACATTCAAACACCATTATTTACACGTGCACGCCGACTGTGTCATGATTTTTGATCCTTGTTGATCTCACACTTATATGCAGATATATTTCTGCTTCTGTCATTGTTTTTTTACCAACAGGTGAGAAATAGGTTACATTGAGGACCAACCTAAGGTCAGATTTCCCACATTTTGTCGTAAAACAAGTTGAAAGTTCCTCTATTCACCTTTATTCTCATCATTGTCTCTGGAACTATTTATAGGTCGAGAAGCGTTAATTTTTTCTATGTTTATTGAAAAGAGCCATCGGAGCATGGCGCGAGTTCACTGTAAGGTATATGGTCATGCCTCAACCACAAACTTGATTGATGGTGGTATTTGGAAAATGAAATACGACCACATGGTAGTCATGTACAGGTTCCAGAAGTCATAAAAGGAATATTATGTGAACTTGTAATTTGGCAGGAAGAAGCATCTCCTTTTTTAAATAGAGGTCTGGTTTGGTATACGGGCGTAACGCCGCAAACACAGATGAGGGCGTCGGTGCTAGCATGTCACTGAACCCTGCACAAGTTTCCGTATTTCTCTAGAGGATACTACAACTAGGTGTACACCAAGCGAAAATTCACGCAATTCAAGCATGTGTACTGTGGATTGCTTGACTGGACTGCGATAACCAGAACATTTACATTCTCTCGCAAAGTCATGTTGAAAGCTCTGAACTTTTATCCCGGCCACTCATAGATAGAAGTGAACATCAAAACTGGATGAGCTGGTGAGAGTCGGCCCAGCTATACCGTTCTGGAGAGCTGAACTCGAACAGTTGAAGTGATAGTTCCGGGATGGTCATGTGAACAACATCTCAGAATCTGGTAACCTATAAAGCTAAGACACTATCAGAATACACGTAACGCGTACTCAGATAAGACTTGTGGTGAGGCGGTCTGGGCACTGCCACCGAAGAGACATAATATGTCTACGATTATCTCAAAAGCTTCAGGCTATGTGGTAAGGAGGACGAAACTGTCTCACACATCATCTCTTTATCTTTGAAGCTTTAACTCGAAGAAGATACGATATTTTTGGTCCCATACACTGTAAGGGACCACTCTCGCATGAAAAGCTTGCTGTTAAGCTATTGGACCTGATTAATAGGGCAGAACTGGTCTAGACTGTCGAGGTTTGGGCAGCCTAATAAGCCACTGTCTGCAGTGCAACTATAGGGGAGAGAATGGACTGGCCCCGCGTAAACAACAACCACAAACATCTCAATGCCACTTGAAGAGGCTCCAGAAAAGCCCCTCTACCAATGATGAAAGTGGTGAAAGTATACCAATACCTGTCTAAGAAGATTTCTTTGATGACCATTAGTTGGACCACAGTTTGATTCAGGTGCCAAAGAGCTGATCATATATAGATAGAACAGTGGCCAAATTGTTGATGGTAATCTTCTTTCTGCATCATTACTGATTACTTTGCCAATATCAGCACCAAATATAGATGTAGATCCTCTAAGGAAAATTTTAGGATTCAATCGCATTTACTGTAGTCTTGAAGTTGATAATACATGATCAACGGTGAAGTTTTATTTTCGTTTTTTTTCGATAGATTATGAAAAAATTATGTTTATCATTAACTTTTGGAGAAAGGTTGATGTGGCTATATCCTGATATTTGTGATTCTGATAAGCGGACACCCGTAGGTGTATCTAGAAATATATCACATCGAAACTTTGAGGTGGCAATGAATCACAATAACATAAACTACCGACAGCTCAAATGATTACATCGTTATTTCGAAATGATTGGCTGCTAATAACCAGGAGCTGTTACAACTTCCACCAACAGGAAATAAAATGAAACAACCGAAACCCAATTTCACACAAAGAGCAGGAAACTTATATGGCAGTTATAAGAATAACCTGCTGCTAGCGTGTCTGAATCCCAATTAGAAGTCCCTCATCTATCATTCCAAACCAATCATCTCAATATAATTGAAGGAAGTATCAACTTTTCAAACCAAACAAACACCACATCTGATTCGACCAGTATACTTGATAATTTACATGTAACTGTCCATTTACGACTCGTCAATCTTTTTTGAAATCGAACCTGTTTCGATTGCCTGGAACCCGATCACAGATAACATAACGAATTTGGATATTAAAAGGCGAAGCAGCAATAAAAGGCGATCCTGCTTTAATATTTGATCTCGTAAATTGGAATCGGATTTTAATTAGAACTGCAGCAATTCCATTTTTGGTTTATGGCTAATGACTGGAAGATGTGTGATGGTGTTGGAATATATTATTCCGTTTTGCTTTGGTTTAATGTTGCAGGATGTCTTGGGATGTTGTTTCTGATAAAATCGTTGAAGGAAGTTATTATGTCTCTCGCTATTCGATTAGGTTGGCTGTAATCAAATTATGTAGTTGGGAAGTATGCTTTTACATGGTTATTTGGATTATATAGACGACATTTCCTGTATCCTGTATCTTCTTTATCATTTTGTTGATGGGCTTGCCAGGTTGTTGTGCGCTCTAATACTTTTTTGATCATGATTGTGCATTTTGAGAGCTATATTCCTGAGGCTAAACATTGGTATTGCTGTCAACGACAGTGAGAATAGCATATGATTGACAACTAGTTATAAAACGATGTCTCTTTTCTCTTCGTGTGTCACATTTTTTACATTGAGAGGCGAGAGGGGTTTTTGAGAGTTTGCCAAACTGCGAATTTAATAAGTAGCTACCTTCTATCCATGATAATTCATTTGAGCTAAAAATACCCTATGTCGTGTGTTGCAACTACATCTCCGCTGGTTGCCAAACAATATACGTTCTCATACCCTTAAGGCCTTAGCGATGGTAAAACTTCTGTGATTAAAAAAATATTTTCCATACACCGCTTATGGTATGAAAACACGAATACATAATTTGGCAACATAGATAGGACCATCTGTTGTCTATCAACCAACCACAGCACGTGAAAATGTTCACCAAATCACAACATTAGACAACCTGGGTATTGAGGGTTCTTACAGTTTATTGAAAAACGTTGGCGATTGGATATTTTTGTCATGTGAATAACTCATTTATGCAAACAAGATTCAACAAACAATAACACCTACCTATCAATATCAAACGTTTCGGAAGCGAAATCAACTGGACAATATTAAATTTATCGTTATTGGAAAGCTATTGCTATTTTGGTTCAGTCAATAAGGTAGTTTTGTTTAGTGTGCAAATTTTCTCATAAGAATAACGTGTCGAGTAAAGATGGATTTATGAACGAAGCTATGTGTAAAAGAGACTTACCTTACTATTTTCTATGGTATTATTTTTTAGATGAATACCTATTTTTTTCGACGGTTTTGATACCTCAATGCCCTGAGGGCGTCTAAAGATTACTAATAATAAATTAAAATATCCAGGTCCGCATTTAAAAAAAATTAAGTTGATGACGGCCGCTCAAAGACGAAACGTCAGATCTTTGATACTGACATCTTGAAAAGAAGAAAAAGTGGCAGCGACAAAGTGTCATTTATTGTAAAATATCTTTTCAAACAAACTCAGGAAACAATAAAAACATACATAGCTATTGCATTTTTTTTTTCGAACGTTATGTTCGCATGCAAGTATACATATAGTCAGATTTTTTTAGATTTTGAAATGACATTTGAGCACAAAATGCGCAACTTTTCTTCCATTTCACCGACACTGTATCTCTTTTAATAACGAAGATCCCCATGCATACACTCGAATCTGTGACACCCTATACAGGGTGCGTCAAGGTAAGTGGCCTATTAGATTATCTCAGGAAATAAAGCGTTTGGGATTCTGAAAATATCTATGCTGAGATTATCAATGATGGTCTCTTCAAATGAAATACCAGCGACGTTGCGCGACTTCCGGCTATACTGGAAGCAGGTGTGGAAACTTCATCTTATTGAGCATTGAAAATTAAGGTGAGTTTGTATAAGATTGTCCATTCCAAAAATTCTTATTTTTGTTTTTTTTTTTTAATTTTTGAAATGGACAATCTTATTCAAACTCAACTTTATGTTCAATGCTCAATAAGATAAAATGATACAAATTGAGAGTTTCCAATTGAAAAAATCACGTTTGGCAGTTTTTCTAATTTGAATTTTGACCTTATTTTTTGGTCACCCTGTAATAATAGTTTTCAAGATGTTTCAAAGTACATATGTCACTTTTGACAAGAAATCCAATTCAAATTAAATAATGGAGTATTTCTTATACGAAAAATTTACATTTAAGTAGTAGGTAGGCAAAAGCGTCATTTTTGACATAAAAACTAAAATACCTCAAAAACGCTTGTATAGGACATGATACATAAAATCTGCCTAAGATTTTACGTAGAATCCAAAAATGTAATGATATATGGGGTGTTCTATTTGAAACGAGCGAGTTGACAGTGTTGACACCTATCTCCAGTATAACCGGTAGTCGCCCATCGTCGCCAGTATTTCATTTGAAAAGAGCATCATTGAAAATCTCACCATACTAATTTTCAGAATCTCAAATCGCTTAATTATTTTCCGAGATAATCTAATAGACCACGGAGTATAGGCCACTTACCTTGGCATACCCTGTATACTTCACTTATTGGGCGATTTTTATTTTTGCAACATGACAACGTCAAAATAATTCAATATATTATACAGGTTTAGGAAAAATTACCAGAACGGTCGATTTATTCAAAAGATTCACGTGTCAGAAAAAGCTGTCTTATATAAAAGTTGTTGGGTTTTTAAAAATCTAAATATCTGTTATAAATTGGAATATTCAGGGTCGGACATAAATTTGTGGCAGGCCAAAGTTGCAATTTTTTAAATGGATGGCGGGGGTCCGCCTGTAACATCAATGGATATTTAAATTCTTCCTTCAATTTTGAAAACAAATTGTGATACACATAATGTTGCTAAATTCAACCGTTGTCAAGATATTGTCTTGATTTTAAAATTACATTTTTGCACTTTTGACATGCTTTAAAACTCAAACATTACAAGAGACAAAAATGGTCACTTTCTAGTCTCAACTTTTCAAGAGCTATTTTGTCATTAAATGACAAATTGACAGTTGACAGTACCTGGTTAAGACTAGAAAGTGCACGCCGTTTTTCTTTATCTCAAACCGTTCGGGTTTTATTGCATCTCGGAGATTTAAGAACGGCATTTATGGAACGGAATAACAATAACACGAACACAGCTGAACTTAGGAACATTATGTGTATTACAATTTTGGCTCAAAGATGAAGAAAGAATCGAAATATCCGTTAATATACAGGTGGTTCCATTTAAAAAAATGCAACTCTGATCTGCCATAACTCTATATGCCCGACACTGTATATTCCAATTTATTACAGATATAAAGATTTTTAAAAGTCCCACAACTTTTATATGAGAAATTGTTTCTCATGTTTCTTCAGAAATAAGCGACCGTTCTGGTAATTTGTCTTAACCTTGTATACTAATTTAATATGTTTATTGTGGTGACACACAATTTGCCCAAGTTCTGTGGTATATGCCGACTCTAGTCGTTCCATATTCAAAGTTCCGTAGTTTTATTATTCTGGCTTAGCAAATTGGATTTAGAAAAAAGAAGATTTTGCTTTCAATCTCTCCTCCGAAGAACCAAAGAATGCCCATTTCTCTTTTCTGATCGGTTTTGCAATTTCCTGGTTGCTCTGGAGCTACAGAGTCCTCATGAGCTTTCTGGTGATGTCATCAACTGTGACGTGGTCACTTATCATCGTGCATGTTACAAATTCGTCACAATCGTCACTACGTCACTGCTGCAGATATGCGCACACACACTTGTTTTCCTGTAAAAACAAATTCGTTGAAAGCTCACAGGTTTGTTTTTCACAAAAACCGTCGGATTATACGTCAATTTTGTTTGTAGATATGTTTTTAAAATAATTGTTCTGGGTGGGTTAGGTATATCACATGAAACCTACTTGGAATTCGATGTACCTAGAATTCAAAAATTAAATAAAAATAGGGGTTTTCATTTGGAAAAATGAAGTTGATATTCGTAACTCACTTTTGACTCAAACAAACGATGCAGTCGAAGCAATGGTTTGGAGCGAAAAACATTGCGGGGTCGTCGTTCGCACGTTTTTTGAAAGCGGTCATTTTTTCATAATCACTCACTAAATTAAGCAGATACGATTTTCTCCTATGAGGTTAGCTCAAGAAAAATAACGTATTATACAAGGAAATCGCCTCCATCTGACCACAGCAGACGACTTCAGAATTCGCCTACATCCAGTGCATCGCTTCTGGAGGACATCATCTTGTTAATGTTATTTTCGAAACCTGAGTGGGAAAATGGGATGTAGTATTGACTCAAGCAGAATAAACCACTTTTTCGTTAGTTTCGGCAATATTTTTCAATAAAACTTGATCAATATCATCATTCCTCTCTAGAAGTACTGCATAAATACTCTTTTCCGAATCACCAATAAGGGTGAAGATTTTTTCTCGAATTTTTGATGCACCATTGAAAGAGCCAAAATCAAAAATGAGAATCGACGAGTCGAAACCTTTCCTCAGAAAACAGCCCCCTGAATCTCAAATCACTTTGTTCCAACTTGCAACCCACGCGCCCTGAGTGTATATAGAAATTTGGAAAATAGAATTTTCGGGATAAGTAGCTAGATGCTAACGCAGCCATGGAACAATCAACTCTCGCAAAAGGCAAGAATTCAGAGGTCACAGGAGAGCATATTGTTACGGAGTGTTGATACGAATAGATTTGCTCTGGATTCCGGAAGTTGGTAGGTCTTAAGGAACAGGAGTTCCGGACCGATGACAACATGCATATCGATACGTCAGAGTGATTCAAAAAGATTTGTCTAAAAGTGCTTCCTCACTTGCAATACACGCTTCGAACGAACCGAACGCGCCGAATGCAACAAACAAACCAGGCAAAAAGATCTTGCTGTTTGTAATGTTCAGTGAGGTCAATATGTCCCTATTTAGGATTTTTTTTTTAATAAGTAAAGCTCTTGTTTGGGGTTCCACAAAGCTGATTGTCTTTCAAATAAAACGATTAATTTCCGGTATTTTACACAGGTCCATTTCATTTTTCCCGAACAGAGCGAACGCTTCGAACACTGGTTGGTGGTTCCCACTGCGCGCAACATAATTTATAATTTATCGACAAGCGGCGGAAAATGTTTTCTTCGTTCTTTTTGGCGCCGCGCAACGTTTTTACTATACCAATAATTATAATTTGTTGCAAGGCGCCCTGCTTTTTCGGATCACTTTGTTCAAGCGAAAACGCTGCTATAGACACCGACATAGTACATGGTAACTTACAGGGTATTTTTTTTTTCTCTACGATTGTCAAGTTGTAGTCCTTTTACGGACTGGCAAGCTGAGATGACTTCAGGTTCGGACTCTTGAAAAAGGGCTACAAGGGAGCGACGCCAATGAGCAGTCCCTTATTTCTTCTATTATTGATGACATGCACTGCACAGTGCACAGTCAATGTATACATTCGAAGGACATGGGACGAGCGTGCTGAACGGATAACAAGGTATGATTCTTGTTCTTCAATAGCACCCCACATTACCTCACATATAAAAAACCGAGTAAAAAACCTAATTTACATATAAAAAATGGCGTAACAAATTATGAAAAACAAGATTGAATGAATTGAATATATGATTGTTTGGTTCGCCGAATGAAAAATCTATCAGTAGCTGACTGAAGGCCAAATCAATCACCGCATCACATATCAATTTTTTTTCAACGACAATAACATGAGAAGGCAACGCTCGATAACAGATTAATAGAAAAGACAACAAATCACTATAAATACGTTTTTAATTGACATGTGTGCGACTTTTACAGTTTCCTTATAAGTGGAATCATAATTCATGGATATAAATTGTTTTATCTGGATTTTGTGATATCGATAATTGATACGTGGGTGCAGTTACATGCAAGACTATGGATAACGAGAAAAATATAATTTTCTTTGACGTTGTTGCCAAGACACCAAACACTACATGTTTGATCAATACCACATCAATACTTCCACCTTCTTAGCGTTGACATGCAGTTTCCACAAACAAAAATAAGAAATCTCCATGATATCACGATTTCTTGGGAGAATATTTATGGAAGGAATGGAGATGAGTCTTCTTTATTCATACTGGAGATTTGCAGTGAGGTGAAACAGTGGAGGACTCTCTATTTGTAAGTATTGAAACCAAATTGAATTTGTCTTGATCAGCATCAGCAGTTGTGATTAAAACGAAATTGGACAGTAGTTATTACCATAGGCAGTAGAGCGTATGGGTTATAATTAAGTTACTGGTATGAGTAATTTAACAATGAGTTGTAACACCTGCTGCATTTTCACTGCTAGTAATAACTTTGCACTTGTTACCTCATTTCCATCAATCAATCTTGTAGCAGGTGTCGAAGTGGGTAATATCATTTGAGATGCCTTGATCTGCGGCGCAGGCAAAAAAATTTGATTGCGCATTCGCCATTTTATGAACCCTCGTAATTTTCAGGAAATAAAAATTCATAAATTAAGTCTCTAGTTTCAGTTTAATAGTGTTCTGGTTAATTTTGTTCCTGATATGGCTGTTCTGTTCTCCGCCCGAAAGAAATAAGGATAATATATTCTTTTTCTGTGTATGTACATGTGTATGTTATTATGTTTTTAAGTTGGTCTCACACGTTTTGCCGTTTTTGGATGTCTTTCGAGAAAATGATGTCGTTTCACTGTCTAACGACCTTGAGACAAAAACTCTTTGCAGACAATGCCAAAGAAAGTCAAAATTTTGAACGCCAAACAAAAATCATCACCGTCCACTTTTGAGCAAATCAACAACAATATGATCAGGTCGAATACACGAATTCTGCACTGGAAGTCATCATTGAAGGAAGCGGAGTTCCTAAAAATAAAATCAGGACTATGAAGGGCCGCCCCTGTATTAACTCCATTGAGTTCTATATTAACTCTGAAGTTTCTTATCCCTTATTATCAAAAGCCTTGCTTGAGTTCCATGCGTTCTGTTCTTCTCTAAATATTGAGTCTTATGAGATTTTTCTTTTTTTTGACACCAAGATGTACCGAACAAAATAATTATTCAAATTTCAAGTGGTAAGACAATCGATGGTGGAGTGTTCCTTTTTTTGAGGTGTTTTCAACCAATACATTCAGAGTGAAAATTTCTATTCCAAACATTACTGGGTATGTTCATCATATTATAGAAGAAATATAAGGATAAAAGAGAATCACATAACCACCAACCTCTATTCACGTACCATAACTGTAATCATAATCCCATGAATAGCCAATCAAGACCCCATATCAATTATCTGGCACCTAGAGAGCACGAATTGTGCACATATTAATAAACGCCATTATAACAGTTCTTGATCAATTCTCCTCATTTATCACTTAAATAAAATGAGTCTGATTCACTCCCGATATAGGCATGCCATTTTTACTATCACTTGCACAGTTATCAATACTTGTTTGACTTGATTCCTTTTGGTTAAACGCGTTGATTGCTGAATCTATCGATAATTGATATTTCTGTTGATGATCGCAAGGAATTTTGCAGTGGTCCCAAAACGGAACTGAAAGTTGATAAGTTGGCTCCGTGTAGTTGTTATAGATTTAGAATAAGACAAGCTAAAGATTTTACTGAAGAAATTGAAGATGATGATTGGTTGTACTTTGGAGCTGCTACTGCAGATCAAGGGCCTTATACTGCTGTCATTCATATGACCAGGGCTGTGAGGTTGGGTAAAACTTCTGTAATTAGGAAGATTGCTCATATAAAGTGAGTGGTTGTTAAATTATTTTCCTATTCACTGTTTTACTTTACATTTGATTAATTTTTAACTTCCATGCGCCCCGGAAATTTTTGACGTTCCACTTTTAGTTTGTCATTCCTTTTTATTAAGAAACAATATATTTTTCACACACATTTGTTTTCCAGTTATAGTTTTTTTGGTTTTTCATAATAATTTTCATCAGTTTCCTATCAATCACTTGATCATTTTTGTTAATTGATATTTTTAGTGTATTTTGAAATTCTTCATACTCATACCATTTTATAATAAGATTACTCATACTTTCGCAATCCATCAGCATCGCTAAGCCAAATAATACATATCCTGTTTTTTTGCGCATTCACCACGTTGCGAGCTTTTCTAGGCCACATCTGCTAAACGTCGAGAGCAAAGACAACAAGACCCCAATATTCCAAGCAATAGAAGCGAAGGATTTGCAAATATTGCATCTTCTAATCACATTGGGGGCCAACGTTAATAAACCCTTATTGCACACCAGAAGAACACCCCTTATGTTTGCAATTTATAAAGGAGAGTTGCAGACTGCATCTTTTTTGATAGATAAAGGTATTATTATCATCAATTTTGAGTGTCTTATCACTTTAGGAATGAGACAGCCTCACGGGTCTTTCTCATAGGTTAGTGGCGTCTCGACTGGACTTCATTTATTTATGATGAAAAAAAAATTGGCTTGGAAGATCATTTATTAAACTATTTCCAAATGACTTCATTGTTTGAATAAGGAATAAGTTCAAAAATGCAATTATAAGAAATTAAAAAAATACACACACACACACACGAAACTCTACCACAATCTTATGAAAAACCAAAATACAGCCGTTTGCCACGGCACGCTGGCGCCGCTGGCATGAATCTCCGAGCAATCAGCACAGAATGGCTGTCCCATTCTTAAAGTTATTGGACTCAACACGGTCTTATTTTACAGGTGCAGAAATAGGCAATCTAGATTTGAATGGTTTGAACATTGTGCATTATGGTGTAGATTCGAATAATCTTGACAATGTCAAGTTTGCAGTCGACACGGGTGTTGACTTTGATTTGCAAGACTATCAGGGTTGGACTCCTCTGATGAGGGCAGGTGTTGTTAACCATTGATTATGTAGCAACATATTTACTTTTATTTTTAGCAATTCTACAAAGCAAACAGGAAATCGCAGATTATTTAATAGAGAAGGGTGCCAGTAAAGAAGTCAAAGATTCAAATGGATTCAATTATCATAAGCATGTGGAAATTTCAACGCAATTCAATCCAAAATGATGGAGTGGGATGACGCGGGAAACAACCATAAGACCATAAAAGAAGGATTCTTAATGCATAAGACTACACACACAAAGGAAACAGATTATCCAGCGCCTTATCTCGACGCTGATTGATGGTGCCGGTTATCCCGCTGATACGTATAAACAACGCTGGTTAATTTTCCAGCCAAAAAGCAGATTTTTTGAATGCAAGATGTTGCTGTACTATTTGTGCTACTTAGGAGAAAACGTTTTCCAAACATGCAAAGACCAAGGCAAGAGCGAGGCTCTCTTTTCACTGTTGGCAAGTAGACCAGTTCTATCAGTCAAAAGTTCAAAAAGCCAACTTCATACAGACTTTTTCCAACTATCATGCATGAGACGATTGGAAAAAACATTATTGCAACGATATACCATAAATTTTATCAAAATATAAAACCCACCAAAAATCGCATAGAAAAAAAAAATATTGAAGAAAAAAAGGTAACAATGAAATCATGATGGAGAAAATGTTGATGTAGAAAGAACTTCTGGAAATCTTGACCTTTTTTTTGACTATATGAGGACTAATAACATATCATTATTATTATTGTCAGTAAAGTGTTTTGGAAATATTTTTTCCGTAAAAGATGCGGAAGGGACTGTTTTTTTTTGTAAAACCCCATCATTGAACATGTGGCAAACCCAATTAAAAACAACAATAAATATACTTTCAGTTCCTTTTTTTTTTAACGTTTATGAGATGTTTTCACAGATTTTACAATGATTAATTAGCTTTGACTTTGAATATCTCCAAACTAACTAACCCTTCAAGGTGCGTCCACACTTGCAACAAAACAGCGAACCGAACGCCGTCGCGAGCGTCGTTGCAAACACCGTCCCAAACACAGTCGCGCAACAAAGTAGCGAACATCACGGCATTCCGTTGTTTTTGATTCTATTGTGTAAGTCGTCGTGAACGTATATTATATTCATATGTATTGTATTTATTGAATCTATTAATCCTCATACAGGGATGATCAGAAGGGCCGGGTCAAATTGAATAGGTGGGACATGATATTTTTCAAACCAATAATGGTTATAAATTTGTTTTCAAGTAGGTACCCACTTCACCAGGTTTTGATTTTTCACGGGAGGTTTGTACGATTCAATCTTAACCAATTCGCTTTATTTACTATAACCTGCTCGATCCAGTAACAAAAGTTTTTTTTCATCTTCGCCTTTTTTCTTCGCAATGACGATTATAAGACAGTCACCTTCTTCGTCAACTGGCCAGTTGAAACATTTATCCTGGACGAGATCTGACCCCGTGCATCTTTTTTTTTTGAATTTTGTTGTGATGCATCTCATAAAAGTTTTTTTTTCTCGAAAACTGTCAATTGTTCAATCATGGTTTCTTGCGTCTTGCTCGTCTCGACTTGCTCATGGAGCCACTCACACATGCGCGACAACATTTGTTGTTTATAGTTGGCCGATTTACGTTGGAGTACGCCGAATAAAGTTAATAAAAATCAGTCCATTTAATTTAATTAAATTGAAATATATCTTAACATTTTTGCGTCCATCTCCATTTGAATACTGACAGGGTCTGGCCACACCACTGCACACAACTAGCAACTGTGGCAACAATAAAACATGTAACTAAATATACGTGTATTATACATCTTAACTTTACATGAATCACATTTGGATCTCACCCTACCCAGTCCAAGACAATCCCTTATTATTTAAAAGCTTTGCCTTAACAGCCTGCAATTCTTTAATCCTAAGTTTGGTAGCATTGAGTCTTTCGACCAAATCGTCACACATGGGCCGAGAGACCTTTGAGACTATATGTACAAGGGCTAGAGTTTTAAATGCATCATTATGCAGCTTAGCGATTGGATCGTTGTGATCGTTTTCCTCATGGTTTTTCTCGTGGCTCTCAACTTCTTCTTGTATCAGGATTTTTGGAAGATTTCCAATGTCTATCCGAAGAAAAAGAAGAATATATTATATTATGACACTGGTGAAACTTACTCTCCAAATTGTACTTCTGAAAGGGCGACTTTTCAAAAAACAACGGAATATCCCTCCGTTCCAAATCATCATTAACTGAAGTTTTTGTTTGGAAGCAGGTCAGTTGAAGCTGATTAGTGTTGGTTCTGGCGTCAGTTTGATAAACCGAAAAAATCAGTCCGACAAACAGTTTGTCCATCATCTGGTAGGTTGCCTGAGTTCTGATATCTTCAAGTACAAAAGTGAGTTGATTGATAGATGAGACGTGATTTTGTACTTACCAACATGACTGGGCCAAACGGTAATATGTGGATGGGAGTGGTACCATCCAACCACTCTCATTCTTTTGTTGAGATTTGTCGAAAGTTGTTCGGCATAGAGAGATGCTTCGCACAATTGTTCCGGAGATATTTCCACTCGGTCTGGCCTTTTGTCGCTTCTGTGCAGGATTTTGCATGCTGAGATGTTTGAGATGCATTGGTCTTCGTCAATCTGGAAATATGAGTAGAAAATGAGTAGTCCAAAGTCTAAAGAACATAAAACGTTTACATTTTTTTACATTGAATAGCTAATTTTCCTGATGCCATTTATCAGTTTTTTGAACAAAATTACTTTTTATCCATCAAACTGATACAATGTCAAGTATCAAGAATTAAGTATCGAAGATTAAAACAATTATTGACATAGTTGCATATCAACCAACATATTATACATGCAGCGCCTCAAGTGACTGGAGTGTAGACTCAAAATACCAATTGAATAACGTGGCCTTCTATTTTTCTTTTTTCTTATGTCTTTGACGCTTACCAATGTGTCAGACCAAAGTAATATCATAATGCAAATCCACGGCATTCCTACCAAAAGATACTCTTGGTTGCCTTGGCTTACACTGCCAAAGTCTCAACTTGATATCTCAATAACCAAGTGCTCTGTGTTATCTTTAATCAATAGTTACAAACGCTCAATTTTTAGAAACAGTCAAATAACTTTTGAACAGTTGAAGCGAATTGCAAAAACTGAACGGATTTGAGATGCCCGCAAAAGTGCAAACTCAAATAGTTGCTTAAAGATAAACAGGGGTTGCCATTCAAAAAAACTATGTTGATGCCTGCTCTGCAAAAATGATACACCCTGTATATTGAAAAACATTCTCACAAACTGCACTGGGGCATCCTTTATTTAAAACCGTTTTCCTTATTTCGTTATATAACGGTTTAGGCGTAATTTAGCGTTTCCGTTCCAATGACTCACCTTGTATAGATGATGCTAATGCTTATGTTTTACTTTACTGTTGTAGTAAGAGTTAGAAAACTTGAAGCCATCGTTTTTGTTATTCAATTCTGTAGCCTGGATCAAATAATCAAAAATTTAAAAACCTCGTAAACAACTCATAGCTTTCTGAAGATGATTTCATTATATCGAGCAATACTTGATGAACCAATAATAAAAATGTTGGTTAAACATTATTGTGATTACATCATCTTCAAATGGTGTTTTCAATTTTCAAAATCAGTTTCTGACGAATGATATGCCCTTAACTGAACAGTTTTCTGACCATTTGTTCCACTGTATCACGCCCCACTCTCGAATTTTTCTAGTGTTTTCCTTTGTTTCACCCTTGATGAGCTTTCTACAACTAATAATATAAGGAGAAATTAAAGGCCGAAGAGAAATGGACAGAGAGAAGCAGACCCTAGTGCATACGGCAAAAAATAGAGCGGATATGATATGGAAAATCTGATCGCAAACATCCATTAGTGGATATGCATCCGAAGATGAAGAAGAGCTTTCCTTTTTCCCCTCATTTCAATCCCTTCGTCTTTAAGATTATGCTGCAAAAAGTTATTGTCACTCAAATTCGTGGATGTTATTAGTGATGTAAAAAAACGGTTTTTTTCAAATTTGAAATTTTGAATTTTGGTGAAAAAAAACAAGTCATTGTTTTTTTTTCAAATTATAGAAGGACAACATAACAATCAAGAATGGGTTGTTTTTTTCAATTTTTTATAAAAAAAAATAAACAAGCAATAATTATGACGACAAGTGTCGACATCTAGAGTACGACTCAACACTAGCCAATGCCCGAAGAGTGCAAAAGACGTAGTTACACTCATGGTCAGATGAATTGCACATTCCCAAAATTTGAGGGAACTTTGATCCGCCATCAGTTATGAAAGAAATATTGGTACGTTCAAAAACTCAATCGAATCATCAGTTCAGGTTCCGGCGTATTTTTTTCAACACGTGTAACATTTTTAAAATAAAGGTTGAAAAAGAAACTTTTGTATGTGTGATTTTTGATAAAAATGGCTAGCAGCCCTAGCACCATTTGAAAGGGGCAAAATTTATTCACTCCTTGAAAATGAAAATGTCAGTAATGTCACAATAATTGATCAAATCCTAGTAGGTATACGTATAGCTATAAAATTTTAAACTTGGCAAAAATTACCCAGCTTTAAAGAAATTAGGATTGTTTAGTAACAGTTTGCTTAAATACTGTTAACGGTCATAATCTGGAATTATTATAT
Source organism: Orchestes rusci (assembly GCA_958502075.1). Lineage (NCBI taxonomy): Eukaryota > Metazoa > Arthropoda > Insecta > Coleoptera > Curculionidae > Orchestes > Orchestes rusci. The sequence goes on along the minus strand of OY293306.1, from coordinate 28,899,814 downwards.
CCGGTAAGGTGCCAGCTCGGGTGCCAGTAAGTAGCTCAATAAAGTTTTATTTAAATAAGTCAATTTTTCAGTTAATAATTATCGAGATAATTATATTGTATCAAACGTAAAAATAAATTCCTAAATGGACAAACCTTGGGACAAACATATTGGAAAAAAAATGGAATTTTTTAATGACTTGGAGTCCGGGGTGAGAATACAATTTTAAACAACTTTTTCCAGTAACTTTTCATATAAGGAAAATCAAGGGTGTATTCATCTTATCTGCGACACATTGTATAAACATTACATGATAATCCAGATGATAATATAGGCATTCCCTCGGGCATCCCGTTTCCTTACCGGTTTTGCCTTGATGATGTACTCGAACTATTCCGATTTTAAATAGGGCTTAAAATGTCTGTTTATAGATTACAATTAAGGATCATCCTGATACTTACTTTCATCTTTAACTAACATTCAAACAAGAATGGAGACTGATACGGAACTGTATAGAATCAAAATATCGAGCAAAATATATTGTGTTATAGGAGCCTTTTGATAAGATTCATAAGAATAACCTCCTCTATCACATTTTGGAGTGTAAATCACAAGGTAAATCATGACTTATGGGAGACACGGTGAGACACCCTGTATAATCAAGTCACGAATTTAGTCATAATTAAGTACCCATGTCCTGTTTTCACTAAAATATTTCGTAATAAACAAAGACGTAAGATCATTTTATCAAAAATTGAACATTACAACCAAATAAGAAAAAGCTATTGTTTTAAATGGTACCTACTTACATCTCCTATGAGTATTCCCATGATTTCCTGTTTTTCTGTAGTAAGGGCATGTTGAATGCAAACTGCAAACACATCCGTTGAAAGCATCACTTTGCTTAGATGTTTTTCTGGTACCATTTTTGTTGCAAACTTTGGAGAAATAACAAGAAATATAATGAATGAAAATTCCTTAGTAATCAAAAAAACCAAAACAAAGATAAAGATATAATTAAGGTTAGGTTGGCATTCTTCTTTAAATTGAATGCATTGATTGATGACACCATGTCATTAATCTAGCCTAGTTTACACCGACAACTTGGTCCGCGGACCAAGTACTAAATTCGAACTATATCAGAACCAAATATTTGGTTCGAAAGGTGTAAACAGTTGCGAACTAAGCTGGTCCGCTCTTGGTTCGGTACTTGCCAGCAGGTGTACCGAACTAAATTTGATTCGATCTGGATCAAAATTATGAGGTTATGTTGATTGTTATTATTGTGAATTGTGTTGGTTCTGAGTTTCTCAAGGCAATCTGAGCGTACTCACTTATGTTATTTTTGATTACAAATTGTGTTGATAAATAATTTCGACTTGTTTTTGACGTTTGACGAATTGCGCGCGTACTCATTTAGTTCACGCGTTGCAAGGCTGTGTAAACGAACGAGAAGCAAGCATTGGTCCTACTGTACTATCCCCACCCACTTGGTCCTATCGGACCGAACTAAACGAGCTTTCGGTGTAAACTAGGCTAATGATTGAATGACTGAATGTAGACTTTATTCTTGATTCCGATTCCGACAGTAGAAATGACAGGAGTCAAACGAGCACAGCGTTGCCAAGAAAAGAGTAATTGAGCATGGGAAGGGAAGGGAAATATTCCAAAACATTGATGAAAATCTTGCGGTGATTCCTGTCCTGAGGTTTTTTCAGGAAGAAAAGGTACATAAATATTTTTCGTGAAAATCTCCTTGAAAAATGATGTTGTTTTCTGTTTTTACCCCTAACCACTTCATAGGTGTGTTGTGTAACGGAGATTCACCAAAGGCGTTAGTGCGTTTAGTGAAGATTTTCTAACCTAAAAAATTAACAAACAAAAACAAAAATTTGAATATTAAAGTTAATAAAGTCTATATATTCCAATAAGTTCGGTCACTCCTTTGATCCGTCTGAAAATACCGCGGCATTCTTTGCGAGGTGTCGTAAACCATAAGCTTCGACCATACACGCTTTATGGTCGAAGACCATGAGCAACACCCTCTTTTAGCTAGCCATTTGGTAGTTTACGAGGTGCGGATACGCGGACGGTGAATCTATTTAGCAAAGCGTAGTTGTTGATACATATACATACAAGTGATCCGATCAGAATTATTATTTCTGGATAATATTGTGATTATGACTGCGGCATTTTTATTGACAGTGGATTTGGATTTAGGGTAGCTTGCTCTACCAGATGAGCCACTGCAGCTTGGCTTGGGATCATTATCAGTGTTGCGAATTCCAAATCTAAGCAGGAAAGGAAACTAAATTAGAATAAATAAAATAACTACATAACCAGTTTCGCATCTTTTTGCATCTTGAGTGGATGAAAAGAATTCATAATATGTTTGATTGGAGTCTACAGGCTGTTTTTAATAATTGCGTACATAAAATTTGAGGGTGAATCTCATTACAAAAATTCCAAATAAACATGGGTCCGGAAGTGTATCGTTTTAAGATAAAGGGTGTTGAACTTTAAAAAAAATCAATTGTACGCCACTGACGTCATTGTAATTTTATTTTTTTTTTCAATGAAGCAACTGAAAATAAAACTTTTCTGGCTCTTAGGTATCTGGCTTGGTGTGTCATGTTTTTAAATACCTTACCCGTATAAAAAAGAAATAGAAATATCTTGCGCCGTATGAAAGATTTTTTTTCGAAAACTTGACTAGATACGGAAAAAATCCAAGAGGCAAAAAAGATGTATTTTCGGTTGTTTTATCCTAAGAAAAAACAGAAATCACAACAAAGTTCGTGACGTACATTTATTTAACAAAATTATTCGGTAGGATGCCCCTCGGGACGGTACTGGTCTTTATAATTTTTACCTAGCTAGACCTAAACAAGGCTCTTATCACTAAAAATAAGTCTGCCAAATTTCTGAAAAATCGGTTGAAGGATACCTATTTGTGACATTTGTAAAAAACTTTTTTTTTCTAAGCTTAACACCCTGTACGTATCTCAAAAACAATAAACAATGCACTTCCGGATCACTGTTTATAGAGACTTTTTTTCATGAAGTAACCTCAGGAATACGCCCTTGAATTTAATGTTTATCGTATAAAGTGGGATTTATTACCTCGCCGTTTGCCGTTACCGCTGACGTTTGACGTTCGATATAAACATATGGACGCGCCTGCATACATTAATTTATATCATGCCGTCTGCCGTTGGCGCACCGCTAGAGATCGTTCATCTCCATATTTTGCCGTCCACCGTTTGTAGCTAAAGCCATAGGAAAATGGCTCAATAGGTTTTTGTTCCCATGATTCATATATTTATCATAAAATTAAGATTTGTACTATACTCGGGTCAGTCGCCAAATCTCACTTAACTAAAACAAATTAACTTCGAAGTGAGTAAAAAAAATTGAAAATCTTCGACGACAATCATCGACGGTATAAAAGTTTATAAATGAATTGGACGACGGCAACGTTAGCGGCACCGGCGAACGTCAACCGTAACGGCGGACGGCAAGTTTATAAATCAACCTTAACTGTATACCTACATTCACTTCCACTATTTTCATCACCCATTTTAATTTATTTGGTAAGATCCACATTGAATCTTCACAACATTTTTTTTTGTTTATCTTCATTATATAGCCCAGGTTAAGACATGGTACTTTTACGAAATACACGAAGTAAGCTTCCCAACATATTCTACACTACGATACACACTACTTGTCTTGATACACCTCCTCTTGACCTGGGGTAGCGAGTGTATCCTGATATAATACACACTACACTGTTTCCACCAACAGCATAATAAATGCTGTGGTGTGGAAGTGTAGATTCGTGTGCACTAGTGAAGGATAACAAATACACCTATATTAATGCTATATTATAGGTGTGTTTGTCATTTCGCTGTAGGATAGTGTATGCAGATTCATTTTGTGATTTATGGCTACCAGTGTGAAGGAAATTCACCAAACGTGTTAGAACGTTTAGTAATGACATTCTATCCTTAAAAAAGACAAAAACTCCACAAACAAAGCCACACTGAGTGTTGCAGTGTAGAAAAGTGTAAACTCGTGTGCACTAGTGGAGCATAACAAACACTCCTATGATGACTAACGTAGACTACGATTCCACAAAACAGTGTACGATTCATCTAAGAACTTCACACCGACGATATCTTCTTCTCTCAGGGTATATGAGATCCCCACGCAGCCTGAGCGAGGGAGACATCGGCGGTGTATAGTTCTCAGTTGAATCGTACTCTACCTCACACCTTGGACAATTTTGTTGAAATTTTGAACCTAGAATCTGATTTTGCGTCAAAGGTTTATGCCGTTATCCAAATTTACATATTTTCGTCTCGGTGGATCCGAAAATGGTTTCGGAAATCTGTCTTCAGGGTGCCCTATCGATTTGAACTTCAGGTATATGAGGTATATATACGCATTTGATAGTGAAAAAAAAACATAAAAAATGATTGTCTTCACACTCAACCCCTTCAGTATTATGAGATAAAAACCTTCTTCAGCAGAGTCCCGATCCATATCAATGTTTGGGAAACACCCTGTATTTCACAAACATCTTTTAATTTTTGCATAGATTTAGTAGGTAGTTAAATGATACAATTTTGCAGCTGGACGCCTCTGTTCCTCCTTGTTTCATGTTCTTGTTTGTTATTAAGTATATGATACAGCTTCTTCTAAATAAATATTATTACGTTCTGGTTAGGCAGGATTTACATTGTGGAACTCTGTTTCAACTCACCAAAGTACATAAATGAAATTTTTATCAGATGACATTTTTTGCTTCCGAGAACAATAATTAATAATTAGTGGCAACGTGGCAACCCCGCAGAAGTCTGTATAATATCGATATCGATATGATTCCACCACTCCACCGATGTCGACAAATAGTTGTTTATCAAATCATAACCTAAAAATTTTGATTGTTTGGGTTTGGGAGTTTGGGTGTGCCTCTGAAACGGTCTTATTAATTTATTTCAATTAATTTCTCTAGTATTGTTTATTAAAAATATAAGCAAACATGTGGCGGTTAACAGCCTGCTGGTCTCCATGCATTTGGAATGACAATTTGAAAACAGCATCTAAAGCTATAAGTTTCTACTCAATAGCTTTGAGTGTGGTTCTGATTACTTTTATTATTTTTAATATGACTGGTGGTGATTCAACCCAACTGTATAATCCCTTGTTTGAAGCTGATATCAGATATTGTAAGTATATTTTTGAATACATAAATTAAGCTAGTAAGTGTAGTCTCGTTTACTCAAACAACGGTGTAGTGAACAATAAAACACAAACTCCAGGTCGGGGTCCAGTTAAATCACAAGGCAGACTCTTCTAGTTTGTTTTGATGCTAATCAACGAGATCATCGAGGAGATCATCAACTTGAAGCCACTGACCTCTAAAATAAAGCTCAGGGCTTGAAGCTGAATCTACCTTTTATGAAATTTTGAAACCTCCTCCCAACATAATTTTCAACTCTGTAGTTGAAGGACAACTACGCACTTAGTATTAGGGATTATGGTTCTTGTAAACATTAGGCCTCCACGTATTTTTCACTTTTCAAAGGCGAATTTGGAAAATTATTCTTCGTTTAACTATTCTAAAGAGAAAAAATGCTGGATGAATCACTTTTTTTTATAGAAAAAACACTATTTTAGGCTCATTGTTTCATAGGAACATTTTCCAAAAATCTCGATTATTTCCAGTTGTGGGTCATTGAAATGGACAATTTCTGTTGTTCTCATGTACTACAGTTCCTCACGTAAACACTAAAGAAGTTAAAACATATAGTTGAGCAGGAAAAATAAGTTTTAAAAATTTGATTCACAGAACATCCTGGCGAAGTCGATATTATCAATAACTCAATAACTGTCAAGATTGTCAAAACACTACTCACTAAAATAACGAACGAGAGTGAAAAATACGCGCGGTGTTGCCAAGTTTTCCTTTTTCATTTATTTTGCTTTTTCGTTTCGGCGCCATTTTATTGACGGTCGGCTTGAGAATCGCGAATGCTACCAAGGGGAGTGTGCGCATTAGATTGTGATTTTTTTTATGCACATAGCGACGCATCCGTTTGATGTTGTAGATTCGCGGGTTTCATTTGCTGACATTTTGTTGTGTTTTTGAAGAAATCATTCAGTTTTAGTGGCCGGTTCAAAATAGATGCTGTGGGAAATGTTTTCTATCTGATGACCTTCTTGTCTGTAGTGAATGAAGTTTTGCTCGGATGTTTGCAGGACTGTGGTTTGTTGCGTCGGAGATTGAGATGTCCCGAAGTTCGGTGTCGTCGGCAATGTACTTTCCAGAGAAGGGAAACTTCATTAATGGGGTTTATATTCAGATGTCCATCATGCCGCCATATCTAAAATATCGTTTAAAAAGTAACGCTCCTGCCCGAGTAAAAACGTACCCTCCTGCCCAGCGTAGCCGGTGGATGTTCTCTTATATATCGTTTGAAAAGTAACGTACCTGCCCATATGGCTGCACCTGCTCGAGTAAAAACGTACCCTCCTGCCCAGCGTAGCCGGTGGATGTTCTCTTATATATCGTTTGAAAAGTAACGTACCTGCCCATATGGCTGCACCTGCTCGAGTAAAAACGTACGCTCCTGCCCAGCGTAGCCGGTGGATATTCTCTTGAATATCGTTTAAAAAGTAACGCTCCTGCCCATATGGTTGTTTTTATTATGTTTGTCATAGTATATTAAAATAAACAGACAAAAACCATTGCATTCATTGTTTTTAAGAAGTTTGGTTAAGTTTGGCAACATGGCCTGTTTGTTCTATAATATGTAGCTTGTATGGATTGTGACAATGTGACAAAGCTGTCATTTAAGGTTTTTTTCACGTGAATACTGAATCCTGATAAAATTTTAATTTGTTATGGGATTATTTTTTTTTGTTAAAAGCTGTTCATCCAGCATTTTGTTTAGTTGAAATTGTTCTATAAACCCAAAACTTTGCTCAAAAATTGAAAAAAATCATTAATGTGTGGTTGACTAATCTTTACAAGACCCGGGATTATATTGTCTGAAGTTTTTGACGATGATGATGATTTCTTATCTACAAGTTAAGATTCTGAAGACAGCTTAACCGTAATAATTTTGAATGCACGTGGCCGCAAAAGAAGCGAACTGTATAAAGACAGTTTTTTTGAAACTCTAGTGCTTGGTGCCTGCCTACACGGATATTGAATTAAAAAGGCATTTCCCGAGGCATTTCCACTTTGGCAGAGATTTATTCAACGAATTATCTTGATATCAACAATTTAGTTAATAGGTACTCTATCAACAGTTGGGTTGAATTTAGGCTAGTGCTCTACCAGATAAGCCACTGCAGCTTGGGATGGGATCATTATCTCAAATCAAAGCTCACAAGTTTCGCATCTTTTGGCATCTTGAGTGGATAAAAACATTTCATATGTTTGATCGGAGTCTATAGGATCGTATAACTCGAGGTATACATTCACTTTCACTATTTTCATCACCCATTTTAATTTATTTGGTAAGATCCACACTGATTCTTCACTTCAAATTTTCCTTTTTGATTTGTTTATCTTCATTATTCGTTAGGTTAAGACATGGTTTGTTTACATAATACACGAAATAAGCTCCCCACCCTATTCTACACTACGCTACACTTGTCACACCTCCTCTTGACCTTGGGTAGCGAGTACAGTAATGGGCTACCTACCCTGATATAACAAACACTCCACACTGTTTGCACTAATAGCATAACAAACGCTGCAGGGTAGAAAAGTGTATAGTTTCCTGTGCACTAGTGGAGCATAACAAACACACCTATTATCCACTCATTTTGGTTTCGAGACGCCCTCTATACTTATTATACAGGGTGTTTCAAGAAGAATGGGACATACGGTATTAGCAAATTCCTCACACAAAAATATCGCGATCGCCCCGAACTTGTCTGTTCCGAAAGTAGATATAAGGTGAGTTCGAGTTAACACAATTTTCGTGCCCGGAGTGTTTGCAGCGTAAACTCAACTATCAAGTTATATTCCCTGTTATATTCATAAAATTTGGAGAATGGGGGTTGTTTGACATGCATAATTAATTCATTATCGTCACTTGCATCTCGCCGATTGGCTAAAAGTGAGGTGACTGACAGACCAAACTGGAATGGTCTCATCATACCATACTCCATGAAAACGCTTATGGTAATTTCGACATTCCCTTTGGCGTTTTGATGGAGTATGGTATCATGAGACCATTCAAGTTTGGTCTATCATCAACGTCACTTTCAGCCAATCGGCTAGCTGCAAGTGACGTTAATGGCAGACCAAACTGGAATGGTCTCATGATACCATACTTCATGAAAACCCTACCATGAATGCTCAATGGTCGCGTTCATAAGACGGAACAGTTACCGCTCATATACCTATTAAAATTACCGCTACGGTCCGAGAGCGCTTTTTGACAACCGACAGTTGGCTATTGAGTCCTCGGTTGAATCTTATGAGACTGCTACTAAAGTAGTGCTTCATTCATAAGAAAGAGCGAGCAATGTTTCTTGATTCAAAAAAATGTGTTCTTATTCATTTTTTTCACAAAAAAAGTCTTTTTTTTTTCTTTTTATAAACGGTACGAGATAAGGCGTCGCTTAAATGGAAAAAAAGTTGCGTATTTGTATGCTCAAAAATATTATACCTTGGTTTTATTTTGAATCGATACCGTAATGTTGATACTGGGTGAAAAAGAAAAATGTCCATTTTTGAAAAACCACAATATTCTGCTTATTATAGAAGCTAACATTTCCATATATTCAGGATATGGGTAAGAGGATACGACGATCCTTAAAAGGGCATACAAAAAATTGTAGGCCTACTATGTTGCGTCCGGCTGAGGTCAACTTTTGTTTTTCTTATGGAGGCCATATTGAATTTTTCCATTTTCAAAATCCGCATTAAAAATGATTCTTAAAAATATGACTTTCATAAAAAAAACAGACTTGACTTTTGCTGGACGCAAGATAGTAGGCAGACAATTTTTTTGACGACGTTTTTAGAATCGTCGTATCCTCTTACCCATATCCTGAAAATTTGGAAATGTTAGCTTTCATAATAAGCCAAATATTGTGGTTTTTTGAAAATTTACCTTTTCTTTTTTCATCCTGTATATACATTACGGTATCCATTCAAATTAAAACAAAGATGTAATATTTTTGGGCATACAAATACGCTACTTTTCTTCCATTTAAGCAACGTCGTATCTCTTACCGTTTCCATTATTCCCATATGGTGCCATGTATGTACAGGGTCATTCCGTATACAGTGTGTCCAGAATAAAATGATGTACGTGGGGATATCGGAAACTACAGGAGATACAGTATCGGTTAAATGGAAGAAAAGTTGCGTATTTGCGTGCCCAAGAATAATCTCACTTTGGTTTGTTTTGATTCGATACCGTAATGGAGATACAGGGTGAAAAAGAAAAATGGCCATTTTTTAAATAGCACAATATTTCGGTTATTATAAAAGATGAGGTATTGAAAATTTCTGGATCTGGGTAAGAAGATACGGTGATTTTGAAAATTGTGTCGAAAAAATTGTAGGCCCACTATGTTGCTTCCGGCCGAAGTCAACTTTTGTTTTTCTTATGGGCGCCATATTGGTTTTTCTAATTTCCAAAATCCTTATCAAAAATGCTTTCCAACCATGTATAACACATTGATATTTGGTTAAGCTGAACCCTCAAAAAAACATATTAAAGATTTAAGGTAGGTAGGCTGATATTCACGCATTTATTTTTGATAACCTTGATGGTAACGTACTCTTTGATGAGAGACAATAAACGAATCAATCACATTTTTGACAAGAAAACTTCTATAATCAACATTAGATTAAATCTATTTATTTTATTTTCAAGTTGCAAAAATGCCATTTTTAAAACGCGATATCTCGATAACGGTTGAATTTAGGAACATTAGTTCTATCACAATTTTTTTCCAAATTGAAAAAAGAATTGAAATATCAATTAATATACAGGGGGTTTCATTTAAAAAAATCATACTTTTTCGTGCCATACTTTTGTGACGCACCCTGTATGTTTCCAAATATTTTCAGAATGTGCGCTATCTACACCCCTAACCTGTGACGCATACTGATATTGATATTTTTCATATCCTATATGATAAAACCTACTTTACTCTATCGTTGGGACACCCTGTACTGAAAATATTGAATAATAACCTGACGCACTTGTTGGACATGCAGTCACAAAACAACCATAGAGCGCCACGCATTTCTTGAAACTCAAAAGAGTCAAAGATAAATCCTGGAAGAGTGATACTGATAACAGATAAAATTTGGAGTACCAATATTCAGTATTATTAATTCAGAGAGGCTTTCTTTATTGTGTTCTAGGTAGGATGATATGATGTAATGTTCGTTGAACTTCCATCATTGAAACTTTGATCTTTCCTGGATCAAAGTACCCGCTATGCAGTATAAGATATCAAAAAGTGCGTAGAAATGATAGATATGACATTTTTGATTATTTTTTGTTCAAATTAACATCCTTTACAAAAATAAAAAATATTTTGATCTTGAAAACGAAAAGTCAAGACCTGCTCAACGAAAAATTGAAGTAGAAATACCTACATGGCTTTTTTGAATTGCCTAAAAAATGACCACTAAAGTCTGAAGATGGTGTTTTGCAGCAAACCTCTCAAAAAACAAGTATTATTAGTTTTTTGAATCCGCTTCTATCGTGAAGGTCTACAATGCAAAAATTATGACTTCACTGAACATTGTATATTCATCATTCCATATCTATGACTATATACCCCATGCTAAAAAAATATTGAAATGTCATGATATACTTATTCCATTTTTATTCTGGAAAATTCTTGAGTTAACGTTAACGAAATCAATTAAAGTTTACATCACTTAACAAAATTGATCTTGCTCGGTTGTCTACTTCGCGCAAAACCTAGGTGCTTGGAGTTTTATATCACCTTCAACTTCAGCTGAGTATAATAATATCTGTTATCAAAATATAATTTTATTTATACTCACTATTACCACAGCAGTCATTGAAAAATATAATTATTCTGCTTTGTGACACTAAATATTGGAAGACATCTATTAAAAATTTCGAGACCGAGACTAAACGAGACAAGACCGAGACCGAGATCATCCATGGTCTTGATCTCGGTCTCGGTTTCAAGACCGAGACCAAGACCAAGACCATGATTCATTTTTCGAGACGAAGACCGAGACTACCTTAGTCTTGGTCTTGGTCGCGGTCCCGCGAACCCATATTTGATACCTTTCTGATGAGTCGTTCAGGAGATATTCAAGTTAAAATATGTTTAAAAATTAAAATTCACTTGCTTGTTGCTATGGAAAAAATGATAGAATCGTGATTATATGGATTAAATCAATAGAAATGGAGGTCAAATAACTTTATTTTCTAGATATTGCTCCAAATATTCACGAGCTAGTAAATTTCTGCAACTTCATAAATGGCAACAGAGACTTGAATACTAATTTATACTAATTTTTACACATATTTAAACTTAAATATCTAGTGAACGACTCATCAGAAAGGTACCATATATTCGAAATCAGGAAAATAAGCTTTTCATAATATATGATAATATACAGGTGGTTCCATTGAAAAAAATGCCACTTTTGTAAAAATATTGAGATTCCGATAGTCTTTTGTTTTTTTTTTATAGGATTTTTGAAAAGTTCAGATGAATATCTAAGACTCTCATATTGACAAAATAATCATATCTTCATTGATAACGCCGCTAGCATATCAGCATATCGGTCAATATACGGAATGAACCTGTACATCATTGTATTCTGGACACGCTGTATATCGTATCGGATTTTAACTGTTTACCAAAAATGAAGGTTGGTTTGCGTGAAATAGTCTATATCTATGGTTAGAGATAGATATACAGGGTGTCCGGGAAAATGTGGGAGATCTCTCGGATTCAGATAGAACATTAAAAAATAAGATGACAAGTTCCCATAAATTTTTTTCCTAGCGGCCCTCCCTACGGAGATACGGCCCCCTAAAGGACCCCACTGGAAATCGGTTTTTCTTGAATAACTTTTAAACGACTCAATATAATTCAATGAAAATTTAATATGATAAACAGTAGTAAGGACCTCTCAAAATACTTCCCCTAAAACATAATTAGCTTGTTTTGTTTACCAGGGACGGACTAGATTGTACATTTTAACGCTGAAATTTTTAACACCCTGTATGATAAGGAGATTTCGAGGTTTTGTTTAATAAAAATTGTTTTTTCTCGAAAATGGTTCATTTTATCGACAATGAACAAAAGTACCTTTTCTTTAGCTTAATGTTCAAGGTATCCAAATTTATTTTTTTTAACTCCTTATCATACAGGGTGTTAAAAATTTGAGCGTTAAAATGTACAATCTAGTCCGTCCCTGGTAAACTAAACAAGCTAATTATGTTTTAAGGGAAGTATTTTGAGAGGTCCTTACTACTGTTTATCATATTAAACTTTCATTGAATTATTTTGAGTCGTTTAAAAGTTATTCAAGAAAAACCGATTTCCAGTGAGGTCCTTTAGGGGGCCGTATCTCCGTAGGGAGGGCCGCTAGGAAAAAAATTTATGGGAACTTGTCATCTTATTTTTTAATGTTCTATCTGAATCCGAGAGATCTCCTACATTTTCCCGGACACCCTGTATAGTTTAGAAAATATTCGCTATTTAATCCTTTTTATGCAAAAAAATACCTTTTGTGCAAATTTAATGAAGAAAAATATTATATATATTTTCTAAAAAACTTCAAGACAATATTCTCATGGTTAGGGGAAGAGATTCAAATTCTCAACAGAAGTCCTTAAGTTAGAGATGCCCTAAGAAAACTGGAAATCATACAAGTTAAGTTGTATATCGCCATTGTATGGAGGACCTGTAGGACATTTTCTATAATTCCTTGTTGATGATTGCGTTTTATCATTGTTATATGTATGTATTTGTTTGGTTTAGTTTGGGTTAGTTGGGTTGTTTGGTTGTTTTCATAAATAAGTACTCATTTTTTCCTCATTGAATTTGCGCAAAAATGTTTTTTTGCATAAAAAATGTTTAAATAGCGAATATTATCTGAAAGTTCACAGATAGGTATAGGCTATTTTATACAAATTTACCTTTATTTGTAGTGAACAATCAAAATCCGTAACAATATAGGTACGTGGTCTTCTATTTAACATTTCCGACTTATTGGTGATTTCATATGTCCCGATTTGGTTGAACTTCAGCCATTCTAGCCTACTGGATCATAAATTATAGTATTGTCTGTAGAAAAAAATGACAGAGTCACGAAATACCATGAACTTATATTTTATTTCACTACTTAAAATATATGCGTTTATTGCAAAAATAAAATAAAATCGTTATTACATCCCAAATTATTGAAGATACATATAGAACATCCTATAGAAAGTTACCTTTATTTTTTATGTAGAAGCTATTTCCGAAATAATATACAGGGTGTTCCATTTAATCTTGAAATGTTGGGTCCAGCCCAAGGAAAACTGAGCAACCTGTATTTGTCAAAAATATATAACAATAAAGCTCCTTTGAAAACAATAAGACTTTATATTTAACTTTTTTTCGTGAATCTCATTTCTCCAAGATAAGGAAGTAGAGGATCTAATATTGGACAACCTGTACATATAGATATTTGACTTTTGTAAAAAATACACAAAACAAGATACTTGTTTCTTGTACAACTATCTTCTCTTCCTCCAACATTGGCTAATTGCTAATTGGACGGTGTTATGCAACAACCGTTTAAGCCACACATTTTTAGAAATGCATGTTTTTGTTGAAAAACGTTCAATATAAGCTGAAGAACGGCAAGCAAAAATCATTTAACCAACATTCAGAGATTTACGCCATCTATAAACATTTATACTAAGCCACAAACTCGCTATTCTCCCACCAAAGATTTGCTAAAATGATCTATCCCACATTATGTGGAATAGATCATTGTTGCGAATCTCTGAAACAGATGATACAGAAATTATTATTTTCGTTTGTGTTCACTTTGGACCGGCTACTCTTTCTATATTTGAGGAGATATTTCAAAATGAATGAAACTCTTTCATTGCCACTTTTTCTCCTTTACAAGATAGCGTTATTAAATTGAAGAACCGACGTTTCGTCTATTAGCAGCCATCATCAACTTTTATTTTTTAAATACGGCCCTGGATTTTTTATAACGGATTTTAAGAGCCCTTTTATGTTATTTAACCAACGATGTATCGCAATTATTCAAAAAAATTATATTAATGGATTTCTCCATAAGAACTCATGTGTTAGAGAGAGACAAAAAATACATTTTTAATAGGATTAAAAATAAACACATTTTTTTAATAAGTGCGATACATCGTTGGTTTAGGAACAAAATAGGCTCTTAAAATCCGTTATAAAAAATCCAGGACCGTATTTAAACAAACAAAGTTGATGATGACTGCTCATAGACGACACGTCGGTTCTTCAATTCAATAACGCTATCTTGTAAAGGGCAAAAAGAGGCAACGAAAAAGTTCCATTCATTTTAAAATATCTCTTCAAATGTGGTCAGAAAAAAATGAAAACGATTTTGACAAATTTCGGCTTTTTTCGGATAATTTCGGACCTCAATCCAACCAACTTTGTATCTCTTATACGGTTTAGGAGATCCCCATGCATACACTCGAATTTGTAACAAAAGGCAGGAAAAGGACGAAAGCTCGATTCGAAACAAATAGATTCTCCTCTTCTGTGACCACAGGGATAGGAACTGTCAAAAGAAAAAGTTAAAGACTTGAAGAAAATCCATAAACTGATTCCGCAGGATGCAAAACCATTCTATGGTTTTCCCAGATCTTTTGAAGTTCAAGAATGTCAAGAAGATGTTGAAGGAATCGGATCCACTCTGGATTTTGAGATAGATGAAACCTACATGGAAGACGCTTAACCTCTAGAATTTATCTGATGTTTAACTTTAACAGAGATGTTGAATTATCTAAAATTTATTATTGCAAAATTTTATTGAGTTGCTTTATTGCTGAATGGCTTTCTTGGGATTCGCAGTTTTGCATAAAACGCCTAACCCTCTTCAACAAAGATTTTTTTTTATGAAGAATTTGATTTTTTTTGTTCATATCCAAATCTGTTGCTCTGTAATGCATTTTCTACCAAAAAACATGAATAAATAACCTACTTTTGGAAACCAGATTTTTTTTTATGTGTTCCATCTTTTGTGCTCTATATCTCGAAAAGTTATAATTGTGGTTTAACCACTTGTTGCATAATACCGTCCAATTAACACTTGTTTCGAGTATACCATCAATTTCCAAAAGACTGGAAACGATCCAAACTTTACACCCACCTGTTCCCAAAAAACTCACACTTTTTTTTTGCAATGTTTGCAAAACCGGTTGTAGTGCTATGTGGCTGTAGAAGAGTAGGGTTACTGATTTCTCCAGCCTGTCTCTGAAAATCTCGTCATTACAGTCCGTGAAGTGGGCCTACCGGGTAGCGTATTGGCATTCCTTACTACGCTACAGAGCATACATGAGCTGTATCGCAGTAAAGTATGGCTGGACTGACCGCACAATTTGTTCAGCCATTGTTTACTACGGTACAGACCAAATGCGCAACATGTAATGAATAGGTACATTTATGGTGGGAATGGATTTGTTCACTCAATTCATTAATTATTATCGTTTACTAGGTACGATATATAAAGAAAATTGATTACATACATATGTACATGAAAATTATCTATTATAAAGGTGAATCTTGAAAAATCCTACTATATCATATTAATGAGACGATGTGTGCGATGGCTTCACGGAGCCATTTTTAATTTCGCAAATAAGAACTAAAAAATGTTCCAACAACAATAATCTTCGTCTACACAGGGTGTTACTCAATGAAAGGCCGTAATTCCAAAGACAACGCATTCCTGAACAAAATTCAAGTAGAAAAGCAGAAAAGGTCTTATAGGCTAACATACCGTCATTAATTGTGTCTTGAAAAAGAATATTCTGGTTTTCGAGATACAGGTTTAGAAAAAATCGGATTTATTATCAGTAAATCGAGTCATCTTCGCTCGTCGCTATATTTGTTGACATGGACATGATATTTTTGACTTTTCTTCACGCCCTATGATTTTTCATGTGGTCAAAAAGTAGACCTCCAACACACTGTATCTTGAAAATCAGACTATTTAGGACACATGATTATCTGAAATTGGTTCAAAAATGCGTCTCTGTAACTATGGCCTATCATTGAATAAAACCCTGTATAGGCTTATTAGAAGCACACCATTCATGCGGATTTAATTTAATAGCGTGAAATTCAATGTTTAGGATTTAAATACCTACTTACATTATCATTATGCGTAAAAATAAAACTATGCTTTTCTCATCAGTACAATTCATTTTTACAGCGTACAGGGATAGTTTGAGTTGGTCTTATAAAGTCGACTCTATCTTCATTTCGTAAAATTCATGTGGCGGAAAAGTAACGTAGTTAGTACATAGTATTGAACAGCTGAGAATTTCGGTACACAATAATAACCCAATGAAATTTTTATGTGAAAAAAAAAACGGGAATGCTGATTTTCTTCAGAATTTGTCAGTAACTGCCTTCTGAGTGTAAAATTAGCAAAATCGAAGATTTTCCTCCTGCGGATTTTGAGCAAAAAGGGTGGTTATTTTGAAATGTGCTACAACAAAATAGCAATGGTTGGACGTATATTGTACAGGGTGTTCTCGTATATTTTGGCCCATTGCTACCTTCGTTAATAATAACCCTGGAGAGTGGTTCAAATTAGCATAATAATTGTAGTAATTTTTCTGAATTATCAGAATTTGTTATCAGAAAAAACAATTGAGTATGAGAAGTCAAAAAAATTCAGACTTCTTCATTTTTGAGGACACCCTGTATTTTATCCCATAGTTCGATAGAGAATTAATTTTTTTTTTATTTCAAATGCAAGTGTTGGGGTCTTTATCTCTAACGGTTATGAAGATTTTAACGTTTTTCTATACAAGGAATAATGATAATATAGATTGGACAGAAGGATGCCTAATTGGAAGAGACCTTCAGCCAACTATTCTATGTATAGAAAAACGTTGATATCCTTATAACCGTTAAAGATAACACCCCCAACTCTTATATATTTGAAATCAGGAAATCTCTATCGGAGTGAGTTCCACCTATTTACGTTGCTGAATGAAAATTAATTTCAATTTTTCAACCAATAGAAATATCAACCAGTTTTAGAATGATTAAAATTATGGATTTAGAATGCCATTTTTTCGAAAACGGTTAGATATAGGTATGGGGTATATTGCATAACATATACTCAGAATTCACGCAGAATTCAAATATGAAATAAAAAAATACATGTTTCCATTTGAAACAAAGAAAGTAATGGTCGTTACTTATTTTTGGATGACCCTGTATACATGAAACTGTCATTAAATAAATCGCATCCACATATAAAAACAACATGTTTTAACGTTTGCCAAAAAATTAAAACTCTGCATTCAAAATAACTGTACTCCATATTGTGCCACAATAGACCTACTAGTGATCGCGGTGGAATGGAGCCATGTGCGCTCACTCACAAATCGAAATAACGAAAAAATCACAAATCATATTTTAGCCGGTCACAGTATATGTAATTTTATCACGAACATCTTCAATCTGGCAAATCTACAGAACTAGACAACAATAACGAAATAACCCCAATTCCATGAACTGGGCTATCTTCAAAAATAATCAAGTGACAAAGTCCATGAGGAGAAGTTGCTTGTCCATTTATTATGAACCACTTTCATTATGGATCAATTGAGGGCAAACTAACTTTTTGAAATCACCCCAAATACGGCTCATGCAGCGGCCGCTAAGTCCGGAAATGATAAAATTAAAAAAAAAGCATGAGGTAAAGTTATGAACAGTTTTCTCATGTACGATTTCAGTATCATTATTTTGTTGTAGCACAATTCAAAAGAACCACCCCTATTGCACAAAAACCGCACGGGAAAAAATTCCGATTTTGCTAATTTTACACTCAGGAGACCGTCGTTGACAAACTTGAAAAACACATGCCCATTTCTTTTTCAATTAAAAATTTTATTGGACTATATTGTTTACCGAAATTCAAAACTGTCTAATATCACGTACCAACTACGTAACCTTTCCGTCACATGATCACACAATTTGACAAAATGAGGATATAGAGTCCACTTTTTAACACCCAAACTAACCCAAACTATGCCTGTAAATAAATTGTGTACTGTTGAGTATAGGATGGTATTATTTTCACTCATAATGATAATGTGAGTATTTCGATTCGAAACATTGAGTTCTACGCTATTAAATTCAATTCGCATGTTTTGGCGTGCTTCTAATGAGCCTACAAAGTTTTACTCAATGATAGACCATAGTTTAAAAGACGCATGGTCTGGTTTGGTTTTCGAGATAAAGTGTTGTTGGAGGGTTAGAAAAAAATCTACTTTTTGACCACATGAAAAATCATAGGCTGTCAAGAAAATTCAAAAACATTGTCCCCATAACAACAAATATAGCAACAAGCGAAAGTTACTCGATTCACTAATAATAAGTCCGATTTTTCTCTAAACCTGTATCTCGAAAAGCAGAATATTTATATTCAAGACACAATGACAATAGTTTTACCAATAAGACCTTTTCTACTTGAATTTAGTTCAGGAATGCGTCTTTAGAATTGCGGCCTATCATTGGGTAGCACCACAGAATGTGGCTCCGTGAAGCCATTATACACATCAGCACATCAAAATTATATATAGATTCACCTTTATAATATATAATTTTCATATACATATGTATGTAATTTATTTCCATTATACACACACCGGCAAAATTAGGGGAACGCACAAAATGTATACAAAGTTTGACATCAATTTTCTCTGGAACTCAATGCTCGATTTCAATATATTTTTTACTGAATTGTTGATCGTCACTTCAAGAATACATCTGACTAGTTTTCATTAAAAAATTATTCATTTTTATACCATATACAGGGGCGAAAAGAAATTAAAGATTTTTTGATGTTTTTTGAAACACTCTGTGGGGTGAACCGCTGACAGTTGAATATGGTGTTTGGCATCACATTGTAGCCTGATCTTTTATCAACATTTCCGTTTTTTATTTTCTGTGATATCTCAATTTTTAACGAACATACATTGTTTCTAAGAAAAGTCTGTCATCGAGTGGCCAGACTGAAATTTTCTGGGGATCATGAAAATTGAGGCAATTACACGTGGGCCAACGTGCTTTTCACAGATAAGAGCCGGTTTTGCATTAATTCGATTTTTTTTCCTGGATAACGTAGCAGTAAGAACCATGAATTGGCCTGCATGTTCCCCGGACCTTGATCCAATTGAACATATCTGGGAAAAATTAGGCCGACGACTACGTTCTAGACACGGACCTATATAAAAACTGGACTGCTAATGCATATGGCCGACCTTGCCAAAAATCACTGAGGCATGGGCGCCGCCATGATGGAACACATTGTGTTGGCATCTTTGATTTTTCAGTGCAGACAACTGATTAATTTTGTGGTTATGTTTATGTCACAGATTAGTAATATTAGTATCCGTGGTTATATATCGATTATCAATATTTTATTCATTTTTGGATTTGATTTGATTGATTTGGAGATTAATTCAAGTCAATAAGATTTTCAAGCGACTTTTTGGATTTGTGTTGTGACTTAGTGAAGTGTTTGACATTGATATTAAGTAGCTAGTACTAATAAAAAATAAAACTATGAGGTGTTTTGTGCTAAAATGTAACAATTCTAGATACATTTATTAGTGGAAGTGCTTGGTCGTACCACCTGTGAGTTTATTTCGTATTTTGGTAAGAGTAGGGCTCTTGGGGTCAGCTGGATTTTTCAACAATATGTGAACGTAGGTGCTTGAAATTTGGTGTAAAGTGTTCCTGAGTGATTTGGTATTTTTTTTTGGAAAAGAAATCATAGTAGTCAAAGTACACATACCTACTATAAAATAAAATATGAAACAAACGACAAAGCTGGAAATGAAATGACTTGCACAAACGTGGGTTAATACCTCGCGTAATTTTTAAAATGTCAATTTCAAATTAATTTATTCATGTTAATGTACAAAAAAAGTCACACAAGTCAAAAAATTAGATTAGAAACTTAGATCTCAAATGCCAGAAACTCATCTAAAGTGTAAAAAGCATTTTTTATCAAAATCCCTTCAACTCTGGACTCGATTCTGGATTTACACAGTTAGGTACTGATGGAAGCGTTCGGAAAGAAGGTACAGTCTGTTCATGGCTTTCCTGCGGTTACGTCATACTTTTCCGTCTCTCTCTTACACATTGAAAAAAAAATCACGTACGTCTGGACGAGGGTCTTTCACATGTGGAGCGATCAATCTAAGACACACTGCCAAACGTCAAATACTGTGACGTGACCGCAAGAAAGCCATGAACAGACTGTATGTACTTTTCCGCACGCGACGGCATAGAAAAGTGAATATCAGTATAGGTATTTAAATCACTTTTCTATGCGCGACGGCATGCAGCATGCAGTGGCACAAACCATTGTAGAAAGAAACAGCACAAACGACGCCGACGCGGAGCGGAGATCGGGCAAGCCGTTAATATAGTAACATAATTAAATCATTCACTTAATCAGTCCCCAATATCTTAATTTTTAACAATACAAACATCGTGCCGAAATGTAACTTCTCCGCACGCTCCACAGTGCTTCGATTCTATGAGATACTGGGACAAGAATCGTAATGTTTTTTCCGAGGTTTTTTCTATCATTCTATCCAACAATAAAACAAAAGCTATCAAGTACCTCTAACTTATTTACTAAGCTATCATTAGAATAAATACGAATCCAAATTTATCATTTATTAAACTGGAGTACAGTGCTTCGTTTATATGGGTTGAGACAAAAACACAAAATTGATATTTCGTGGGCCAGAATTATAGCGACCGCGTCCTCGCGGTTTGAAATTTAGGTAGTACTCGGAGGTTTTCAAGGACGAAAATTCTTGATTTTGAGATAAAATTTGAGGTCCCGCAGATCTGGATAAGTATTTTTCCAGATATTGCGAAAAACGTTGAATAAAAACTAGGGACATATTTTTTTGGCAATATTTTGATATTACCTATATGGATAGACCTCAACCCATGGATAAACTTCTGGGTAATTATGAAAACCTGGATATTTCCAGAAATTAGGAAAACTTAAGTTTGAGAATTGACAGCATTTGACAAATTTTCTAGGGCACTTTCTTCACTTAAAAAGCATTTGTACCTCAATGACGTTTCTCGAAATTCTTGGAAAGTCTGTACATTGCTGTACGGTTAGAACTGGAACGGTTTTGAGCGGCAGAAACGTTTCTAGGTTCACTTTTGACAAAATTAGGCTGAGGGCTTCTCCTTTCCAGGGAAAACATTTTTTCAAATATGAGTGATTGTGCTTACCTTTTTTTGTTAGACAGACTAACCCAAACTAACCCAAAATCCAGATAAAGAAACAATTGAATGGTTGCTATTGACTCTAGTAATCAGCAGAAAAAAAACTACTAGTTGAATGATTTCAACATCATCGTAGCTGCAATATTAATGAAGGTAGCAATAGTGCCGACTTAATCGGAGGCACCCTCTGTATATTTATATTTATATATTTATTTATATTTATACAAAAGTATATTTTTAAGTTATTAAGATCATCATACGCATGTTCCCTTTTAAAAATGTGGTTCAAAGATGCAAGAGAATATGTTCAAAATTTAAATAACCATGGTAGGTGCCACTGCTTGGCTAAAGAAAATTTTCAACTTTTGGCCTTGTTAACTGTAATCTTCTGAAGCAATTAGTCAATGAATACGCTAGAAAGTTAACATTTATTTTTCGTTAATTCAATCAAAATAAGTCCAAGAAGGTATAAAATTCAGATCTTGTTTAGAAATCTTTTGAGCATGAGGCTAGCTTCCGAACATTTCTTGGGAAATTTACAGTTTTTCAAATCAGATTGTAAATTACTGAAGCAAAGTTTACTAAATAAATATTTCGATACCCAAAAGCGCAAAGGTGCTATGTCCACATTTTTCACCACTGGATTCCTTATTACAAACCAAATGTAATTTACATTAGTTCCAAGTCCATTTGTCAATATAAAGCATTAAAATGGTAGTGAATCTAGAATTATATGTCCCTGCAATTTTGTTTATCTGGTGCGTTTAGGTGCCATGTCCACATTTCCTTGTTGATTCTTATCTGATAGACAAGTGTTTTTGGAGTTTCGATGGTTTTTGCATTATTTTTCAGATTACTGAGTGCTTTCTTTGGTAATTAAAATTATTCTTTTTCTTTCTTGAAATTACATTCCTAAAATGTCTCCCCTAAACATTAAAGTATGATTTGAGCCCCAAAAACAAAACAAAAATTCTTGTCTTTTAGTTATTCGAGTTACAAAACTAATTTTGCGAATCCCTCCTAACTTTGACACAAGAAGTGAGTCAGATGATTCAAATTACCTACTTGCCCCCAGCCCCCAGCAGACCATACAAAGTGAATTATTACTGTTTTTTTTTACAAATATATGTCTTTTATTTACTTACTTATCTATTTCATGTTCGTTTTTTATTAGTATTTGAAAGCTTTTTATATTTCATTCAATTTACCAAGGTTTCAATAACCCCCTCTTGTCAATAAACCAGTATTTTTATCGAAAATGAAAATATCCGATATTTTGATATTCTCAGTAAATATCCTGATATTTACGAACCCTGATAGAATTACATAAGTGAAAATTCTATCGTAAATCCACATGAGTTGAAGAAATTACTGTGTGGTAACGGGTTCTAGTAAGTAGCAGGGTTGCGTTGATGTAAATCGCGATTTTAATCATATGTTTTTATTAAATAGTTGATTTAAATCACATGTTTTTGAAAAAATATTTCTTCTTCTCTGAACCTATTTTTTAAAAGTAAAATTAAATTGAGGGACTGTTTATCAATTGGGTTAAGCCCTGGGTTAACGCAATAACCTCAGGATAACCTTAAAATGTTTGACATTTGTCCATTTGGCACACGGACTTAGTATTGGCAGGGGCTAAGTTGACTCAGGGCCAGCTTGCCCATGGGTTAAATCCCAATTGATAGCCAGCCCCTCAGTCATCAAAATACAGTTAGATTGTCTTGCCGATGCTTTAATTGTTGGTTCAGTTTTTTTTTTCAAAATGATGGAATGTTGGTTGAGTTAGTATTAGGTATATTTAGGTAGTTATGTTTCACAAATTTTGTTTTTTCCATATGAATAATCTCCTACCTCCTGATGGTGAGTCAGCCAGAAGATAGGGAAAGAGTTCTTTGATGGAACTAGTCCTGAAGAAACAAAATCATGTCAAAAATTTTATTAAATATGACCCAAGTTAAGTGTGACAGAAGTACAAGTTAGTTAGTTAAGTTCTGTGTTGAAACTTGAAATAAAATATTATGTTCAGAATAAATCCATCATAAATATAAGGTATTATTTAAACATAATAATATGAAAAAAAAAATATTTTAATAAAACATCCGACTAAATCGATCTTTGTTTTTTTTCCAAAAAAATCAGCAAGACTGGTAAGTAGCACCCGGGTAAGTATAGCTACTGAATAGGTATCAAGCCATCAAGCTCTCATTGACTTCCAAATAGCAGTTGGAACAAGATTCAGGTTCAGGTATTGACCTACGAATTCTCCAGGACATACAGAGAGGTCATCAAAGTTTATTAAATATTAAATATTAAATCACAGATTACAATCTGTAATAGGTACTTACCATGATTGATGATTGTATTATTAATACGAAGTAGATTATTGCCGGAGAAAAGTGAATATAATACCTACCTACCTTCCATTTTGATAGCTACGTAAGATAATATACAATATTTACAAGTTCAATAAATGTATTAATCAGTGCTTTATTTTATTGGTATGGTTATTTATTTTAATTCATATGGATCAACATAATAAATAATATAACCTCAAAATGTCAAAATCAAACCAAACATCAACTTGACAGATTTCTCCATTTTTTAACGATGGCACCACTGAAATTCAGAATGACCAACTTATATTGTCCCATCATGGCAGCGCCCATGCTTCAGTGATTTTCTTGTCATTGCATTAGCAGTCCATTTTTATTTACTAAGTCCGTGGTTCTAGATCTCCCCAACCTCAAAATCTCGAGCAAGTGGCAGCTGCTTTGGTTGAGATCTGGGACAATTTGCCACAAGAGCTCATCGAAAATGTCATCAGAAGCATGTGAAGGTGTATGACTGCTGTCATAAGGGCTCGTGGAGGTCACACGCGTTACTGAATTATTGTAACTGTCGCTTGATTTTCAATCCTTTATTGTTATTTAAAAAGTTATTATGTAAAGTAAAAGATGAAGACTAATTTCAGACTTTTCTTAGAAACCCTGTATTTTTGTTAAAAATTGAGATATCACAGAAAATAAAAAACGGAAATGTTAAGAAAAGATCAGGCTATAATGTGATGCCAAAGACCATATTCAACAGTCAGCGGTTCACTCCACAGAGTGTCTTAGAAAACATCAAAAAATCTTTACTTCTTTCTCGCCCCATAGAGACGAATAATTTTATAACGAAAACTAGCCAGATGTATTCTTGAAGAGCCGATCAACAATCCAGTAAAAAATATATTGAAATCGAGCATTGAGTTCTAGAGAAAATTGATGTGTAACTTTGTATACATTTTGTGCGTTCCCCTAATTTTGCCGGTGTGTGTATATAGTAGTGAACGATAATAATCAATGAATGGAGTGAACAAATCCATTCGTACCATATACTTTTCTTCCATACAGCGCATTTGATCTGTACCGTAGTAAACAATGGCTGAACAAATTGTGCGCCCAGTCCAGCCATACTTTACTGCGATACAGCTCATCTATGCTCTGTAGCGTAGTAAGGAATGTCAATACGCTACCGGGTAACCCACGTTAAAACATTTAACAGCGTTAGATTTTTTTTAAAGTATGCTAAGTAATTAAGTAACTATTGTTATGAGACGTTATGAAAAATGTTATCTATTGTTATAATTGATCAATGACACCAAAAAAACTTTTAACTGATATGTGTATCATTCTTCAAATGGTTCAACAATATGCCCTGGAGATGCTTTCACTGAAGCACGAAACATTATTTTCTCTTGTATTTTCTATAATGATAATATTTCAATTTATAAAGAATCAACCTTTTTTCAGCAATGCAAGTAGTGGGCAGCTTTATGCTGACGTATTTTCTATGCCTCATATTATCGTCCCTTCTACTAGTTTATGGCCTTGGCATATTCATAAGAGGCTTAATGCTACCCTGGATGGTCATATTTGGACTAGGAATTTTATTCCAACTAATATTTGGACTGTGGTTGCTGGGAGGGTACTACATCTACGTAAGTCCTTTTATAGCGCTTTGCAAGGAGTGTGTAATTCAATTTTCCAGATCCAATGTGTCCTTTACACGCTCATTTTATGGTGCTGGATGTCCTATAATGTAAGTTTAACAAGGTCATTGCCGTATTGTTTAAATACATTGAATGGTTTCAGATCTATTGCTGGCTAGTTGTCAAATCGCAATATGACCTAATCGCCGAAATGCAATCACCAAACATCGAACTATTATTTCCTTAAGAAGTACAAATATTGTAACAAGTCCGTCCATTTTACATAGACTTTCTAGACTAGATTTTTTAATATTTGTAAACGTTTTCTATGTATACATACCTAGGTGGAAGACTGGATTATGTGGAGGAATTCTCTTGGTTGAGTGACTTGAGTATGCCTTGCCTTACCTGTAGATAAGTATGTTATCTCACTCTATATTGTATTATTTTGTAATGCTTGATTATTCACTTTTTCTTTATGTTTGTTTTACTCAGTAACACCTATCTTTCAAGTATCTGTTAGGACCAGTACTTTTTTTCCCAGACGTTATCGGTGAATGCACTTATTAGAAAAAAAGATTTTGAAAAGAATAACGCAACCTGAAAAAGAAGTAAAAAATAATGAAAGTTGAAAACTAAATACATTTTTTTTGTCAAGATTTTACTAAGATTGAATGGTGAGAGAATGGTGTTGGAGGAGGAGTATGAAAAGTATGGCCATGCCAATTAAAAAGTTATTTGTTCGAACCAAAAGTTAAAGATTGATCTTTAGTTATCGTTGTTATGAAAATTGTTAGGGACTCTGGAATAGCCAGTGTTCAGTGGCCAGTGACAGTGATTGGTGAAGAAAACTAGTGTTTTGAATAAACCGGTTATGGCCCTCATCCTGAAAAAGAATAAGTGTGTTGTATCATCAGAAGCAATCATTGAACAAAGAATGAGCAATTTATGATAAAGCTGTGCATCTATCCACTGAGCAAACTGTTGATACTGGATGACTATCGGAGTAGACATCATTTTTTTTCTGGTTTCTGCATCTAAGATTTTTATAGGCGTCTACCTGCAGGTTTCCCAAGAGGAAAATCCAACCCTGAATACAGTGAACTGTTTTTAACATTTGTTCTATTCGTGAACCGGATTTGGACGCTCAATGAGGATGGCCGCATTCATAGTTATGACGGAGCATTCAATGGATTAGAATTTTAATGACTAAAAGGCTGAAGAGGCCTTTAGATAAAATTCAAAGAAGAGCTATGTGCACGCAGGGACACGGTTGCTGATATTGAACGACCAATATTTATTGTGGTGTCTTCTTTGTCAACCTTTATCCATACTTTCTTGGATGTAGGTCTCTCCTTAAGGTCTTCATCTTTATCATTTGCCGACCCCATCGCCATGGCCTTCTTTGCTTTCTCCTGCCCGATGTCTCAAACTTTCGTTTCATGTCTTATTTTGGTATTTCTCATTTTGTCTCCTAGCGACATTCTTAACATGTTTTGTTCCATCGTTCTTTGGGTTGTCTTTTGTTTTTTAGCAGACGTTTGGTGAGGGACAACTACATGGTCACTGTGGCGTATGTTTTTGGAATGGAATTTTCCAGGATGTATTCAAGTTTGCCGGCCCTTGTAGATGTTTATTTTAGTAATCCAGCATCCTGGTTTGATTTCCCCAGTCTGATGGCATGACTCAAATAAATGTATTATAGTGTGTTCTACGTTTTCTATCCTCCGGTTTTGTATTGTTTCATTTGTCTGTTCTTGGCTCCTTATCTTTGTTTTGTTATAGTTCATTTTGAGGTCTCCGGTTGTGGAAACGTCATATAAATGTAGCATTTCGTTTAGTTCTTAGATATTATTTGTTATTAGGATTATATGGTGAGGTACGACTGCTGAGTTACGACTACAATAGAAGGTACCATCATCTAGTTTTCTTTGTATTGTCGTTAGATGACACTAGGCACTTCACTTTTGTATAATTTGCTGATAAAAAATTGCAAACCTTCGGGACTTCATCAGTGACAGTCAAATAACAGTCGAAAATGATGTTCCACTGAACCTGAAATTTTGTTCTCAATTATTGTAAAAGTTTTAGTGTGTAAAAAAATTAAGTTGATGATGCCAGCTCGAAGACAAAACGTCAGATTTTGAATTTGATACCACCATCTTCTGGAAAAAGTGGCAATGACAACGTGTAATTTATTTTAAAATGTTTTTTCTAACAAACGTAGAAAATAATGAAAACGTTTTTGCGAAATTTCGGATTTTTTCGAATATCTTCGGAAGTAGTCGGAATTTTATAAATGTGAAAATGGATTTTCTTGAGCATAAAAATGCGCGACTTTGCAATCATTCAACCCACCCTGAATCCCTTATAATAACTGAGATCTCCATGCATGCACCCGAATCTGTGGCACCCTGTATACAGGGTGACAACTTGGAAACTTCTTTGGTCCCTCATCATATCCTTTTAGTATGGACAAGTTAACTTTTGCGGGTAGTCATTTATGGAATTAAAAAAATAAGATTTTGACTAGCTGTCATATCAACAGGAATGACAGCAGAGGCTTGAAACTCGGCAGTTGTAATCAGGGTCGAACGGCCTTCAAAATAAGGTATCACTCGACCCCCCTTTCTATTTAAGATTTCAGGGGTGTATCTCACCTTGTCTAAGGGGTTTCAGATAAGGGTGGGATAATACGCTTTTTTTTTGGTTCCTCCTTCGTTCTATTGAAACTGTTTTGATCGTTTTTTGATTTAGTTTTTCGTTCCCCGGATATGGAAATTTCAAGTTTTAAAATTGTCAATCTGTATAATATGAAGCCGACTTTCTATATGCATTTTGTCCTTTGGAAAAAATACAAACGCAGTTTGTTTAACAGTGTTTTTAAATATTCAAGAATAAGATCAATACTTGAATCTTTGCATGTAGGTGAAACATGCATGACTTTTAATCAATTTTTCTCTGAATATATCAATATTTTTGTTGATGTTTGTCAAACGCGAGGCCGTTTTTCGTTTGTCAGCATGATCAAAAAATGGACAAAATGCATTTGGAAAGTCTGCTCCTCATATGTATTTCTTCCAGCTCGTTGTTGTTGACCAAATTGCCTGGTGAGGTTTATCCTATCAGTTTTTTCTTCAAGAGGGTACTCCAAATATACGGTGTGTTCCCGGGTCGACGCATGAATAGGTGAAAAAGATGGAACAAAATTGATTTAAAATTTCATCTTTTGGGGTTCGGCCCTGCTTGGATGAAAACTGATTTCTCTCATAATTTTAGTTTCGGAAAATCAAGTATGTCTTGAAAATTAACCTAAAAGATATTTCTCTCACCAGTGAAGTGCTTTTTTCGTAAGAGATACGACAAAATGTTATTGAAGAAAGTTATTCAGAATGAAAAACAGGAGTGAGACTGTAAAATCTCAAAAACCTTCGTCTAGTATGATATTTATTGTATTTTTTCTTTCCAAGATCTCAGAATAGCATAGAAACACCATTTAATATTGATATTTTGAAAGTTTATTTGTGTCTTCTTAGTTTTCAAATACCTTCCTATTTTGCAAAATTGCATAATTCATCATTAAAAAGAATTTGCTGATGAACTTTTCTAATTTCTTCAAAATATCAAAGTCGGCGAAGGGTTTTGAGATTTTGCATTCTTCATTTGAAAACATTCTTCAACAACATGTTGTCGTATCATCTATATAAGAAGCTCTTTACTGGTGCGAGAAATAGCTTTTAGGTTAATTTTCAAGACATAGATAATTGATTTTTTGGAACTAAAATAATGACACAAACTAGTTTTCATTCAAGCAGGGCTGAACCCCAGCAGATGAGCTTTCAATTCACTGTGATATATTTAAGAGTTACGATTCCATAAAAAATATATGTATGAATGATAGGATTTTATGCATGATGATGCTTTTGAAGACAGTGATGACATAAGTAAGAATGGGGACAATTAACACACAAAAATAGGAATCTTCTCTAGTTTCAATGATTTTTTTGAATTGAAAACATCATACCAGAGGATACTATTGATCACATCAAAAAATAACCGGAAGATCCCCACTATTATTGGTGTGAAATAGAAAATTCAACTGCTCTTATGGGATTTTTTGTACATGAGTGGAATATTCGCTGTAAGCCTCCGAAAATTCAACTGCCCTTATGGGATTTTTTGTACATGAGTGGAATATTCAAGCTAATGCAATAAGTCGGAAACCCAAAGCTTAATATGCATCAGAACATCCCTCGCGAAACATTTTTTCCAAAAACTTTACGGTCAAGAATCCCTCACAACATATCTCTATAAATACTACTCATCCCAATAAACAAAGGTATAGATGGTAAGTCTGTGCGAAACGCCTATTCTAATCATTTCAAATTTGCGAAACCTCCATTAGAACTGAGCTACTAATTGCAGGAATAACTGAACCTATCAATTACTGGCCTTCATGATTACAAGACTCAGACGCTATTGAGTGGTCTATTTTTCTCGAACTGGTTATTAGGCTAGGATGATTGAAGGGATAATAGCTCATGTAAGGGGAAATTTTGATTTTTTCCTGGCTGCAATAGATGATTATTTGATGAAATGATGAATGGATTTTTCCGATTTTGCTCGGAATCATGACACACGAATTAGACCACTATAAAGAAACCCCTATTGAATCAATTCGGAAAGACCTGAGCCGCATTCTTTCGAATCGATTTTTTTGATCATGATTCATTGTCACATGATTCGTTCTTTTGAGCATGTTACGTTGTCACATGATTATTTGATCCAAACGCGTTTTGATTCGGGAATCGGTTGCGAAAAAAAGCGGCTTTGATTGTGAACCACAGATCTTCAACTCACCAGAATACGCAGTAGTTTACAAAGAACATTTTCAATGGAAAAGTTGAGGAAACATATCATCAGTGAAACTGATGACTGAAGAGGAAAGTCAGTGGCCATATAAGTTGTGGAACAAAAAATCTTCTTTTAGCATTATCATTGTAGAACATATTGTAAGTTCTGCCATTGCTTATTGAACATCTGGAAGGTCTCAAACCCTGATGTGTCGCAATCAACAGTGGTTCTGCCAAAGCAATAACACAAAAGATCTTTGACAGAAGAATTTATAACCCGAGAAGATCAGTTTTGATGAAGGAACATCGGGATAGTGTCTGTGAAGATTCCCAGAATCTTATCCAAAAGGTGACATATACTATTGCTAACTTTATTATTACTGCAGCTACGATGATGTTTGAATCAGCAAACTTGTAGGATTTTTTTCTACTAATTGATAGTCAATAGCGACCATCCAATTGTTTCTTTTGATATTTTATAGAGAAATTTTCTGTCAATGAATTGTGGTCATAACTTCTTTATTTTCAGATTAAGGCCGGTTGTGCAAAGGATCTTTTTTACTGAGAAAATTATTCACTATCGATCTGTGCAAAAACATACTCAACATCTCATTAAAAAAAAAAACATTTCATGAGATAAATCGAAAACGCGATGTACAATAATTGTTTTTCTATTTTCACCATTTTTATCAGCAGAAAAAATCATACTAGTTTGCTGATTCAAACATCATTATAGCTGCAATAATCACGGAGTCAGCAATAGTTCCAACTTGATCGGAGACACCCTGAATGCATATTATTGATTAGTTATGAAGAATAAGAATGCTGTTTTCTTTGAATCAGTCTCGTTGCTCTTCATTCGTTGGTGAATGCGAAATATTTATTGAACAAGAGACATAGCTAAATAATAATGTCCAATATGTTTATGATAACACAACATAGGCTCATTCATAAAGCAGCTTCAATAGCTTCTTAGTCCATGGAATTGGTACATTTTACCTTGTATGAAATGAGGTAGTTCTGATTCTTTTATATGTTATATCTGATGAGGTGATGATGAGAAATCTGAGTTTTCGACCTCGAAGGCCCTCCGGATCATCGCTAAAGTCTACAAAAACCACTTGATTCTGCCACTTTTTTGACATTTTCTCAATTTTGACCAGCAAGGACTAATTTTATGGCAAAAGTCGTTATGAACAATTTCAAAGTGAACAAAATTCTAAAAAAAGCGATATCAATTTGGTCTTTGTAGATGTACTACTTTCTGAGATACAGCAGTTTAAAGTTTTACATTTCTAAAAAAAAAAAAACACATTTTTTTTCTAGCTTTTCTCAATATTGACCACTAAGGACCCATTAAACAGTAAAAGTGATCATATACATTATTGATAAGGACCAGCTGTCCAAAGTTGATGAGCTCGGTTAGCAAATATTTTAAAAGGGTTTATGGAATAAAGTACGACTGTTGAAGAATTTTTTTTGTAATATGAAATACTTGAATATATTCAGTATACCTATGTTCATGGGGAAACATGTTTCCCCATGTTGCATGTGAGTTCCTTCAATGTTTTATGTATCTAATGACGTCCTTGTAACTTCAATATATTGTAAGTATAATTTTAGGTTAGATAAGTTTGATTGTTACTAATCTAATAGCCCCCTTCTGATATTATAGCCTTTAGTTTCGATGACCTGAGGATGGGGTGCAAAGTGTAGACCCCGAAACTGGTAGTCACGTGATAAATATTTGAATAAACAGTAGAAATTTGTGAGATTGAAGACTTTTTTCCACATCATTTTTTCATATCTATATTGTTGAAGTAGGTACAACTGGGATCAACTAATGATAGATACTTTAACGTATAAACTCTAAGGGTTATTTTAGCAACATAGCTATGCTAAGTATGAGCTTCGTGCTAGTTTTTGATAGAAAATATGTGAGTCTTTTTGTGACTTTATGAAATTTCTATGAATGACATTTTGTCAAATCTTGACAACACACCTGGCAAAGCTATGTTACGTAACTTACATTTTATTGTAATTTAAATTTGAACACAATAATCAAAAGTAGATCACATCTCAAAAAACCTGAAACGATCAAAGAGACAAAATTAATAATAGTTGTAAGAAGGTGGATTTTGGGTCATCTGAAGGTCATTCAACATCCATGAATTCAAAGCACACAGCGATGCCTCTGCAAATTTGTAACTAAACTGCAGCTGCGTCACCAAATTCCACAAATCGTTTATGAATATATGAATAGAGTTGTATTACTGGCACAGCCTATATAGTATGCAGTTGGTTCACTCCATGTCGTAACAAGGCGGATCACCTTCAACATGTCGTCTCAACTAAATCAACACTCAAAAATGTCACTTGCTCTTCGGATACTAGGATAAAAGAAAATGGGCCGTAAGTGAGATTTACCCGGCATTCAAGATAGAAAAGGTAATCGATTCCAATCACTGTACTGGATTTCCAACGTCACATTTCTGCCGGAATTTCAGACCGGCGACAGCTGACAGCTGGTATGGTTGAGGGCATAGAAAAGTGATTAAAATATTATTATATTCACTTTTCTATGGTTAAGGGACCCTAAAGGACTGGGAACCAGAGAAATGGGTCACAAGTCGAGTTCAACGATGGTTTAACGTTGAACTGGTTCCAAAGAGGCACTTGAACTCGGTTCATAGTTGAACCACTCTTGAGCTGGTTTTTCGACGTTACAATACATTCAAGACATTTCCGTTCAATGGTTTCGATAAAAAAAAAATGAGTCCATCATCGAATTATCTTTATCTCAACCCTTGATTTAAATATTTGCCAAATATCTAATTAAGTAACCAAATTCAATTCCACACTCTCCAATTCGGTAGCTTTTATTCTAGTTTCCCCATATCTCTCGTTGGCTCGTCTTTGATGTATCACATCTAATATAAATGAAAAAAGGTAAAAATTGAAACAAAGAGGAAAAATCCATTTGGAATATCAGAGTATCCAATCTCTTTTAATCTGTATCAAGTAATTCTCCGAGGTCCACTTTCAGAAAAATGAAGGCATTCCGAAATAAATGAAATGTTTTCCTTCGGGAGACCTGTTTACATTATTTAGAGGCACATTCACAGAAACTGAGAATGGTTATTGAGTCTCTGCTAAGGACTAAGTCAACATGGGAGATACTTCGTTGAGTTGGTTCATAATAATGTGAAAGAGTGATGATCACCAATGAATCTATTATATGAAAGTGAAGCTATTAACAATAACCCTTTTTGCGGTGGTTATCATCGTAAATAAAGTACTCCTCTCGATCGGACATCGCGTGACAGAGGCACATAAAGTGCAGCCCGCGAAATTAGACGTTCTTCACAGACAACAAACGAAGAAGGGAAGTTGACGATTAGTTGTTACGTCTACGATTTGCATTTGCTGCTGAAAGAGTATTTATATTCGTGAATTATTTACAGGGCGAGAACGGCCACGAACACCAATTATGGGTAACAATGTTGTAGAGATAGATTGAGGCCATCCGCAAACGTTAACTCGGTAACCTTGAAAAAATATTTATTAGATGAGACGTGCATTCATTCCAATCCTTGCAATAATGTTCAACGTGAAGATCACGATATCTATAGTAATTCTGGTTAATTCCTGTTGCACTGGCGGGATGTGAGTTTGATCAGTTTGACACTTCTCCTGATTGAGCCCCGACATTCTGCATAGCCAGGAATAATGGCTTGCCATCCCCAGGATGTACCAGAAGCTCAGAAAATCACAAGGATCCGTTTGATTTCTATTACAAAATCCCAAAAAATGTCTCACTTTTCAGTTATACCTACCTATCGTCAAGGTTGTTGCATGAAAAGTGGACAAAACAAATTCTAACCGTTGGAAAAAATCATATCCCCCATCCTCTTCCCTTTCCAATTTGGATGAAATTAGGATCAGATGCTGAAAAAAGATCAATCATTCCTGTTATCAAACTTCAAAAAGTGCCTCAATTTCAAGTCATTAAATTAGTTTTAGAGATGATGCACAAGGAAAACAATCCATTCATAAAAAGTTCAATAAGTTTCAAATCCCTTTACCAATTTTAATAACATATGGACCAAATACTAGTAGTGGCAGAAGAAGTTTCTGGACGGACTCTGGAAAATCCTTCTTCCCAATCTGAAAAGAAAATAGTGCATGGAGATTGACTTGCTCGTCAACCAGATATTAGCAAACTAGGATCCAGTGGCGGATCTACGTACAAGGGGAGGGCTACAGGGACTATAGCTCTCTTCATGCCCTAACAATCAATTAATAAGACAATTTTAAAAAACTGATACATCAATAATATAGCAGCAGACCATAAGTGAAGCCTTCGGTTAGCTATCGAAGGCTCCCATACCTATAAGAAATAAGTCTGGCAATACACCCAGTAAAGGGGAGTCTATATCAGTTAAGGGCTAAAAAAAGCAATATTTCTATAGAAATGTCTTCATATTCGTTCAGGAAATGTATTTCTTTTAGAATAAGGTGGGGATATCTAAACTTTTTGGTGCGTTTTTGATAAAATAGGTACCCAATAACTCATCATCAATCGAAGGCACGGGCCTTGTCTGTCTGTCTGTCGTCACACTCAAACTTTACACAAGGGGAGACATCTATTTTTCAC
The DNA here is from genome assembly GCA_958502075.1 of Orchestes rusci. Taxonomy (NCBI): domain Eukaryota; kingdom Metazoa; phylum Arthropoda; class Insecta; order Coleoptera; family Curculionidae; genus Orchestes; species Orchestes rusci. Next base: position 28,864,797 of record OY293306.1, on the reverse strand, counting down.
CAAACCCAAACTAACCCAATAGGGGACTTTTTTACCCGTTCTTATTTTTGCTGAAATTCTCTCAAGTGAAACCGCGTTGTAATAAAGTAAGTAGCCGTAGAACTCGATTCTGCCTTTGGAGTTGGTATACAAGGTCAGGTCAAAAAGTTATCGGACTCAACCTTATTTTTTTAAATGGAACACCCTGTATATTTATAGTCCATAAGATTTGTCTTTTTTTTACCTTTTCAAAAATATACAGTGTGTCTGCTTAAGTTGGCCACATATGGGAAACTTTTTTATTATTAGTTTATAAAATGTTCCAAAACCTAAAATGCAACCATCAGATATTACATTTTTTCAGTCGTATACGAGGTTTGTCAAAAAATATGAATTTCACTCAAGAGTAAAATTCGACAATATCGAAAATTGTTATAGAGAAAAATAAACACTACCATTAAAATGATTGTTTTTTTCTTTTTTAAATTTATTAAATTTTATAAATAAATTAATATTAAACAGTAATCTCTTATTTTAATTATTGGACATTTAAATCAATGCATTAATTCAAATGAAAAAATGTAATATCTGATGGTTGCATTTTAGGTTTTGGAACATGCAGAACTTTTTATAAAGAATAACTTTTTTTCCTAAAATTAATAATAAAAAAGTTTCCCATATGTGGCCAACTTAAGCAGACACACTGTATAACAGTATGCACTTTTTCTCATAAACACCCAAATAAATGACAATTTTCTGAAATAAAATGCATAATTTAATAGTTGCTTTGACAACAAACAAAAATAGATGTCAAATATTATTCGGCACATTGTTTTTGGATCGAGTTTTTATAGGCAGCGTTGAAAATTATATAAAATATGATATGCTGGTATGTTTAACACAGCACAGAGTAATGAAAATTTCGAAAAAGTTTTGGAATTATATTTCCAAAAGTACTATACTATATGATATTACTATATGAGTATTTTTATATAAGAAGATTAGTTGTTTATTATTGTTATTCAGGGCCTACTATTAAATTATGCATTTAATTTTAGAACATTGTCATTTATTTGGGTGTGTATGAGAAAAAGTGCATAGTGTTATATATTTTTGAAAAGGTAAAAAAAAGACAAATCTTATGGACTATAAATATACAGGGTATTCCATTTAAGAAAATAAAGTTAGGTCTGATAACTTTTTGACCTGACCGTGTATACTGATTCCGAAGGCAGAATCGAGTTCCACGGGAAAAGTTATATAAGAAACAGTTTTCACGTTTTCCATAACTTATCTGATAGTTGAGATATACCTTAAAATGCAACATTTTCAGTTTGGCCCTGTATGTTAAAAACTAAAAGGGCTATGATTTTTTTTAACGGCATCTTTAGTTTCACGAAAAAGCAGCACACTGTCGCGAAAGCCGCAACTTTCTATCTATAAGAATAACGGAAATACCCCGCAAAAGTACCCAAAATGGCATACCCTGTACACGGTTTTCAAATGATCGACCAACTTCAACTAGCATGTTGTTATTATTGTTTATATCTTGGCCTGGGACTCCGTGTATCTGTCGAATCCTAGCGAGCGTCGCTTTCCCATTCATTTTATGCAGAGAGCGAAGTGTCGCTATGGAATTCTACAGTTACACGGAGTCCCAGGCCTGTGCCGCTTTCTTTCGCAACTGATTCCCGAATCGAAACGCGTTTGGATCAAATAATCACGTGACAACGTAACATGCTGAAAAGAACGAATCATGTGACAATGAATCAAGATCAGAAAAATCGATTCGAAAGAAAGCGCCTCTGGAATGCTTCCCTTATCCGATCTTTTGGATTGGTGATGCTGGTTGTCATGGTAATTGAATAGGATTCTTCTGCCATAGCAACGATCCATTAACACGTTCGAATTTGTTATCTCGAAACCCATTGATAGTACGTTTGGGTTTCGACATTGAACACCATAGGTACGTAGTATGGAGTTCAATGTCGAAACCCAATTAAGGGGTACTATTTTGACATAATCAAACATTGCAAGATAACGATACATTTTACGACGTGTGTTCTAATGGCAAAGTTGCAGTGTTTTGAGTGCCTTACAAAACTAGATAACAGCATACACATTTAAAAAAAAATGAGTTTCTTCGTCACTTAATTCGCTAAGTTGGGCCAGCTGTAGAAAACACCCTATATAAATTATAGCGATTGTTTTTTAAAAAATCAATTACTTCAACTCTTACATTGAAAAATACGCATATTTGCAAGATTTAATCTTAAATCTTTTATTTTTGCAGCTGATTCACCAACATAATGTTTTTTTCTTATATTTTTAGTAAATCCTCGATAGCCTGACAACACTGCACGTTCTGGCAAATGAAACCACCGTATCATACGTAGAATATTACGCTGAATCCAAATCTCTAATCAAAAGTTGGGGTTGCTATTAAACAAAGTGTATTTTTTGATGCCACGGTTTCCTAGAACACTCTGTATACACAGTAATATTTTTAAAACGTGACCCTGCTGGAACCCTAAAAGTTTTGTCTTGAAAATTTCTCCCTATCTCTTTTGATAAGGGAGAAAATGGACTTCCACACACTAATGCGCAACCCTGTACATATGTAGCATGTCGTTAGTCGCGTGATACTTTGGTGTGAAAGCCGCCTTTAAGGGTCAAGACTTCATGGAATCCTTCCAGATTCTTTTCTGATTCTGGGGTTATGTTTTATTTTAATTTTTAGGGAAACGAATCTTTGCCGCAGGTGGGGAATTTCAGACAAATTTTAAAAACGCGTTTTCTGACGAAATATAGTTTTTTTTCATGTAACATTCTTGTGTTGGTTCCTGGAAAAGTATTACAGAGAGGCTTTTGGAGTCACTACCCGTAGCGTTTTTGTATTCATTTTTCTTGCAGCCGGAAATGAAATGGCCGAGGTTAGAGCGAGTTTCGTTTCAAGTTTCCCGCGCCTCTGTCTCTATATACCTACCATGTAATACGCAAACTAATCCCATCGCGTCGGCGTTCTCGCTCCATTTCTCTCTACGCCGTTGGAAAAATTTCATCACGGCTGTTTGTTTCTGTGTTGAATATTTAGCTGTTAAACCCGACGTATAAAACTTCGTTCACACGCCGCTCCTTCACGTTTATATTACTGATAAAAAAAATCTTCTACAATTTTTTCTCGGATACGCCGGCGCCGGTTCTGAATCTTGGATGACTTGACTAATAATTTATACGAAACGGACCCATTTTTCCATCTCAACTCTGCGCCAAAAAGATTTCTAAAGTCTCCGGCTATGAAGACTGTAGCTCCCTCCTTGACTCCAGTTTAGATCCGCCACTGGTCGGTGGAGCTTCGAGAAAATAGACACAAGTTAAGATTGAGGGTCTTCACAGAAGAGAGTATTTTACCTTTACATCTCCGACATTCATGTATTCACAATACATGTATATTTGTCTTGCTCAAATCATCCGTTATGCCTTACTGAAGATGTGATCTCGTCAAGAATGACGATAATAATTCTACAAATAGAATATTTACTATGGTCATGGGTCATCAAATCTTTACAAATAGTGTGAGTAACAGAAGATGCAAGATATCTTCTTTGAATGCTATTTTGTAAAATGGAGAGTATTCTGCATTTAAGTCCGATGGAATTCCTTCTACAGGATAACTCCTGCACAAGAGCAAAGTTTACTTAATATAATAGATGTTGGGTCACTCGATGGCGGCCCTTTGAAAACCCCAGATCAAAGGCGTGCCGCCGTTGCAAAAAAAACAGCAGGGGAAGCAAGGGTAATAAAGCACAAAATATTAGTATGGCTGAGACCTTTTGGGCATCTAAAAAATGATAGGCCACCTTTAATACGATTTTCGAAACCGTCCCCTGAACAAACAACACTAAAAAACTTCAGTAATAAATATAAATCAGATCAAAGTTAACTCCACGCTCCACTACGCGATACACTGTTCCACTGTTTCAGTGAAACGGCAAGGCGGGGTAAGTGGATGGGTGTTTTGACGATTCGCGCCAGTGACTCAACATCTATTTATTGAATAAACTTCGACAAAAGTAAGGAAAGCAGATATGAGTAAGTCTTCACTAAGAAGTATCACAAACTGAGAGATACAGAGTCGGTTACATTTTTGAAAATCTATACTTTCAACGATATCGGGATCAAGACAGAAGCAAGTTCAACAGTTTTCTCCCTATAAAAGGCAAATTTGCAACAGCCGTCAACAACGGCGGATCGTGATATATTTTCAGGGAGAGGGCACAAAAATAATATTTGGATATATTTATTTTCAGGGGGGGGGGGCGCAATTTTTTTTTTTAATATATTCATGACAACAAATCTATATATCCAGATGTTGATAGGTACCTATGTATTGTGATGAGTCAAAAATATATCCAAATATTATCTTTGCTGTCCCCTGAAAATATATCATGAGCCGCCGGCGCCACGCCGTTGGTCGTCAAAGTCTCGGATATATAGGTATGTTTATTTTTTTAACAGCCATAATACTTCGAAAGAGGTATATTTGAGAAAGTTAACAGATTTGGTAAGATGGCATTACGCATGACCTAAGGAACTCCCTATGATGATCCATGAAATGATCTGTATGAGCAGTGTTGATGAAAACTTGCTGTTAGCTTATCTTGAACTTTTTACAAGGTTTAGGGAATACTCTATTTCCAATGCTTTGTATTTGAAATTGACCCTGAAATTGAATTTTACTTAAAACAGTCCCTGCACTCTCTGCATTGGATTTCCTCAGTAGAATATTGTTCACCTCTGTGTGCTGAAGATGGTATTACAAGCTAATGGATGGTGATATTCATTACTCCAAGCCTCAATGCGGGAATAAAGTGCTGGTTTTAGACTATTTATACCAGGGTGCCAGGGAAAAGAGTTCTTCTCAGGGCGTAATTGAGTTAAAAAAATCTTCATATCGTCGTTCTTTCCATTAAAACTCCTATGTTCTATGAACTAGATTTCACAGGAGACGGAAAAACCAAATAAAATACAATATACACCAACACATAGATAGACAAGAGCCCAAATCGGACGTTTATAAAAACCGGGATCTGATAGGAGGTTGCATACGCGCGCTGATAAAACGAATCAGTAAGTTCCAATATCAAATTTTCAGGTAAATTGACACATAAGAGGTTTCACTGCGCCAACGACGGTATACTCTGTTGCTCTACACCGTTTTCTACTTGGCCTGACCTAATAGGTCGTTATGGCACCGATGGCAGGTAAGTTTGTCAAATTTCTTTGTCAAAGAAGTGTTATTGGGCAGAGGACAGGAGCAGAACACCGATCTTAAGCTAGGTCTAATTAAGCTGAAATACTTGAGGAGGCTGTTGGTAACCTGAAGCACGCACAAGGATATCGAAGAATGTAGGTAGCCGCGAAGCTGAATGGGAATCATGAAAAAGAAATGTCTTTCAGGTTTGTGCAGAACTGAGAAAGAATAATTAATCTTTTCATGTGGTTGATGAATTGAGGGATCCCGTGTTCCAGACCAGGCTAGAGCTAAAATTGTCGAGTTGTGGGTTATCACGCAATAGTGATGATGGTTCAGTGAAACACCAGGTTCAGCTGATATCACTATAATCACTAAGTTAGTTCGTTAGCTCTAGGATATTGGATAAGAATAGTTCATTCCTCCAAAAAACTGATGAAACAGTCTTGTTATGAATCAGTTGTTCAGTTGATTGAATTAGATTATTTCTATTGTTGGGACTTATCCCCAGATTTGCTCGTTTATAACTATCGCCCAGTCTGAAGTATTGATTGACCATTGACTACAAACAACAGATTACAAGCAACACTGTGTATCAACAACCTGACAAACGTTGGTGTTTATACTGATCGAGGTTTGATTTGAGCATGCAAATGGAAGCCAAACAATAATTGAGACGTTGGGGATGATACAACCACTTAGGGGGATTATTACGACGTTTGTAATTTCGTAATGTTATTGGAAATTGATTTTGTGGCTTGAAGTGTTCGGATTAGTCATCAAAACAGATGATGAACTGATGTGATTCACTAGCCGGCGGATTTGGAATAAAAAAAAAAAAAATTGACCATCAATCACCATATCCGTTAAATTCCAGAAAAATATCGATCATCTCACTGATAACTGGCCAGAAAAAACCAGTTTGGATCAAAAACGAGAGCGGCCCCTTCTTTGGACCTTTTGGAATCGTAACAGTTTTTATGACATTTTGTGTCTGTTCGCACTGGTTGATTTATGCCGCATTCGATAATGTTTCGCCATCGCGATGTCGCAAATCAAGGAGACATTATGTCTTGAATTAAAATGTTTCGCGTAAATCAAGAGCCATTGTCTGGGCCAGTATGTAGATTTGGAGTAGAAGAATTATGGTTTCACCGCAGTGGACAGGGAGCAGCACACGGAGAGAGCCACGAATCTGAACTGTACTTTGACTTGCTACCAGCGATGTGGTTTGGGTAGTACCTTTTTGCGCCAAGGGTTCAGGTTTGACACGTTGGTCATTTGGAAGCATGGGAGAGGGTTGGAGCATACTGTACAAAATTTTGAAATCGTCTTTTCAGATGTACTGGCGTGGAAAATTGGAAACCGTGTCAACCACTCCGTATGCAAGAAAACCCACATATCTTTTTCTCGAAACCATATCCTAGAGGAGTTCGTGATTTCGTGATTTCCTAAAGGAGTTAGTCCACTTCAAAAGGGTATCTCAACCTCGCTTCTGTATAGATCTGAGCTGACAGGATTCGTTGACGACAAAAATTAGGCAAAAAAAAATCAAACTAACTGCTGAAATGTACCACATACCATGTATGCCAATGTGGTAAAGAAGTAGAAAACACATAACCAACAATAAGTATAAGTATAGAGACAGTGAATTGGAAGATGCAAAATATAAATTCACAAACACTAAAATTCTTAAAAGGCAATTAGTTAGGTAGCATAATAATGATTAAATTTCTTGAACGGTGTAAAAATGTCCTGAAAAAATGTTTACATGCTGGCTGAAAGTTTGCTGAAGATCCCAATACATATAAATGAAGAATATTCTGATAAATGTAAAATAGAGAGAAAAATAACCAAAATAGATCGAAAGAAGAAAAAAATCATAACGAAGTTTGTATTATATGGATCGAAGAAAATACAAACGTCTAATAAGTGAAATAAATATAGCAATAACCAGATGATTAAACTTCTTGAAAAGAAATATCCACAACGGAGAATTTCCTGCATGATCCTTTAAATCGTAAAATATGGAAAAGGCCAAAGAAATGTCATGAAGTAATATTGTTACAATAGAAGAAAAAAAAAGAAAATTCTACTCATGGAAACGAAAAACACATAGCAAAATATGTGGATCAAAAACGAATGTATATTATATATATATATATTATAAAAATTCTAAAACATGGAGAACAATATTATTAATACTGAAATTTTTCAAAAAGCAGATAAAAGTAAAGAATTGAAAGGCTGTATAGAGACAGTAAATGAAGCACCCTCTGATAAACCTTGAAAATGTGGATCAAAAAAACTCCATAAGAAATGTAGAAAGCGCAAATTAATGATTGTTCAAATACAAAACTTAATCAAAAACTAGGCATGAAAAAGCTTCTCTGCCTTCTACGCATCATCAGCATATAATATCCATCCGGGCTTTCTCAGGTGTTGGGCGATAAATCCAAAATCGCCTGGACACGTCAATCTTAATTTTTAATAATTATAAAAATCTTCATTAAACAATAAAGCTTCATAATTAACAGGGCCTCAACTTAATCCAATATCCATGTTATACAATAGTAGGTAGGTACATTAAAACTGATAGAATAAGAGTTTTGATTTAGAAATGTAGAACAAATACTTAAAAAAAAATAATTATGAAATAACCTTTTTGGGAAACACATTTTTTGGTATTTCCCCCCCCCCCCCACCTGTCAACCCCTAAGCGGAAATGAGAAAAGGAATTAAAATTCTGTGGGGCTACCTCTCACCAGAACTTTGCATACGAAATCTCGTTATGCACATTATAATTCATTCACTAATGAGAATTCATACAAAAGAAAAAAAAAAAAAATGAACTATGCAATCAAAAAAGTCTAAAATTTTTATGAGTCTTAAAAAATATCATAAAATATAATCAAAAAGCTAGATAAAATATACAGGGGATGTGCAACAAAAATACAGGAATTGGAAATGGATGTTGATAGAGATATAAGGATAAAATTTACTGAAAAAATGTTAAACATTGAAATAAACAAAAATCATCCTGAGAAGCCCTAACATGATCAGGAATAGAAAAGAACGCATTGTGTAAAATACAATTTGGTTACAATGAAATGATAACGAAAACAAAAGGGAAATGCTGGAAACTGATAGCGCAATATCAAAAAGATGACAAAAACTATAAAATACCTAAAAGTGAGATAAAAACATTTTTGAACTTTCAAAATCAATCAGAATTTACAAGAAGAAATTGGGAAGCGCAAACAAAAACAAAAAACTAAAATGACAGGGAATAAAAAAATATATTAAAAACAAGAAAATATGGAAGGTAGAAAGTACATTTGTAACGGGATTGTAGTATAATTTGCGGTTAAAACTTCTCAGAAACTTCAATCAACGATGCTAGAAAATGCCGGAAATCTAATATCAGGTCCAAAGACCAAAACCCTCTGAATATTATCAGCAACGAAACGTTCTTGTGTATTCAAGTGAAATTTCATTTTGTGTCAAACGCGGCCATTGGCGCAAAACGTCCTCCACCATAAACGTTGACTGGTAGCTCGACTCCATCGAAGTTCATATTCTTTGCGACAGTTGCTCAGTTACCTTGTAGTTTGAATAAAACAGCGCAATGCCCATTCAAATGCAAAACATACACATAACTTATGCCACTAAAAGGCCCTTTTTTTATTTTGTCTCTCCCTTTTGCCATTTGATTTTCTTTTATTATTTATTTGAATATTTCAAGTGCTTGGGGTATTTTTCTTGAACAAGTGGTATTGGCAGAAAAACAATTAACCATCAACCGAGATCCATTTTTTTTTGTTCAGTAAATAGGCGGCTTTTTGTGCGGCCATAAAGATCTTTGTCTTTGTTTATTTATTTTAATCAGATTTATGAGAGCAGGAGCAGTCCCAGTGTTGTCATTATTTATTTTTATAACTCCCTCTAAGCCACGGTGCCACAATAAATTATGCCTGTGATAAAATGTTCTTGCGAATTACACCAAAAGCTTTGAAGTTTATCTTTGTTAATGATTTTAGTTATGCTTGGCAGTAACAAAATTGCAGAAAATTCGTCTATATGATTAATATACATTTGTATACAGGGATTTTTTATATCTTTCAAGCTTCAGCTTTCGGGCAATGTATTTTTCTTTTTGCTTTTAATGTTTACTTACAAGTTTCAAACAAATTGCCAAGAAAAAGTCGACGAGGCTTCCTATCTCGCTCTATTGCACTTGTCTTGATATTAAGAGGCCCATGTCAGGAAATTCTTCCATTTATCCTGTTTGATTTTGATGGAGTGGAATGAATGTGTTTTATTTCATAACCTTGAGACCTGTCGAACATGCTTTGGGAAATGTCAACGTATCTTACTAAATCTCATCCTCTTTTCTGGGCGAGGAAAAGATTTTATTCATCACTGAGAACGGAAGACTCGAGTACACAGTTTTTTTCTCTGTATAAACTCTTCTTGTTTTTCCAACAGGGTTTTCAAAGCCTTGGAATGATGGTGTTCTTATGACACTTCTATTTTCTAAGAGCCTTTACCTCCAAATGCCACTCTTCATTATCAGTCAGAACCAGTTGCGTCTATTTTCTCCACTGTCAAACTCACAGCTCGATTTGTCTGTTCCATTTCTCTTTCCCTATGAAAAAAGCAGACTCGTCTTCCGATATTGAGTATCGCTAATGGTTGTCGGAGACGGATTTAACGGTGGACAAAAGGTAATTTAAATTCATACATATAGTATGTAATAAAAGTTTTGAGGTATTTAGCAATGTTTTTTCTGTTATCATAGACTTTGTGTTCAATTGAAGTGTTTACTGTCCCCATTTTATATTCATGATCTTCAAACCTTTCCGTCTTGGCACTCTTAATATTATAAAAAGAATCGACCCTTGAGCTGACGCAAAGTAAGAATTCGTCCACATTAAATGTGACATTCTGAGTGAAATATACTCTCCATTACGGACTCACATTAAAGATATAGCTAAAAAACTTTTAAAAGATCGTTCATATTATTCATTTACTTGATTCATGACGTCCCTGTGGGACACAAAACTTTTCTCCACTTCTAAATTTATATTTTGGGATTTGTGCTTTAAATTTTTGTGTGATAAATGGTGATTTTTAATGTTCCAAGGTGTTGGGATGGAGACTTAGAGTTTCGAAGCTACTCTGGGTAGCAATGGACTAAGAACCGGAACCACTTTTTGAAGAAAATGGAAGTTTCCTGTTTGGACTGAGATCTTCTTCATTTTTAGGATTCTACTGATTCTGTTGTGGTGTCCTTGTAGTGTTGGGGTGCAAAAGCTGGTTCGCCTCCTCGTGGTGCACCCTGAATAACGCTCAATGAACTAGCACATACTGGCAGTCAGACATTCCTAGGATCTCCTGACTACAAGACACACACTCTCACCCTCATTCACGCTCCCACGACAATGAAAATGAGAACACATAAGCCAAATGGTTCTTCTCAGAACCTGATGACTAGAAAGCTCGGACCCTTTTTCCGAATTTGTCAGATAAATATAGAGAGCATAAGCTATGCTAAAAGCCAGTACTTACTTGTCTAAAATCTTGAAGAATGACGAACATACAAGAAACACACTGTGAAAGTGCAGAACAACTTAAAAAAAGGGGAAAAATTCCGGGCTATGGACTGCTGGGAGCAACGTACCACCGAACGTCCGGCGTCGCTACATATGTTAAACAGCATATTGAGAATGCCTCCCTCATCTCCACCTCTACTGATAACGATATTCACAACGTCACCACTAAAGTCGGAAGCATCACCGTTACCAACACATATAAACCGCCTGCTGTACCATGGCCAGCTGAAGTTGTTGAAAGCAGTATACGTTGGAGTCTACAATAGCCATCACGAGCAGTGGAAATACATACAAATCGATGCAAACGGGGAAGCACTAACAAAGTGGGTGGAAGAAGAACAACTGCACCTTGTCTTCGATGCTAAATATCGATTCACATTCAGATCGACAGCCTGACTTATGTTTCGTCTCTGCTGACAGGAAGGGCCAGGCTCTGTCAACCGCAAGGAAAGTAGTTTCTGATTTCCCTCACAGCCAACATCGTCCAACTGTCATAGAAGTGGGAACTCAAGTCCCCATAATCACTTCATTACCCCGACCAAGATGGAACTTCAAGCGGGCTGACTGGATCAAGTATTCCTCTGACCTCGATAAGTGCCTAGGGTGGATACCGCCCACCAGCGGAAACTACGGTAGATTCTCAGTGATAAGCACCGCTAAAAAGCACATACCCAGAGGATACCGCAAATTCTTTCCTGGATGGTCTCAAAACAGCGTTGCTCTTTATCAAAACTTTCTTGAAACCGGCGATCATGAAATAGCGGATGAACTAGTCCACAGCCAACAAAAGTGGACTGAAACTGTCGAAAGCCTCAACTTTGAAACATCGAGCAGACAGGCATGGTCACTGCTGAGGAAGCTGAGAGGCGGAGCACCAAAACAACGCCAAACAACACGCGTAAGCCCAAATAAAGTAGCCTCACACATAATCGCAACATCTAAAACACCGAAGGACAGAGCACACACCATACAAATAAAAAGAGAACTCAAAGCTCTAAAAGCCGAAGCCACGGAAACGGAACACGGTCGCCCCTTTTCCACAAAGGAAGTTTCAAACGACCTAGTTGATGTCACGGCGGGAAAGGCCCCAGGATTCGACTTCCATCCCGAATTCCTAATCAATTGCGTCGAGTACACCAAATGCTGGTCGGCCCAGTTCGACACGGACATCATGCAATCTGGCAACGTTCCACCCGAATTCAAACGCTCCAAGGTAATAGCCTTCCTGTAACCAGGTAAACCTGCCGACAGCCCAAAAAGCTACATTCAAATTGCTCTACTGTCCGTATCCTATAAACTACTGGAAAGACTTGTCCACAATAGAATCAGCTCAGAGATCCTGGAGACAATACCAGCTGAGCAGGCGGGCTTTTGGCCAAAACGACCTCTCAGCAGCCTATGACACCGTTATGGAAGGAGGGAGTGCTTTGCAAGCTTCTCAGAAAAATACCCCGCAAACGAATAACTCAACTGATATCGAACTTGCTTGGTGATCGGACGTTTGAAGTTATAATGGGCACCGACATCACCTCACCAAGGAAACTTAACAACGGCTTGCCACAGGGCTCAGTGCTCGCTCCGCTACTCTTCAGTTTGTATATAGCGGATATGCCGGAAACAAGGTCAAAAAAAGATCGGTTACGCCGATGACTGGGTGCTTGCAACAAGATGTGACTCAATCAAACTATCCGAAAATATCCTGATAGCAGATCTGCAGTCAATGGGTGAATACTGTCGCAAATGGACACTCCAACCAAATGCCTCCAAAACAGAGGTCAGCTGCTTCCATCTCAACAACAAACTAGCCAGAGAAGAGCTTAACATACGATTTGATTTCATCAAACTAACCCATAACAAAACACCGAAATACCTGGGAGCGACCCTTGACAGAACACTATCATTTAAGGAACATCTAACTAAAACCGCCGAGAAGCTGAAAACCAGGAACAACATAATCCAGAAGCTGTGTGGTACCACTTGGGGAGCATCAGCATCCACACTACGCTGCTCCGACTTGCCTACTCGACGGCTGAATACTGTGCTCCAGTTTGGCTTAATAGTGCGCACGTGAAGAAGGTGGACGCCCAACTGAATAACACCATGAGGATGATCGCTGGTGTCATTAAGTCGACCCCCACGCAGTGGCTCCCAGTATTAAGTCATATCCAACCCCCAAAGCTACGACGGATAAATGCCCTTACACGCGAGTAGAAACAGATCTTGGAAAACATAAATCTGCCAATACATCAAAATATTGAGGACGCTAACCACAATCGTCTCCGCTCCAGAAATCCACCCACTAAAACGGCAAGTGCAGCAATGCGAGAGGAGTTCAACCTGACCGAATGCATGGACTCAAGAATGGACCACGCAACAAGGCATCAATATGCCATTACCCAAAAGCCCCCAGGGATTGACCTACCACGCAGAACCTGGTCCACACTTAACAGAATTAGAACGCAACATGGCGGATGCGCATACTCTCTGCACAAATGGGGCAAACAACCATCACCATACTGCGACTGCGGAGAATACCAAACGATTTAACACATCACAGAGGAATGTCACACAAGATCCTACAACGGTACACCTGAAGACTTTCTGCTGGCAACCGCCGAGTCGATAGATTATATTAACCGACTTGATATTTGTTTGTGAAATCCTGAATTTTGTTTTATTAACTTATATATGTGAATCTGCGTTTAAGCTCAATATGTCTAAATTGCCATACGATAAATAAAAAAAATAGTGTCCACTTTACCATGCTGAATTCTAGATGTAGTAGGATGTCTGTGTTATACCTACACCATACACCTTGAAAAGTTGGAGAAGGAGCTGAACCTTGGGGAGCTAATCTTGGTTCTTTTGTTTCACCTTTATTTCTGGCCGCACTTTCAAATCAGGTTGAGGTTTTATGTCAAGTTTGGTTGAAGCCTGTTGTGATCTATCTGGATAAGCTGATGTTTTTGATGCGAACTCCCATCCTTTGGCTTTTACGCTATTTGCTTTTCTCTTATGGATAGTTTGGGTTGATTGCTAACTTGGATTGGGTTGGTCCCGGATCGTTTAAGAATTATTAGATATTGATATTGCGACCTCGGGTGGGTGCCGCTCGAGGGTTGAGGGGATGAAAACTCTGCTTCGCGGCGCTTGGAGGATAATAGCATGTTCTATAAAAAAAAAGTTCAGATAAAATATGTAGACAACAAAAATACACACAACTTTGATTTCATGCTTCGATTTTTCGCTCCGACCAATATTTCTTGCTCTACGGCGCGCCAAACTTGGGGGGTCAAAAAATCATATCTTTTATAATATAAGGTCGAATGCAACGAATCAAGCATCAGTTTACTTAGAACACATTACTCTTACAGAAAAAAAAATTCTAGAATTGTTTGGCAGTCATATTTGTTTCAATCCGCGATTAAAGTCTGATGTTGTTAAAATTTGCAAACTTCCCCCAAGTTAGGCGCGGCTTAGAGCAAAAAATATTGGTTCTAGCGAAAAAATGCATAAACCAAAGTTGTGCGTGATTTTGTTTTCTACATATTATCTGAACATTTTTTTTATAGCATCTACTCCAACGGTGCTATTTTCCCCCATGCGCCACGAAGCAGAGTTTTCATCCCCCAACCCTCGAGCGGCACACTTAGATGTTCTATCAGCGGTCCAATCTCTACCATCCCACAAAATTTCATTTCTGTTCGACCTTTTGCAAACAGAACCTCATATTTTGTACCCCCCAACGCTTGGCCTATCAAAAAATAATAAAATAATCACCAGACATAAAATAAAATGGAAAAAAAATCAAGAAGAAAAATCATATAGAATAAAAAGATTTGAAAACAAAAATTGATAAGTATAAAATGAAAAGCACACATCGTGCCGTGTACCTGATGCTGAAGTAAATTTGTTGGTGAAAAAGATTAACAGAAGAAAAATTATCAAAGATAATTTGAAGAATGGAATGGATCAGATTCAAAAAAAAAACACACACTAATTATTTGTCGCCTGATAAACAAATTCGTTGAGGAGAAAGATTGAATTGAAGAAATTGAAAAAGTGAAGATAATATAAATAGTTATCGAGAAAATTTTGAAGATAAACAGTTGGTCAAAATGAAAGAAGTAGTAAGCACGATTCACCGTATAATAAAAAAAATACGTCGAAAACAATTCGAAGAAAAAAATTATTCTGAAAATAAAGAGTACCGAGAGAGAAAGTGTCATTCCACATTAAACTAGGTAGAATTATTGGAATTTGGAATTCTGTCCAGTTGGTGAAAATGAATAAAGAACAATTTCCAAAATATCCAGAAATGCCTTCCAGTAATATATCTTGTATATGTGGTGCCCAATTTCTTCTTTTTTGATCAAGCAACGACGAAAGCCAATATTCATTTCAATCATAAATTCCCATTCAATTTCGAGCTCCGATGACAAATTTGGCATCGGAATGAATATTGCCCCGAGTCTATTGATTTTCTGTATACTTTATATTCCTTCTCTTTGCTTTTATTTCTAAACCCGTTGTGTGTTGCTTAACAAAATCAAGCCGACAACGTTATATTGGATATTGGATTTTTTTAGGTTGAAATCGTTATGAGTTTTCGGAATAATAAAGCAAATGGAAAGGATATTGCTTGGAGTTGATTAGGTTTGACGACAAAATCCAGGATGACTGAGAATTAACCCGAATAGTCATTGATTGAGATCAAAATCATATCGTTGAAAACTCAGCCAGTAACGAGGAATTTTTATCAAAAGGGTGTCGATCTACCCTCTCCACAAGAAGACTCATTGTTAGTGCCACAGTATCAGCTCGGGTGACCAAGGGATCCCAAAAGCCTTTGTTTATCACTATTCCTGTGGACTCTTATCAAGAAAGAGCTACTGAAGCTCCAAAAGGAGAAAACGCCATGGTTAAATATCAGAGAATTTCACCTTTCACCAAGAGAACGAAAGAGAAAGATTTGAACCTCTTTGGTGATCCAGTCATGTGTGCTCCACTGGATCCTAGTATACCTAACAGCAAATCATCCTCCTTTTGGGGAACTAAGAAGATTATGCTGTGGGGTCATTGAGAGCAAATTAACTAGAGGACAGGAAAGGAAATTAAGGCTTCTCAAAGGGAAGTATCGTGCAGAGACCTCTTTCTGCTTGCTTCTCTCCAAGTTTTCATGTAAGAATGAACCTTCGAGAAACTTAAGTTTTCTTCGAAGCTTTCTGGATTTGTTTCAAAGTTTAAGTTTTTTTTACACCTGTCAACCTCTATCCAATGATAGATCAAACTTTCCGAGTGGCTCTTCAAGCAAGTCCATTGTATTCCCGTTTTCAGATTCTCGATAAAATCCCCTAATAAAAATGATAAAACCGAAAATGTGTCTCTGAAATTTACGATCGGCCAATGAAGCCGATCGGTCGTCGTAAAATTTTCAATTAGGTTAACGATACCAGTTCGCGATTTTGGCTTTGCACATTCCTTATTTTATGTTTATGACTTATTGCAACTCTACTTTAATCGAAAATGCTTATTTAAGTGCACATTCACATAACTATGTTCTGTGATTAATATTTATAATGATTTGCTTCTGAGAATTGCGGATTTAGTTTTATTAGAATGAATTATTTTGCAAAGCTTCTTTAAAGTGGTATTTTTGATTAATCGATGGAATTTAACGATTATCGATTTCTTCCTTTCATATTTTTGTCACTCTTGGATAACATCGTGAGAAGTTTATTTCTTTCAATATTCAAACTCATTACTGATAAGAAGACATAGAGTCCCACATGTACGGGTGGTTTTGTCTCATAGGTCAGCAAGAATTCTATTCATGACGATTGGATTAGGAGATGTATGGGATATGAAATCATTATTGGTAAAAGATTTTACTTCATCATCACTATGATGATCTACATCACCAATTACCAAAGCAAAAATTATGGAATGCTGAGAGATATTATGACAGAAATACCTGATGTTTGAGTGGAAACCAACTAGTCCAAATTATATAGGTACGCTCTTCTTCCTTGATGTAGTGGTTTGAATTAAGTTCCATCGTGATGATTTCACCTGTGCCGATTCTATAATCGTCGCACGCTCATGCTGATAGTTTCGGTTTAAAGGGCTCCACATCTATGCCATGCAATACTCATCAGGACCTCTTTCTTGGTTGGCATGGTTCGTTTTTTCTTACAGATTTATACGCGTATTTATTTTGCCTTGAATACGGTGTGAATGTGTGAATCATTGTCTTGATAATTTACCATTCTGAAACTTTCAAGCGCCTGCGGTTTCTTTCTATAGCTACTTCTCTATATACTTGTTCCTTGCATGGCTAACTGTTTCAGCGTTGACAATCTTTCATAAAGATCTTCAAATGTCGTTTTTTTTGTTGTCCTTTTCACGTGCATGAAGAACGCCGTTTTTTTTCTATGACTTGTAATAGAGTGTACTCCTAATGAGCGACTCTGTTTTCTAGAGACTACCGGAAGTTTCTTGTGGGAAAGGCTGCCGTTGTTTCTTGTTCGATAGTCACCTTTTGGGCCACCGATTGGTCAAGATTGTAGATGTTTTTGAATTTTTTCTCTTACTATCACAGTTCCTATTTTCTAGAGATAACATATTTTCTCGTATTTGTATGACTGCACTAGGTTTATTAGAAAACTCTACTCCGAGGATCAAGGAAAAGGGCGAGCTTTCAATAATTTTAACGTCCATGTCGTTACTAAACTATCTAATACTGGAATTTTATAGTCTCATGCGGTACCTCATACATGCTCTTGCCAAAGCTGATACCGCTCACCATTGCTGGTATTGGTCTAGATTCCTACCTGCCATGAAGCGAAACCACTCTCTTTGGAACGCTCTATCCAAGTCCACTTCTATCCCCCTCTGGTGCGCTTTCCGACCCCAAAAGATCCTGTTCTCACCGTGCGACTGCGGAAAAGACCTCTGTCCAATACCAAACATTTACCATCATCGGGACATTCCCCAAGTCTATCCAGGGTCGCCCCCTCTCCTCCAGTGCCACTGCTGCCCAGTTGTTCAAGATTGCTATATCATCCCGTCTGGTCCCAACTCTCAACTTGATATCATTGGGGCCGTCGTCCTAACCCCGTCCCACAGGGACAGTCCGAGTTCCTCCCCACCCCCTAGCTTGAAACTGTGCAGGTAGGCATTGAGGCTGCCATGTCTAGTCGCTAACTGCACACAAACGACTTCCTCCCCACTCTTGCACACACGCCGTAGAACTATCTCGCTTTGTCTGACTTATTCCATCTGCTCTGCCATTCTTCATCTTCCACTCTTGTCCTTTCAAGTCTGATTTGCCTCACGCAGTACAGCCTCTTCTCTTCCTGCACCGTGCGCTTCCTTCTACTTTCTACTGCGTCTGTCTCTATTGGATCGGGAGATAATGACCATTTTTGGGTAACGTTCAATGCCCGTCTGCCGAGCTGTATGGTATATTTCAATATTTGAAGTCGATCAAATTCTATACAAAAATTTCCCCCCGTGTACCAACTCCAAGGTCAATAATTGAAATTGTACTGAAATGAAAAAAAATAACGATCGATGCCCATCTGCCGTTGTGATTTCATGATTGTGTAGTAAAAAAAATTCATCGGTAACTCATCGGCACACAGTTTCAAGTGATAGGTTCTGCAGAACCTTCCTATGAAATTGTTGTGAAAAATGATAAAAAAAACGATTAATGCCCGTCTGCCGAATCAAAGGTAGGTTCAAAAGTTCGAAGGAAACCTTAAAAATCCATCGGCAGACATATAGGAGACAAACTTAATAATTAATGGGATTTTTTTAATGTAATATTTTCGTGACAATGTATGACATTGGCAGACGGACATTTGTCATTTCATTTCACATGAAAATATAACAAACAGCAAATTCGCAATGATTATTAAGTATATGTCCTATATGTCTGCCGATGGATTTTCGAGGTTTCCTTTGAGCTTTAGATACCTTTGATACGGCAGACGGGCATCAATCGTTTTTTTTCATCATTTTTCACAACAGTTTCATAGTAAGGTCCTGCAGAACCTATCACTCGAAACTGTCTGCCGATGAGTTACCGGTGGAGGTTTTTTAGTACAGAATCATGAACTCAAAATGGCAGATGGGCATCGATCGTTTTTTTTACAATTTTTTTAGTACAATTTCAATTAGTGATCTTGGAGTTGGTACACGGGGAAAGAACAATTTTACTGTATTGCTCGACTTAAAATATTGAAATAGGTATACCTCACCCCAGTTCGGCAGATGGGCATTGAACGTTACCAAAAATTGGTCGTTATCTCCCGGTCCATATTTGCCAGAAGTTCAGCCTGCGGCATTCCTTTTCTCCCTCTATTTTCCCAGATGACCCTCACCCCCATGACACATCTCAGCTTGCAGTTCATTAACCGCCCTATATCGTTTCGTAACCACAGAACACAAAGCTTAGAACAAAAACGTAATTGGATGGCGGGGCCTAAGTGAAAGCTTTGATTCGCATCCACGGAGAGGCGCTGATGTGCCTGAAGTTCGTAAGAACTCGAGAAGATGGCGGTATGTGGAATGCCACATGACAGCTTATTAGCTTGTCACGATGTCATTTGAATGTCACCCTTTATCTTCATGTTGTCTTTCATGCTTTGATTCCTCTCTAAGTGAAAAAATGTCCTGGTAATCCTCATCAAAAAACCTATAAGAACGCAGAATGCAACCCGGAATACTAGATGCTCATCAATGTTCCAGCCGCCATCGAAAAAGTTCCGGAGAAATGCATTCTCCACAAAATAAGGAAAGTCACGATGGCAAAAAACTTTCTGAGAGAAGAACAAATGGGGTTTCGCCTAGTGTATTCCACAACAAATCAAACAGTGAAGCTAAGTGACACCATCCTGAAAAGGTCGAACAAAGGGGAAGAAACCGAAGAAGTGTTCCTTGACGAGTTTCGTACAGCCCAGCCGTCCCACATCACATGGAGCCATGCATGCACCGCTTCCCGAGTGAGTGGCATTTTCTCATAGTCATCATCACACAGGGTCAGCGCCCCGCAGCGCAGATAGGAAGCCCACACTAACCTCATCCCTAGATGGTGCTGGACATTCTAGAAAAACCGAAAAAACTACATATATTCAAAGTTTTTGTCTTTATCTTATAAATAAAGACATTTTCAACGTCAAATTCAATGTCAGTGCTTTTATGTAAAGGGAACTGTATAATATATTACAGAAATCAAAAATACATTATCCATGTCTGATAGTTCGATTCGCATCCACTTCATTCCGTGGCGCATTGTTCCGTAAAATTTTATACGTCAGTTTGTTTTCTAAACTTTGTATATGTGTTCTGTGGTCGTAACCTTATTAACGAATGCCACCACAGATTGATTGTTACACACAACCGTATACCACCCTTCCCCTTAACCCTCTGACGCCCTGCTTGACAGCCTCAAATTCGCCCTCAAAGCTCCTACTCACATCAAGTATACCAAGATAGCCTTGTGGTGCGGGGTTCCCGTCATCGGAGAACCAGCCAGTCCTAAGTGGCGAGCGTTCTGTAAGCCCTCCCCATGGACGCCAGAAAAATTCTCTATATAGCCCCTAACTGTTCACTCACCCATCAAAAATTGTGGTGTGGTCGTTATAATAACCGTCTGGTGTAGTTCTTCATCAGCCGGGAAGGCTTCTTGAAAGGCTGTTTGGGGAATCCGCTTGGTTGCACTATGGTTTGCTAAGGAACTTCTGTTTTCGTTACAGATTTTTCTCGTTGTACTTTTGGGGGGCTATGAAACTGAACCTTTGTTACCAGATGTGAAATATGGTATGGCGGAAGCATACTTCTGGTCGGGGTCCCGTTCCCTACCGTCGCTCTTGGATCGCAGACCATACCGCGGCATTCAGACTCAGTCTATTTCTTATAAAAGGATACTGGACTCTTCTTGGCACCGGAAGAGATCGATAGGCGTCTCCACCAAATATCACGAAAGTCGTAAGCTCGACTGGGCTCTCTCACTTATTTTGCTCTAAGGACGTATCAGGCACGTGGAAGAAAACATGCTTGGGGTCACAAGGTAGTGACCTAAATTCTCAAATACTTACTACTCATCAGCGTAATATAGGGGAGTAAATTTCAGACCCCCTCAATCAGAATAGACCGCCTGAAGAGAGTACCTTCGCTGCAAGTGCAAATGTGTTGTGTAGCGACCAAAGAAGACTTCTGATCTCGCGACTGATATCGCTCGCGAAAAGAAGGAGACGGGATTAGTTTTGGTCTTGCGGATGACACTAAGTACTTATTAGGAATTGTGGAGGAAGAGAGTCATCCTGGTCATACGACTTACTCTTCCAACCCTCTGATTAGCGTCGTGTGCTTGAAATTATACTCGTTGTCCCTTTGATTCGTTGTCTTTATTATCATGACCAAGGTTAACTGATTATCATTAAAATGATAGCTGGAGAACACTTTGAAGATGAACATGTTTGAGGATTTGAAGTAAGAGCTTTGCTATTCACTAGTCTTCACTAACTTAACTTTAATGGAAGGCCTCTAATCCTCTTAGTGGATAACGACGATAGACAAGGTCTGCTTCTGGCTCTGTAGGAAAGAGAGAAAATCAAACACTGAGTTTTAATGATGTTCTACAAACGAGGAAGATATAGAAGAAGCGAAGGACAAGTGAGTGCTGAGCTAAAGGTGAAGACGTATGTCAAACATCACACATTAGAAAAAGTGGAAATTTTCAGTAAATTCTGAGGTTAACCCGGGTCACCCTGAAAGTTTAACAGCACTTTAGCCAAAACTAAACCACTAAAATTGCCAAAGTTCGCCGACAAACAAAAACTACGACGCAAACACACATAAGAAACCCAAGCAAAGTCCGAATTGATTGTAATAAATTAGAAAAGTTATCACAAAAGAACATTTTCTCCTAAATATTTTATTCGCAGTTTGCATGGCCTTTGAGAATTATGACTAAGTTATAAATTTCAGTTTGTACGTAAATAAAGTTGAAATTGATAAATTATTGCCAAAGTTTGTTGGATGAAAATTGCATCCATGCATTATTCATGCTGAACATAACTATATGAAGAGTTTTCAAAGTTTGCCAGATCAAGGGGGTGAGGGAGTGGTGGGTGAACAACTTTTAGAGTGGAGAGTTCGAAGAAGGTCAGGACTGTAATAAAAGCTCTCGATCTTTATCGAGTAGGTATTGGAGCGTTTTGGATGATGTTTTTTTTTCGGGCGATATGTATTGGTGAAAACTGCCTCATTTATTTCCAGAGAACATTTCTTTCGGTACCATTCACCTGAACTATATCTGCAGTGATTTCTGATGGCTATACCTACAGGATGTGCTGAAGGCACCACACATGCTGTAGGAGGATTCTGCTGATATTCAACCATCTGAGGATGCAGATACCTACTTTCATCACCCCCGGTTTAATCTTTTCTGCCTTCGCAGCCCGTGGAAGCAAGTTTGAGCTATAGTCTCTTGACCCCAATACTTTCTGGATAAATCACCAAGTTCAACGGTTCTTGTTGATGAGGAGAATCAGGTAAGTATATAGCTGGGCCACAAGTCGTCAGTGTTGAAGTCTCATGAATGTCTTCTTTCGTGAGTTTCGAGAAAGCTGGAAGCTCTACCATATCAAGCTAGATACCAGAGAAGATCAGGAAAAGCTTCAAAGTTTCTCTGGGTAGACCGCTGATCCTGAGGAGCCAAAACCAGAATAACTGCTCGTTTTATTCATCTCATACAAACATACAGTGCGTTTGGTTGTATGGTTGTATCACTCTAATTCAACCAAACAAGTATCCGCTTCAAATTCGCTTGACAGGTAAAGCTGCCGCGTACAGTCCTCCATATATTATGAGAAAGTTATCCAATGGTTTATACCTCATTGTCAACTCATCGGTCACAATAATACTATAACCTCACTTTCGTCGGGAAAAGAAAACTCTCATTCTCTCTCTTACCTATAGGGATTCACAATGTCTGGTCACCATGTGGTTATGAGTTAACCCTGAGGTAAAGGTGATAAACTGTTTCACAGTCGATAGTGAAGCTTACTATTCAAGTTAACTATAGGTTAAGTTGACCAGACGAAAATTTATTGCTCAAGCACAAATCAAAGGAACATTACCTAACTATTACCATTTTGACATCTGTGAGGTTTGTCTTCTGCTTCTTGAATACTAAATTCAATATTCTCACCAATCATAGGCACATAAGCAAAGAGTAAAATGGATTTATTTGACATCAATGCATTCAACGATGATGAGAAAGGTATAGTACGCCGACCCAAAATCATCAGGTATCAGGTCTCGGACCAACTTGATAGCGAGAACTGGGAAAATGTATAACACAAATGAGGCTCAAGTTGCCAGGGACAATTTTGATTATATAAACCAAAACTGTACTTACCGTCAAAATACTTACTAAACTAAAACACCAAATATCAGAAATTAGAAGGATTGTTGGAAAACTAGTAGAAATGACATCTAATTTCAAATTTATTTGAAGAATTGAAAATTTCAATTGTTCGTTGTTGTTGCGTGACCTTTGTCAAAATTAACTGTGACTTCTAACATCTAGACTTCAAAACTGAAAATTCTGCTCAAAACCCAAGAAAGATTAAACAAACTAGTGGTTAATTGACCAACATACATTTTTTCGCTGTGGAACGATATTGCTAAACCATTGGTTACTGTGGACGCATTAAGCTAGGTCACGAGAAAGGTGACCAGACATTGTGAAACTGGGCTTCACTCTTTCTCATTACAGTCATATACTTCATCCTCCGGAAAGTGTTCACTTCGAAAGTGGTGGTCACTGTGAAAGTTAGAATATCATAAAATAAAAATTTTTCTATACTCTTGCTATCATTTAGGTAAATGATACTAACCAAAATCAAATAAATATTAATTTTGTAACCAGAACAAATCATCTCCCCATCCTCTTTTTCCTCATTCTCTTCTTCAATCTGTCTGCAAGACAAGCTTTTCAATTAGTAAGTAGAGCTGATCAAATATTTGCTTTAGCTTAATACAGTTTAAGTACAATATTTGCACATGAAAATGTATTTAATGAAACTCTTTTGGTAATATTAGTTCAGTGCTAAGCGAGGAGAAGAAATATATAAAATTAGCTTTGATTCTTTTGGGAAATAAACCGGGCGGAATGTAAACAGGAATTCCGATTTTTGCAAGCAATTGGACTTTATATGTGATTAAGCACATGTTATTTCTCTAGAGGGAGGTTCACCTCAATTTGGCAGATTGGTTTAAAAATTCCGAATTTATTCCCATTTCTAATGAATTATTGATGAATCAGATATTATAAATATTTCATGTTATCAATTATTAATGTCTTTCTGGCACTATGACTCGCAGCGTTGATTGTGAAAACAAGAAAGATACTCAAGTTGATGGGCGATAACGAGACCCGTAATATGTCCGACTCATAGAGGGACTACGTTAAAATTATGACCGAGAGAGAAGGCTGTTTCAATGTATCGACGAGTCAAAAAGGTGTCACGAATTTTAACATGGGGTTTGTGAATCTTTCTTCTTCTCAATCAACTCTCGCAGGAAAACATTCTGTTTTTTTCTTGTTTTTTTTTTCAAAAAAAATAAACGGGTCTCAAACTTCAACATAACGGACACAATAAACCAACGTTGAGCGTATAAGCATTTCAACGTTTTGCACTGTGCAAAGCGTACGAGCATTTGAGCACACAAACAAACAAACGTAACTGTTATAATATAAGCGACTTTTAACACGAGCGTGCTGAGGAGTAAGGTCACCATAAAACTGCCTATTTCAGGAAACGACTGCGGCTCGCCTTATCCGTAAACAACTACAAAAAAAAATATCTTCCAGGTTTTGGAGATATTAATTTTGGTGGGATTCCTAACAATATTTTGAATAATGTTTAAAAACTAATACGACAATAATAAATGTGTGAAATATAATTTCACCTCGCTTGTCCCTCAGGTGAAATTATAATTACACATAAACCGACATAATCAGGACAATATCAATTATTCAATCTTCAATTAAACAAAACACTATCCCGAAACAACGACATGAACTACAAAATTGTCAGTCTTGGACTCGACAAATTAAATAATTTAACAAGTGTATGCACGTGAAAAAGAATTTTAATGAGTACACTCAGTCAAAACTTGAGCCATTTTTACGTTTTTTCTTCAGTGTTACCCCTTTAATATTTATGCATATTAATATGTAATTAGGCAACTCGGGCATCCGTCGTCCTAACTCAAACTATTACAAAAACTTCGTTGTGTATCATAATTGCAATTTCAACTTTAATCTCGGGGCTCTAATTTGAGTTGAAGTTATCATCAATCATCATGTGTCAAGGAGTCTTGAATTAATCAAACAAAAAATATAACTTTGCATAATTCAATCGACCACTACCAGCGGTTTCTATTCCCATTGCACACGGGCCAATAACTCACCTGATAACGATCTTATCAGAATCAAGTCAGACACTTAGGTGTATAATTAATGAGTTCTTTATATGTAAAACCACCCTACAATATCGGTGGATCTTTTTCGATATAATTATACCCTTAAATAAATGGGTTACCGTAAATCAAAGAAACGGAAGATGTATTACGTGAGACGTGTATTACTTTATTAGGCCTATCTTCATAAAAGTGAGACAGTTCATAATGGGCTCCTCACAACAACGTGATTTATTGAAGATGGTGTGATTAATTTTCATTGTTGATTTTGTTATTGTGTGACGATGAATAGGGGCTAATTAGGAAAAAGGATCCACAAGAGAAATTTTAGCCAATAAAATAATGTCTATAGAACTTATGGGGATATTGGGACTGTGTATTAACTTCTTATAAGTTTTCTGGGCTCATTTTTCAACCGATTTTAACGAATTTTTGACAGAATATTTGAACGAATCACTGGAGCCGATTTTTGATAAATCTAAAGATAATCTCTCAAAAAACCTCAAATTTTTTAAAATAAAATTTTGCGTCAAACATCCTCAAGCGAATGAAATGTATAACTTATTTTGCCAAACATACACTTTTGAAATTTCTATTCATTATACCGTAAAATGTATGTAAATCCTTCGATAACAGCAGAAAAAGGTGTGTAATTTTTGTTTGGAGGACCGCCCAAAAATCGCCTCACCCCTTTCATGTCAACGAAGGCAGACGCCACCGTCATATTGTCAGCTAGAATAGTGAAAGTAAGCCAATTATTTTATTTATTGATTGGGAGTTGAAGGTACTTTTTGAAAAAACGTGTTTTTGAAGTTAAGGTTCCTCCGAGATGATGCTTGCAGAGTGAATTCTTGTTTGTGCTCATTGTGTGCAGGCGCAATGGCATGATTTCCAATGTTTTTGTGGATTTTACATTATTTGTATGAAGAACTAAGAGCCGATATTGTACAGGGTCATTCCGTATAATATATTGACCCATATGCTAGCGGCTTTATCAATGAAGATATGAAAATTTTGTAAATATAAATCTTTAGATATTCATCTGAACTTTTCAAAGATCTTATCAAAAAACAAAAAAAAAACAAGACTTTCGGAATGTCAATATTTTTTCCAAAATAAGCATTTTTTCAATGGAACCCCCTATATATTATCATGATTTATACCTATTTTTTTTTTTTTATATATTTTTTTAAATAATATACGCATTCCCCATAGCGACGACTTTTTCATTAGGTATTTGTTTTCTAAGCCTACTCTGCACAGATCGAGTTCCGTGACGCCAGCGCGGCAACATTCACACTTTAATTACGTTTTAATTGCTAATTTCGGTTCAAAATAAGTTATTAACTTGCGGTTTGCGCCATTTTTTAATTTTTTTTTACGCTCTTTTAAACTAACGTAAAAGAAGAACACCTTTGTTTTGAATATTTTTGAAAAAATCGATGAAATAATTAATTTTTACAGAAAGCGCCCTCTACCGTTCAGCAATAAAATAATTCGTGAAGTGATATGACAACATAAAAAAAGCATAACAATAAACCTTTAAAACGACGCCAAGCTTATTGGAATCGGTTAAGCCAATCAAAGTTATCAACAATTTTAAAAATTAATATTCGAACCTTCCCCCACCCTTTATTTGACAGATTACAAAAAAAAGTTTGATATGAAAAATATCCATAATTTCTCCTTCTTTAATATAAAATTATTTATCTGGTAGGTCACCGTTCAATATTCTTCATAAAACCTATATTTTCTATTTCACTATTGTATTATGCCCCCTAGCGGATATCGCACGAACTTGGAAATGATTTCCAGTAATTTCTCTTGGCAACTCTTATAATATTTTTTTTTCCAAAAATTTGGGATGAATACTTACGGAGATAAGGCCGGCGAACTCTCTTAGTTGTACAGGGTGGCCAACTAAGAATGCGAGGTACTGTATCTCGGAAACTATACATCGTAGAGGCTTGCGGCAAAAAATGTTATTACTAAAACGGCCATGAGAAAATCCTGGAAAATATTTTCAAGTTTCTGAAATGGTCGCTAGGGGACGTAACAACCAACAGCAAGTAGAAAAATATGATTTTTATGGAGTTTTGTCCAATGAAAATATATCGATGAGCTCATTTTCGGATTCACTGACTATTTACCTACACTTTTTATCTAAAACGTTCTTTTTCTATCTATCATAATAAAGTGGTGGGGAAAGTTCAATTGTTTTATTAAACAAACGGAGATTTCTCCCGTTTCGCTTGACGGATTTCAACGAACTTGGGCTCATATGAAAGAGAATAGTCTGCGCTATAAAATGCTCATTTGCTTTTTAATTTGTAACATTTGCTGTCGCCGCTAGATGGCGTTAAGTGAAATGGTAGCATACTTTTGAGTTTTTTCCGAAAAAATCAAACGTAATGGTATATCCATTTTCATATATTTTAAAAGGGGACACATTTTCCTATAAAAAAAAATTAAAAAATCAATAAAAAAAAACAAAAAAAAAACAAAAAAAAACAAAAAAAAACATTAATTTTTTTGTTTTTTTTTAAGGGAAAATGTATCTCCTTTTAAAATATATAAAAATGAATATACCATTACATTTGATTTTTTTGGAAAAAACTCAAAAACATGCTACCATTTCAGTTAACGCCATCTAGCCGCGACGGCGAAGGTCAAAAATTCAAAACCAAAGAAGTTTTTTGAAGTACAGATCATGCTCTTTCATATGAGCCCAAGCTCGTTTAAATCGGTCAAGCGAAACGGGAGAAATCTCCGTTTGTTTAAAAAAACAATTGAACTTCCCCACCACTTTATTATGATAGATAGAAAAAAACGTTTTTGACAAAAAGTGTAGGTGAATAGTCAGTTAATCCGAAAATGAGCTCATCGATATATTTTCATTGGACAAAATTCCATAAAAATCATATTTTTCTACTTGGTGTTGGTTGTTACGCCCCCTAGCGACCATTTCAGAAACTTGAGAATATTTTCCAGGTTTTTCTCTTGGCCGTTTTAGTCATAAATTGTTTTGCCGCAAGCCTCTACGATAAATAGTTTCCGAGAAACGGTACCTCGCATTCTTAGTTGGCCACCCGGTACACCCTGTACAGGGTGGAACAGCTAAATAGAATAGATTCGGTAACTGATGAAAGGTGACGTTTTTGGATAAACTCTCGGACACGTCGATTGATATTTTTGGTTGTACAATTTTTCCAGCAGAAACATTTTATACAGGATGTGTCATGTAGCAGTGGCTGAAATCAACTTTGTTTTTTTAAATACAACACCCAGTATATTATCCAATTTTTGGATACTTTAGAAAATTCTAGACATTTTCCATGTAGGCTAAATTATTATCCTTCATCTATCTTTAAGTGTTGTTACTAAAATGATATTCTTTATTTCATATCGGTTATTGATTTCGCAATACCAAAATAATATATTATATCCCTGTATTTTACCTCTCTAGTTAAATCATCTTTTTTCTTTTGAATTTCAAAACTATCGTTTATCCTGATATTTTGAAGTTAATTTAAAATCTTAAAAAGTCCTCGCAAGAATAGGAATTGGAATAAAAATTGATTATCTTCTGATCCAGAGAAGTCCTCAGAAAAATACCAAATACATCCCGAGGTACTAGTCTTTGCTATACCCCTGAGCCCTGAGATATGATTTTAGTAAAGATTTTTTTTCCAGCAAAAACGCGGGATCATAAAAATTATAAAACCGGCATCACTTTTTTCCGCACCCTGTATATCATAAAGAACCTCATCTCACTAATACAATATTTTGTGGTAGTACCTCTTTATCAAAACAAAATACAAATGAGAAATAAAGAACATCAATGCTAGATGCAAAATAAAGTACGTAATACAGTTGCCTCAGGACCACTAGATTTGGTAAACAAATTTATAAAATCGCACCTAGACGGACACATCGCAATGACAAGAAAAAATAAACTCCACAATTATTATTATACTACATGTGATTCTCGGTATCCAATAAGAAGCCAAATACGATACTTAGAACTACGTTCTGGTTTCTCTCTCACTCGAGCCTATGCGATTCGTCAGTCCCGGCGTTCGCGTATCGCGTAGATTATTTCGCGATAGGATTTCGTTTTCGGCCAAGGTGCATAATGCACTTTTATACTTCGTCAAAAAATAAGAAAACTTCATATAAACATGTCAAAATGTCTTCGCTTTCAAGATACAGGGTGTTGAAGGTTTTGACCGGATGATGTTTTTATAATAAATTTTTCAAAAAGGTACAATACTTTTTTGTTTTGTCAAAAAAAATATTACACTGCTCAATTTTTTGAACATTTCTATGAGCAATACCAGCTTTTTACGAACCAGCTGTACTAGATGAATGGAATTCTATGAAATGTTTTCCTCTTTTGTTTCAACTACCCGCCACTGTTCTATTTCCGAAAAACATATCAACATGGTTTTAAAATTAGCAAAAAATTCGTAGTTATTGTACTGGGTGGGTGGGGAACTAAGAATGCGAGGTACTCTATTTGGGAATATATGATACACGTCAACAGTTGAAGCCCACCAATGAGCGGTTATAGGGGCGCACTGGAAGGGGTATGGAGTGTAGGTTCTTCAAAGGTATAGCTGACAGGTAGAGCCACCTTGTGATACCAGCTAACACTTGTTCAATACTTTTTCACATCAATATTTGATAACGTGTATTATTATCGGCTCTGCTGGAATAACCCAATTTTACGTTTTTTTACACAATGAAAAGGCCAGCTGACAACTTTCGCCATTCATCGCATGCTGCTGACACATGTTTTCTTTAATTATACCTTATAACGGGACTATTTACAAATGTCCAGCTAGAAAAAATTTGCTTATTTGCAAGCTATATTCTACTCTCTACCGCGCTCAAGTTGTTTTGGCTATCTTTCTAGATTTCAAACGAGCCTTTGAAACTGTAGATAGAGATATTTTATTATATAAGTCAAGTCAATTAGGCATTAAGGGTGTAGTCTTGTTATGGTTTCAGTCATACTTGTCAGGAAGAAGTCAATGTGTTAGGTTTAAAAACAGTATTTCTCAGCTAATGGAGGTTAAATATGATGTCCCTCAAGGAACTGTATTGGGTCCATTATTGTTTTTATTGTACAAAAGTGATATGATTGATATGGTTATTGTAACAGAAAAATGTGAAATAATACAATTTGCGGACGACACCTTGGTATATATCATTGGATCAGATCTGGAAACTATGATAATCGACATGAACAATGAGTTATGCAAGATCTATGAATGGCTGTGTAGCAATAAATTAAGTAAGTGTTAATTTTGATAAGACAAAATTTTGCATATTCGGAAAAAAATCAAACCTGAGCAATATAATATACAGTTGGCTCACTCTATGTCGGTTCCTTTGAAAACCGTCTCTCTAGAGCGATTTGCCGGAATTCCTAGAATCGTAAACAAAATCCGACCAAAATCGACCCAGAACAAGTTTTACGAGGGAGACAAATTGGAAAAAGGCGATCGATTTCCAAGCGGTGTACGAAACTCGAACGACAAATCTCAGCCGGAATTTTCGATCGGCGACACCTAGTATGATGTTGGGACCAGAGCGGGACTATGGGAATGCGGCGAGCCGGAGCCATTTTTGCCGACGAGTGAACCATCTAGTCTTTAGTTAATATTCGATGACATTGTCACGTTTAATTGACGCGACTAGTTTTTTAAAGTGTTTTCAGAACTGGAATGAGACGGATAAAAGTGACGGTACCTCCCAGACTAGAATTTTTTGTATTAAAAATCAAAAACTATGAGGAATTTTGTCAAATATTCTTGTCCTTGGAAACCAACCCAAACCAAAACTAACCCAAACTAACCGTCAACTATCATAAGGAATTTGTATAACATACTGTATTTTCTCAGAAAAAGACTGTGACGTGCAAGATTTGTTTTTTTTTTCTCTTTTATCTAAAATCTCTCTTTTATAGAAAATCAAAAATCGTGTCTCTATAATGGTGTACATACCCTTTAAACTTTCTCCGACTGTGAACTTTTAATTATAAAAAAGACTGGCTCCCCCAGTTGGCAAATTGGACTCTCCGTTTTATTTTGGAACTTTCCAGTATTTCACTTTAATTTCATTTTTCTACCTTTTGGAGGTATTTAGCATAGTCTCCGCTCGTGCACAGAAAACTTTACAGACAAAATAAATTAAATGCAATTTATTTTTCCCATATGTCAATTGTCTCTCGTTAACGCTGACGGATTTTTAAATATTAGCTTTTGATTTGTTTCACATTTTGATTGATTTTGCCTGTTTTATTAACTGAATGCATTATTTAGTGGGTGAGTTGTGCTTCATGTTGAGTTTGACAGATGGAAATGGCCAAGAATTTACCTCGCCATAACGTGAACGTGTATCGACTAGGTTACGGTTGTTGTGACCCACCGAACAATATATAGTAGGTACTATGAAAATCCACTCTGGTGCGGCATTTTGAACTAGCATAAATTTGCACGAAGCCGTCCGATCGATGATCGTTTTCGAGGTAGCGCGAACATGTCTTTGATACCAGACTACTTGCGAGAGTGGTACGTAGGTCGTTGATCATTTTCGTTTCCCGCTGTATGCTGCAAGCATGTGCAAAGGGTCAATTTCATTGGGCGATATTCGATATTACTCGCAAATCGCTAGCTAGTTTGGTAGCCGCGACAAAACTCTCTTAGTGTAATAGTGTAATAACAGACTTGCCGCTTGCCGTGCTACTTGAGTTCAAACCGGAGAAATGGGAGGTTCAATGACGTCGGCGAGTAGCGAGTAAAGTCAATGTAATCGAGCCTTCAGGAACGTCGCCGGTTTTCGGGTTACTTTCGCGCGATGTTGGTGTGATCCTTTAACAGTGTGTCACACTAGCTTGGAATCATTTGGAAAACTTCTTTATTGTTAATTTTGGGACAAAAAGTTATTCTTCATAAAAAGTTCTGCATGTTCAAGAATCTAAAATACAAACATCAGATATCAAATGTTTCCAGTCGTATACGAGGTTTGTCAGAGAATATGAATTTCGCCCGCATGTGCAAAGGGTCAATTTCATTGGGCGATATTCGATATAACTCGCAAATCGCTAGCTAGTTTGGTAGCCGCGACAAAACTCTCTTAGTGTAATAAAGTAATAACAGACTTGCCGCTTGCCGTGCTACTTGAGTTCAAACCGGAGAAATGGGAGGTTCAATGACGTCGGCGAGTAGCGAGTAAAGTCAATGTAATCGAGCCTTCAGGAACGTCGTCGGTTTTCGATTAACTGTCGCGCGATGTTGGTGTGATCCTTTAACAGTGTGTCACACTAGCTTGGAACCATTTGGAAAACTTTTTTATTGTTAATTTTGGGACAAAAAGTTATTCTTCATGAAAAGTTCTGCATGTTCGAGAATCTAAAATACAAACATCAGATATCAAATTTTTCCAGTCGTATACGAGGTTTGTCAGAGAATATGAATTTCGCCCGCATGTGCAAAGGGTCAATTTCATTGGGCGATATTCGATATAACTCGCAAATCGCTAGCTAGTTTGGTAGCCGCGACAAAACTCTCTTAGTGTAATAAAGTAATAACAGACTTGCCGCTTGCCGTGCTACTTGAGTTCAAACCGGAGAAATGGGAGGTTCAATGACGTCGGCGAGTAGCGAGTAAAGTCAATGTAATCGAGCCTTTAGGAACGTCGCCGGTTTTCGGGTAACTGTCGCGCGATGTTGGTGTGATCCTTTAACAGTGTGTCACACTAGCTTGGAACCATTTCGAAAACTTTTTTATTGTTAA
Organism: Orchestes rusci; assembly: GCA_958502075.1. Classification (NCBI taxonomy): domain Eukaryota; kingdom Metazoa; phylum Arthropoda; class Insecta; order Coleoptera; family Curculionidae; genus Orchestes; species Orchestes rusci. Next base: position 28,831,648 of record OY293306.1, on the reverse strand, counting down.
TTTTGGGACAGAAAGTTATTCTTTATAAAAAGTTCTGCATGTTCTAGAATCTAAAATACAAACATCAGATATCAAATTTTTCCAGTCGTATACGAGGTTTGTCAAAAAATATGAATTTCACCCTAGAGTAAAGTATCTTGAATTTTGACAATATCGAACAAAGTTGATCCGAACTAAACACCACCATACAATTTTCACTATTTTTTCTTCATTTTGGATTATTATGAATGGAGATTAGGCTCTTGTGATGATTAGAAACGCGATAACCTTTTCGTTTCTTAAATTTTTCTAGAAATTCAGTGATTTAGACAAGTGATGGATGCATAATGATATCATTATGCATTGATTTGGTAATGCCAAGAAGAACATTCATGAAAATAATGTTTCCAGAATAGATAGGTGCAATTCCATATTGAGACATGGTTTTTAGTTCTGATCAACTATTACCATTAACAATTTCCGATATTGTTAGAAATAAAGGTACTTTATCCTTGTGCGGAATTCATATTTTATGATTAACCTCGTATACGACAGAAACAGTTTGATAGTTCATGATTGTATTTCATATTTTAGGTCATGCAGACTCGTGCAGAACTTTCTATGAAAAATAACTTTTTCTCCGAAAATTAATAATAAAAAAGTATTCTATATGGTTCCAACTTAGTGAGACACACATAAGTTCGGTGGTATGACCATTCATAAATACGTTTATTGAACGAGAAATGAAAAGGCTTTGTTAAAAACGAAAATCTTCGTCCTCATTACCTTTTATCTTGTAATTGTATCCCTCTTTTTCCTAATTAAGTTTTCTTACCTGTAGGAAAAAAAACAAACAATAATTTTTTGACGTGCTAAAAGACACTCAATACAGCTTAGAACTAATTTTTTTTGCCCCGACTCTGCTGATCACAATCCTGGCAACTCGAATAACAGATTCAAAAAATATTTGGGAGAGTGGCGCTGCTATAGTTAGTTTCTACCATTCTGCCACACTCTGACGTCACCACAAACTGGGAGAGAGATTTCATACTTCAATGGGTTTAAAACCAAATGGTCAACGGCATATGACAGGGAAAACAATGAGAAACCACTGTATCGAAGATCTTCAAGATTCCCCAGGAAAATAAGCCCACGCTTGAAGACAGGCACGGCACTGAAAGAAGAAAAAAACCATTTTATTTTGTTGGTATTTTATTGAGACTTTCAAAATGCCAAATTATTATATGAGTGTTGCCATGAACACTATTTAGTTGTAGGCAGCTAAAATGTTTTATCTAACGCATGATAGTTATAGGTGTCATTGTTGATGTCATTAAAGTGTCAAATAACACACTAGTGTGTTATAATACAAAACTCTCTACTCGCCAGTGAGTTATGGAATATAACTCACGTTCCCGTGGCAAACGCAACGACAAACCACCTATCACGTTCCCGTGGCATCCAAACAAACAATAACCTATTTTGACCAAAATGTAAACATGTCACTGTCTAGGCATTCTGACACTGAGAGTTAAATTTAATGATTATTACATATCTCATGAGTAAACAATGTCCTCCATTTGTTGGATAAAACATTGTATGACACTCGTGCGTTATGTTTCACAAGTCACTTGAGAATGTACAAATCTTTCTCGTGTGACGTATTCTCAACACAACGCACTAGTACCATAAATAACTATTATACATTTATTTTCAGAACGTTTATAAAACCATATTATCAAACATCTTATGAAACTCTCACGAGATTATTGTATAATCCTTCCTATCAACGTGTTATGAAACATTTTTCATTATGAAGAAAAATAATTTTATAGTGTTTTTTTAGTACATGTGGGTGATATGTTTGATGCTCTTATAAAAATATCAAGAAACTATTTTAAAGTTTCTTTCTTTTTACTTTAAGAAGCCAATTTATTATATGGTCCTTGGAAACAACTTTGCTTTTGACGCTAAATTGTTTCACTTCAACAGAAACTGTTTTGCTGGTGATCATTTTATAACTATTTTGTGGTATTTCAGTTCTACCACAATTGTTTTGTGAACATAGATTCAATGTATTTTCACTCTATTCGTGCACATTATAAAAAAAGACTTAAAACATCCAAACTAGCAAAGAGATGCTATAATTCAACGGTTCTGAATCTGTTTTATCCTATTGGTGTTTTATTAATACTTCCAAATTGGTAAATGACTTTATAAGTTTTGCCCCAATCACGATTTGGTTGTAGACAGCAAACATGTTTTATACATTTATTATCAAAACGTTTATAGACACTTATATAAAACAATACAAAACTGTCACGAAATAATTAAATAATCGTTTCTGCAAACGTCTCATGATACATCTTACATTATACCTATAGTAAAACAATTTTATAGTGTTTTTTAAGTTCATTTCGGTGATGTTTGATGCTCCTATAAATAATGTGACCCATTTGGATTGGAAACACCCCCGTAAAATTGTAGATTTCAACCATTCATTTTTTTAAATATCAAGTTATGAAGGGTCTACTATGGGAGAAATTTTAAACTGTCACTACTTTTTCGTGATAAAAAATGGCGAATTTTAATTGCCGACTTTTTTATCAAAAAAATCACTACGCCACTGGATTCAGAGTGCCTCCAAATAATTTCAACAAAATATATTCATTAATAAAAAAGCTACGAAAACTTGAAATTCATAAATTCTCTAAGCTAATGGTTACAAAAGAATACCATGCGTCAACAGTTGCCATGGAGACTGATTTTTTATTACCTGTAACAATAAACTACAAATTGAATAACAAGATGTTCAAAATAACATCACATTTAATAAAATAAACGGAATTGGAATTACATTTGCATTACAATCAAGAACTAGTGGATTTTTTTAATAAAAAATAACAAAAAAAAACAACACAAAAATCAAACAAACTATGATTTCATGGAAATATTTTTGCCGATAAATTGGTGATTTTACATTGACACTTAGTAGTGGCAACAAGTGACTCCATCTCCATGGCAAGGCAACTGTTGATGCAGGATGTTCTTTTGTGACCGTTGACTTGGAAAATGTACGAATTTTAAGTTGTCGTAACTTTGTTACTAATGAATATATTTTTTTGAAATTTTGGTCACTGCTATCTGGAAGCACTCCAAATCCAATGGCGTATTCTTTTCTTGCTACTACGTACTGATGCATTTTTATTTTATAATGCCTTACCAAATAAATTTTTATATTATTGTTTTGTAGTTGATTTGAAAAAGTGGAAGATAAGACAGTTGAAAATACTTTATTAGTGCTTTTTTTGAGTTTTGTGAGAGCTACAGAAACGTTTATAAAATAGTGTGACGAAATACGTCCAGCGGCTCAACAAACTACGCTTCACACAAACATATCGGATCTTGTCCCTCTTGGAACAAAGTCGGTCCACTGAGGGCTGTCATCGAAATTTCGAGTGTCTTCTCTGTTTCACTAGAAGCTTCGCCATCTATCGATATATTCTCAATAATTTTACACTAATCGTGAAATTTCAGCGAAGAGGTTCCGGAATATACAAAAAGAAGCGCCGCCGCCATCAGTTCAGTTGTGTTTTAGTGATCGTTGCATTAATTGTGAACGGGTAGTATTGAAGAGAACATAAATAGGTGACTACATGAATAGTTGACCTAGGGAAAAACGCAACAATTGTTTCATATGCAAAAGCTTCTACAAAATATTGGCGGAGACTAAATAGTTTTATAAAATGAAAATGGTCAATTTTACACTTACATTTGTTGCATGATACTAAATGTTTGTTATAGTATCATGCATTGGTTGTATAGACAAATTGAAAATGTTCTTGACATTAATGTTGTTTTATAATTATTTTTGTGTCGAAAACATTTTGGCAACCATAATAATATCAATCAAATTGCTAATTGGGCACTAGAGTCCGTCATCCCAGATGGACTGTTTTGGAAGATTATATTCCAGAATGTCTATCATAATTTCTTCATCACAACCATGGAAGAAGGCAGTCAGATTGACATAGTTTAATTAGTTTATACCGAAAGGTCTTGACAGTGCCTCACCCTTTCTTTAAAAATTGGATGTAACTGGATTATTAAGGATTAGTATCTCAACTAGATTGATGTTTTTGATCTGTGATAGCTAGTAGTTGGGGTAACACATTGTCAAAAAGAGGGCTGATGACTATAAACGTGATAGTTCGTAGACATCGACATCCTTTGGAGATCTCACTTTCTGTTTTGATTCCGAGGGGTTAACATTCTCTGCGTGTGGTGAATTATTGTTGAACTTATTTGATCGTAGAATTCATGTAGCAATTGGTGTTTTTTAAGGAACCAAAGTTTTAGTGAAATGTTGTTCATAATGGCGATATTGCAAGAGATCGATCTGACTATTATGAAATTTTCATTAAAAAATCACTCATTCTCCCAAATTCATGTTCAAACTAATGAAAGCACTTGTCGCAAATTAATTAGGCAGTTTGTGAAATCATCAAAAACTTTTCCCACTTTTCAAAAGAAATGTCGTGCAGTGGTGGTTGCAATTTAATTAAAGCATTCTTAAGCAGCGAACTGTTTGGGAGGCAGATTCGAAATCGCACCCCTTTACGCCCATTTGAACTCTCTCGAAAATGTCAAAACTTCTCGGACTCTTGTAACAAAACCAACTCCAACTATGAAAGTGTTTTCAAGAGTTCCAACAATGGCAATGTGTTTTGAGTGAATAATGAGGAGTTTTTAGAATTAGTCAATAAAATGAAATTTCCACCCGCCCAAATCCTAGCCGCAACATAATGGAAATCCAAATTAATATTTCCCAGATAATCCGATATATTGGAAATTGTTATGATAAACTATGCTGATTTAATCAGATCGTATGAGTCAATGGGATTGTTACTCATCGATTAATTTAATGCGTTGAATATATTGAATTCAAGCTGCCGTACGGGTTTCTTGGAAATTCCTATTTTTTTTGCATCGCTAATAGTGCCCTTTTAACATGGTTACACACGCGGTCAAGATAACAGCGCGGGTAGATAGTCAAGATTCACTAATAAGTTGAGGCGTTTCATGAATATTTATCCGAGGGAGATTAACGGGGCCGATATCTTTCACATGACAATTTGTTGAGCTTTGAATTTGTAGAGACTTGTGATGAGGTGTTACAGAAGACTGAAATCTGTTTCATAAAAATAAAAAATAGTACATTTCTGTATACTTGTATCTACTTCAAGTTTTAATATGTGTTCTTACCTTATCTAGGCAGTTATTCTTACTTGATAAAAAGTTTTCCAGTAAAATATCTGGTGGCCCCAATTACTCGCTTGGTCGGAATATGAGGGTCAAATGCATTTTTCAATTTATTTCTTTATAAATTTCGTGTTGGTTCATTTATCAATATTATATTCTTATGAGGTTGCTAGATCCGTGAACTTACTATAGCTTGAATCAAATTTGATCTAAGACTATAACGTATCCCAACAAACATACAATGTCAAATTTACCGCATCCCGACCTACGAATTGGTCGAGAGATAATAATGTCCAATTATTGCAAGGGCAACATTACCGACATTTGTCCACATATTTCCCTTTGTGGCGAAAGAAACTGAAGTAATTTGAAAGTAACAAATAGGTCGATAGGTCCTTGCTAACCATTAGGTTGAAGGTGAATAAAGGAGCTGTCATCCTGTATTATGACAAAATGTGGGAAATCTGACCATATGTTGGTCCTCAATGTAACCTATTCCTGACCTGTTCGTAAATAACAATGACAGGGAAAATAATACACTTGCATATTAATGTGAGATGGACAAGGATTCAAGGATGCAGAACTATGGCACCGATGCGTACATGTGTAAATGATGGAGTATGGATTTTGTCACGTGTCGACGTGAAAGAATTACTATGGCTTCTTACTAGGTATAATATTTACGTAGTACCTGGTTTATTGCTTATAGGAACAAAATGTAACTGCGAAAAAAACTTTTCTGTATAATATCGGAAAGATACTTGCATAAAATTGATGCGCCCTGATTACATGTCCATTTCGATACATTATTACCAAAGTTTGCGAGATTTTGGAACATAGCCTTGAATCCAAAATAACTATGATAGCCTAGGAATGTTATGAACAAACTTCTCAGTGATTGTGATCACCTTTAAATATGTGAATATCCCCAAAAGTATAGTCAGAAATTCATTCGATTGTTCAAAAGCACAGTCGATTTGATCTATCGTAAATTTTTCGATAACTGTTGGGCTTAGGCTAAGGACATGGTACATGAAACCTACTTAGAATTTGATGTAGAATTCGAAAATGAAATAAAAAATGCGGGTTTCCATTTGTAAAAATGAAGTTGATGGTCGTAACTTATTTTTGGTCCACCCTGTATAAATAAAATTACCTTTAAAAAAACCGCAGTCAAAAATAAACTCGGACCCGTCGGTGCGAGCGTTTTTCCAGAAAACAAACCCATGAATTTTAAATGAATTTATTCCAACCTACCTGTCCTCGTTGTATATGTCATGATTGTACTGGGTGTTTCCGTATATTTCGTCTGCAGACTAACTTGCTTATTATGCAAGATAGATAGGGACTTTAAATACAAAGTTCGTAGGTATTAACATGAACCGCCAGAAAAAAATATTTTTTCGTATACCGGGTGCACGAGAAAAGTGTGGCAGACACCACTTGCATTTTTTTAAATGGAACACCCTATATATTATTTCATAATCAGATAGACATTATTTTTCTGATCTCAAAAATATACAACATGTTGGCATTCCTTCCAGCCGTTTTCAAAATATTTAAGTTTTAAAGTTGGTTTTTTGGTATTGCCAAATTTAGTATCTATGACTACAATAATTGTTTGAACATTATTTATCAATTTTTATCCTCCCAATAATCTAAAACAACGAATAAAACAGGTGAATACATTAAATTATTAATAAATTGATATCATAAAATGCATTTAAGAAAATTTGTTGTGAATAATGGCGGGTATATTCAATAATATCAATTTATTAATAATAATAATGTATTCACTTGGTATATTCATTGTTTTAGAATATTGGAAGGATAAAATTGATAAACATTGTTCAAACAATCATTGTAGTCATAGTCATAGATACTAAATTTGGCAATACCAAAAAACCAACTTTAAAACTCAAATATTTTGAAAACGGCTGGAAGGAATGACTACATGTTGTATATTTTTGAGATCAGAAAAATAATGTCTATTTGATTATAAAATAATATATAGGCTGTTCGATTTAAAAAAATTCCAGTTATGTCTGTCACACTTTTCTCGTGCATCCGGTATACATTTTTTTTTCTTCTGGCGGTTCATGTTAATACCTACCAACTTTGTATTTGAAGTCCCTATCTATCTTGCATAATAAGCGATTAAGTCTGCAGACGAAATATACGGAAACACCCTGTACAAGAGACAATGCTTGTTTATCTTTTTCTTTTCTTCTGGTCTAGAGTTCTTAGATTGTTTGTTGGGGTTGGGACATCAGGACAATATTTCGAATAATTTGGTCACCCCATTAATTTGAGCGTTTAAGGTTATCCATAAAGTTGAACGACCTTTGTTATAAATCCCAATAGACAGGCAGTGAAAACGACAGAATGTTGGTCATAATCTAGTAATATTCCACCTAAATTCAGAGGAAATGTATTCTTGTCCTTGAAGGCAACTTTTTTGATTATTTTCAAGTAAGTAAGACTTCTTCGTATACCTTATATATGTCGTCGTTGTATATGACACAATTTATGTTTATTTTTAGTAACCTGTAACTATACTGAATTACTTAGGGGGAAATTATTTAATAGAACTTTATTTATGTCGTGAATAAGATATAGTTGCCTCGAGCTGATAAATGAGGAGGTAGTTTTATACCAAATCAAGACATTTTCCCTTTCTTCTGGTCGAAAGTTATTAAATTGTTTGTCGGGATATTATAATTTTAGAGCCGTTATATTTTCTTAGGTTTGTTGCATCGTTCATTTTATTTCCAAAATAAATCATTCTATTGTCTCCTTGACCTGGTTTATTGGTCATTATTTTTGATTTTGTAAAGCTATGAAGAGTTTTTTTGTTTCTTGTTGCTTGTGGAAATGTAGTTTCAGATGTGATTTGATTTTTGTTTGAAATTGGTTGATCATATTTCTTTTCAACTGTCATTTCAATCCAAATCATGACCCATAATTTCAACACATAATTTGAATCCACTAATTTAGTACATAAAAATATGTGAAATAATGAACTGATAATAGAGAATAATAGGTGAAGAGAAATGAAAAAACCGAAATTATAAAGCTATACAAGCGACGAACTGACATTAAATTACCAAAGCATTAGATCAAACAAAGTTCCAAAAATAACAGAAAGGACGGTCATAAAAATCGAAGAACAATAGATAGAATTAAAAAAAAAATAATGAAAAAATATGACAATCAGTAAAACTATTTTTTCATGATAATAAATGTTTTTTTTTTATTTCAAGATGAACCCTGTGGTGGGGCACAAAAAAATTCCTACCCAGGTTTTTCTCTTAGGTAAAAATCGCTCGGATACGTCTATTTTTGTATTTTCGGGGACCCTTTTTTGTCCCCTACCCATCAACCTCCAAGCGGGGGTCACAGATACCCGCGAAAAATTAATAGATTATAAAAAATAAAAAATGATAAGAAACACTAATAAATACACACACCGGCAAAATTAGGGGAACGCACAAAATGTATACAAAGTTTGACATCAATTTTCTCTGGAACTCAATGATCGATTTCAATATATTTTTTACTGGATTGTTGATCGGCTCTTCAAGAATACATCTGACTAGTTTTCGTTATAAAATTATTCGTCTTTATACCATATACAGGGGCGAAAAGGAAGTAAAGATTTTTTGATGTCTTTTGAGACTCTCTGTGGAGTGAACCGCTGACAGTTGAATATGGTATGTAGCATCACATTGTAGCCTGATCTGTTCTAAACATTTCCGTTTTTTATTTTCTGTGATATCTCAATTTTTAACGAAAATACAGGGTTAGTTTCAAATATCAATGAACGATTGAAAATCAAACAATAGTAACAATAATTTAGTAATGCGTGTGACCTCCACGAGCCCTTATGACAGCAGTCATCCGCCTTCCCATGTTTCTGATGACATTGTCGATGAGCTCTTGTGGCAAATTGTCCCAGATCTCAACCAAAAGCAGCTGCCACTTGCTCGGGATTTTGAGGTTGGGGAGTTCTAGAACGTAGTCGTCGGCCTAATATGTCCCAGACATGTTCAATTGGATCAAGGTCCAGAGAACATGCAGGCTTACTTACTCCTACGTTATCCAGGAAAAAAATCGAATCAATGCAAAACCGGCTCTTATCTGTGAAAAGCACGTTGGCCACGTGTGATTGCCCCAATTTTCATGATCCCTATCAAATAAATTCCAGTCTGGCCACTCGATGACAAACTTTTCTTAGAAACCCTGTATTTTCGTTAAAAATTGACATATCACAGAAAATAAAAAACAGAAATGTTTAGAAAAGTTCAGGCTACAATGTGATGCTAAAGACCATATTCAACTCTCAGCGGTTCACTCCACAGAGTGTCTCAAAAAACATCAAAAAATCTTCACTTTCTTTTTGACCCTGTATATGGTATAAAAATAATTAATTTCATAACGAAAACTAGTCAGATGTATTCTTGAAGAGCCGATCAACAATCCAGTAAAAAATATATTGAATTCGAGCATTGAGTTCCAGAAAAAATTGATGTCAAACTTTGAATACATTTTGTGCGTTCCCCTAATTTTGCCGGTGTGTGTAGTAACAACATGAAACTTTGAGGATATAATCTTGCTAAAAAACACCTATCATATCACTTGACCTACCATTCCATTTTCCATTTGAAATTCTGGAGGTAGCTATCACCTCCGCTTAGGAGTTGACGGGTGGAGGTGAAAATACCAAAAAATGTGTGCCCCCAAGAACAAAAATTGACGTGTCCAAGCGATTTTAAATTAATCACTCCTGAAAAAACCTCGGTGGGAAGTTTTTCGGGCCCCACCCTGTCTGTTGTTAGACATAAGATACGAACAACGGCACGCTGAAGATAGCGAAATCAAAAAGTCGAATTTTGAGAAGAATAACACATATAAAATTTAGATGGACTGAGAATTAACTCCATAAGAGGCTCATAACTACATACTCAAAAAATATTACCTTTTTCCAGACACCATATTTGACAAAGCAGCTCGCCAGCAAGCTTTTTCTTCATCTTCTCCAGGAGGCTTATAACTTTGTTATCTTTCAAGTTACGAAAAATAGTAAAGGGACAAAAGTTGTAGGTTTCATCACTAACTTCATACTGCTATACTTATATCAAAAAAACAATTGAAGTTCGCGTTCCAAGGATATGAGGCAAACAAACGTTTTTTCAAATGGAATTCCCCCTATTATTGTGTATTCAAAAGGTACTCGTTTCTCTTATTTCTAAAATGTATTGTTTGAAGCCTTTCTGATAAGCCGTTAAGGAAATATTCGAGTTTGAAATTTGTATTGATGCATGTCGTCGTAGTAGGCTGAGAAATTGTTATCTTTTGAACTTTTACCTTGTTGAGTCAAAAGTAAAAAAAGGACTTTATTTTTAATTTAAATGTAATTGCTCAAATCTGAAGTATAACGTAGATGATAGAGTTACTGTGAAAGGTCCAAAAATATTCTCCTCTTTTTTCTATGCACACGCTGTATCTTTTTTCTGAAATTCTCAACGTGTCTGCTATCATACTGCTTAATATGGCGACTTAGATTAAATATTTTTGACTTCATCTCTTCGATACTTTCAGTTCTGCCACCATATAACTGATTTTTCACATATCTTCACAAAAACGTATCTGTGGGTGTGTGGTCAGGGATATTTGAAGGCAATCCTATTGTCCCCCTTGCTCCCATACATTCTTTTTTGTGTAAGTGTATCGTGATGATGAGAGATGCTTCCAGACTAGTTCGTTTATTCAGCGGTTGGAATAATATATTCAAATTTCAAACTCAAATATTTCCTAAACGAATCAACTATATGTATATGTTTTTTTTATATCAAACTATTTATTTTTGGAATCAGAAAAAATAGCTCTTTCTGAAAATGAAACCAACTGTTTATTATACAAGGGGTTCCATTTAAAAAAAAACCTATGTCAAGTGCCTGGCCCCAAAATACTCTCTTTTTCTTTTACAATTCAAAACAAATCGCGTCAAAATTGCTCCATAACTAAAAATGTTATGAGTGTGGCAACGCTTTCAAATGAGTCACTCTGTATATATTTCAAAATACTTGGTAATATACAGTATGTTCCATTGAAAAAACGGACTTCTAATCTTTTTTATACCAAGTGAAACAAAAAATAATTGTGTACGACCCAGTATAATTTACGAAATATTTCGGTACACGGGGACAATACGGAAGGTCTTTCTCTATCACTCTCAAGATCTCAACTTTCTATGAAGCCCAGTGGCGTAGTAATAGCAACGAAATACAGGATGTCCTGAAATTAGACGTCAATATTTCAACCACGAATTCCACACCCCAAAATAGAAATAAGACTTCATATATAAACTAGTATCCACAGACTATCTGTTTTCAAAATACAGGGTGTTAAAGGTGAAGACCTGATGACGGTTTTTCGTTAATGTTTTCGAAACCTGTCAAGATAATTGGGTAAAATTTTGTACAGTTACCAACCCTTCCGCACTCTACATAATGAACGGAAACTTAGTAGGTATTGTATTACCTTCATCGCTAGAGAATAAAGGGACGGACTTGGGAAAAATGTGCCCTAAATTTTTTGGTTGTTGATTTTAATAGCCTAGCCAGATGCACACGACATTTTCCAATAAAACAGTGTGTAAAAAGATTGCGTTTTTCTCGAGAATCGTGCGTCCCAGAGAGTTACCACTAGAGTACCTATCTCATTTGTGAAGAAAACTCCAGATTTTCAAAATTTGTAGGCAAAGCTACTAAAAATCAGAAAATTTGGGGCCCATTTTTCTCAAACCCGTCCATGGATATCCCACTCTTGAAGGGTATACAATACTAAGTCTTTATTCATCGGAGTGTGAAAAGTTCAGTAACTGTACCAAATTTTATTCAATTAGCTCAACAGGTTTCAAAAATATCTACTAAAAACCGTCATCAGGTCTTCCACTTTAACACCCTGTATCTTGAGAACGCAGAGTTTGTGGATACTATAAAGTTTATATGAAGTTTTATTATTTTGGGGCGTAGAATACGTGGTAACAATATTGACGTCTAATTTCGGGGCTCCCTGTAGAGCTATATTTTGAGGAGAAAAAAAGGAAATTGATTAATTTCTGGAAAACCGCTACAGATAGGTAAAGGACAACACTCATGAAACATATCTAGAATATTCTGAAGAACCTTAAAATGCAGCAATATAAATAGTGTCCCATTTAAAATATCAAAGCTGCTGCTACTGATAGAAGCGGCAACGTCGCATCACGGAAAGTATTTTAGATGGATGGAGGCATCACTGCTTAGTGCTGACGTATATGACCAAATGTTCAGAACGATCCTAGGACCCGTCTTTTTTCAACGTCACACCCTTAATTTTTTTTCATTTCACGTTTCTGAAAAAGTTGTCCCATAAATAAGTCTAATGGTGAAATTCTAAACATCTTTGATGTAGCATACCCTATAACGACTTTCGACGTATGGAAAGATATTGACCTCGGAAGAATGCTTATAGCTTTGAAACAACTCAACCGGTAGGTCGTGATCTATCTTGGTCTCGTTTTGAGGAGGAGAGTCTGTTCTCCCACAATTTTGTGATTTCAAATGATCCAGATCGGAAGAGCCGACTTAATTTAATATAATATGCAGACGAGAGTATATTTTTAAATTGACTTGAAAGTTTCAAATGCAAAGGCGTACAGTGAAAATAGTTCGACTGGATTGTTGACGAAATCCCGCACAATTTTCAAGTCTCAAACTTTTTTCTAGCTTTCGAAATAAGGAAGCATTTTTGTTATACGGGATGTCCCATAACTTAACCACCATAGTGCAGCATGTGATGATATAAATGGAAATAATTGGATTTGTCAGATGCTAGTCGTTTAACAGATACAGAGTGTTGAAAATGCAACATAATTTTCAAAACATTTAAATTATTTTTAAACGGATTAAGATGTATTGAGGGAAATTGTGGAAACTTTCAACATCTATTAAAGTGAATATAAAAATATTTCTGGGTAGTTTGAATATATGGCGTTCTCGTTTTGATAACTGGATTTTTACTTTCAAAGTCGAGTATCTCGCAAACGGCTTGAGATATCGATATTCATCAAGAGAACGCTTTCTACGTAGAAAGATTGACTCTTTCTAAGTATGAACTCAAATCAGTCTCGCCTTTACAAATTAAAAAATCCTATCCATTTGAAAATTGTTGAGATTTTTCACTTTAAACACCCTGTATCTTTTCAACGACTAGCATTTGCCACCGCATTTATTGAAGAAATCTTATTATTTTGAGTTATATTATCACCTACTGCTCTATGGCGGATAAGTTATGGGACACCCTGTATAATGCGATAATACAATTCAAGATGTTCTCGTTTAGAAGACATGGTTACCAAACATAATACAGTTTCTCTAGACAAATAGGTAGGTGTGATTAAGGCTTTGTATAAGTCATGCTAATGATTCCTCAAATACTCGAACTGCTGACCATCGTTGTCTATGCATTCTTGAATGCGTCTTCAGTCGACTCTCGATTTCTACCGCTGTAATACTACCGACAGCATTTCTTTTCCGCTCCAAAATGTCTTCTGTGTGGTGTAGACAAGATCCCATCCGTCCTCAAAGGTAGAAATCTATGCAGGTCAAGTCAGAGGATCTGGATGGTTAAGGAAGTAAACCCCTTCTTACTATCCAAAGGTATTTTTTGCCACGATGTCATGGCCTTATGTGTTTGTATTCGAACTCAATTGAATTAATATCAGCAATCAAAATCAATTTGATGACTTTACGCAACAATAATTATTGTGGAACTAACTCATTTCTGCATTGCATGCCAATCAACTTATGATACGGGGTTGTAATGAATCGTATGACTGTTTTGTTTCAAATTACAAAAAACCTTTCATCGTCCGCATATTATTTTGAATAAAAACGACTCTTACTTCAATCGATTGAGCTGTTTTAAAATTATGAATATTCTTGAGTTTTGATAAGTTGTAATGGGTGTTAGTGATAGGAAATTTCTCAAAGAATCCATCGTGGTACTCATTTATATTATGAAGTTCCATTTCAAAACTCGAGAAAACAGCAATTTTTTCTTTTGACAGCATCGTCACGCAACCTTGTGGCCACTCGGTACGTGACTCAATTCATTCATTGATGTTGAAACCACTGTGACAACAATGACTGAGTTTAGGATCTGATCCATCCTCTTATCCACATTATGCTTTCAGCCAGGTCACTGGATATCATCTTATCAAACTTTTCCAATATTTACGAACTCTGGAAATTAATCACCTCTAATCAGTCCTTGAATCAAGAATCAGCTGTCCTGTATTGACTGGGCAACTTCCAATCCATTATCCAAAGCTATAAATATGATTAAGTGGAACGGGTCGCAGGAAGTCATTAACGCTTTTCAGGACACGCCATTGCCGGCTGCCGAATTGACATCAGCTACGAAAAATGTTCCTTTAGATATAAATCACGAAATTTAATCTCCAAAGTAAGCAGATTAGCCGAAAATTGCAAAATCGTAAATAACTAGCAAGTAATTAGTCAAGATTTCCAGACAGTGGCACGGAGATAAATCAGTTTTTGATGTAATTATATCCTCTCACTTGGTAGGGTTACTTTGTTTTGTGCTGGAAATTATTGATTGGGCTGCGGAAAAGAATTTATCTTGATTATGATATGGGGAAAAATGATTCGTCCATAGCCATATGATGACGGATGAACGACAAATAAATCAACATTTGGGAAAAGCCGTCAATTCAACAAATATTCAAGAGAATGAGGTGAACGTGGAACAATATTTCGGGATGGTCGCAGCTGGACTATGAATTATTCCAGATATAGGACAAGATGTTTGGCATTTTTACAGCTCTCTCCAACTCTCATACTTTTTGTCGAGGATCCACTCACCTCATTATAGAGGACAGACTTAATTATGAGGTCTTGGATACTCCATAACCGAACATTCTAAATCCTGAAACTAAAAAACAGCTTCATTATTCAATTTCTGCTTATGAGGCTAACTTGGTCGAATTTCAGGAGTTCGAATGCTCCAGCAACTTGGCAAAAAATTTCTGGACCAGCGCTTGGTTAACTACTTCAAGCTGGTCTCATTTTTTTCGTGTGGAAAAGCAGGACTACTCTGGAACTACTGATGAAACGGGCCGATTCTTAGTTCAAAAGTCTTGTTGTCGATTGAATTCAATACCTGATTACCAAGAATCATTCAGCGCATCTGAGGCAATTCTTATTTCTGCTCTCATTACCAGCTCAAACTTTTGGAAGATCCAACCAACCCAACTCAATGTATCTAACTTTGGTATTGGTGTTGTTTTGGTCCAAATTTTTGAACTTTTTCTTCTAGATCCTCAACCCGGCATAAACTGAAGTTATCCGTCATGAGTACGGAGGTCTTGCAGCCATCAAGACTTTGGAGAAACTTCATCTGGACCATGTTCATTCAAAGGTTTTCTTTGGTTGGGCCTTCCCGCTCCTCCAGTATCTACTACCACTTATGGTCCTTTGCGAGTCAAATTTGATCTTATTTACAAGAACTTTTTGAAGAGTGATTTATGTGTCCACGGGGGCCAATATATTATAACTTGGGAGATATCAAGTAGGAGCTCAAAGTACAGGTAATAAATCACAGAACTGCCTACGCCAATATTTCGAAACAAAAGACCAAAAGTTCTATCAGCCAACATATTAGTTAATGATAAACTTGTTTCCGAGCAAATTAGACTTTGGTGGACATCGTGGGTGATAGCATGAAGTTGAACGAGGCAACAATGATATTATTTTGTGATCAAATTATTCAGTATTTCGGTTAAACACTTGATGGAAAGTTTCTGAATGTAATCAAACTGCAAGAGGCCAGTCTATTGAGTGGCCTGGCCGGGACTTCTAAGGGAAATTGTTATTGTTGCCCTTTTGGATTTAATTTCGAAAGTATCGTTTAATTTGGTCATCTTTCGAAATTGTTATTGGTTCTGTGTATAGTTCTCCACTGACTTTGGCAATGGTAATGGAATTTATATTAGAATTTCATGAATGATGATTCCAAGTCGTGATTTCGTTTATCGATCAGTCAGAGAAGAGAGCAGTGAAAAGAATCAGTGTATCCTATGTAACACGTACCTTTCTCTGCATGTACCAAAAGTATTTTGTGCAGAGAAGTGAGCAGTGCAAGTATGCAAACCTAAATAGACTACCAGACGTATTAAAATCATGAAGGAAAATAGGAAGCGTGCAAAATAATCAAAAGAGAAAAATTGATCTAAATAAAGATCATATTTATTCAGAGTGTCCGGGAAAATGTGGGCAATCTCTTGGATCCAGGTAGAACATGAAAAAATAAGACATAAGTTTAAATAATTTTTTTCCCTAGAGGCCCTCCTTGCGGAGATATGGCCCTCCAAAGGACGCCACTGGAAATCGCTTTTATTAAATAACTTTCAAAGCACTACTATAATTTGATAAAAAAAATTATATAAGGGCGCCTTGCGTTTATGATGAGGAGGAGATAACCAGAATATTAATCTATACATACATTGCATAAGACATTGCATTTGGCATTGAACAGAAGCAAAGTTTACAAATATTTTATTATTAGTAAACTTTGACAGAAGATACGAATCTTCTGTGAAGATCTAGGTATCTGTGCACTCGCCAGAAATAGATCGAAGGCTGAAGATGATGATATGAGGGAATAACATCACGGGCTGAAGATATATAAAAAACAAGTAATCCGAGTACTACCCTCCTCCACTTACAGCTAGAGATGTGAATAAAATGAGCGACACAGCGACGAGAAGATAAGATCTCTTCTTCAAGATGGTTCAGAAAAAGTGAGAAGCCCTATGGCGAGACAATTAAAGAAAATAGGCGAAAAGTAAGCTCAATATAATTTAAACTAAAAAAACAAATCTCACAAAATCAACTGTAAACGTGAAAATTAGCCGCCATTCAAGTACAATAATACCCTAGTTAGACAAAACAGAAAATACATCCCCAGTTTCATCAGAAAGATTCTGAAGCTCCGTCAAGAAAGAGAAATTGGGAAACTCGACTCAAAAGTTTTCAAATAATAAGTTCTCGGCAGTAAGAAAAACGATTAATTACGAAATTTATTTGTGATAACTTTTGGACAAGTCGACTTAATAGGATTTTCTAATCAAAATGGCTGCAACTTTAATGAAATCCATTGAACTGATACAGCGTTAATTATAAATAAACAAACGGAACCAAGTTAAATTGATTACAAGAACTTGAAGGCAGCTGATGCCTAGGCTGGTGCAAGCGAAGCAGGACCGTAATTCAATTACATACAGATTCGTGCTTATGTAATAATTGGAAATTGTCTTATTCAGTATATGTTTCAATTTATTATTCATATGTCGGTCTTCTCACAGCGTAATTAAGTATATACGGACGTTCAATAGACTTGAAGCGGGGTCGGATATCTTGGAGTCTTGGTAGAAACAGCGTATCTTATTTGAAGCGTAAAATAAGAACAGATTTGTGTTGTATCATTTTATTTTATTCATCTTTGATATCCTAGGACAGCAAACCCCTAGAACTGATTGCCATAAAAACAAAATTAGTCAGTTTTTCATTTCTTCCTGTTTTTTTTTATTGGATCACTCGAATCATTATCTCGAGAATAGTCTCACATCGTCGCAACAATTCCGACATCTACTGAAGGAGTGTGGAATAATCGAGACTAATCGACAACCTTCGGGCAATCGACAGAGGGGTCACGATCCCACGTTAGAGGTACAAACACCAAGACGTTTGAATCAGATGCAATGACAGGTATGTCGTTTCGAATGATGCTTTGTTTCCCTCCAGCCTCCTGATCGTCATGATTCCCAGCATACAGGATCACACAATTGAAATGAACAACCCCTGGTTTTCCTCGTGGTAGATCCTGATCCTGTAGATGACGTCATTGATTTGCTCTTGAACCTTGCAGTTTTGAGGAACCCCCCTTTGCAGGTTGTCTGGCCAAACCAGAACCCCAACATGGTACTCGCTTTCCACGGCATTCCACGTCGTAGCTTCATTCTGTATACGCACTTTGAATGTTTATGCGGACTCGTCTTACGAAGGTCGCTTGGGTAATCTTCCTCAGTGACATGCTCACCAGGTGGACCAAATTTCAGATCGCACGGCAGCCGGAGTTCGCGACCCATAATAATTATCCTCACAGGCGAGGCGTTTCCCAATGTCGACTCGTGAACTGCAGATCGGTATGCAAGAACAAGGACACGTGGAGGTGTTGATCCCAGTCTTTTTGCGATAGTCAAAGACAACTTTGGCTTTTTAAGGGTGCATCACACCTCATCAACCCTTCAGTTCACCACAATTATTGAACTAGGTATTGATTTCTTTCGAAATTGAAAACCTCACTTGCATGGCGTATAACTTCTTAGTATACAGGGTGTCCAAGAAATCATGGATCAAACTGTTTTGGGTGATAGAGGACGCTATTTGCAATAAGAAAAAGCACATATTATATTGTTATCCAATTGTTGATCGTTTCCGAGATACAAGAGGAGGGCCAATACAATGGCCAACTTATTCGTCCGTCGTGAGCCGACTTGATTTTTTAAGGGGTTATTTTTACATTTTGAAGAAGAAGGGTATTCAACAGATCAGGTGCAATAAACAAGCCCTACGACGAATAAACGTTTTTTTTTCGCAGGTACAGATTGTGCATTAGAGCAGATTGGGACTTTTTTGAACATCTTGAATATCTAAATCAATTGAATTCCATTTTTCACCCCGAGGTTCACTTTTGCGTTACCAAGTAGATTAAAAATAATGTTGTAAAACAAAAAAAGATTAATTTCCTTCGAGATGGTAGCAGATACGAAAAAAATGTTCAAAAGATTTTTTTCATTAAATAAAATGTGTGTTTAAAAATATGTATATGTAAAATAATAAAATGAATGTAGTATTTTTTTGAGTCGTTCACCGAGTGTTACATTATTTTTTTGCGAAATTATTTTTCCCAGTAACCTCTATCTCCGCCACTGGTTGACTAAAGGGCTTGATATTGGTGTATGTTTTAGTTTCTCATGTTATCATGTCGTATATCAAGTTTGGTTTAAATATAATTTTTGGTTTGGCCAAAAAATAAAAGAATCGTTTTTTTCATGAAAATTTCAACACCCGAAAACGATCAACAATTGGATAAAAATATATGTGGTTTTTCTTATTGCAAATAGCGTCCTCTATCACCCAAAGCCGTTAGATCCATGACTTCTTGGACACCCTGTATACATATACTTGGTAACGACGGCGGTTCGTGATATATTTTCAGGGGGCGGCCGCAAAAGTAATATTTGGATATATTTATGACTCATCAGAAAACATAGGTACCTACCAACATCAAGATAGATTTGTTGTCCATCCAACTGTTGGTAGGTAGGTCAAATATTATTTCTGCGCCACCCCCCTGAAAATATATAGCCGTTGAGTTGTGTTGAACATTATATTTGGGATACCCTCACACGCTTTTGCACTGTGCCGGTTTTTATTCGAAACACCCTCTAAGGCTCAAAAAATAAAGACGATCAACAACTTCTAACAAACCATTTATTATACTGAAACAACACCGTCAAAAACTCATGTAAGAACTCAGTACCGTAAATCAAGACATCCAGAAACAAAATTATCAATCAATTCTTATCAAACAAACTCGGTCTTTTCGCCCACTTGAGCCAAACTTTTTCCCAAAGTTAGACATCTCATTTATTCTGGAGTTTCACAGACAAATGAATCTAATTATAAATTTGCAAGATATCTTTTCAAAAGGCTCTTAAATGCATTTTCTTTAATGTAGTTTTGCCCGACGGTCGTTTTTATTTGCGAGTTTTATACTTTTCTTAATTTCGAATGAATTATAATTTGCGTAATTGCAAGAACATTTTCAGAAATTTTCTGGACGAATTAAACTTGAAGATCATTGTTTTTAATTTCTTTGGGAATGTCTTTCGAGGATGGTTATTGTCCGTTTTGTTTTTTGAATTCAGTTGAATGAATTTATTTTTTTTTACTTTTTTTCTCGGATTATGAACTGATCTGAACTATATTTGTTAAATCTCTTCATATGAGCAAAATATGTCAAAACTTAATTTCTCAAGATGTTTACTTTGGGTACTTTTTCGTTCCAACACTCCATGATTCTATATCCCCTTATACAGGGTGTTTCCTAAAGATTGGTAAAAAATTCGTTGTGTGATTCCTGGGGTATTTTCATGAAAAAGAAAATTGGATTCTTTTAACCTTTAACCCCGCCAGTATGGTACGCCCCTGATTAAAATTTTGAAATTCTGAGCTCAAATTCTCATTCAGCATTAAAAGTTTGTATGATGTACCAAATTTCATGATTTTTGTATGTAAGGTTTCGGAAATATTGAGGAAAAACCGTCTTCGGGGTGCCCTATTTAAAGGGGCGTAGCTCCCTTAGGAAGCATTTTTCGGCAAATGTTTATAGGAACTTTTTTTCATGAAAATACCCCAGGAATCACACAACGAATTTTTTACCAATCTTTAGGAAACACCCTGTATTTCCTCACGTAATATTATTATCAGTTTGGATTCAGACGTTTTATTTGGATTAGGATGCGGGAGAAAAAATAGCTATTTTCCTAACAAGTGTGGGAAGAGAAATTTCCGACACGAGAGTGCGTAGCACTCGAGTGTTGGAAATTTCTTCCCACAAGTGTTAGGAACGATATTTTTTCTACGAGCTTATTGAAAAAAGAATATCAGATTAATGTTATAATGTGAAATTTATTTATTTGAAACAATAACTTGACAAAACCATCGGTAACCTGGGTAGATCAACAGTATAACTTATTCGTTGTCAGAATATAGTGATTGTCATAATTTCTTCCCGCAAGTGTTAGGAACTATATTTTTTCTACGAGCTTATATGAAGGCGATTACTTATGCGAAAACATAACTATCATTGTTATATGTGAAATGTATGTTATTTATTTGAAACAATAATACACAATTTGACAAAACCATCGGTAACCTGGGTGAATAAACAATATAATTATTCGTTATCACAGTGATGTCACTTTTTTTTTTAATAAAATGCGAGTGTACAGAAGTCAAAATGAAAATTTTATTAAAGCATATAAGTATTTATAATGGAAATGGATTACGTTATGAAAACTGAAAACAATTTTATTTCAAAAATGCAATCAAAAATGTTACTTATGATAATTTATATTAAAAGTACAATTATTCATATGTTGCACATTTAAGATTGAAGTTAAATCAAACAAACGGTTTGAGCAAGATGGTACATCATCAGACACAGCAGCATTTATGGTGTCGTTGGAAGTAGTAGCTTTAGCTGCCGGCTGCAGACATGTGGTCGACTCGATTTGATGTATGGTATTATTTTGTGAAACATTATCCGTTGAAATTTTTTTAGCAATTTCCAATTTATGTGCCACTGATTCATCTATGTAACTTTCCGCAACCGTTGAAGATTTCCAACCTCCGTGTCGTTTTAGATCCATAATATCTGTTCCAGAAGAATTGGCCAATAAAGTTGCGGAGGACCTCCGAAAGCAATGTCCGGTAAACTCTTCAGGATTTGGAAGCTTAAGGAATGCGGCTATATCGGAAGGAATTTTCCCAATTTTATTTATTCCTACGCATTGCACTGTACATTTACCATATTGATAATTTATGAAAAACCTTTGATGGGTAGTATTTGATGGACGCAGGTCTATATATTGTCTATAGTACTTCATGTATGTTCCACCGGAAACAACAAATGTTCGTGTTACATGTGTCTTGGTGTCTGGTATTTTGACGACCAAGATGTCTGTTTTGTCTTCGATATTGTCCAAGGATAAATTGGTTAGCTCTTGGCGTCGGCAAGCTCCAGCGATTCCAAATATGGCCACCATTTTGTAAAGCAAATATATGTTATCCGGAGCTTCGGATAAAAATTTGGCAATATCTTCCTTGGTCAACGTCCTAGACTTCTTAGGTGTACAGCCCGTATTTTTTTGTTTAATAAAGGCAATTACCTTGTAAAATTTGGTGATGTCCACATTTCTCTTCAGCTTTATCATCGTTTTCAACATAGAATATCTGCACCATATTGTGGACGGCTTCAACTTCTTCATAAGTTCTGCAAAATATGCTAGGTAAACCTCTTCTTTGTCCCATGTATAAACGTTTTTTTTGTGGCACCAATCGTTAAAAAGGGAATATTCATGTTGGTATCTAGCTGAGGATTTCTTCGGCAAAGTTTCTAAAGAAGCTGCGTCAGCACAATCCAAAATTTCTTGAGGAATATCGTGTTCCATTCTGATTTTTGTTACGTATTTTAAACAATACACAATTTGACGAAAATGTAAAATTCGAATGTCAATAAAAGCGTGTGGCCATAGAAATCATCGGTAACCTGGGTGAATCAACAATATAATCTATTCGTTGTCCGAGTGATCGTCACATGAAAACTTGTTGTCATAGAAACCATTCGGTAACCTGGTTGAATCGTCAATATAATAATTCGTTGTCACAGTGAACTTTTCCCACACTCGGGAATCTCTTCCCACACTCGGGAATCTCTTCCCACACTCGGGAAAACTCTTCCCACACTCGGGAAAACTCTTCTCACACTGGTGTGGGAAAAATGCCTTTCCATACAGAAAATAATGTGGAAAGAGCCATTTCCCGCACTCTCGTAGAAAAAGATTTTATTCTTAAAGTTGAATAATTGTATCAATTTTATTTGATTTTGATTTGTTATGTTTTTTTTTTCTTAGAACAATACTTAGTTTTCGAACTCTTCATATTGCCAAAATGGTATTGGTTTGGTACTGCCTCTATTTGGCTGTTATACATGGTGTTTCCTTAACATTGGCAAACAATTCGTGGGGTGATGCCTGAGATAGTATTTCCTCGAAAAAAATCCGATAGATATTTGTCGGAACATTCTTCACTCGGTATGCCATCATTGGCTACCAAATTTCAACTGTTTGACTGCTAGTTATTGATTATACTACAGCACATTTCATTTCATTATCCAGTGAGGGTGTCACTGAATATTCGAACAGAAAATAATTTTTGTCTACCGTGATATTCGAACCTACGACCCTCAGAGACTCCGCTTTTCCGGTCTGACGATCACGCGGCTTCTGTAGTCCAGCTTCTTTCGAAACTAAAATGATGGCAATGCTGAAGATCGTAGATCATTTTGAAACAAGGATATGGCTAGAGAGGTTCATTCAATAACAAATTCTTGTTTTATGGGATGAAAGATGAAGTGTGACTTCTGTCAAGTCTGTTTAATTGAGTCCAGTAAGAGTTTCTTCAACATCGTCGTTATGTCCGTCGTTTTCCCCAACATCTCTTCAGATAACTACAAAAACTACAATTATTTGACATTGCTTTCATCTCAATCAATCAAATGTTCTCTTCTAAAAAGAAATATTATAAAATAATGAAACCTATCTTCACCACTACCAATACTATCTGCATAACGTCACTCTATTGATTATCAGATATTTATTATGTTCTTTCCAATCTCGTTCTTTAAGTCCATAGAAATGGAAGAGATCGTAAGAAGAATAAAAGCTTTTATATCAGTTTTCAGTCTTTGAGTCAGACAATTTTATGTATATAACTTTTATGATTGTAAAGTATAAATATCAGTATAAAATACGGGTTTAGAATTGCAATAGACATCATGGCTCCGGTTATGAAAAATAGTTTGAATATTTGAGAAGACAAAATGTGGCACATAAAATTGATACGTTCCGGATTGCTGCATGGTGGTTTTTCCAGTTAGCGCATTAGTGGATTATCAACTGTAGCTGAGAAAAAGCAAGGGATCTGGCAGAATAAAAGAGAAAATAGTTTGCAGTATGTAGAATTTGAGTGTAAAGATGTTCTTTAAAGATTTCTAAGAATATTACATGGTACGCCACTGAACTTGGAGACACCCAATCTCAAAAGATTGAACAAAAATATACATTCGAGATATTTTCCAGAGTATTTGTATATTGTCGGGCGGTAATAGACACCATGTGGTGCTAAAATAATAAAGTCAGGTACCCTAAGGGTCTTATGAGACTGCAATAATTGAGACATTTTTTGGGAAAAGATCACTCATAAAATATCAGCCTAACACACAAAAATAAACTTGATCATGTTGATATAGCTGTTATAGTGGTTGATTTATTATTCAACTTTAGATTAATTTTTAAATGTTTTGAAAGGGGATTGCTTTTTGAACCTATTTCTTGTTTCTTTCTCTAGTAATCAAAAAATATATAAATTATTTTTTGGTCGTGTAGGTATACATGGGTACATAGCAAAACTTTAAACGTTTGTCTTTACATGTTTTAATCCATAGGTATATTTTTTTCATTTTGGATGGCTTCTTTTGAAGGCATTTTTACATTTCTTTTATTTCAATTTCACAAGTTTCTTCATATTTTCATTATTCATAGTTGAGTTCTAGAGATGTTTTTTACATAGAGGGTATGTAAAAAAAACAAAACCAAATCTCAAGTATCCCCATTGCTGTAAAATTTTTGTTTATTGATCGATTTTGGATTTTTTTTTTGTTTGATAGGTCTCGACAAACATTCTTTTGAGCATATGCCAAATTTGTTCCAGGGGCTTACTTATGGTTATTGTGGGGGTTCAAGGGGTTCAAATTTCAGAAAATGATATTAGGACATTTTCTAGAAAAAAATGACAACGGAATTTTGCACAGCATCACCAAGATTGTTAATTTGCTAACACACTGCTTATTGAGCCTTTCAGTACGTCTCAATTTACAATAAAGATGTTAATAAAATCACTGAATGAGTGTTTTGAACAAAAAATCATCGATACCCAATACAAGGTTTTGCGACAATGGGTTTTAATTAACGATTTTTATTAAACCTAAACTTGGGACTATTTTATTCGGGCACCTTGTAGATTAGATAGTTGAAATATTGTACAGAGGGGTTTTTGGTGAGGCTGATCAAGATTCCGTTGTCAATTTTTCACTTAAAAAAGCCCTTATATAATTTTCTAAAGTTTGACCCCCTTTGAGCCCCCACAATTACCCATAAGTACGGAACCAATTTCACATATGCCCGAAAAGTGATTGTCGAGACCTATCAAACAAAAAAAACAAAACATTTAAAATAAAAAAAGATTTTAATGCAGTAATTAACAACGTTTATTGCGAAAATAACTTTTTCAAGTTATTTTATATCTTCCGGTTATCTTGAAGAATGTTTAGCATTATGATTATTATGTTTTGATTTTTGGATCACAGAATTGTCTACCTAGTTATTTTTACTATTTTTTTTCTTGTCTGAATTTTGTCTCTTTTTAGTTTTTCCAATTTTGATATAATTTATCTGTTAGTTTATCATCCCATTTCTTGAAATTTGTTTTTTTTATGATTTTCATTTCCTTCATGGATTTATGTTCATTTTATCATTATATTGTACCTAAGTAAGTATTCGATGAATCTATAGCAATATTTTTTCTTCTTTCATTCAGGATTTGTGATTTCTTTGTTAAACATTGTTTTTCAAAATAACCAGAGAAAAACGTCTAATATACAGGGTCAATTGCTTAATTGAATTGATTTCCAATTTTGTTTTCATGATTTTCATTATTATTAAGTACTCTTTTATTATGATATTTTACGTTTAAGAGTTACTTTTAAGGAGATTAATTTTGAAATCTGGCATAGATGGTCTCAGGATATTGATTTTTGCAGTGAGTCTTTTCAAGACTTCCATAAATAAAATTTCAGAATACTTAGTAAACTTCCATGGATTTTGAAAAAAAAATTGTATGTTTTGATCGAGGTTTTGATACTCCTCTTTTTTCCAATGTCAAAAACCATCGATCTTCATTGACAAGATACCATTAGGTGTAGATCATGTAATGAAATTTGGAAACAAATCTAGGAAAAATAAACTTCTATGCATTTTTGCCATAGGTATAATTTTGAGAAAATATTGCGTGTGATTGTTTTATCAAAATAGATTCTCAGAAGAAAATATTCCAGTCCGTTTTTAAAATTTTCATGTAGTTGGTCTGAAGACTTTATTAGACAAAAAACAGATCAAGGACGCTCTCAACAAATTTCGAAAAGTACCATCTGATTAATCAACTTGAAGATCTAATAAAAAAAAAGGTGAATCAATTTTGAAGCACCAAAAATATAAGAATAGGTTGGTACATGGAACAATTTGACGACTGACAAAGTTGATGAGCGAAGAAGCTGTCGAGCTCCAAGTAGTAGAGAAAAAGCTGAAACAGTTGCGGAATTGAAGAAGTATGTGGAACAAAATGTACGCAAGAATGCCTTCCAATCAGTGAACCACATATAAAACTCCAAAGCAAAAGTCCAAATTGACCCGCTATATGTGTAGAGTTAAGCTTAGCAGTTAAAGTAAATCAAGGCTTTGAACCCTCTTTCACTTTAATTTTCACGTCTCCTGATTTGATGTATGCCCATGTAGCTGATGCCGGCAAGCATGCAAGAAGAATTTTCCAACCTTGTCCAAGTTCCCTGACTTCAGAACTCACCAAAAGATCGACCATCAATCATAAATCTACAACTTGATGATCAAAAACGGTGGCGCGTGCCCGGCCTGCTTCCGCCTCTCCACGTTTCGGCCGAGATGCAAAAAGTAATACGTTGAATATGTGATGTCGTTTCTGTCTGTTCTCGAATGACAAGGATGGAAAAAACGAAAGACAGACGTAAGAGCGAGACGGCATCGATCGATACGTCATTTGGGCTGTTTCCATGGCACCAACGAGGCCTCCTTCCGCCGCCTGACGTCCCCCCAATGCCACCCAGTCACCCCATCAACCCTGGTCCCTTTATATTAAGAATCAGTGGTGGATCTATGAATTTTAAAATATGTTAGCGGAAAATATGTTGGAAAATATCAAGACATGTTAATTGGATTTCTGTCTCTATTTGCTTGTCGTATCGTTGACGGATATTTCATATTTACTGGTACATGATTGAGTTTATTGGATTTTGACAAATATTTTATGAAAGAATTTTTGTTATATCTCGGATTTAATAAAAACCTGGGAAATTTTGATTCATGTGTATGTGAATCCAATCATCCGTATTTATATACAATACCATCTTGATTCTATCTAGTACAGAGTTGGCCAGAAAACCCACCAGCTAGCGGTTATGAAAGCATCTAATACTGACATGTTCCAAGAATTGAAAATAGTTCACGTCCCTAGATTCATCGAAATATGCTGCTTTAAACAACTAAAGACCATGGCGATCACTGCAGGGCAAAACACCAGCTGCGGGCTAGTTTTGGAGAATTGGGCTAAGAACTCTACCACAAAACGACGAGATCTTTGTCAGCGTTCAGTTAATTCCTTGTTCGGATTATTAGTCAGATTGATCGAAGAGTAGTTGATTTTGGCCATTCATGACAACATTTTGCCTGAAATTGTTTCTAAAATATATTTTTTGCAGGGACATAATATATAAGAAAGGAACGCATAAGGTCAAGTACTGGTAGTAGTGGCAGTACTCGTTGTCGATAACCAAAGTTGACCACAGAAACCATGGATGGATTTATCTTCATCAGACGTAGAAATTAGGCATGCTCAATGATGCATGGATGTGCAAGGAGAATTTTTCAGAAAAAGGAAGCCCCAGTATAATGAAAATCCTTCGTGGTTAAAGTACGTCGGAGACTACAAACACCAACCTCATCAACCTTTCTTTGTCAAAGTGTCAATGATGAGCCAATTCAGTCAGTGTGCAACGAATCCTCCCAATAACTTCAATTATTTACGCAATAGAAATAAATCGATGTAAAACAGAAATGAGTGAACATGTTGGCATGACTTTCTACATCACTCGTTTAGCAATTAAATCCGAGTAAAAATACAAACGTGCACCAATATAGAATCCAGAACCGTATTTTGCACGTCTATGCTTCCCTTTGAGCAAAATATAAAAATTGAATGACCACTGCCATTCTCAACCTCCAAGAATCTATCGTTTCTGCACTAGTTGTTCAGTAAAGTCGCCATTCTTCTTCCTACACTAATTACGTTTCAAGCTACTTATACGAAAATGCACTGCCCACGAAGAATGGACACTTTTTTCTCGGTTTGAACCCATTGTTCGGTTACACAATAGTGAGCAATCTTATCGCACCATCTACATATTTATTGGGCCATTAACGCAACGAACATGCTATTGAATTTTGAATCCTTTAAATCAGGATCTGATGTTGATGCTGGGGACTATATTTTATTTATTATTCCATCAGGCAAGTGTAGGGGCTTGAAAAATTCGTGAATATCCTTTAGGTAAGTAAGAACACTTCAAACTATGTATATATAAAATTATTTAATAGTTCAGTCTAATCCATTTGTAACTTTTTCAGTTTCAATTCTTCCTGAAGCATCTGTATCCTGGCGGTCTCTTTTTTGAAAGTAGCTTCTTCGAGCTTCACTTTGTGAAGCTCTTCCATTTGCTCCATTTCTTTCTTTAACAACTGCAGCCTTGCTTCTGCCAACTCAGCTTGCTGCCTGCTGTTTTCAGCTTCTCTTGCTGCTATCAAGTTGAAAAAAACTCCTATGTACTTATAGATAATAAAAATAGCTATTCAAACTGCTAACCTGAACTGGCCGTAGCATCTTCGCAAAATTCCAATTCTTGTTTGATAAGTGCAAGTGAAGGACTTTCAGCTGAGGTTGTGGTAAAAGCAGTGCCTTGGTGGTCGACTGAAACAATTTTTTATTTTGATTTAGTGTTCTGGATAAAGACAAAAGTAGTTGAAGGGAATATGGTTGAATCTTTTCTTAATAATTTCATTTATTGCAATATAATAAAAAGTTCTGGAAAAGGTCCATTAGGGGATAGGTACTTTCTTGATGGGCAATTCCTCCAAATTACCGAAATTCTGGAAGGAAGATAGAGACGCCAAGAGTTTTGGTCTGGAAACATTGTAGGCTGTTACCGTAGACTCACCAACAATACAGTGTTAACACCTTCATTGTTTTGACAGACAAAGTAGCATAAAACATTACTTCTCCTTATTTGCTAAAAAGAAAATCTCTACGTCTACCTTGCAACCATTCCTGGAGAGTTTCACTTTGTGTAAAAGCTTCAGATGTAGGCAACAAAGCTGCTAGTGTTACTGAAAATCAACAAAAAAAATTAAAAAAATAAATTGTTGCATGTTGAAAGCAGTACATACTTGGCACAATATCTGTCTGAGTGGAAACCTCCATGTTTGCCTGCACAGAGAAATCTGTGCATTTGGACGAGGACATATCAGGAGACCCTTCTCCAGCGTCATCTAAAAATCAATTATCGTTAAATATTCATATCAAAGTGATAGCATACTTTCATTTTTTATTGGAAGTATCGAAGGAACGGCAGTGTTTATCAAACGTTTTCCAGAAGAACTGAAACTATTTTCATCGAAATGATTACTACATATTCTCAGGCGACTGTAAGCTTCCTCTGGTGTCAATTTGGCATACTTGTGATCTCCAATGAAGCCTAAGATTTCTTTCCATTGTTGACATCTACAAAATGATTGATGAAACTGTCTCAATATTTTTGTGAGTTGATCCGATTCGATCGCAACAGCCATAAACTGCTGTGAAAGTCGAGTAGTGAAATATTTTTATCTACCTTTCTTCATGATATTTTTTTTTTCTGGATACAAAACGAATATTATTTTCATGGAACAATCTTTTTAACCCTTTTCGCCCCAACTAAACCAAAATTAACCCAAATATATTTTTGCAAAATTGAAAACGAATTTTGATTATTCTCCTTCAAACCGAGAAAAAAAACCGATGTACAAAACTCACTTCAAAAATAATATGTTTGTATATCGTCGGGGTATTGTTCCTGGCGTATCCAATTCTATGGAGTTTGAATCTGGACTTTTTGCAGGACGTTGACTTATTCTGACAAATTGATTGATGATAACTCATGGATTTTCAAGATAAAGTACTGAAAAACGCCGGTTTTCATTATCCATTCTTGTTCCCATAAAAACAAACAGTTTTGTTTGTTATCTTTCCATCAATAACAACTTGGATGTTTTGCGAGCCAAGAATAAACATACTGATTTATTTTTGACCGGTCGATATTGGACGTATTATAAATAATTTGGAGATTTAAGTTTCTCCGCTCTTGGCCGGTATTATAAAATACATTTTTGAAATATTTCCTGTTTATCAGAGAAAAGAGAGATCACTCTTTATGCAAAATATCGGTCAAATCGGGTTCGCACGACATTAACGTTATCATCATCCTCTAACTTCACTTGAAAAAATGTAAGAAAATTATTACATACCTCACTTGGTCCTTCGGACATCTAAAAAACGGAATACTATCACGCGTACTTGAAGCACAATTGTCCACTGAACAATACGAAATATGACTTGACATCACAATAAAGTTATCGTTCCACAAAAGTGGTAGTTGCGAAAACTCTATATTAGGAGCGGGGTCGTACAACACATGGGCTTGCCTTGAATCAACTGAGTGTTCTTCATGCTGGCCGAGCCAGAATCCGCTTACCAATGGCCCAGGTGTGGGGGGATTAAAATGGAGCTGGTGCTATTTGGCGTGAGTTTGAAATCGTTTATGAAGTGCCTCATTTGATTTATAGTTCACTGACTACTACTTTTTATGGTGGTATGACTGGTTTCAAGTAAATTTTTGTTAAAAAGCAATTTATCAGTTTCAGTACTACTGAAACGGTTATAGAAAAACAAGAAGATGTCCACCTTTCTGAAGACATTAATTTGCCTGTATGAGAGCACGTGCTCGATATCTAGAGTTCAAGAGATCGCTGGCGTCGTTTGTTTCACTTTATTAACGTTTTCAATAATAATTATTCACACCCTTTTTTCTAATTCTGGTAGTGGCCCTGTTTTTGGTTAAATAAGAAAGCCATCTCTGTGGGTGTAAAGTTGTGACAAAATTTCTCTACATTCAATACAGATTTTCGGACTTCCATCGTCTTGAGGAGTGTTGTCAACACTTTTTTTCAGATGTTTTATGTTACGTGCGAAAACAAAAAGTTTTGTCTTCTTTTCATTCTAGTTGGCTTGAATATATTCCCAGGAAGAGAATATTTCCTCTTTTTCTCCTTTAACTTTGGATACCTTCCTCCTTGCATGAACTTTTCTTGTGGTTAATGATGTCCACTTTTGTCGTGGTCACCTTTTCTGTATGTTTTGAATTAAGTTGTTTTACGAATCCTTCATTTGGTTCATCAGGATTTTGCGTGTTTTTTATATTGTTGCTTATTGTTTGCTGGTACTGTTCCTGTTTGTTTTCCATTGGTGTCTGTGGAGGGGGATTTTAGATATATGGCATTGCTATCTTGATATCTATAAAAAAACGTCTGATCTTAAAATTAGTAGTCATTTTGCAGAGGGGAAAAAGTAGCTATGAGGTTGTGACATTTATTTTAAATATCTTTTTGAATAAGTCCAGGAAAAAATAAAAACGATTATACATAATTCCGTTTTTTTCTAGTTAGGTATTTCCGGAATGATTTTAAATTTTTGAATTTTCAAAACGGAATATTGATGTGCATAAAAATGCGCAACTTTGCCTCAATTTAAACAACTCTCTATCTCTTATAGTTATCAAGAAAAGAATGCTATCCCATCGAATTTGTAACACCCCGTATGTTGGTGATTCTTCCATTTTATTTCTTGGATTCTTTTTTGTGACTGTATTTTGAGGTTTTTCCGAGGGTTTTTCCTTATTACCTTGACAAGTGACAGCCTTTGATCAAGCAGTTTATGCATTTTTCTTTCCGATATTCATGTTTCACGCATTTGGGTAGGACATAGAAATGGATGAAGGCGTGTTCAAATTGTTAAAATCTATGGCATTGTTGTGCTGATTTCTTTATTTATTTTGTGCTTCACGATTCTTTTTTATTGTAGATTTCCTTGGAATTCGGATTTCTTGGCAGCATATGATGAACACTATCGGCATTGTTTTTTTTGTCCCTTGTCATGTCGAAACCATCCGTTGACTTTCACTGGCTCGTAAATCCTTTGATTTTCAATCAATGCTTCCTCGATTTCTTCTGTTTTAATAATTGTCGGGATGCCTTTAACTACGATTTGAGTTTTTGTTCTTCTTACTGGTAGGTGTGATATGTTATGTTATATTCTGTCAAATACTCCGACATTCTGCGATGATCATTTACATTTTCCACAATCCTGATGTTCTTTCGTATCCTGAAGCTGGTGATGAAGAGGAGCACAGAAAAATTGATTCTGATGAGGATATCTATTATTATCCTGAGACACTTTTCGATGTTTTCAGTATAATGATGTTTTTTTTTCACTTTCTCGAACCTATTCCTTGTATTTATTTGTGTTATTTGTTTACCCTGATTGTTTGATTCTGCCTTTTTTTCGTGTTGGTTTTTGGGACACCCTGCATAATAAGAAGAGTTCTACTTTGATAGATTTATTCAGAACCTATAACTTTTATATCGAAAGTTGTGTGGACAATTCAAACACACTGTGTATACTTCAAATGATAAGGAAGCCGAGATTAGTATACTTAATTTTATGTTCACCTACCATTTTTGTCACGTTTCAAATTTCCATTGTGGCAAATTTATTAATTTCGAAAATATCTTGAGGATAGAATCACTTCCCACAAAAGTGACATTTTTGAAATTAATTGATTTCCCAATAATCTGAATTGAAAACGAGACACTACTGATTCAGATGTTACTCATTCCAATCTCATATTTCTTGACTAGAAAGTTATAATATAAATAGCTACTTATGTCAAACCAATCTGAATTTAAAGTTGCAATTACCTAATAAGAAGTTTTGATAAATCTAAAGTTAGGACGAAAATTGAATGAGGAATAATATTTCGAAAAAAATCTTCATTTCAAATTAGATGACAAACAATATGTGATTAAAATTTTTAACGCGGGTGGAGTGAAGACTAGTCACTAGTGAGTTATGGATTATAACTCACGTTCCCGTGACAGACAAACAAACAACCTATCACCGTGGCCACTAAACAAACAATAACCTATTTTGACCAAAATGTACACATGTCACTGTCTACTCATTCTGACACTGAAACTGGTATTTAATAGTTTATCTCATAAAAAAACGATTTTCTCCATTTGGTGAATAAAACATTGTAAGGCACTCGTGCGTTATGTTTCACAAGTCACTAAAGAATTTATACAACTTGGCCTAACGGCCTGGTGGTACAGATCTTTTTCGCGTGACTTATTTTCAACACAACGCACTAGTACCATAAATAACTATTTAATACCACAAAGATTCTTACTTTTTATAATTTTAGCCCTGACAAAGATTTGAATGTGACATGGATAATTCGAGACAAAAATGGTTGACGTTCACTTACAGTTCACTTTTTTACAATTACAAACAAGTTACATACATACCTACTATGTTTTAGATCTCCGAATAACAACAAAAAAGAATATTTATTTTTCTCTCACCTTTCGTATTACAGTAATCAGTCTGAACCTCAGCATTTATAAGGTCAATGCTTATTTGAGAGGATGCATCCTGCCTGTTTGTGAGACCAACGCTGGACGATGTACCCTCATTGATCGCACTATCTATACAATTAATTGAAGAATTCGATGTTTCATTCATAAACATACTAAAAACTAGAAAAAAACCTACCTTCAGAAACAACTCTTGGAATACAGAGGTCGCGGGAAGGAATCGCAAATTTGTTCAGACGGCTTTGCATATCATTAGTGAAACAGTTTGCCCTAAAATGACTGTTGCAGATCCGTATCCTAGCATTACATTTTTCTGGAGAAATGTTGGCAAATTTATGAGAGCCCACGAATCCCAATTCGTTTTTCCACTCACGACATCTAGATATGTATAAGAAAATGGAATGATAGTCAACGCCTGCCACTGTCCCAATAGTATTAATAAAAACGCGTACCGTTCAGCATCCTTGGGACAACGGAAAAAAGAGAGGCCATCACCTTCTTTCATATGGCAACCATCCACAGCACAATATCTCGTTGGCATCTTGAATAACACAGAACTTTTTGTCTCACTGTGATTCGCTCATGATACAAACGAAAACGCTGCACAGTGATACTGGCTGGGTGGGCAAAAGGCGGTCATCAGCTGCTATAATTCGAGTAAACGGGTTCGCGTTAAACCGTAGATTTTCGGCATTCCCGTTTGTGCGCTAACTGATTATGTCCGTGAACTTTGGTCGATAATGGACGTAGTTCAAATAATTTGGAGAATTACGCTCATCCGCTCTTGACCGGTAACTGTAAAATAAAATACATTGCAGAATGTTCCCTTGTCTTACGCAGAACAACAATTTATTCAATTTGACTTGATAGAATCGGGATCGCACGACATGAACGTTATCCTCATCTTGTGCCTTCACTCAAAGATAATGTAAGAAAATTATTACTTACCTTTCTTAGAACACCAAAAAATCGGAATATCATCACGCAAACTCGGAACATAATAGTTGTCCACTGAACAACTTGATTTCAACTGAGTGTTGAAGCTGGCCGAGCCAGAATTCGCCCAGTCACCAATGGGCCAGGACAGGAACTTTAGAATGAACTTGCTGCTCTTAGGCGTGAAAGATTGGAACTCTTCATCTTCATAGTCGTCATCGTTCTCTGTACTTTCGATTTTGATGGCAAAGATAACAGCACAATGGCATCCATTGGATCTGAATCCTTTTCGAAAACATTTTTCTTTTCATTATTGGCTTTGGTCTGATTGAGCTCAAATAAGGGTCGGAACTCAATAACAATCTATTCATAATGTCTTCTTTACAGTCTGTATTCAGCAGTCTCTTCTGATGATTGAATAATCAATAAAATTGCGTGGCTGGTCACTGTGTCCAAAACCATGTGATTTCAGCATATACTGTCTCATGAGCGTATAGGCTGCAAACTTATCAGCAATAATGCTAAATAAACTCAATGGGAAGATTGAGATGGGACTTCTAAAATCAGTCGATATTGCTTGATAAGGCACACATTGACGGCAGTAATAATTACTGAAGATGTGACTGGATCTGCAAAAATCCTTCATCATTTGAATTCCTGTTTTGGACACGTCCACGAGCAATCCATATGTTCCCTTAAATTTATTGTACCTTCTCTTTTGTCTCATTGATATTTCTTTTTTCTGGTGTTCGCACATGTCATTTTTGCAACGGAAGTTTATAATCAAGTTGAAGCAGGGATTCCGAAAATCGGTAACCAAAACTTCAATGCTTCAACGGCGACGTTAAAGTCCTGTATTTTCTACTCTTATTATGTTCTTCAGAGGTCTGTATACACAAATATAACAGCGCATAGTTGATGACGTGTCCTTCAGGTCCTGCTTTGGACAAATTTTCAAGTTGGTCGTTGAAATATTTTATCTCTTTTTTCATGATATATAAGCTAATGTCGTGAACAAAGTCTTAGTAATGATGGATCTGAATCTTGCCAAATTATTCCCGTTTTGTCATATAAAGTAGAGTATGATTCAACTAAGAACTATACACTGCCGATGTCCCCCTCTTTCTCAGGATACGTGAACTTTTCGTACAAATTTTGCCAGACTACCAATTCCATCTTTTGTGACTGGCAACGAGAGAGGAAGCCTGTCAAGCTCCTTTGAACTAACAAACCAATCTAGCCGGCGATATCATAGTCTATCTCTGTTATTCACGCGTCGAAAAACAAGGCTAACATGCGATCATTCAAACAGGCAAAATTGAATAGCTCGGCGTATGTGATGGGTCAAATTTCCATGACCTTGAAGTAAAAAAAGTCGGCACATCGCTCGATGATATACTGGACAAAAGTACCATTGCTTTCCTCAGTCGATTTGTATGTACACTGGGAGAATAATATGGGCAATGCTTGGCATAGATCCGAGACCTCGCCGGGTGACGCATCAAAAATGTCATGCAGCGAGCTCGATTTGTCGATTCGATACACGTCCCCCAGCGGAAGAGAAGAAGACGGATATATGTTCAGAGCATTTGACAGGCCTTCCTCTATTGTTGGATTTGAATACTCTTTGACCAAAATATGTTTGCCCCTTGAATCTGTTGCTATCAGTCTGAGATGGCGACATATCACTGTGGTCTCCTAGATAGTTCTCTGCCAACACTGCTTTTATTATTGGCCTGTGATCAAACCATCGAATATTTATAAACTGTGGCCATGAAAGCAAAATTTTGGTAACATGAGAAAAAAAGGATGGCTAAATCCTAGACATCACAAATTAAATGCAACCATTATAAGGAATTCGTCAAATCAGACTCCACACAATAAGGTGTGAAAAGCAATAAAGTAAACAGGTTTCTCGACGGTGAACTTAAATAAACTTATATCGATAAACAGATGAGTCAGCAGGTAGAGTGACTCAAATAATTATTCAAGTACATATACCGAATACCGAATCAAAATAGATCTGCAGATCGATTTCACACTCGTTTTAATACGGCGCAGTAATGTAACTGTCTGTGTATAATAAATCACACATTTTGTTCCACTCTCAAAATTATCCTTTAATGCGATGAACTTGCAATGAATGTGATACACCCCGATTTTCTCTCAATTTATTGAATAAAACTGTTAAATTGCATGGATCTTTTCTTTCTTCTGAAAGAGCAAGCGCATATAGGTTATTAGGTATTTAGTGCAATCATAGGGATGACATATTCAATGACTAATATGCATCAATGGTAGGATTAATCACTCTTTTCATGAGGAACATAATGCGAAGGGACCAAGAATTGATAAGCCTATGCGAATTATTGTAAAGGGTCCCACTACCTGTGATGTCTATTGAAATCTTCATTGAACGTGATTGTAACAATAAAACTGGCAGACCAGAATTTGTTGGAAGTAACCGACAAGGGCAAATTCAAAATAATATATTTACCGTCCATGCTATTCAAATGTATCCCCTCAAAATCGTCTTTGACATCGAACTCGAAGGTTATGTTGGGTCCCAAAGGGTCAAGTACTGATTCGGGAGAGGGAACTCTTGGTGGTTCTTCGATGATTATTGTGGTTGGTAATTCTCGTTTCCCTTCAGCCCGTTCAATTTTCTTGGATCTCTTCATTTTATCCCATAGTCTTTTTAGTTGGGTTGTTGTTCTCTGTCGAAAATAGTTGAAGTAGAGGACTAGTGTTATACTATACACTAGTAAGACCATCACTTACATGTTCAGGCGTCTCCATGTTATATTCCTCAGTAATTTTATCCCAGGCTTTTCGCTTTTTCTCAATATGAAAAGCATCAGTTCTCTTATCCTCTACTATAGGATGTCGTCTCAAGATTTCAACAAACAATTCTTTTTCAGCAAACGAATATTTTACGGTCATTTTTCACTCGCAGGAAAAAATTGGAACGCGGACAAAACGGAATCGAAGAAAACGTGAATCTCGACAAAACGGAGAACTCGCCAGCGAAGAGATGTGCTTCAGATCGTCGCCGATAATTCACTGGCAACTCTCTTTCGCTTGGGCGTAATGCAGGTTATTTTCCGGCGACCCAATGGCGGTTGTCTGTGTATTACAGCATCATTGGCGTTACTGTTTTCTTGATCTGAGTTGGGATAACGTGACAGAAGTAGTGCCGCCTCTGGATATGGTCGACTGTACTCGATGCATGACATGACTGTATTGGTTTTTGTTCCTATCTTTACATGCAGAACTAATAGTCCAAGAGCTAGTGGCAAGTGTTTTCCCAAGACTGATTTTTTGAGATAGAGTTACTGTTTAGTGATGGATGGATGGAATGTTGAGTCGGCACTTTCGTCACCGGGATAACTGGTACTAGGTGTTTTTGTTTCTGAATATCTCCAGAACAAATCGGAATTTTTCTAATGTTGAAATAAAAATTAAAGATGATACAAAAACTAATATGTACCGACCGGGTGTTGATAATTCGATATTCACCATTGGTATCTTGGAAAACTTGAGAGATATCTACAGCGAAGCTCAAATCATGGCAAAGCTGCGCATTCTGGAACTCAAGAATGCCGTTTGAAAATTCAATTTTTCTGGAGATTCCCAGGTCACAGTTTGTACACCCAAATAGACTAAATTCGAAATCTAATGAGTAGGGGCGTTTTCGAAAAAACGCGCGATATTTTTGCATGGCTGTACACTTCAGCAAAAAAAATTAATACAGAGTGTGTCATATAGCAGTGGCTGATACAACTTTCTTATTTTGAATAAAGGGCCATCCAATAAGAATGTTCTATTTTTTACTGCACATTGTGGTCATAACTGCGGTGATAAGGTTATCATATTTGGCATCAGTTGTGTTCACAGTCAGTTCTGACAAACTATCAGTGAGATAAACACGATTCCACAGCGCGAACAGATTGTTAATGATTTATCAAGGGAAAAGTTTGAAGGTTGTTTGATTTCGCGTTGTGGTGATGACATTCAACCAGCTTTATGCGAGAATGTGATCGAAAAATGGAAAACTCGAATTCGCGCTACTTAACGGTAGGTTTTCAAAATTTCGGGACTTCGAGATTCTCAATTCACATCCCGGGATCCCGGGATAAATCTCGAAATCCCGGAAAAAATTGAATAATTATTTGTAGGGTTATGATTATTACAATTTTTTTTAACCATTTTAGTAAAAGAACTCATACTCACTGAAAGATAATGTGTATTGTATCGTAACCAATACAAGTGTTACAATGCGATATGTTAAAAACGGCTTAGTTTTTTTTTAACGTTTTGGTAACGTGATAAATTCCCGGGATGACACATTTTACGATATTTTTCACATTTGTTCCTTCGCCCCCTTAAGAGGGGTGGGGGGGTAACTATTGAATTTTAAATTGAATGATGTATCATTTTATTTTAAAATACGAATCACATAAGACATGTAGTTTATTTATTTTGTTTTTTGAAATTGCTCTACTGGTTTCGAAATTATGATGATCAAAAATTGTTCAATGAAATTATCCCTGTATATTACAGTTATCCTGCATCTTTAACTATGGAAACCCCAATGTAATCGTGAAATGTGTCCCCCGCTCGCTTTGTAACACAAAAACTCATCCTTGAAGTGTTTCGCGTCACCAAAATAAAAAAAGAAATTTGAAGCCGTTTTTGACACATCGCTTGGTAACACTTCAAAAAACTAAGCCTGTATAATACATGACATAACATTTCGGGGTAAAATCGGGATTTATTTTGAGATTTCGGTATTTTTTTCGCGATGGAAAAATGTTCGGGGTTCCGCGACCCCTGGGATTGGAAACCCTACTCAACGGAGCCGTGGCGGCCATTTGTTTGATATCATGTTTATAAATTGTAGTTGTACTTGAAAATAAAAAAATAATTATGCCAATATATATTTTTTAATCGGTTCAATTCATGTTGTAGAGTAGGACACTTCTATCCATCATCAGATACAGCGTGTGCTCAAATTCAGTTAACAAATCGAAACATTTTTTTTTAGAGAAAAAAAGTGTTCATCATAAAAAGTTTTACTTGCTAAAAAAAGTGATTCATCCAGAAATTAAGTAATTTGTATACAAGGGGTAGCCAAAAAATGCAAAAAAACAATTTTACTTAAAAGTGGACCACCTCTGATTTTTATTTATAAAAAAAAATTGTTTAGATTAACATACTGAAATGATATACGAAATTACATGTAAAATTTTTATTCTTTTTTAATTAGCGTTTTAGCAATTTTTGTCCATCCCGTGTATACAAATTACTTGATTGTGGATTAATCATGTTTTATTTTTAAAGCAAAACTTTTTAGGGAGAAAGCTTTGTTTCGCAAAAGTTGATAATGAAAAAAACACTTGTTCAATTACAATTTTCCTTAAAAATTTAAATCATAAAAAGGTAGTTTATTCTTAGGTAAAATTATTGTTTTTGCATGTTTTGGCTACCCCTTGTATACAAATTACTCAATTTCTGGATGAATCAAGTTTGTTCTGCAAGCAAAACTTTCTATGAATAATACTTTCTCTCGCTAAAATTGATAATGAAAAAAAGTTTCCAAGTGTTTTATTATTTATTGCAAAAATAAAAAATGAATAAATTCGCTACAAGACAGTCAATACTTATTTCCTATTTATGCATGTTTCAAATATGAGAAAGGAAGTGCGAACCATTTCGGTGCTGTGCGTTTCTAATGAAAATGATATATCGTATGTCCACGGATAGACTTCCCTATAGGTGTATACCGGTTGTTCATTTGAAAACTTCCCACGCCGGTTTTATCAAAAACTACTGATTTGAAAAAAAAACGCCGGGACACGTCAAATGATTTGTCAAGGGGAACGACTTTTTAAGTAAAAATTACCTCGCCCCTCTCCACCCCCTACCCCCCAGGGGCACCCCCTTAAAAATCTTAAATGGAAAAGTATCGGGTTATAGCTTGATAAGGCCTTTCAAACGGCCTTATCAAGTGCTTCATTATGACGTTTGAATTTTTATAAGCGGTCGATTCGTTTTCGAGAAATTTTAGAAAAACCAAAAAAGTTGGCATTGTATTTCTTTATCGTTGTACCTTTCAGTCATTTGTTATTAAGGTAACGAAGTGACGTTACCTAGGTACTTGATTCAATTTGCTGTCAATTGTATTCGTGACAATTTTGATTCTACTTCCAAAATGGTTGACAAGCTAGGTGAAAGAGTGGAACTGATTCTAATTTATGGTGCCGAAAATCAATGTGCTCGGCGAACTGCCGTCACGTTTAACGCAAGACATCCGGAGAAGACAACTTCGCATATAGGTATGTTGCAGGGTATGTTCTGGACCTTGTTGCTAAATTTACTGAAACTGGATCTACTGCAAACAAAAAACGTGATCAGCGAAGAGTTTTGGATGAAGCTACTCAGGTTGAAGTTTTAGGCCATTTTGGCATAAATCCGAATACTTCCTTACGCAATGTTGTTGATGCAACGGGTATTTCACTAGGCTCTGTACACAAAGTTACCAAAATCCACAAATACCATCCTTATAAAATGCAAATACACCAAGAGTTAAGTGAAAACGACTTCGATAGGCGAGTTGAGTTTTGCGAACGAATGACTGCAGCGATCAATGATAACGCCAATCAGGTAAAGAATATTTGCTTTAGTGAATGCAAGTTTTACCTTCACGGATTTGTGAATAAACAAAAATGCAGATATTGGAGCAATGAACATCCTCATGCTTTTGTAGAAGGGCATACCCAGAATCCCCAAAAAATTAATGTATGGGCAGGCATTTTAGGAAACAAAGTAATTGGGCCGTTGTTTATTGATGGAAATTTGAATGAAGAAGTTTATTTGGATATGTTGCAAACTACCATCAATCCCCTTATTATTGAAGCAATCACAAAACCAAATCGATGAGGATGGAAACCCTGCGCTTGATGAGGCTGAAGTATATTTCCAGCAAGACGGTGCTCCTCCTTACTATGTTCTTCCGGTTCAACAATGGCTAGATGACGAGTTTGCAAACAAATGGATAGGACGAAGAGGACTTATGGAATGGCCTAGGTCACCTGATTTGACGCCACTGGACTTTTTTCTATGGGGTCATTTGAAATCTATAGTGTTTACTCCCCAACCTCAAACTTTAGGGGAACTTCGTCAACAAAATACATCATCGAAAAATGCCATGATATTCCACAAGATGTTTTTGAAAATGTGCGTCGGGAATTTGTACATCGCCTATATTATTGTATGGCCAATAACGGACAACATTTTGAACACTTACTAAAAAAGTGATATCTTAGTGTGTTGCTGTTAGGTATTTATTGTGACTTTTTTTTTGATTATTATTGTTTTTTTGAAATGTTAAAAAAAAAATCAAATTTCTCGAAAACGAATCCACCGATTTCAAAAATTCAAACGTCATAATAAAGCACTTGATAAGGCCTTTCAAACAAGCTATTACTCGATAACCTTTCCCATTTAAGATTCTTGAGGGGGCTCGGGAATGCCCCTGGGGGGTAGGGGGTAAAGTGAGGCGAAGTAATTTTTACTTAAAAAGTCGTTCCTCTTGACAGATCTTTTGTTGTGTCTTAGCGTTTTTTTTTTATCAGTAGTTTTTGATAAAACCGGGGTAGGAAGTTTTCAAATGAACCATAGTGACTTTTCATAAACAGTTCTGCTTGTTTTGAAAAGTCTATTGCCATACTTTAAATTTCAAAATATTATACAGGGGGTCGAAAAACAAGAAGACGTGGAATACTGTCAAAAGTAAACTATACCTTTATTTTTGGTTTTGGAGTTAAGTGACA
Organism: Orchestes rusci; assembly: GCA_958502075.1. Lineage (NCBI taxonomy): Eukaryota > Metazoa > Arthropoda > Insecta > Coleoptera > Curculionidae > Orchestes > Orchestes rusci. The sequence goes on along the minus strand of OY293306.1, from coordinate 28,789,051 downwards.
AATGAAAAAAAGATTGAAATCTTATCCAAAGTCTAATTCTGAAATTTCAACTCAGTATTTCAAATTTTATTTTTTTGAAAAGCTTTAAAATTTTGTTTCTAATTTATTTATTTCTAGATCATTTCACGTATCATTCACCTATGTATGTCGGGGGAGGTATTTTTGAATGAATCAAATAGTTTTTACACCTAATTTTCTATAAAGTTCATCTTGAAAAATTAGAAATAATATTTTGAAACTTCACAACAAAATTTGGAATACTTGATTGAAGTTTTAGAATAAGTCTTTGGATAGGATTAAGAATCTTTTTTTTTATTTGCCACTTTGCTCCAAAACGCAAAATAAATGTAGTCTACTTTCAATAGTATTTCACGTTTTCTTGTTTTTCGACTCCCCGTATAATATTTCCAAATTTAAAGTACGACAATAGACTTTTCAAAACAAGCAGAACTATTAGATTTTTTGAATTTTCAAGATTATTGATATTTTGCTAAAAAACAGTTCTTCACTCGATTTATACCTCGATGCTATAGCTGAGAATAGTACCTCGGGACATCATTTGGTATTCTTTTTCCTATAACTCTTCTGAAACAAATGACAATCAATTTTTATTCCAATCCGTATTTTGCGATGGCGGACTCAACTTGAATTAGTCCGCCTGCTCCTGAGTGTTCTGCGTCTGTAGGATTTCTGTTGGCCTTCGCGAAGTGCCAGATTTAATGCCAGGGCTTCTTCGGTAGCGGTACATCCATGTTCTCTTGCTGCTGCCTCGAAAAGGTAATTATTCCATGAAAGCTAACGATCGAACTGTGGGGCTATTATGTGGATTCTGATGGTATCTGTTTCTAGGTATCTTGGCAGTCGCATCTTGACTCACGATTGTTACCTCTGGTTGTTTGATGGTAACTGCGACTCGCCTTCTCACTTTCTTAATGTCAAATCGCTTCTCAAGGTTCCCGATTTCTTCTGCTACATGATCCTTCACATAGTTGTGGTTGTCTGCCAGCTTTTACTTGATCGTATCTTTCATATTTCTTGAAGATTTTTCTAGGTTTTTTTGTATAGCTCTACAGGATTCTTCGAACTTTTCTTCCATCTTTCTCGAGTTCTCTTCCATTTGGTCCTTCAAGTTCTTGGACAATTTCTCAACTGCGTTGGAATAAGGAATCTCGAATTAGAAGGTATCGCTCGAATCCAAGTCACGTTCTCCTAACTCCTTTTTCAACTTGATAACCATCAATCCCGTTAACAGCACTTGTATTATAACGACTATTATTCATGTCCGATTCACGATACACTTACTTATCGTGGTCCGATCACGATACACTTACACACGGTATGTCACTATTGGCTATCAAATTTCGTCTCCCATGTGCATCTACGTCACCCTCGAGAATGAATGACAGCTGCTGTCACACTGACGCATGCGTATTGTTAGCGAAAAGAGTTTTTTTAATAATTTGAGTGCGCGTGGGTCCATTAGAGTTTTTGGAACTTCAAGTGGGTGTGTGAATAATAATCTACAATGCCAAATTGTGCAGTAGATGGGTGAAGACAGTACAATCAAAACACCAAAAGTGCTGGTATAAAATATTACAGCTTTCCGAAGAGAGCAGATTTGTTAAAACAATGGATAGTTGCATGCCGGAGAAGCGATACAATAAATTTAAAGAATGGTAAGTCTGGCATTTATTTAGTTGAAACGAGTAAGTTACTACTATTATGAAACAATTATTGTTTCAAGATTGATTACAAAGTTAAGAGGAACTAGATACATGAAGTAGTTTTTTTTAGCTGTTTTTTTGTCAAAATTCACAACACGATAAGGTAAATCTGTCTTTTTTCAGCAACGATTTGGTCAATACATTTTGAAAAAGAGTTTTTTGAAATTTCTCTGAGACAGAGGCTTTTGAACTACTTTCCAAAGAACGCTCGCCGTCTAAAGACTGATGCAGTACCTACTTTGAATTTACCTGGATTTTCATTACGTGCTGGTAAAAAGCGAAAAGCTGAAGAAACATCACAGAGAATCGCCAAAAGAAGATGCGGAGACAAGCTGAAGGAAGAAGAAAAAGCTCATGACACTGACAGAACTGGAGAGAAGTTAGAGCTGTCGAAAAATGATGAGCAACAATTAATTCCAACAATACCAACTACTGAGTAAGTAACAATATTGCATAATTTAAATCTGGATATTTTAGATTATGACAAAACATATTTATTCTATTTCAGAAGAGATTAGGCCGAACTAGCGGAGCTCAGACAGAAAATAAACATGCTGGAATCACAGAACGAACATTTGAAAAAACTAGATGAAGCATACGTATTCTATATCAGAAGAAAAAGGAATTTTACTGACAAATAGATCATTGTCAGAAATGTACGATTATTTAAAGGAAAAGTATGGTTTGGAGTATATATTAACTTCCCGACTAAACCAAGATGTGGTGGAAGTAATGATCACCCTTCTCCGCTGGACTTCAGATACCGACTTCGATGGTATATTCTGGGTAAAAATTCAGCAGCAATTTTCACAGAAAATCGAAATACTATAGAATCAACTGAAAAATGTTTGTTGAATATTTTTGAAGACTCCCGCAGCGTTCCAACTTCATCTGATGTGGAAGACGAAGTTTGCTTAACGCAGAAAATATTGTTCAACCTTTCACACAACGGAGGATCGCTTGAAGTAAAAGAAGATATGATGGAGTATGAAATCACGAATTCTTTTGTCGAGGCACCTTATCTAGAAGAAAGTATAGACGATGAAACAATTCAGCTGATGCAAAATTTTGACGTGGAAGAGAAAGTGAGCCAAGAATCACTGAAATATATAGCAGGCTTCGTAGCATTCAAGTTCAAGAATAAATACTCACTGGGAATACCAACATCAAGTATGGATATGAATATGGCCCCTGACTGGATACAAGCTGTTTCTAGAGGTTCTCTTTTACGTCCAAGTGATGAATTATGGGAAGTTGCGTTGGAGCTCGAGTCCCAATTCCACAAAATGCATGGTCACTTTTTGTCAAAAGAGGAGTACATTTTCAGAAAACTAGCCAATCAGACTATGTCGCAATTGAAAACTACAACTGTGAGTTACGAAGTTGTCCTGTACTTTGCAAGAGCTCGAACATATATTCGACTGCGAGACTTGAATAGAAAAATTAGTTTCAATAATTCTCAAAGAAGACTAGAAAAAGAAATGTCGAAATTCACTAACATTAGAAAATAGCATTTTTCGCTTTTACCGTTTCCTCTGATTTAACTTTATGTTATTGTAATATTATAGTGTTTTGACAAAATTTAACAGTCAGTTATTCTTTATTCAATTATTCATGTTTTTTGACAAACCTCGTATATGAATGAGAAAATTTGTCATCTGAAGGTTGGATTTTCGGTCTTAGACCATGCAGAACTTTTTATATAAAAAAGAATTTTTCCGTGAAATTAATTTTGAAAAAATTCACCATATTCGCACAAGGGCACATCTTTCTATATTATGTATATTTTCTATGATAATTTGCCCTTGTTGCACTGCAGGTGCGATATCATACAACTTAGTTATTGGAACATACTGTAAAGCACTGCGTTTTGTTTGAAGTAACTGGTAGAAAAAACCAAATCTGCTTTATAAAATATCTTGAAATCAAAGTAATCGCCGATTCTTCAACGCCTATACCTATATAATCTTGTTTTACCTGAGCATGTGATGGATTTTATTTTGCACACTTCACAAACTTGATTATGACCATTTGTACTGTACACGTTCTGAACTAGCTTTAAAAACCTATACGGTTATTACAATTATTATTTATTGCATCTCATCTATATTTTCTAAACTCATTTTGGATTCGATTTACTGATTGTACTTTCTCGATCCAAGTATGTCTCGGATCTCAGCGGATATTCCTGAAAAGTGACAGATTAGCGAGTTTCAGGTTGAAGTTGAAGAAACAAAATGCCATAACGTGCGCACTGATTGAAATGATCAAAATTGGGCACTGCTTCTGGTGTGTTGTGAAACATACATAAAGGTACACTAACTTGCAAATAAAATGCGTACACAGACAATGAAATCATGTTTTTTTTGGGCAGTGTAATTATCATTGGCTGTCAAAATATTTACACGCCAGACAAGTTTTTTTTATAACAACAAAAGAAAACGATATATTGTGGGTACATTTTTGAATTTATTTACGCAGTTAATAGCCGGTTGCAGAACCATTTCTGACCAAAACTCTTGAAGTCGTCGAACCATAGAGTTTGATAAATTTTGACAATATTCAACATCATTGGCGAGCTCATCCCACGCATCAAGAATGGCATCTGATAGTTCTGCCTGATTTAAGACCTCCAGTTTCTTCTATAAATAGTTTTCACCAATCGTCCCCACACATTTTCCATCGGATTTAGATCTGGACTACGCGATGGCCATACTAAAACTTCAATGTTCCGGTTTTGAAACCATGTCTTGCAAACATTGGCGGTGTGCACGGCGCAGTTATCTTGTTGGAAAATATATTGGTTCTCTGGGTAAAGGGCTTCAACCGATGGCAACATCACGTCTGAGAGAATCTCCAGATAACGAGCCGAAGTAAACCTGCCATTGATATGCCAACAAACCCCCAGTCCTCGTGCACTAACCCAGCCCCACATGTTGACGGAAAAATGACCAGCCCTGTCTATTTGATTTGTGTATCGCTCGTCAAGGCGAGAGTGTGCAGGCCGATAGACTTTAATTCTTCTGCGATCAGAGGAGGACTGGAATGTTTTTTCATCGGTAAATATTACTCGTGCCCAGTAATCCTCGTCCCGGTCGTAATTTAGGGCAAAAATCACCCTTGCCTGCTTTTGCTCTTCGGTTAAATTTGGTTTTCTTGCAGCAGTACGACAACGTGATTCCGATTTTTTTATTCTCCGACTTGCGGTGGAGCAGAAAGCAGGAAAATTGGTCAATGATACTGTGTTCGCTGCAGAGTCAAATGGGTTTTCCTTCAAATGATTTAGCAGCGCTTCGTCTTCTTGATGGCTGGTCTTCCTGTTCTTCTTGCCAGTACAAGGCTGTGTGTAGCCAGCCAACGGCTTCTTAGTCTGCAGACTGTGGCTTTGTTAACGCCATAGTGTTCAGCCGTTCTTCTTACTGACCATAAGTCTTCACTGAGACGCGTCAGTATTTGAGTTTTCATAAAATTAGATAATTGTCTCGGCATATTATCATAGATCATTGCAAATTGCATTTGACAAGACTTGACGTTTACTTGTCACCTTCATACACTGCCCAAACCAAAGCAATTTCACCAATTCAATGTACGCATTTTATTTGCAAGTTAGTGTACAGTGACCCCTATTATACGCATTTATTGTCAGCTGTAAGTATAAACGTTTTTTGGATCAAAGCAAATACACTTTTGACAACTTTGACGACTTCAACCCAAAATTTTGAACTGTCACTGTACTTCCAAAACAAAACTTGCTGTAAACGTGCTAAATGATTTTTCAGGAATAAGATGTTTTCTACCTCACATGGAATCGGTCTATTGTTTCAACCAATTTGTTTTTTACTAATTTATTTAAATTCAATATTAAGGTACACTCACTATATCACTTATTTATTATACTCTTTATTCACAATTATTTACAATTCCCGATCACGACTGACCTAACTCATCTAGCGGAGTTCCCTTTATAAAACCAGTTCTCTAAAATCGCCATAGGTGGCGAACGAACAGCAAACACAGTGGCTCGACCTTGTGCCGAAAGGGACAAGAGCCTTGTCAATAGACTGGCTAACCCCCATATGCACCGTAGAAATCTAATCCGGATGAAGTCTTTATCGCGATTATCTTCCATACCAACTAATAGAAAATAATCGCGATGAAGTCTTCATCCGGATTAGATTTCTACGGTGCATAGGGGGGTAGGTCTGACGTGACAAACGTAGGTCGGATCTTAAAATGTTTCCGAACAAACTCATCATAACCTATTTGTACTGATTTTGACATCCCATATCCCATGTGGAAAACCAGGAAAACTGAGTTTCGAGTATTTTTGGATTCATCATATGCGAATAAGACTTTTAACGGTGATAACGGGCCGGTTTGAGTAGCTGGGTTGGCCAAGCGGGGATGGCGAAAAGGGCCACTAGGCCTACTCGCCGGGCTTTGCCCCCCCACCATCACCATTACGGTGATATATATTTGGACAAAAGTGAGATTCACTGGATTAGTTCAAGTTTTTGATAAGGCAAGTTGATTTTAGTGTTTAAATAATACTTTGAACATTTTGAAGTCACGTTGTTTATGTTTACATGCTAATCATTTTGATTTGTGAGTCATTAGTGGTTAAGGCATTTTAAGGAACATGGCCTCGAAGCACGTTCTCCAGCTTTTTAGCATGAATACCTCCTTTGAGAACGACAATAAAACAATCAAAAAAGGTGAAAATGCTTCGGAATCCAATCATGTCCAGAAAATGGAGTTTGACGCCATCAGCTTCCTATGAAAAGAGGTGAAGTATTGGCCAGTATGAAGAATAAAAGCTACAAGCTCCAGATAAAGTTTTCAAATTGAAAGAAATGTGCGCAATTGATGACGATAAAATAAAACATACTGCGATTGTGCCGACTGGTCAGGCTTCGAATGAGAAGTGGTTCCTTGCAAGGAAATACCGTTTGACTTCGAGTAACTTTGGTCTCATTATTTTGGCAAATTCAAAATTTTTCTCATGAGATGTCAACACAGGTTTCCATGGATACCAGTTTCTCCGACATACGTTTGTGACGTCACGACTTAGGCAGTCTATTGCTATGGCTGGGACCGCTGGAGAAACACATGTTTCGTTACAGCATGCATGATGATGAGTCTCGTTGCTCGACTATGTATATTTCTATTCATGAAACTGTTAAAAAACAATGCCCAAGATTAATCTAGTCGGTAGCCTCATCGCTTATCTCGAACCTCGTCGCTGCACTATGTTTGTACCATAAGAATGCGACAGGTCGGGTCCGTTATCTGCGACTTGTGAACCTTCTAGTCTTTAGTTAATATTCGATGACCAGGTCTTCAGGTATCGGAAGTGCTGCCTCTACAATCAACGTTGTCGCATATTAAATTATAATATATTAACTGGGCGTACTCTAGTGAAAAATTCGAGTTATGAAAAGGGTCCCAGAAATATACCGACAAACTACACGGGATGATCGGGGACATCAAAAGAAACATGGTTTGTCCATTAAACATAATATGTCCGCAAATGAAATTTTTTTTTTCGGGGTTTTCTGATAAGGTTTGTCTAGAAAACACTTGTTCCTAATGAAGAAGATCTGTCAGCAAGGATAATGGCCAGTTGTACCCATGTAGAAGATATTCCCGGAATATCCCAAAGGTTTCGCGACTCACTGTCCCGATCTTTGCGTTGGAGTATCAAAAACTTATTTGCAGAAATGATATGTTTACTGGACAAAAAATGTTTGTTTTGATTTCCACCACCACCCCTTGAAGTCTGTCGGTATATTTTTCGAACCGCCTGTCGCTCATTTATCTGACAGAAGACCACGTTGCCGTCTATTTCACCAGGCGCACTGTTAGTGATGTATTGGAAAAATTGGGTTTATCCATAGCTTAGACCATAAATGATATTTTAATGATCTTCCAACTATCCCAAACAACTTAATTATTCTTCTAAATCTTGAAACACGTCAGATTTCCCTGTACATCCAAGTTTGTAGTGTAGCCCCATTGAGATATCAGGTTAACAAGGTTGACACCTGATTGCTTGATACCTGTTGCGTGATTGAAGCTCCAATTAGCGTCACTCCTGTTCTAACTGGCCATGAATACAAACTGTTAAGATCAGTTACATATCTTTCTTGTCAGCAACATGAGTACTGAATGTTTGATTATACGAACTGGATTGAGTGTCGATGTCCATTGGTCATATCTAGAAAATGACTGGGGACATGTTTTACAATAATCAGCACAAAACACATATACGAAGTTATATATTATATATTATATATCATATATTATAGTTATATTATATGTGTTCTGTGAATAATCAGACATCAGCTAAAAATTAAATTTTTAATTTTTTTTCTTTCTTTCAAGAAGATTTGGAAGCTTGATTAGCAGTTTTCTTTGAGTATTTCGTCAAACCCTATCAAAAATGTTCACAAAAAGAACTTAGCTTGACGCAAATTTGACTTAAAAATCCCTTATCTTCAAATCTGAGATTGATTCAATAAATGACTCTTAACTGGTAGTGATGAACAATTTGCTCAAATCTTCCGATGACTTGAAATTTCATATACCTACGTATTCTACCCAATATTTGAAAGACATCAGCAAAAACATTTTTTCAAAATACCCAAATTGAGAAAAAGACCTATTGGTAAATGACGAAATCTATGGTATTTTAAAAAGATCCGGGTCCAGTGGCTGCATCAAAATTTTTCTTTTTTTCTGAATTTTTTGGATACTCTTCACTTGACATATTGAAAAATGACTTCAAGTTCGACAACAGAACAATGTCATCTTTCCCGGAATTCTCTTGTACATTTCTCTGTATTCAGGTTTTCATTGCAACCACAAGAATAAATGCTCCTAGTTCAAAGATCTAGGCCGCCATGATTTGGTCCCCGAATTATTGTGCATATATAAACCCACCATCCTCTGCTGGCATCTATTGTGGAGAGCCATACTATTGGGAAGTGTGGCTTCAATAGTTCCCTTTTGTTAAATCTTTTCAAGGTGCAGCTACTGATTTTCTTGAACGCTGCCTCCCAAGTGTTTGGTATGTTCGTAGCTGCACAACGGAGGTTTCTTTCTTCAGATGCTCTATTGGTTCTACCATTAAAGCGGCCCAGGAGACGGGACGATTCGAGTAATAGTTGGAGTTGTCAACGCGAGGTTTTCGAAAACATCCATCCATACTTACCAATGCCTAATAACGATGGATATCTTTCAAGAACATCTCATAGGCTTATTGGAAAACAACTATTTTGATGTCATCGTTGACCACAATCCAGATCCAAGATAAAAAAAACAAAAACAATCCCATATAGCAGGATTCATAAGGATCACCCCAGAAGAATCAAGACATAACAAGAAACGTGAAGGAGCTCTTGGCTCGTAACAATCAACAGGTGGCCCTCGCCTTGCAGGATTAATGCCATGTCGTAACGGAGTGACTGTGTCGTGGCAGGACCCTAAAAGATATAAAGTGGGTTAAATAGTCCTACAAATAATGGTCAGGGTAAGGTCAGTTTGATGATCTTGATAGTAGTAGATAAAAAGCATTGGAATGGAAAGCAATAAAGAAGGTTGTATCAATAAAACATTTATGATGTATTGGGGTTGAATAATTGAGATTTTACGAGGATAATTGTATAAATGTCGTTGCTTTGTTACATCTTCATTCAATTTCTGATGCTATTCAAGAACGTGACAATTGGAGTCCTCTGTTACTTACACTTATACATGGAAATGAAATGAGCATCGCGATTGGGTTTGATTGATCGCGTAAGGCAGATCATTTACTGGAAGTAAGTCTCGAAAATAAATAGAGAATCTTCAGAGAAGTATCATCCTTTTTTGTAACATACCATTTAGCTTTTCTTGCTCTTTATTACTTAAACATAATCAATGTTGAAAGCTGAACCTACTAACCTTTGCAGCGAGCTTAGCAATTTTTTTTTGTTTTTTTTCTGTTCTAAGGTTTTGAATGGAAATGCAACGAATAATAAATGGGTGTTTCCATTGTCCCCAATCCAGGGTGAATAGGAACGCAGAGGTTTTTTGAGAAAAAATATATATTTCTGATTTTTTGAGAAAAATACCATTTTATACAGGGTGTTTCCTAATTGCGAACATTAAATTTGGGGGCGTATTCCTGGTCTAATTTCACGAAAAAAAAAACATATAAACAGGGCCCGGAAGTGTATTGTTTTGAAGATACAGGCTATTAAACTTTTTTTAAAAAATTAAAATGTAGGTACGCCACTGATTTTATTGTGATTTGGATCTCTTTATTAGATGAGGTAACCAAATACAAAACTTTTTTGCCTTCTAGATTTTTTTTGTATCTGGCTTCGTTTTTCTTGTTTTAAAATAATTTAGCCATTCGAAAAATGAATAGAAATTTTTTGAGGAATATGAAAGATTTTTTTTTTTAGAAAACGAGGCCACACACGGAAAAAGTCCAAGGGGCAAAAAGGTTGTATTTTTGGTATGTTTCATTTGAGAAAAAAAAATGATCAAACAAAATCAGTGGCGGAAAGATGCCACTCGTGACGGTACTGGTCTAATTTTCACTGAGCTAGGGCTGAAGTGAAGCTTTCATTACTTAAAATAAATCTACAAGATTTCAAAAAATCAGTTCAAGGATATTTTTTGTAGCATTCGTAGAAAAACGATTTTAAAAAAAGTTGAGCATCCTGTATATTAAAAACAATGCTTTCCAGGACCCATGTTCATATGGAATTTTTTTCTCATGAAATTAGCTCAGTAATACGCGATTGAATTTGATGTACGCAATTAGCAAACACCCTGAATACAGAGAGTCCCAAAAAAAAAATGTGACATAAGGTAACAGCATTTTCCTTACAAAAAAAAAATGCGATATGCCCAAACTTACAATTCAAAAGTTGATATTGAGAGAAATACGGGGTTTCAAAGTTAAATTTCAATTTTTGATTTCTCCAAGTTGGTAACTTTTGAAATAATAAAGTTATTTTGGCGAAATTTGGTATATAAGGGTAGTTTGATATGCAGAATTCAAATCTGGTCTCTACTTGTAAGAGCGACACTTACGCGCCTTTTTACTCCTTGAAATAGTCATAACTTTTTGTATACACCCTTTTTTAAAATATTGGCATGTAATAATGTAGTTTTAAATAGCAAGTTTTGAAAACGCCATTGTGTTGGTAGTCTAGACAAGTTTTTCACTGTTCAACGTTCTTTATGACAAAAAAATAAAAAAGTTAAAGAAAATGGAATCATATATATATATTTTTTTAAACATTGAAACAACTGTCAAAAGCACCATGATAACACCGTTTTCAAAGCCACCTATGTTTATTTTCAAAATTTGCCATTCAAAAGCACATTGCATGAAGCAGTACTTCAAGTGCAAAAACAGGTTGGGCCAACGGAAACTTTACACCCCCTTTTTCCGGTCTTTATTTATAAAAAAAAGCCTGGTCACTGTTAACCCCCGCGAGAGGGTTGTAGTTACGGAGATGAAAAAATCACATAAATTGTTCTCCCTCAAATCAAAGATCGACGGGTCCGAGGGACCAAAGAATGCGGGGTGTGAAGTTTTCGTTGGCCCACCTGTATCTTGAAAAAGCTTACTTCTAGCCACCTCTACAACGTATACTTTCTCTGTGCTAATTTTCACGGAAATATCAATTCTTTGGTAAATAAAAATCTACGAGTTCGTACAAAAAAGTTATCACTATTTGAATAAGTGAAAAGATGTGTGAGTGGAGTCCCCCACAAGTAGAAGCCATACCAAGGCAAGATTTGAATTTTGCATGTCAAAACACCGTTGTATTCGAAATTTCAACAAAATAACTTTATTATTTCAAAAGTGATTTGAAGAAATCAGATTTTTTTTTAACTATCAGAATAGACAAGTTTGGGCTATCGCAATATTTTCTTGTAGGAAATATGCAGCTACTTTATGTCTTATTCTTTTTGAGACACCATGTATAATAGGTACTGGATCTACAGACTGTCCACGAATAAGGTTTACAAGAGCACAAATGGATAAAAAAATAAATTTTTTAGAAAAAACTTATTTTATATCATAAAAAATACGATCCACGAAAAGAGAATTTTGATTTCTTATACAAGGTTCGCAAAAACTTCAAAAACCTGAATTTTTTCCAAGAATAAACTACTTTCATTTTAAATTGTTGAGCACAATGTGATATGGAAAAGTTATTTAGAATAAGCGAAATTCTATATTCCGAATAAATCATGGATCTTTTTGGTTTTTCGAATTTTCAGCAAACGACCACACTTTGACTGTTATCTGCTTTTGAACTTTTAATGCATCACTTTCACCTTTTGGAAAAACACGGATTCTTTTTTCACATAAATCATTCTTTGAAACTTTTTGATACCCCTGTATTAAAGAAAAAGTCATTTATGCTGTATGCTTTTCAACTTGAAATGCTGTTCAAAAGTAGATTAAATTGGAATTTTATGAAAATAAAGGAACTAAGAAAAAAAAATTGGTTTTCGAAGTTTGTGAAATAAAAATTCAAACTTTTCTCTTCGTGGATCGTATTTCTTTTAGGCATTTTTTTTATCATGAATAAGATTTTCCCAAAAAATGAATTTTTTCATCCATTTGTGCTCTTATAAACCCTACTCGTGGATAGAGTCGTGGATATACTGTAGATGTCATGATAGGACTTTTTAAGGAATCAGAACTTGAAAAAAAAAACGCTCGTCATGAAATTTTATCAAATTGGGTACAAGTTTAGTGTATCTTTAATACGTCCCCTTCACGGTATTTATTAAACTGAGCACATTTAATTCTCTGAGAATATGAATTTTCCAATCATATCACTTTGCACATTTCTAAGAGAGTCTTGATTAAAAAACGCAATCAACTCCCAATAACGCCCCCAACTAAGTCAAACTACTAGGTATACGTAGTTGTTCGGACAACTCTATAATTATATTAACTATGTTGAATTAGATGTAGTATTATTATGAAGGCTTTTTCAAATACATGGACGACCTGATGGATGTTTCTATCCAGGAAGTATATTTGCATTGCGTTTGATAAGAAGGAACTATACTAACTGATAAAGTTTCAGTCATCGGCTGCATGTTTAGTTTATTTCCACTTTTATCCGATATAAATGACTTTATTTTTTATTTTGTTTGAATCTTTGATTGGTCAATTAACGTTTCTATATTGTACGTTGTACGAGGTTGTATTATCTCTGTTTGGCAAAGTAATCAAAAGCCTCTGGCCATAAGTTTTGAAAGATTGATTAACTCGCCCATCACTAGTACAATAACATTCAAAAACATGCTTCACAACTTCACTTTTCGGCACCAATAATGGGTACCAGAACAGATGCTTGAACCAAAAGTGAGCTATCGATGTTACATGAATTAGTGATACGTGAGTGTACATTTCATTTCATTTTCATTTATTCACATATCTATTACTTCAATTGGCTAAGTTTAAAATAAGTTACCCTAATTGTTAAAATCACATGAGCAGTTTTTGCACCAGCACCTAGATGAATAAACATCTGTATGTGCAGTTTACTTGGAAAATTAATTATGTTTAACAGTGAGACAAATACATATAAAAAAAAAAAAATATGTCTATGTACATTTATGTATTAATGAAAAAGTTACAATTGATAAACTTATCTATAATTCAACCTACTTACAAACTAACAAAAAAGAATTACACTTTGCTCTACCTGAACAACCCTTCATAATGATGACGATTCTCAAATATTGCTGTTTTACTTAAATATCTACATAAATAGTGACTGTAAATAAATAAAACACCGATTTCTATATAGCGTCACAGTATTGTTACTTCATAGCTCAAAATGTTTTGATATTTTTTCAACAAATACAGAAATCATAAGAACAGGTGTGAAACGCATTTCAACACAACTCATCAAAAGTAATCAAATAGCCAACAACAAAATTCATTTCATATTCATAACACACATCCTCTCGAGTTATCTTTATCACGTTCTCAAAATTAAAACGGACAGCGTAAAGCAATAAACGACAGCGCTCTAAAATATTTGCATGGCGTTTTATTTTAAAAGTCAGCAAAACATGCAGACGAAATAACGCAGATTACCTGTATGTGGTAAATTTTGAATGTATTTACCCACAGCGCGTTGTGTTTGGTGTATTCAGATTTTGTTCTCGCCAGAGCGGCTGACGATGTCAGAATTTGCCAAGACTAATCAGATTTTACTGGAAATGCAGAAAAACATCGAGGTGACCATTTGAACTGGGAGAGTGGAAATTAGAGTTTCTAGAAAAACAGAGTCGTCTTTGTTAGATAGTGTCAAGTGTGTCCTTGTTTGCTGGACCAGACAGAAACGGTAATATTCTACTGATTGACGCTATGACCAATTCTCCTTTATTCACCATAATGTCGTTCAGTCATCGCGGTATGCGTTGATTAGAGATTGGGCAATTTTTTCAGCATAGCGAATGACATTGTTCCTTATGAAACAGTGCATGATCACGATTTAAGTAGATAGCTAGTTCTCGAAGATTTGAAGGGACTCATCATCGTATCCTACACCGCTTTTTTTCACCGTATCACAAACGCTATTCTGTGTCCGCATGTATCAGACAAAATCCTCCCTGAATTTATTCGCGATCGTTGCCAAACTTAGCCGTCGTGCCGTGAAGCTGTGGTTTTCCAGCGTAAAATGCTCAATGTAGCTTTGCATTGGATTCCATGGTGACCTGCGTGTCTCGAGAATCAGCTGATCGGTCATCAGATATGGAATACATATATTTTTCGTTTTGATAGTTATAAGTGTTTATCCAGGACAATATCTTCATTTGGACATAATTAGTAGCTCAGTTGCTAGATAACCTATACAGGGTGTTTCAGAATAACATGCTAATAATAAAGGAGGTGATTCTTGGGCTCATTTTAAGAAAAAAAATTTATATGAACGTATGTCCTAAACGCCTTAACTTTTGAGATACAGGGTGTCAAAGTTTTAAAAAATAGATACTTTTTTTACAATAACTTTGTCATTACTGTAGATATCTTTATGAAATTTGGGTCATGTATTTTAGGCATTAATACTCATTTTTTGATGCGCCAACAATTTAATTATTCTGACCAGTGCCGTCCATGCGGGTTTTGGTTTGCATATTTTTTGGAAAAAAAATAGTACACCACTGGTTTTCTTGAAATAAAAATTATTTTTGAAATCTCCATTCATTTTTGAACAAATTTGCTCTTTTGGTATTTTTTCGTCAGCTGCATAGTTTTCGCTTAAAAAATAAAATAGATTTTACTGCAAAGTCAAAAGCTTCGGAGTAAACAATCTGCAAGCTCAGATTTGTTACACACTTTCCATGTACTCATCAAAACGCATTTTCTGGTTTACAACACGTTTTTGACCCAAATTTCATAAAGATATCTACAGTAATGACAAAGTTATTGTAAAAAAAGTATCTATTTTTTAAAACTTTGACACCCTGTATCTCAAAAGTTAAGGCGTTTAGGACATACGTTCATATGAATTTTTTTTCTTAAAATGAGCCCAAGAATCACCCCCTTTATTATTAGCATGTTATTCTGAAACACCCTGTATACATTGTTTGATTATGATTATGATAACCGACAGCCTGTGGGCAATTCAACGAATTATGGTGTCTTTCACGCAGGACAATTCAAGTGTAGCCGGTACATCGAGATTTTTTTTGGTTCTCGTAGCGGTTCTTATAACTGTATTGTGTGTCGAGGATCGAGGATTGCCACATTCAAGAGTTTTGGGTAAAAATAGAGTGTGGCAGACCCAATGTAATTGTCGTTGTTTAATGCAGCGACGGGCTATTCTCTTCCCGATCTGCACTGCAGCTATTGGTTTATTGTGCTGCCTTGCCGGTCTAGACCAGTTCTGTCCCTTCAATCAGATCCAGTAACTTACTGGCAAGTTTTTCGTGGGTGTTCATTCGGTGTTACACCGAAATCATCGTATCATCTGCGAGCTAGAGCTTCACAGTTGAAGATGATATGTGGGGCAGTTCCATACTCCTCACCACGTAGCCTGTATCTTGTGGGAGGACCATCGTAAGCACCTCAACCTGCATATAGACTCATGCAGTGCCCCATTAGTCTTATCTGAGTACGCGCAAGCCGCAAACTTGATTACCAAAACATCCTCATTACAATGTATTTCTCACTCTGACAACTTTGTTGGTGAATTCCTCGGATTGGTAGCCTCAAACACGTTTTGGTGATGTCCTCCACACCAGTCCTACCATGAATTGGAAAGTGAGTTCTTGTGTGGGGAAAGCGCTCACTAACTTGGTGCTCCACACCATTGCTGCTTTTAACGAATCTCTGGAGTGAAGAATGTACGAAATGAAGACGACCTGGAACAAGGACTTTCTGAACTCAAACCCAATCCAGATATCCAACCGTTCTCTGTATATGGAATCTCTTAGTCCTCGTTTATGGCATTGCTGCATGTAATAACTTTGTCGTTGTATTTTGATCGTTCCAGTTATCGAATTCACATGAAACTGTTACCAAAAAGTCAGTCAATAACAAAAAGAATATATTTACTTTGAACAATTTTTGAAAGACTCAAGACTAGAACTGACCTTCGTATCAAACAAAATTAAATCAAGCCAGAGAAGTTCTGGATTTCTGAAGAAGACACATAAAATTTATTGTTTCTATTACGAAGAAAAACTATCATGCCAAATAACATCAATGTAATCAATTTAGTCTTCCAGTTTGAAACAGTTGCGTCAGTCGAAAATGTTGTTTTCGAAATGACTCTTCGATCGTATTGATTTATAAATGTATGGAGATAAATAAGGGAAACTTCCGAAACGGAAAAATATATCGTTCGAACGGGAAATTGAAAATATAGTTATTTTGTTTGTGTTTGTCGCGCTCTGGCAACAATAAATTTCCAACTGAAATGGGGTATCTATCATTATCATGATATATTATATTATTCGACTATTTTGCAGTGTCTATGAATATTTTGAAATATTGAAATGTTTTGAACATGTATTTTTCATAATAGCGTTTCGATGTTAACATAGTTTATGTCGATAAACAATTTATCAGTCGTTTCCCAAGATAATATAAATTCGATAACAGAAGATCTTGATATTAAATAAAAAAAAAAGTCATATACAAGCTACAAGCATGTCTACCATCAGAAGAGTTCAAGAACCAGACTATAGTCCACTTTTGAATGTTACGGACTGAAACATCATACTGACAAAAATGTTGGGTGGAATTCAAGTAACAAATATCCTACTGTGTGGCGTTGGTCATTGGTCAAGTACCCAGTAAACACATCTGTAACATTAACCTAAATATCACATAAATCTGGGGTCACATCATTTATGTGTAAAAATACTATATCAATTCGATGTAAATTTTATATAATTTCAAGATTTGTAAATTATAGAACGTAATTTTTACATAAAAAAGTACCCATAGTATTCGGGTAACGAGGAAAATATATATTTTACATACATTGTAACACTTTGTTTTTACGTAAAATATGTTACATCAATTTGACATAATTCTGACGTCAGGTTTCTATATGGATATTTGAAGTACGCTCTTGAACGTTACGTTTATATAAATCTCACAATTTAAGATTTATGTCACAGTTTCAATAAAATTTTCACATAATTCTGATAATGAGACTTTTACATAAAAAAGTGAACATCACAATTACATGTACCAGCGCAGTGAGATAAAAATGAAGTCACACTTTCAACTATTAGCTTACATTATTCAAATCTCGCGCCTTTTCCGTTTCCGCTTGACATGACATTTTGTGTATTGCGTCCGCTTCTTGACTTCCTCCCTCTCCAGCCACGTAAGCCGTTATATTCGTTTTTCTTGCTTGATGGCGTCGTTCGTCCTAAGTTGAATCATAAACTATTGTTGATTTCGCATTATATTAAAACGTTGTTTGAGTATATTACTATCAACTGACCTTGGTTTGAGTATAGTTATTTGGTGACTGTGTATAAGTGTATGGTGTGAGTGAATCGGAATATTCGGAATGTATATCATTCATGTATGATTCGAAGTGATCATTGTCAAAGAACATATTAGTTTTAGCGTATAAGTGACTTTGACTTTCAAGTGTATATAGGTTCACGGTTTACAAGGCTAGAACTATCTAGAAATAGGAATTAAGAATCATTGTAAGTATTTATATTTATAGTTATAATATGCCGCGAAATTTTTACAATCTTTCCAAGAAACAACAAAACAGGATTCTCAAATCCTCCCTTATTTCCTCCAAAAGAATTAAGTTGAGCCTAGAAGCAGAAACTCGCTTAGAATCAAATGAAAACGAGGTACATACCTCATCAGTTTCTTGTAACTAACCTAGAAAATGAAACCATTACAAAAACTTCACGAACATTGGAATCTATTGAGAATATTGACGTAGATTCGATTATTATTAATAGGTAGATCTGAAGATATAAGTGAAAAAAATATTCCAGTGGTTGATCATCCAGGTCATTAATGTTGTGTTACATTTTATCAGAAATATATGTTTATGTTTATTACTTTGGTTAATTTTATTTGTAATTTAGATGACCAAAAAGACCTGCCCTATTAACGTTATTGTTGGTCAAGTAGCATGCATGCAATTACTCAGGTAAGTACGTGGAAATATCATGTGAATACAAAAGTGTTTAAGGAAAAGAAGAAATTATAAATTCAATTTATCTATTTTTTTGGCAGCTATGTACTTGATAATGTTCAACTTTTCTATTCTACTTTTGAAGTATGAGGATAATTAGAATTGAAAAAGTTTGATGATTGAGTCGAACTTATTCAATTTTTGTGATTTTTTATATAATCTTTCTATACAGCGTGTCCGGAAAATACGTGTACAACGTTTGATAGCCGACAAAAAAGGTCGATTCAGGCCAACTTACCAATATCCAAAATTGCTTCGTTAGTTACACAGAGGACGTCAAAGATTAAAAAAAAAATGTTTTTCCTAAATTTTTTAAAAACGTGCAAATCATTTTGATGAGTTTTTGGTACCTAGTCGTAGACCATAAAATTATGTTTTTTGTTGGTATATAGCGACCGGCTGTAATTAACCGGAAGTGTTATAAAAGTGACGTCAAATATAGTTATTTCTTTTGATTTTTTCTTGGCATTGACTTTTTGATAATTCAGATGCTTAATGTATTCTGGAGTTTTTCTGGTTATTGAAAAATTTTGCTGGGATAAGTGGTTGTGTCAATCAATACCAAAAAAGATAAAAAAAACTGAATATGACTTTAATAACTCTTTCGATCAATCACACGCGGTCGCTATAGAAACAAAAAAAGTAATTTGATGGTCCAAGACTAGGTACCAAAAATTATAAAAATCGACACGTTTTTGAAAAATGTAGGAAAAATCATTTTTTTTGGCAATCTTTGAAGCCGTCTGTAGTCTTAAAGAAGCAATTTTGGATATAGGTTAGTTGGCCTAAATCGACCTATTTCGCGGGCAGGATTCTACCATCAAACGTTGTACACGTATTATCCGGACACCCTGTGATATTGAAAATATTATCAGATATTAAATTAAGTATTATTTAAATGTTACATAACATTTACAAGTCACTGTCACATTGAGTTTACTAGCGCTTTACTTTCCGGTTACGTAAACTTTACTTTCCGGTTACGTAAACTTTACTTTCCAGTTACGTAAACTTTATACAGTGTGACCCATTTGTTTTGGGAACACCCTGATAAAAAGTTTATTTCTTAACCGATTTGGTTCGTTTTTTTTTGGATTGTAGAGCTCGAAAAATTGTATATTCTTGGCAAAAAGTGACCTTCGCCATTTTGACTTCAAGGCCTACTATGTTAGTTTTTAAGAGCAAAATTTCAGGAAACCATATTAGCGATTTTTTTAGAAAAAATCTGTGTGCGCCACTGGATTCAGCATCCTTTAAAACGGGTCTATACAAATTTTCAACCGAAAATATCAAGTTGAAAAAAATTAAAAATTCGCACTTTAACAATCTTTGATTCTATCAAAACAAATAAAAATTACATAAAACTAAATTTTTTTAACCTCTACCAAACCACCATCAACTTCAATGCATTTATCATTTCTTTTGATAGAATCAAAGATTGTTAAAGTGCGAATTTTTAATTTTTTTCAACTTGATATTTTCGGTTGAAAATTTGTATAGACCCGTTTTAAAGGATGCTGAATCCAGTGGCGCACACAGATTTTTTCTGAAAAAATCGCTAATATGGTTTCCTGAAATTTTGCTCTTAAAAACTAACATAGTAGGCCTTGAAGTCAAAATGGCGAAGGTCACTTTTTGCCAAGAATATACAATTTTTAGAGCTCTACAATCCAAAAAAAAAACGAACCAAATCGGTTAAGAAATAAACTTTTTATCAGGGTGTTCCCAAAACAAATGGGTCACACTGTATATCCGATTGATGTAAGGTTTACATTATTGATTAATATCACATTGAGGTAAAAATGTGACATAATAATTACATAATGGAGAAGTGCACTTGAGTTGGACATTATGCGTTAACTGTAGGTTCAATTTTACTCCCTTGTGATGTTATTCAGGCAGTTTTGTTATATAACGATGTAACCTTGTTATGTAAAGTTTCACTTAAGTGTAACATAACTGTGTTTGCTGGGTAATGACAATATCATAGCCACTTGTATAGTTCGTGAGTGGTGACTGATAAAGAATTGGCATTGATCACTTCCAGGTTTGATTCAAGACTTGTTTGCTTGTACATTTTCAGATCACTAGTGACGACACAAATGACTATTTGAGATCAACCAATCACAGCTGATAATCATTTTAACCAATCATAGCCTGTAGCTCCCTTATTGGAACACTGTTGTCGGCTTGTTCAAAATTCAGTGTTTTTGAAGGCCGAACTGCTGATTTATGTAAACAAAACTTATCAATAATCAGTAAATTATAGCTGTCCTATAACAGCAACGATATTGAAACAGATAAAGCATTAAAACATATCCTCGTTAATAAACTGGTTAATCCCTTTTGATCAATTATGAGTGCTTTCTATTTGCAACAAGGCAACGTTTCAACGTTAAACGAACGGTGAACGAATTCAACGGACGAGATGTAAATAATAACATGTTTATTATAGTGACAAATCATTTGCCCGAAATCTAGGGTGTACGCTAGTTCTAGTGGGTTCTATGTTCTGAGGCATAAACATTAAACAACAATAATATTTATAAGATGTCAGAAGCAGAGAAGTAGGGTTAGGTCCGAGTTAGATCGTGTTCCGTGATTCAGTTCGTGACAAGATGTGTCAGATTGTTGAGTGGATCTATCCAGAAAAGAGTGAAATAAAGGTGAATATTGTACGCGATAGTTTATTGTCATGTAAAGTAGTTATTTGCAACTTATTTTGATCAATTGCTTGAGAAAAAATTATTATTAGCAGTAGTATCCATTTAATTCTACACATTCCGGCAACATCGCTGCTAATAAGCATTACCATAACGATAAGCTCTTCCTTATTTCTCCGTAATTAAAGGAATCCGTTCTGGCAGAGCCGTCTATATTGTAATACAAGCCATGAAGTAATGGTTTTGGCAACACCGCGTGTGGTCTCGATTGAGGTTATGCTCACTTCTAGTTCCAACTATGAAACTCTAGACGGCTCTGCAACTATTCAACTAGTTTCAACCTGCTTTCATCCAACTTCAAACTGTATTTTGAAAAACTGAGAAACACGGTGAAAAATGAAGTGATTTTTGCGTTAAGATTGACGTAAGTGGATAGGTAATAGTTGGTACCAGAGGTATCGCAATCTAACATTCAATATTTTCATGAAAAACTGGTAGATAGTTTCATATTATGGTATGTGTGTGTCTATGCCTTTTGGGGAATACTGGATGAGAAAAATAAATATTCAAATGGGAGAACTTGATTAAATAATATGCCTCATCCTGGATTTCTCACACATATAAGCACCAGCTTCTATGTCATGCGGAAAAACCAGAGTAAACGAGTTTTGTTTCGTTCACTTTGGAAAATCAATATGGCGACGTAGATATAGTGCTTTCTGGTTAATCAGTTTTAAACGTTATTATCAACTCCAGTCCTCCGGAAACTGCTTCAATCACATCCCAAAATCTGTAACCATCTACCTATCTTCCAGTTTTAATGTTTTATTGTTTAGAATTAATATTTTTTCACAACAAATCATAGAACACTTGTTAGGTTTGGATATGATTTATGTAGATTTTTACGTCATGAAGTGTTGAACATCATACCTGTTGCGATAATATATAAGTTATTCTTTCAAATCACAGTTTCATTGAGCAAATTTCGTATCTTGTAATCGTAATATACCTTAATTTTCAAAGAAAGCCCCTTCAATCAATGCAAAATTTTGACTATCGTTGACGTTAGATGCGACGTTGCAATTGTTACTTCATGGCTTGTATTACAATTTAGACGGCTCTGGTTATGGGTAATAACCGAGGGGTGCGCAAAGCTTTGAATGTGGTGTACACTTTGTCTTTAAATACCATTAAATACATTTTCAATATCATTCAATATTCATTAAATCTTTTAAATACCTAAATATTCACTTTCAATATTTTAAATACGTAAAAATGTTCATTAAATACTTTTAAATACTATTAAATACTATTAAATCTTTTTCAATACATTCCCAATACGTTTTAAATACTTAAATACATATTTGAATACATCTTAAATACTTAATCACTGATGTTAAAACTAGCGATTTTGTTGGTTGCGTGTCATTCTAGAACACAAAAACGAAGAATTTGAGTCAGCTGTACAACTGGCGTTCGCGAGCAAGGTCAAGATCATGGTTCTCGTAATTAGGTGTGTTTGTTATGCTCCACTAGTGCACACTTTTCAACACTACAACACTCAGTATGGCTTTGTTTGTGGAATGTTTGTCTGTTTTTCAGGATAGAATATCTTCACTAAACTAGTTTCCAGAACTTTTGCAATTTTTTCGCAAATGCAAAAATGCCTCGAAATGGAGATATGCAATCATGTGATCATTGCAAAACTGAGTAATAAATTCGGGAATAACTCAAGAAAGAAAAGTAATTTTTCTCAATCTTATTTTGGTCTTAAAAAATATTGAATGAAAAATTCGTAAAAAGAGCGAAAAAGAGAGTGATTCGTGCCAAAGTGGTTGCAAATGTATAAATACGTTAAACAGTGTTTCCATAAAATTTGCTTAACTTTTGTGATTTTTTTAAACAAATAACGACTCAAAACATCGACAGATTATCAAAAAAATAAGTTGGTAAGGAAATCTCTCAAGGAAGCCATGGCGGTACTCATTTGTATCTAAAAATCACGAAAAAACAGCGATTTTGTGTTTTGATAGCACCGTTACGCCATCTTGTGCCGATCTTGGGAACTTTTGATATATTTCCAGCATTTTCTCTATTCCATATTACCCAGTAATTTTTTTTCCGCAAGTCTCTCGGATGCCTAGTTTCTGAGATCTGGCACCTTGCCATTCTTAAATAGACACTCTGTACAAGGTGATCATTTAAGGATAGCCAGCGGCCATATCCCCGATACTATCCATCGTAGAGGCTTGCGGCAAAAAAAATAATTACTAGAACGGCCAAGAGAAAAACCTGGAAAATATTTTCAAGCTTCTGAAATGGTCGCTAGGGGGCGTAAGAACTAACACCAAGTAGATAAATAGGATTTCTATAGGATTTTGCCCAATGAAAATATATCGATGATATCATTTTCATATCTACTGACTATTTACCTACAGTTTTTGTCTATAACGTTTTTTTCTATCTATCAAAATAAAGCGGTGGAGAGTTCAATTAATTTTCTAAAATAACGGGGACTTCTTCCGTTTCGCTCGACCGATTTCAACGAACTTGGGCTCATATGCAAGAACATAATCTGCACTACAAAATACTTATTTGGTTTTGTATATTTGACTTTTGCCGTCGCTGCTAGATGGCGTTAACTGAAATGGTAACGTATTTTTTAGTTTTGTAAAAAAAAACAAATGTGTAATGGTATATTCATTTTTATATATTTTAAAAGAGGATATATTTTTCTATTAAAAAATTGAAAAAAAAATAATTTAATTTTTTGTTTTTTTTTTAAATTTTTAATAGAAAAATGTATCCTCTTTTAAAATATAAAAATGAATATACCATGACATTTGATTTCTTTGGAAAAAACTCAAAAATATGCTACCATTTCAAAAAACGCCATCTATCGGCGACGGCGAATGTCAAAAATTCAAAACCAAAAAAGTATTTTGTAGTGCAGATCATGCTCTTTCATATGAGCCCAAGCTCGTTAAAATCCGTCAAGTGAAACGGAAGGACTCTCCGTTTGTTTAAAAAAACAATTGAACCCCACCTCTCTATTTTGATACATGGAAAAAAACGTTTCAGACAAAAAGTGTAGGTAAATAGTCAGTAAATATAAAAATAATATCATCGATATATTTTCATTGGGCAAAATTCTATAAACATCCTATTTTTCTACTTTGTGTTGGTTGTTACGCCCTCTAGCGACCATTTCAGAAACTTGAAAATATTTTCCAGGTTTTTCTCTTGGCCGTTTTAGTTATAAAATTTTTTGCCGCCTGCCTCTTACGATGAATAGTTTTCGGCTCGGTTTTCGGGATCCTTAACTGATCACCCTGTACAGGGTGTTCACGTATATTTTGACCAATAGCTATCTCCGTTAATATTAACCCTAGAAAATGGTTGTAATGGTTGTAATGGGCGAAGTTGTGGTATTTCTGAATTATCAGAGTTATTTATCAGAAAAAACAATTGAGTATCGAGAAGTCAAAAAAAAATGAGGCTTCCTATTTTTTTTAAACGGGACACCCTATATATTATCCCCTAGTTCGATACAGAATTCTTCCCTGATTTCAAATAAATAAGGGTTGGGGGTGTTATCTTTAACGGTTATAAAGATATTAACGTTTTTCTATACATGGAATAGTTGGCTGGTCTCTATCAATCAAAACCCTCTGTCCAATTTATTATCATTATTCCTTGTATAGAAAAATTTTAATATCTTTATAACCGTTAGAGATAACACCCTCAACCCTTATATATTTGAAATCAGGGAAGAATTCTCTATCGAACTAAGGGATAATATACAGGAAGTCCTATTTGAAAAAAGATAGGAAGCTTCAATTTTTTTGACTCCTGATGCTCAATTGTTTTTTCTGATTACAAATTCTGATAATTCAGAAAAAATACTACAACTTTGCCCATTTGAACCATTCTCTAGGGTTAGTATTAACGGAGATAGCTATTGGCCAAAATATACGTGAACACCCTGTACAAACATCCAGACCAATACCCTACCAATTTCTACCATTTCCGGTTTTTCCGGAAGTAGCTACCAACCTCCCTATTTCAAATAACAACCCCCCATTTTTTATTCCACATTTTGATTCCTTTTTGAAAATCAAGATCCGTTTATTGAATGACATCTATGGCCATCATTGACCGTTTTGGAAATGATATGAAGTTGCATTTTAAGACAAAATTTCACTGTGAAGTTGGGTACTTTACCCGGTACTTTGACGCTATATATCTCAGTGACTATTAAATTTTGGGGGTACCCATAAGGAAGGCTGGTTATACGTATACGTATATATAAACTTTCAAGTCATTTGAAAATGTATGCAAATCTCGATGCAAATTGACCATTTTGTGTACATTTTTATTTACGATTTATACTTTTCCATAAAAGGCTAATTAGTTGTCCCCTTATCAAAATTAGGACCGGGAAAAAGACCCTGTAAGTATAGAAGAAAATTAAATCAACACTCGTATTGCATAATTTTACTATACCATTTAAATACTGTCTTAGCTTTGTAAAAACTTTCTTTATTTTTTATAAAATACTTTCAATACTTCTTGAATACTCCAAAGTGTTGGAACTAATCGTTTTAAATACCATTCATTCTCTTTTAATACCTTTCAATATCTATTTCTCTCTTTAAATACCATTAAATACTTTTGAATACTTTTCAATACCTATTTTTCTCTTTAAATATCATTAAATACTTTTGAATACTTTTCAATACCTTTTCTTCTCTTTGAATACCATTAAATACTTTTGAATACTCAAGTATTTGAATACGGTGTACACTTTTTATAGTAGTTGCGCACCCCTCGGTAATAACGATAAAGGATTGTGATTTTGTCACTGCGCATGATCAGAATAAGGATAACCACAACGAAATAAAAATTCAGGAGGCGCAAAAAGTCTTTATTATTTTACGGTTATTCGATGTTAGACGGAGAGGTTGGTACAGGACCGTAATAAATGTCTAGAGTTACACATCCATCATCCATGTGAGTAGTGCCCTCCTTATATCGTTTTCATACGATATGGAATCATCAGTAAGGCAGCATGGCACTCTAGGCACAATACCCTAATCTGGGTATATGTGCAGCGGCTGTTTTGGACAAATTAGTATCTCAAACAATAGTAAGTGAGTTTTCCAATTCTGCTTCCTAATTAAATTCAAACAATGTTCAACAACCAAAAATTCAATATCAAGCATCGCTGTTCGCTGTAATTCTGAAAATGTTATTCTTTGCTTCTTGATGTTTATTCTAATTTCTCTGGTGGATAGAATGCCAGGCCAGTATAATTTGATTGAATAATCAAATATTAGGATTATTTAAATAAAGGTAAATATCTTACTGAATTATTTCCCAGCTCCTAGTCAACTTTAACCTGATGCACTTGATAAACTAAATCAGATATCGAGGCAGAAGCATAATCTCGCTTATATTTGGAACATGGTAAAAGCAATTTGTTGAGGAAAGTTGTAGCGTAGCGCTTTTTTGAGTGGTGATTTCATTTATTTTTAAGTGTTTACTTTTGACATATTTTCTTGAATGCTATGAAAGATATTTTGGACTCATTAGGGTCCCTCCCGTCAACTATGCTTACTATGCCCATTGAATCAATTAAGCTCTGCGATATGGATTGATTGTTCAGTAGCTGCAGTTGCAACATTCTTGGAGTGCAATGGGCAGTATAGAAGTTGCGAAGAAAAAAGTCTGTTTCCAGAATGGATACGTAATAAAGGGAATGATTTTATCCAGACAGAAGACAGATTTCGAGAATACTTGGTGTTATTGATCAGAAAATGAATCTTGTTATATTTCTCTAGCAGGATGTTAAATTGACTGGGTAACGCAAAGGTGAAACTGGGGGTGAACATTTTTAATTAATTTATTCAGTTGGGTTTTTGAGGAGATATTCAAAATATTCCCCACCTAATCTAATGCACCATCTGCACTTGCGAAAAAAGTTTCGCTTAATTCGTCTTAGGGCTTGCTCATTGCGCATTTTTTATGGAGTTTCTGCTCATCAAGTGACTGTTGAATAGGTACCCTGATTCTTTAAAATGACCCGATAACAAAAATCAAGCCGGTTGAAGACAGGCGACAGCATATGTTTGATTATCAAAGCTGCGAATTGATTTTGCAAAAATTTGTGAAATTCTGCGACTAATAACCTCAGAACAATCAATATTTTAGTTAATGAGAAACGCATCAAAAAATCAAATTTACCTACAGAAAAACCATAATATAAGCCCATTTCTCAAAGGCCCTATTTCGTCGTGATATTTCGTCATGACCCAGATCTGCTGCCAACTATGTCTTGTAATTTGAAACATTATGAATTTTCTATTCAATTTATACGTAAATGGGAAGTAATGGAATTTCGGAGTCTCCAAATAAAGTACATCAGAAATTTTATTTCTATGTAAAATACGTCTATTGAAGTATCTAGACGTTTTTAAAATGAATAAGGTCAAATTTGCAAAGAAATTGTTGCAACGTGAATAACGTACGTTCTATATGTTGTCGACGACGACGTCCTGAGGTAAACTTTTCTTAGAATGAATTTTAAATTGCGGCGGCATAGTGAAAGCAGAATAACTTTTGCTTTGCCTCTCTAAGAGCTTTTTTATTTGGGAAAAGTTCACGAGGTACAATATCTATGCCAAATTTTCCTGAATATCAATATAAAATATAAGTCAAATTCATTTTCTTTCACTATGAATTGAATTTGCGTCCCAATAGAGCTTTCAACGTATAGTAGAAGATCTTTTTGATACTCAGCCATGACCATCAACATGCACGAGCAGCTTTAGCTGTGGTCAGATAAGTGATCACTAGGAGAAAAGAAAAGGGTCCACTCATTGATCAGTGAAGAACGATGTTGTCAAAATCGAATATGAAGAAAAATTGGAATAGGTTCTGGCAATGCAATTGTGATTAACGTTAGACAAAGAAGAAACCGCTTATGGTAGCTCAAGCCGAACACGGAGAAAGGGGGATAAGAACTTCATGAAGAATGGAAAGGTTTTATCAGATACGAGCGTCACATATTTGAGGAACCAGGCTCGTGAAAAAGAAACGTCCGATATAGATGAAGCATTCATGAGACAGTATCTTGACGATACCAGTAGTTAATCCTGAGACACCAACTACACTCTTGAAGATTTGGATCTTTGGAAAAGGTTTTCTGTAGAAGAAAGATTGTGAGAATAAACCGCAAGTTTATGCTTTAGCGGAATCAAAGGATATAGGCGCTTGGAGGAAAGAGACGACAACCTCAGAAGGTGAACAATTATTTATGCTTCATAGCTCTTTTAGTTTCTCTACTTGGATTTGAACTGCTGGGAGAAACCATGAAATCCCTATCCGAGTTATGTTTGATGAAAATGTTCATGTTGACTATACCTGGGTTGACCTGGGTTTTGGAATCAGGAGAACCCCGCGAGATGGTAGCAACACAGGAGCTCGAAGAGTGTTGAGCTCCTGTGATGCGGACTAGCCAAGTTGAGCTTGCAACAATGGATCTCTCAAGATATAAAAGCAGATATTTCTGTGATCAAATATTTCAACTTCAATTTTTGACCTTCTCAAAGCTAAGTTATATGGTTCTTTGGTCTTGTTATTGATAACCTTTCTATATACCTTGACAAATTCTATTACGTTTTGATATTGTGATGAAATATGTGAACGTCCAGCGGACCGACTTATCAAGGCGTCTCCGGACGGCAACAGGAGATCTGGGGATACATGGTGAATTGCGTGATCTCAGCACCAAATGATGAGCTGTGGTAGCTCACTGTTATGCCTTCTTGGTTATGCAATGCATCTGCCACATTTGGAAGGCTAATGTAGACTGTGCTATGGGGATCTGGATTGATGCTGAGCCTTAAAAAATGCGAACTGTTCCGGAGTGAAGTTCCATTCTTGGGTAATATCGTGTCAGCATATCGTGAACCGCGAAAAATCTTCAACGAGTCAAGATGTTACCTGGTTTTATGCACCTACCTACTACTGGCGGTCTGTCCAGGGATTTGCCAACATCGCCAAGATGTGCCGTATGCGCTGCAAGTAGCGGATCATAAAAACGTTCAAAGGATTCCATGCGCTAATTTATTGATGGATGCTCGTTCAAGAGGATCGTTATAGATGTGGTATGACCGTTTCCCGATTCGGGTGAAGGAAACAAATACATCCTGGTCGTGGCGGATAACTTCAACAAGTGGACTGAAGCCGTGTCAACCAAGAAGAGGCAACCGTAGCTGATGTCTTTATCAAAGAATATATTTGCCGGTTTGGTTTTCTATTGGAGCTGAATTCGGACAAGGGCAGGAACTTTGTATCGGCGTTGTTCAAGAATATTTGCGACGTCTCGAAAATCAAGAGGAAGAGGGCGACGGCGCGGCGTTATTCCATCAATCGTATGGCATGGTGGATCATCAATCGACACCTGGCCAAAGTTGTTTCTGACCATCAAAGAGAGTGGGACGAACATTTACACTTGTTTCTCATGAAAATCGGTCCGCAGTTCACGAAACAACAGGCGAAACCTCAGCTTGGGTCATCATGGGTCGTCAACTACGGCTGCCCTACGACCTGAAGTTTAGATGTTCTCCCGGTGAGGATGTCGCAAGAAAATATTACGCAAAAGATCTTCATAGATTGATGGTCGACATACAACAACATCCAAAGTGCCAGCAGCAGGATGAAGGGAGCCTAGGACTTGAATATCTTCAAGAAGAACAGGAATGACAACCGGTTGTACTGCTATCCCTCCAGAAGATCGAACCACAGGACAGTCGACTGCTCGTTTCACACAACATCATGCACGCTGCAGATTCAGGACAGTTGCCGATACCGACATAAAGACATTTCGGGACGGGATGCTCTAAGGAGGGTGTGATGTGACAAAAATGTTCAATTACCACATTTTTTGAAAATATGAAAAATATAAGGATTAGTAAGTACTGATACTATTTGTGTTTGAAAAATCAACCTTCGACCTCCTATAATGTAGTAATCATCGATTAGAGAGCGCCAATCAACATACACTACGTCAAAGAATACACTATCTGTCTCCGTCTGGCGTACTGACTGTGATGACTCTCTCGCTCGAGAGAGGGTAATTCAGCTCCGCCCCGTTTTCGATCATACAGTGAAATTTGAGTTTTTTTTTTTATTAATTTAGTATTATTTTTGGGTATTTTGGAAAATATTTCTCGCTGATGACTTTCTAATATTGTCTAGAATACGTAGGTATATGAAATTTCAAGTCATTTGAAAATGTTTGCAAATTGTCCATTGGGAACGTTCAAAGGACCGAATCATCGAGTATGCCGGTGTTCAGTCGTGTAATGTATGTCTTGTGAATTAACAAATGGAAAACATAAATAAGAGTGAAATAAATTAGAATTACCCAACAAACATAGAAGGTCAAATTTACCGCTTCTCGACCTACGAATTGGTCGAGAGATAATAATGTCCGATTATGAAAATGGCAGAATTACCGACATTTGTCCACATACTTCCCTATGTGCGGAAGGAGACTGAAGTAATGTGGAAGTAATAATAGGTCTCTGGCAACCATAAGGTTGACGGTGAATGAAGGAACTGTCATCCTCTTTTACGTCAAAATGTGGTAAATCTGACCGAAACTTGGTCCCCAATGTAAACTCTTTCTTACCTGTTGGTAAATAAACAATGACAGGGAAAATACACTTGCATATTGATGTGAGATGGACAAGGATACAGAACTATGGCACCGTCGCGAACATGTGTTAATATTGGAGTATGGATTTTGTCACGTGTCGGGGTGAAAGAATTACTATGGCGTCCTACTTGGTACAATATTTATGAAGTAGTCTATTGCTTATTGGAAGGAAATGTAACTGCGAAGGAAACTTTTCTGTAAAATATCGGGAAGATACTGGCAGAAAATTGATGCGCCCTAATTACATGTCCATTTCGAAACATTATCACCAGAGTTTGCGAAATACCTTGTATCCAAAATAACTATATTAGCCTAGGAATGTTTCAAACAAACTTGCCAGTGGTTGTTATCATCTTTGAATATGTGAATATTCTCAAAAGTATTCAGAAATTCAATAAAATTCAGACATAACACATTGTTTTTTTAGATGCTGAAATTGAAACATGGCCGCTTTCATATGTTGTTTACTTGGTCCCATCGTAACACAATTTTTTTTTTCATCTATCTGGATCACTCAGGAATATTTCTACATTGAAGCATCTTCGCAAACAAAGTGTTTCAAGAGCTTCTTCGCACAAGTGGTTACCTCAAGAGCCGTGATGATAACTAAATACCAAGAACAGCTCCAATGGTGGTTGAATATTCTCCAGTCACTGCTGTACTTGTTGAAGTAGCTGGGTCGCTGATTTGGAGTTTTCAGTGAGTGCTATATCTCCTTCACTTACGAATAAATTATTGAATGTAGCTCAATAATATTATACCTTATTTGTTGTTGCTGGTTATTATAAGCTGTCAGTCAGCACTGAATATTTGACAAGTGCACTTATTTCAACAGGTTTTGGGCCCAGATTCCGCATAATTCCGCGATTAAATACTTTCTGATTGTTCGATATTCGTAAAAAGACTAAAAGGTGCAAATATGTCTAAGAATTTCTTGGTGAATGTGCCTAAGTTGAAAGGACGAGAGAACTATAGTGATTGGGCGTTTGCAGTCGAGAACTTCATGATTTTGGAAGGTATATCCAAGTGTTTATCTGAAGTTGTAGAAGCAGAAGACGCGAAGGCAAAAGCGAAGTTGATTTTAACGGTAGATCCATCGTTGTATATACACATAAAAGATGCTGAAACAACAGTAGCATTGTGGAAAAAGTTAAAATCATTGTTCGACGATAATGGTTTTGCCAGAAAAATCATCCTTTTACAAAAATTGATTTCTACAAGGCTTGAGGATTGTGATTCGATGGTGAAGTATGTCAATCAAATCATAGAAATGAGTCAGAAATTAAGAGGCACAGGTTTCAAAATCGATGATGAATGGGTTGGTTCATTGCTATTGGCAGGATTACCAGAGAAGTTTTTACCAATGATTATGGCGATTGAACATTCCGGTATAATAGCTATTACAACCAGACTCAATTAAATCTAAATTGTTGGATATGGATATCGATGAGAACTGTAATGCAGGTGCGTTTGCTAGTGGATCAAGAAAAGGCGGTTTGCAGTCTAGCAAAAAATTGGACCTCACAATGATCAAGTGCTTCAAATGCAAAGAAAATGGACATTTTCAAAACAAATGCCCGAATGTGCAAACTAGAAGAAAGTCGAATGCGTTAAGTTCTGTTTTTCTAAAAAACGTGTTCAATAAATCAGACTGGTACGTGGACTCTGGCGCAAGTGCTCATTTGACGGCGCAACAGAGGTGGATTGAGAATACTTCTAGCAATTTTGATGTTCAAGAAATCATGGTTGCAAATGAGACGAAACTTTCGGTGAAATGCTCTGGAGAAGTTTAGTGAAGATAACAACCACTGTTGGCCAAGGTATGTATGACATGTCAATCAAAAATGTCTTATGCGTTCCAGAATTGACAACAAATTTACTATCAGTAAGTCAAATGATTAAAAATGGAAACACTGTCAGATTTGAGGCAAATTGTTGTAAGATATTCACTAAAGAGAACATATTGGTTGCAACGGCTGATCTAGTGGAAGGTGTTTATAAATTAAACATTTGCAAGGCTGAAAAATGTTTATTGTCAATGTCAACAGCAGAAGCAAGTGAAATATGGCATAGAAGATTTGGACATCTGAACAGCCAATATCTCAACAAAATGAATAGTGGAATAGTGGATGGAATGAGTTATCCAGGCGTAGCTGATGCAGGATTGTCCAACTGCCAGATCTGTTGTGAGGGCAAGCAATATAGATAACCTTTCAAACATAGAGGAAATCGAGCCAAAAGACTGCTGGAATTGGTACATACAGATGTATGCGGACCCATGGAGACCAGATCTTTGGGTGGTTCCAAATATTTTTTGATCTTTGAAGATGATTTCAGTAAAATGGCTTTTGTCTATTTTATAAAGTCTAAAGATGAAGTATTTGGGTGCTTTAGCAATTTCAAAATTTAGCTGAAAATCAGACGAACCAAAAACTCAAAAAATTAAGATGTGACAATTTTGGAGAATTTTGTTCCAAGGAGTTTGAAAAGTTTTTATAGTATAATTCACCAGAAAACCAATTCATACACACCTGAGCAAAATGGAACTTCTGAGAGGCTGAATAGGACAATTGTGGAAAAGGCCAAGTGTTTAATGTTCGAAGCAGATTTACCAAAGCGTTTTTGGGGCGAGGCGATAAACACTGCAGTTTATCTGCGGAACAGATCTTTAGCTGCTGGTTTACAAATGATACCATTTGAAGTATGGACTGTTGAGAAGCCAGATGTTAGCCACCTACGAATGAAAGTCCTGTGATGGTACATGTTCCAAAAGAAAAGCGCCTGAAATGGGACAAGAAGTCAAAAAAAATTATTTTGGTGGGTTACGGTGAAAATATCAAAGGTTATAGGATATTTGACCCAATAAGAAATACAGTTTTCACAAGCAGAGACGTTATTGTGATGGAGAAATTGACGGATCAAGTGACTCCGAGGGAAAACAGAGCCGAAGAAGTAACAGTTTAAGTAAGAGATATGGACGAAAATCCGACTGAACGTACCAGAACTAATGAATCTGAAGTACGCATTGATAGTTTCTCCCAAGAGTCAGATGAAGAAGGGTGCAATTCTGAGACTGATTCTGGTGATCTTGAAATTCCAACTGTGTTAAGAAGATCGGAAAGAATTGCCAAACCCAGAACGATTGAAGGTGGGATCTCCTATCTTTGTCCAGAGAGTTCAGATCCAGATAATGACCC
Organism: Orchestes rusci; assembly: GCA_958502075.1. Lineage (NCBI taxonomy): Eukaryota > Metazoa > Arthropoda > Insecta > Coleoptera > Curculionidae > Orchestes > Orchestes rusci. The sequence goes on along the minus strand of OY293306.1, from coordinate 28,755,013 downwards.
TGAAACTGTCCAAGCTGCTCTGTCGAGTCCGGACAAAGATAACTGGAAGAAGGCCATGGAACAAGAACTACATTCTTTTGAAGAAAATGATGCATGGGAGCTGGTGAACATTCCAAAGAATAAAACCGTAGTGCAGTGCAAATGGGTCTTCAAACGAAAACATGACAGTGAAGACAAAGTGCGTTATAGAGCCAGACTGGTTGCCAAAGGTTTCACACAGAAATCAGGTATTGACTATAATGAGACTTTTTTGCCAGTTGTACGTCACTGTACTTTAAGATTATTAATGGCATTATCTGTTAAATTAGATTTAGACATAAGCCATTTAGATGTCACAACCGCATTTTTAAATGGTTTTTTAAATGAAGATGTTTATATGTATGTATTTACCTGAAGGTTTGAAGACATCTAATTGCGAAAACAAGGTTTTGAAATTGAAGCGTGCGATTTATGGTCTCAAACAGTCCTCGAGGGCATGGTATAAAAGAGTAGATGATTTACTTCAAAATTTGGGTTACAAAAGGTCAGTCTACGAATACTGTTTGTATACCAAGCGGAAAAATAATCATATAACCATTGTTGCCGTATATGTTGATGATTTTTTCATTTTTTCAAATGATGTAACCAAGAGAGAAGATTTGAAATGTAAATTAGGGCAAAAGTTCAAAATCAAGGACTTGGGTGAGATTAGGAATTGTCTAGGAATAAGAGTAAAAATTGGCAAAGTTAATAAAACAATAACTTTGGATCAGGAACAATACATAGATACTATTTTAAAACGTTTTAATATGTCAGATGGTAAAACAATTTCTACTCCCATTGAGACAAATATAAATCTTAATAAACCGGATACTCACGAAGGAACAATGCCTTATCAAAAACTTATTGGCAGTTTAATGTATATAGCGGTTTGAACCAGGCCTGATATTTTCTTCTCTGTTAGTTATTTGAGCCAATTTAATAATTGTTTCAATGAGAGTCACTGGAACAGGCGAAACGCGTGCTTAGGTATTTGAAACATACAAAGAAATATGGTTTAAAATTTGTAAAGGATGATGCAGATTTAGTAGGTTTTGTAGACGCCGGATGGGCAAGCAGTTCATGTGACCGAAAATCTTATACAGGTTTTTGTTATAAACTAGCTGGATCTGCAATATCCTGGGAAAGCAGGAAACAAAAAACTGTTGCGCTATCCAGTACTGAAGCCAAGTATATGGCTATATCAGAGGCATCAAAAGAAGCCATTTTTTTGAATAAGATTCTTTCAGAGTTAACAAATACTGATCTCAAATGTGTTAGGTTATTTAATGATAGTCAGAGTGCCCAAAAGTTGTCGATCAACCCAATGTTTCACAATAGAACTAAGCACATTGATGTTCGACATCATTTCATAAGGCAGGCGATTGATGAAAATTTAGTAAAATTAGACTATTTAGCGACAGCTGAAATGCCAGCTGATGTTTTAACCAAGGGCTTGAGTGCAAGAAAGCATTATGATTTCTTAGAGAAGTTGGGTGTTTTGGTTGTAGAACAGTAGGTATTATTGTGCTAGTAGGAGTATTGAATGTAGCTCAATAATATTATATCTTGTTTGTTGTTGCTGGTTATTATAAGCTGTCAGTCAGCACTGAATATTTGACAAGTGCACTTATTTTAACATAAATTTAGCTTGCAGAGTTGTTTGCCGTGCCACCGTAAGATTCTCGGATGTCCTGAGAATTTTGCTGATCTCTATGTGAGATAAGAAACTCACATATCAGAATCACATAGAGAACATAACGGACAAGGCAATGGAAACCTTTATTTTCTTGCAAAAGAACGTTTGGTAAGTATTGGGGATTATCACCAGCCAGGGTTCACTTGGTGTTCAAAACCATGATCAGATCCAAAATTATCTATGCAGCGTTAATTTGGTTGCAAGCAATGGAAACAAGGACTGTGAAACAGACACTTCGTAGCAACGGCGGCTGGTCCATAAGGTCATTTGGTCAATGATCTCCTAGAATAATACTGGGAATAATAATGATCTATGATCGAAACTCTATTATAGGTATCACTATCAATAATAATTATAATAAACATCGAACATCTTCTAGATCATCCCTTGTATTCCGTCTTGCGTCACATAGGTACTTTGATCCTGCATTCCGTTACAAGCAACCTGCAATACCGGCGCCCGGCCGCGTATTGGCATTCCTTACTACGCTACAGAACATAGATGAGCTGTATCGCAGTAAAGTATGGCTGGACTGCGCGCACAATTTGTTCAGCCATTGTTTACTACGGTACAGACCAAATGCACTGTATGGAAGAGAAGTATGGTAGGAATGGATATGTTAACCCAATGCATCAATCATTATCGTCCACCACGGAAATTAATTACATACATGTATAATTATTTTCTATTATAAGGGTGAGTCTAGAAATATTCTACTGTCATTTTAATGTCTCTATGTGTACAACGGCTTCACGGAGCCATTTTAATTTCGCAAATTAGAAGTTTCCAAGTTTCAACTTCAATAAGTCGTGTCTACGCAGTTTTGTTATTTTTGTCTAGTTCTTTAAATTTGTCAAATCAAAGGTGTTCGTGATAAAATTACACAGTGATCGGCTAAAATATGGAACACATTTATTTGAAATGCGAGGTTTTAATTTTTTGGAAAACGCTCGGGCATATTGTTTTTCATTTGTGGATGCGGTCTCTTTAATGACAATTTCATGTATACAGAGTGAATCAAATAAGTTACGATCATCACTTTCTTTGTTTCAAATGGAAACATGTAATTTTTATTTCATATTTGAATTCTGCGTGAAATTCTGTGTATATATTTATGCAATATACCTACATATTAATATCAAACTTTTTTCGAGAAAATTGCATTTTGAATCCATGATATTATTCATTCTAAACCTGGTTGATGTTTGTTTTGGTTGAAAATTTGAATCAAATGCTCATTCAGCAACGTACTAATAAAAACATACTCGCCTAGTTACCTATACCCTATACTAAGTTTATATCGCTGCTTCTTGGCTGTGAATATGAAAATAAACAACTACGCGATTCTTTCTTTTTGAGTTGCTTATTACACCGTGGTTACAACATATTTACTAGGTAACGTTGCTGATTGGATTTTCAATTCAATTATTGAATCACTAGAACATTAACTTCTTCTTGAAATAGAAATATTATGGATTTATTAGGCCATTTTCTCGAAAACGCGCGGTTGGATATACACTAACCGACAATAATAATAGTAGAGAAACAGCCTAAAATTTGAGGAAACTTTGATCCTGGATCAGGCATCAAAAAAGTGATTTTGCATTTAAAAACTTGAATCTAGTTGTCAGTTTACGTGTCCTGGCGATTTTGAAAAAGAGAAAAAAAATTGTTTAGTGCCCTTTTTTCACGTGTAAAAAATGGACACTTTTCAAAACTTTTTCCTGTGTAGTTTTTGAAAAAACAAATGGCTAGCACCATTCGAAAGAGGAGCAGAAATTATGTACTTCATGAACATTTCACAATAATTGAGCTTAAATTGAAGGATAGTCTATACAGGGTGTCCGGGAAAATGTGGGAGATCTCTCGGATTCAGATAGAACATTAAAAAATAAGATGACAAGTTCCCATAAATTTTTTTCCTAGCGGCCCTCCCTACGAAGATACGGCCCCCTAAAGGACCCCACTGGAAATCGGTTTTTCTTGAATAACTTTTAAACGACTCAATATAATTCAATGAAAATTTAATATGATAAACAGTAGGAAGGACCTCTCAAAATACTTCCCTTAAAACATAATAAGCTTGTTTAGTTTACCAGGGACGGACTAGATTGTAAATTTTAACGCTCAAATTTTTAACACCCTGTATGATAAGGAGTTAAAAAAAATAAGTTTGGATACCTTGAACATTAAGCTAAAGAAAAGGTACTCTTGTTCATTGTCGATAAAATGAACCATTTTCGAGAAAAAACAATTTTTATTAAACAAAACCTAGAAAAAAGCCATGACGAAGTGGTAATCTTGACGAAATTGTGAACCTAACGCTAGGAAAAAAATTATGGGAACTTGTCATATGTAGAATATTAAAAAATAAGATGACAAGTTCCCATAAATTTTTTTTCCTAGCGTAAGGTTCACAATTTCGTCATGATTACCACTTCGTCATGGCTTTTTTCGAGGTTTTGTTTAATAAAAATTGTTTTTTCTCGAAAATGGTTCATTTTATCGACAATGAACAAGAGTACCTTTTCTTTAGCTTAATGTTCAAGGTCTCCAAATTTTTTTTTTTAACTCCTTATCATACAGGGTGTTAAAAATTTGAGCGTTAAAATGTACAATCTAGTCCGTCCCTGGTAAACTAAACAAGCTAATTATGTTTTAAGGGAAGTATTTTGAGAGGTCCTTACTACTGTTTATCATATTAAATTTTCATTGAATTATATTGAGTCGTTTAAAAGTTATTCAAGAAAAACCGATTTCCAGTGGGGTCCTTTAGGGGGCCGTATCTCCGTAGGGAGGGCCGCTAGGAAAAAAATTTATGGGAACTTGTCATCTTATTTTTTGATGTTCTATCTGAATCCGAGAGATCTCCCACATTTTCCCGGACACCCTGTATACAGGGTGTATACAGGGTGTCCCAGCAAGGGTGGCCACCGGCCATATCTCAGAAACTACTGGACCTAAAAGTTCAGGAAAAAAAAAATTATCACTAAAGTGGCCACGAGAAAATGCTGGGAAATATTTATAACTTCGAAATTTTTCCGCTAGGGGGCGCAATCAAAGCTCAAATATTAAAATTCGAAATTTCTCCCGAAATTCTCAGATTGAGGTATATCTTTATCAACATGGTTAGAAAACCTAGACAATTTCACGTCTTTTTGGTACAGGGCTCATTGGCGTACCGATCTTCGTGTGAGTAGGGGAAGGTAGTGAAAGTGTATTTGTTCAAGTGGCTGTTACTTATAAACGACTCGTCCGATTTTGTTGCGTATAGGCTTGTTTGGAAGATGAATGTGAGTACTTTCGTATATCGTATCCAGTGATGCGTGATTGTCTCCAGAAAAGTTGCTAGAAGGCGTAATTTGAATTAAAAACTGTTATTTTCGTTTCACCGCAAAAATTTGAATGGTACGGTATAATTCTGATAACAGAATCGAAATGAAGATTAAATTTACAAGAAAAAACCTCTAAACCGCAGGTTGATATCTTTTCTCGTTTTCGAGTTATGGCCGAGAAAATAATTTTTGACACTCGAAAAGTTGTTTGTTGTGTAGTTTTATTTAACTTTATAAATGTTCGAATTGTCCTCCATCTTGTAAAATACATTTCTCAATTCTGTGCCTACAAATAGAAACAGCTGTTTTTATTTCAATTGGTGCAATGGAATGTATAGCATTCTCAATCCGCTCAATCATATTTTCTCTTGTGGTGGGACGAGTTTTGTAAACGATGTCCTTGATTCGTCCCCACAAGTAATAGTCCAACACAGTTATATCGGGGGATCTCGGTGGCCATGGGAACAAACTGCCCCTTCCAATCCAGCGATCTGGATAACGGTTGTTTCAAAAATCACGAACTCTCCGTGCATAATGAGCTGGGCAACCGTCATGTTGGTACCACATGGACATCCTAAGACCAATGGGAACATCTTCTAAAAGTATTTGCAAGTCATTTTCTAAAAAGTTTAAATATGATTCACCATTTAAATGGCCATCAATAATATACGGCCCAATAATTTTGTTTCCTAACACTCCGCACCAGACGTTTACACTCCACCTGTTTTGATGATCCACTTCCCGCATCCAGTGTGGGTTTTCCCGCGACCAAAAGTGCATGTTATGCAAATTAACATTTCCAGAACTAGAGAAACGGGCTTCATCGGTCCATAAAATTTGGGAGAGGAATTGAGGATGTTCGTTGCACATTTCTCGAAGCCAATAGCAATGGTCTAGTCGCCTGTTGAAATCATCTTCTGATAAAGCTTGGTGTAAGGAAAGATGGTATGGACGAAGTTTGAAGTCTCTCAAAATTCGGAGCACTGAAGAACGACTTGATCCTAGATGGTGGGAAATTTCTCTTGTGCTGAAATGCGGTGAAGCTTCCACGTAAGCGAGAACGTTTATAATATTGTCTTCATGGTTTCTTACCGGACGTCTTCTGATTGGAACTGGATTGAGCTGTACACTTCCCGTTGTTCTTAAACGTATTGTCATTCGCCGAAATACCTTTCGGCTGTAGAGCCTTCGTTCAGGATACCTTGCAGCGTATTCACGTGCCGCAATCGGAGCATTTCCAAAACATTGAAAATATACGGCGAGCATATCAAAAGCCTTGGCATTGGTGTAAGACATTTCAACAGAGAATGTTAAAATGATAATTAAGAGATTGTTATGATTGCAATATCTGTTTCAATTAACTCCATGAAAACCCGCCGATGTTTTTCCACAGCTACCTAGATTTTTTTTCAACCCATCATTGCAATATTTAATACATAATTAGATTGGGATTTATGCTCATCAGAATATTTTTCATTTATTATGAGTTGTGTTATTATGAGTTTTGTTCTATTGAAATAACAAAAATGAAAACAATAAATTTTACATAATTTGGTCAAGTTATTATTATTGAAGCCCAAAAAAAATGCAGGTTGCAATAGAACTACACAACAAACAACTTTTCGAGTGTCAAAAACTCTTTTCTCGGCAATAACTCGAAAACGAAAAAAGATATCCACCTGCGTTTCAAAGGTTTTTTCTTGTAAATTTAATGTACCTTTCGATGCTCTTATCAGAATTATACCATACCATTTAAATTTTTGCGGTAAAATGAAAAACACTGTTTTAAATTCAAGTTACCACTTCTAGCAATTTTGCTGGAGACAATCACGCACTACTACTGGATACGATGTTCGAAAGTACTCACATTTTTCTTCTTAACAAGCCTATACGCAACAAAATCGGACGAGTCGTTAATAGGTTACTGCTACTTGAACAATTACACTTTCCCTACCTTCACCTACTCACACGAAGATCGATACGCAAATGAGCCCTGTACCAAAAAGACGTGAAATTGTCTAGGTTTTCTAACCATGTTGACAAAGATATACCTCAATCTGAGAATTTCCGGAGAAATTTCGAATTTTAATATTTAAGCTTTGATTGCGCCCCCTAGCGAAAAAATTTCGAAGTTATAAATATTTCCCAGCTTTTTCTCGTGGCCACTTTAGTGATAATTTTTTTTTTCCTGAACTTTTAGGTCCAGTAGTTTCTGAGATATGGCCGGTGGCCACCCTTGCTGGAACACCCTGTATAGTTATAAAATTTTGAACTTGCCAAAATGTCCAATTTTCATAATTTCTTCAAGAATGGGTCATTTCATAAACATTTTTTTTAACGATCGCCAGGACGCGTTTAATGACAACTGGATCCAAGTTTTTAAATGCACAATCACTTTTTTGATAGTTCACGCAGGATCAAAGTTTCCTCAAATTTTAGGCGCTTTCTCTACTTTTGTCGGTTAGTGTGGGTATGGGGTGTATTACATGACAGATAAACTCGAATCGCACGCAGAATTCAATAATGAAATAAAAGATTGGTTTTCCCATTTTGAAAAAAAAAACTTGATAGTCGTAATTAACTTTTGGTGTACCCTGAATACCTGAATTAGCTATAGAAAACGCCGCCAAAATAAAAATCGACGTGTCCAAACGTTTCCCAAAAACTCATAACCCTGAATTCTCATCACGAACAAGTTCCATAAGGGTAAATATGATGAAAAAAGAATAACATAGAAAACTACCCCAATGGACAATTTGCACATTTTTTGGAAATATGAAAAATATAAGGATTAGTAAGTACTGATGCCATTGATGTTCAAAAAATCAACCTACGACCTCTAATAATGCAGTAATCATCGATTAAAGAGCGCCAATCAACATCCACTACGTCATAGAATACATTATCTATCTCCGTCTGTCGTATTGACTGAGATGACTCTCTCTCTCTCGGGAGGTTAATATGGCCCCACCCCGTTTGCGATCATAGAGTGAAATTAGCGTCTTCTTTTTCATTTATTTAGTATATTTTTGAGTATTTCGGAGAATTTATTTTGGAGTTGACTTTCAAATAATGTCTAGAATACTATGTAAAATTTCAAGTCATTTGAAAATGTATGCAAATTGTCCATTAGTTCATGAACTGGGCGGTATCTCCAAAAATATTCAAGTAACAAAAAAAGTTAATGAGGGAAAGTTGCTTGAATAACTTTCATATTTTGCATATTTTGCATGCTGTAGAACAACCTTTTTGAAAATCATCCCAAAGAGCTTATTTCACGGCATTTCAGGAAAAAATGAATAAAAAAAAAATCTTCAGGGCACTTTGTACAGCATGTTCCTATTTACAATCTTCGTCTTATTATTATTATTTTGTTGTAGCACATTTCAAAAAACCACCCTTATTGCTCAAAAACCGCAGGGGAAAAAATTTTCATTTTGCTAATTTTGCACTCAGTACAGTTGCTGTCAAATTCAAGAAAAATCAGCTTTCCCGTTTTTTTTTTCACGTTAAAATTTTATTGGATTATTATTGTTTACTGAAATTCACAGCTGTAGCAGTAGCAGTACTATGTACTTACTACGTTACTTTTCCGCTTATGAAAACTTTGCGAAATGAGGATAGAGTCAACTCAAACTATCCCTGTACGCTACAAAAATAAATTGTACTGGTGAGTATAGGATAGTTTGATTTTCACGCATAATGATAATGTAAGTAGGTATTTTAATTCGAAACATTGAATTTCACGCTATTTAATTGAATATAAGTGTGCTTCTAATTAGCCTTAAAGGGTTTTATTCAATGATAAGCCATAGTTACAAAGATGCATTCTTGAACCAATTTCAATATAAACATGTGTCCTAGATAGTCTGGTTTTCAAGATACATTGTGTTGGAGGTCTACTTTTTGACCACATGAAAAATCATAGGGTGAAGGTGAAGGAAAGTCCAAAACATTATGTCCATAACAATAACGGAGAGAAAAATCTTGAAACTGTTTCTACATTATTTCACATAACAATAACAACAAATGAAGCAACCAGATTTACTTATAATAAATCCGATTTTTTTTTCTAAATCTATATCTCGAAAACCAGAATATTTATATTCAAGACACAATGACAATATGTTAACCTATAAGACCTTTTCTACTTGAATTTGGTTCAGGAATACGTCTTTGGAATTACGGCCTATCATTAAATAACACTCTGTGTAGACGCAGATTATTGCTGTTGAAACTTTGTTCAGTACTAATTTGCAAAATTAAAAAGGCTACGTGAAGCCATCAATATGATGTAGTATTTTTCTAGATTCACCTTTATAATAGATCATTCTTATATACATATGTATGTGATCAATTTTCTCTATATATCGTACTAAGTTAACGATAATAATTAATGAAGTGAGTGAACAAATCCATTCCCACCATATATGTACCTATTTCTTACATGCAGCGCATTTGGTCTGTACCGTAGTTTACAATGGCTGAACAAATTGTGCGCCCGCCCTGTCCAGCCATACTTTACTGCGATACAGCTCATGTATGCTCTGTAGCGTAGTAAGGAATGCCAATACGCCGCCCGACCACAGCCACTTGTGTCCATGGCAAATAACTATAATATTCTGTGTTTGTATACAGAAATGTACGGAAAACAAGCACGTGAATAAATGGCAACGCTGGCAAAATTTTCGAATCATATAGAGTAATGGACACAAGCGATAGTGAATGTTTGTATTCATTTAATGACTGTAGATAAATTGGTTAAAACTGGACAAGTGATTTGTATAGCAAAAAAACGCCACAATATCATCGAGGAATCATATCTCATATATTATATGGCTTTCTTTTGAATTGTTAAATATTCTTCATTCGAACTTTTACGAGTCTAATGACTCTAATGCAATAATCAATCATACATATAAATATTCAGATGCCTAGTTAATGGTGTGAAGCATTGAGAGTTATCGATGTAAGTATTCATTTTATTATCTTTTCTGTTGCAATGAATAATCCATTTTTTCCTTTATTTAAGCAGACATCAACGCCACATGAAATAATTATCTCGATTTTTTCCCACTCCACCATTTTCATCAGACCAGTTTCTCTGTAGCTAATGCTTATGAATATGTAGTAAAACTCCGCTAAGACTCAAATAAGGCAACCATAAAGATAAAACAAGTTTTCAAACTTCCACTATAAATCCGCAACTTTGTAAATTAAGCTGCGTAAATGAGAGTTTGCTAAAGTCAGATTAATGATGAAAATAAATGTAAATAAGTCGCCTTAAGTAACAGAGTAAAGGCATCAGGAAGAGAAAAAGGGTAGGTGATTATATCAATTCTTATTTGATTATACTCATCCGTTCTAGAAACAACGCCTAGCAATTTAAAAGCATTCAGGAAAAATGTAACTTGTAATCTACTTTTTCAAAAGCACTTTATTTCCAGTACAATAAATCTTTTTTACTTTTATAGCTCCGCCCGACCCATATATACATATAACGCAAAAATGTCGCTGAACATTATGAAAAATTTTCACGCCATACATTTTATCTGGATTTCCAGCTATTGTGAACGAGAAAAAAATCAGCAAAAATAAAAAAGCAGTTTTTCATTCTCAAATTGAAATATGTTAAATCCACAAACTTTTCTTGTCGCTACCAGACACTGCTTCAGTTGAGTGTTAATACATTTATGTATTTCGTTTTTTTTTGTCAATGTGAATACATTTTATATGCATGAGTTGGTTGAACTTATTTGTCGCGAGTGCTTTACGAAATATACTTTTAATCGGAGTAGCAACAGAGTTACTTAATTCTAATAAAGTTGAGGTGTCTAAGAAATGAAAAAATATTATGTTGTAATATGAAAAGGTTCCGAGGCTGACACCGGACACAAATCCTTGTCTGAATATAAAAGAATAGGAGAAAAATGAGCTCCGAATGAGAATAAAATGGAAGTCTGATTCAAATAGATGGAAAATATATTATCGTCGAAAAAACGTATGGGTACGTTTTATACGCCGCCAGACGTACATCTGAAATAGAATGGAAGAACTGATATTGTATTCTTTATTGAGATAAGTATTTAATGGAATGGCTCAAATTTCCATGTTATTATATACGGGAAATATATTTGTCTGCATCCACATTCTGGGGTCATTTGTTTTCCTTTTATTTTTTTTCGTTATTTTTAGACCATCAATTGAGCAGAAGTGGTTATTTGTTGGACACAAGAAAAGCGGGTTAAGAGGCTCAATGTATTTTTCTCCAATTTTTATATGTCTCGGAGTCACCTTACGCAGATTCTCCTCTCACAGGAGTCTTTCCATTTCTTCTTTAGAAGTTGGTAGACCCAAAATTAATTGTTTTCATTCATGCATAAATTTAAAATTAAATAAATGAATTTCTGGTCCAATGAATGGTCCTGATGCAAAGTGAACTCAAACTGTCAAGATAATACAAGGTACTGAGTACATTGCATATACAAGTCATGAGACTGGTATAGAAGTTTTAATGGAAATTCACAGTCTTCATCATCCTTATTAATGCTGAAAATAGCTCCGCAAACTATTAGAAGTAAAACGAGTTCCCAATTTAAATTATGCAAAAGGAATTTGATTGGCAATTTAAAAAATACATGTGCATAGTTCACGTCGGATCGGATGCACAAACACTATGCAAAGTTGATTTTCATTAAAATGCAAATGTACACTGCCACTGGAGCTCATGTTGCTGTTAGTTTGGTGCAAGTTTCCTTGATGTTGTGAAGGTAGTTTTATTTCTGCAATCGATTGTTTTATCTACATGCTTAAATCTAAGTTGTGGTAGAAGGATTATGGAAGAGATAAAGAGTAAAGACTGCTCGTATAACTTTATATTATAAAGATACATTAACGTTTTTTTTATTTCATCGTAAGTCTCTCTCCACTAATATAGCTTAATCACAAATTTACTTCTATCCCCACTATAACGATGTAGGTGATGAAGGGATTCCATAGCTTCTTTATTTCGTGTCATTTAATTTTTTAGGTCTCTTTTCACTCTATACAGCCAAAATCTACCTTCAATTATAGCCTGTCTAACTCATACCTCTGGTTCCCTATTTCATCAATGTGGGGCAAGTGAAGCCGATTTTCTGAAACGTTCTTTTGAGATCGTAATAATTATGATGGCTACCGGTTTCCAATTCCAAATTTAATTTAACGTTACGGCGATCTAAAGTCTCTGTTCTAGATTCAAATAATCGACCGTACCTACCAATTGGTTGCTTTCCAAATTCGGACTAGGAATATACCCGCCCACCGACTAATCGTGAAATAATATATTGACGCATGCACATTGATGTGAAAATACTCATGAAACATACTGAAGGGATATTCATATTTCTGTTTTTTCCGATTTGGCTTCACCTTTGAAGGACTACGGTAGGTATATTTTTATAAAAAGTATATGGTCCAATCAAGTAGCCCGTCGTGTACTGGTTACTGGTGGGGCCATACTAGCGGGTAATACGCATCGCGATCCGTCAATTAGCGGATACCACATTTGAACTTGGTCTTTTGTCCAGTGCGACATCTTTTCAACCGGTTTAAGCGAACTCTCAGGAATACGTGCACAAGGTCATTCATCCTTTGAACTCTGTCAAAAAACCAAAATTTTTCCGTTCAGTGACGAGCACGTGCACAAACATAGCTGCCCATCAACACATTTTTGTTCTCGTGTTGGTGCCCATTGCACGGCATTGTGTAAACGGTGAGTTCTCCAATCATTCAAGCATATGAAATAAACGACTTGAACCTAATAACAGGCCAAGGCACATCCTGAAATAACGAAAAACTTGCCCGGTATGTCTTTTCTAGCCTGGGGCTAATCGCATCTATTCTGGCCCTTCCTTTGTGTAAAGTTTCACCTGCCTGCGCGTTTTTCTAACTTATTTATGTGTCATGATTTTGATTCGTGTACTTCGTGTGAATCCCCGCACCAAAACCTTAATCCCGCAAATCCGCGGGATAAGAGCCATCAATCCTGCGGTACCGAAGGTAGCCGGAATTGAGACCAGTACTAGGGCATAACTCACATTCAGCTGTAAAACCATCTCTTCAGATTTAAAAAAAATATCACAAACCAAACTTGGGTCTTTATTCACCTTGAAAACTACACTGATAATCATTTTAGTGACAACCGATTTAAATTTGGCGTAATCCATTCACCCAAAATTATTTAACGGCGAACACACATTTTCACTGCCAAAATTTTATAACAAATTGTTGAAGAAATATGCGTTTTGCAACTCCATATAAAGCTTTTCTCCGCGATTTTATACAAAAAATTCTTTCTTTTTTCAAAAACTTTTTTTACACAGGAAAGTAAGGACTGTAAAGATATTTCACCGTCAACACTTTTCCACAAAATATTTGAATTTCTTTTATGATATGCCCAAATTTGTTAAAAAGGCCCATTCCTCGAGACATTCTTGGATTTTTTCATGATATCTTCACACAAAAGACATTGACTGGCTGTTCTGCGAATTCCAAATTTTTAACTGACAATTTTTATGGCATAAATCTATTGTTTTTATTTGTTAGCGACTGATCAGCAGTAGGTACATTATATAGGAAGTGTCAGAGAATTTTGAACCATTAGATGACCTTGACTCATGATGATTATTTATGAGTGATTTATCGCAGACTGGGTTGTTATAAGAGAACTTTGCGCTTTGATTGTTGAATATAAGGATATTTGACGTCGATCCCGCAAATCCCGCACAGTTAATCACGCAACGTTGATACCGCGAAAACTCGGAGGAAGTATCCCAGGCAATTACCGAAATCAAAAATAATAGGTCACCCGGCAAAGATTTTACCGTAGCGAAAAAGCCATAGAAAAACTTACCCGTCTTCTGAACGCCATGCACAAAAGCGGTAAACTCCAGGGTAAACTACCCATGGTGCTCAATTCTACAATTAAATCCATACAAGGATGGTGCAAAAAATCAAATGCATATTCGTCAATGAATTATTTGGAGAATTAAACACCAGGACTAGCAAGGAAATGCAAGAACCATAGGACCATCTCCCTCATGAGCCATGCGCAAAGCTGATGATGTGAATCATTTTTAACCGGATACGCTGCAAGTGTGACAAGTACCTTAGTCGATCACATTACGCCTTCAAAGGAGGCAGAGAAACTAGAGAGGCCATCCTGGGCCTAACCTTAATAGCCGAAAGGTTCTAAGTAAAAGAGGATGTCTATTTCTGCTTCGTAGACTACAAAAAGGCTTTCGACCGCATACAACACGGAAACTGAAAGACATTCTCTAAGAAATCGGATCAACCATCACATCAATCTTTGTTATTCGTAACATAAATTGGAATCATAGGGGATGCATCCGAACATCAACTGGCAACACCTCGTACGTAAATATCGTAGAAGCAGTCCTCTCCGCATTGTTTGTTATTTAATGTGAACTGGGAGTACATAATCAAACAATCTCTGGAAGACCAAACTGAATGAGCAAAAGTAAACGGCACAATAGTCAACAAACTTCGTTACAGAGACGACACATCAGTAATCGTTCTAAAGAACAGCTACAGACTCTGATGAACATCCTAACAGAGCACAGTACCAGGATGGGTTTGGAGATAAACGCATCTGAGACAAAACTATGGTGTTTTCTCGGGCCCCACAAGATTATCCACACGCAGTTCAGTTAATAACACCAATTTACAAAATGTACACACCTCTACTTAAACCTGGTCAGGGAAATAAACAGTCACTCTAAGGAGATTAAACGGAGAATTGAAACAGCTAGAGCAGGATTTGCGAAGATGCAAAGCGTACTCACGTACTGCGACCCGTGTATGTCCATCGGAGTAAGATTGATAACACTATGGCCTTTGTTATTATACGGGTGAGAATATTCTCCCTCTAGCTGGAGGGAAGTGGAGGTGATATTTATCCCAAAACCAGGAAAATCAGACTACACCAACCCCAACTTCTTTCGACCGATTAGTCTATCAAGCTTTCTACTCAAGACACTAGAAAGACTTGTTGATAGATACATCAAGGAAACGCATCTGTTATCCATGCCACTGCATAATGATCAATATGCCTATCGACAAGGTCTATCGACTGACACGGCGCTACATCACCTTATCACCAGGGTGAAAGGAGCGCTCGACGGAAATAGATCAGCATTGGATGCTTTCGTAGACATCGAAGGCGCATTTGACAACACCTCCTTTGAATCAATCTGTCAAACATTAGAGGCAAGAGGCTCAGAAAGAACTCTGACCCATTGGATAGCAAATATGCTATCACAAAGGATAATATCTGCCGAACTAAACGGCCAAAATGTCAGAACTTTGGCCGCCAGAGGCTGTCCCCTGGATGAAGTCTTATCCCCTCTCCTTTGGAGTCTTGTGGTGGAAACCTGCTGAAGCAGCTGAACGATTCAAGATTGTATACACAGGCCTATGCTGAGGATCTGGTGATCCTAACGACGGGCCGCCACATTCATGGGCTCAGGGCCCCCACAATGCGAGCCCTGATAATCATAGAAGAGTTGTGCTCCCTTGAAGGACTTAGGATCAACCCCGAAAAGATCGAAATCCCGTTATTTACCAGGAAATACAAATCAGGACTCAAACCGGAGATATCCCTCTTGGGAAGTCAAAAAAACGGTCAAATACCTTACCCTTGACCAGAAACTGTTCTGGAAAGAGCCCATCGAAGAGCGCTCAAGAAAAGCCATATGCTCCTTAGAGGCATGTGAAAGGGCTATAGAAACAACATGGGGACTGAAACCCAGAATAGTTCACTTGATCTATTCTATGGTTATCAGACCTCTGATTTAATAAATTGAAACAATTATGATTAATAAAACAAAAATATAATGTTACCGTAAATAAATTCGGATAAAGTTTAAATCTAGAGTAACAATTCAGAAGTTTTTTTATCTGTCAGCCAGTTCGCCCATGTCTACGTCGCCATATTGCAGCTACTCTAAGTGCCGCTTACTTTCGCAACTGATTTCCGAATCAAAACGAGTTTGGATCAAATAATCACGTGACAACGTTACATGCTCAAAAAAACGAATCATGTGACAATGAATCATGATCAGAAAAATCGATTCGAATGAAAGTGGCTAAGCTCCACCTACCGATCACATTTTTCTATCACTGTTTGAATGTTCCTTAGCGATTCTATCTCGATGGATGCATCAGTATAACAGGCGCAGTACAGACCACACCAACGAGAGCGTTGGAGGTAATCCTGGACTTACTCCCACTGCACCTGTTTGTAAAGAGTGTTGCACTCAGGACAGCATACCGTCTGTACTGTCTGGAACATCTGAAGCTGAGGAGTAAGGGACACTCGGCCATCATGAGTGAACCCCAGCTAAAGGATGAAGGGCTGCTCATGCACTCCGACTACATGACTCCAATCTTCTTTGCTGGTAGCTCGCCTGAGCTGATTATCCCTAGACCAGAGGATTGGACGGATCAGAACAGACCAGCTCAAATACGGGAAGGGTAGTGGTGGTTTACTGATGGCTTCAAGCATCAGCGGGGCACACGAGCAGGTTTCTGCAAGAGCGGGAGGGACAATAAGATGATCTTCTCGCTCGGGATTCACGCTTCGATCCTACAGGCCAAAATCTTTGCCAAAACACAATGTGCATATACCATTCTTGAGACCGGCACAAATCACAGAACTTTCAACATTTGTTCAGATGGCACTTCAGCATTGAAAGCTGTTGTGAGAAAGGCAGTAGACTCCAAAGCAGTCCTAGAATGCAAAGAGGTTCTGCATAAGATGATGCAAAATAACAACAGAATTAGGCTAATTTGGGCCATAGCGGTATAAAGGGGATTATGGAACATTGAAGCTGACAGACTTACCAAAATTGGATCGATAGGACCCAATCCAATGATTGGAATCCCTAAAGCAACAGGAATAGGCAAGGCGAAGAAACTTCTACACGAAAAAGTTGGAATAATGCCCCTGGCATGCTACATGCCAAGGTAATGATGACAGGACCAGATACGGGCAAAACCAAAAAGCTCTTGAATATGAGCAGAAAAGACCTCCGCACAATGTTCGGTCTATTAACTGGTCACATGAACCTGAAGGGTCACCTCCACAGAATCAGAATCGGGGAAGATTCAGACTGCAGGTGGTGCCTAGAAGACGTAGAGACCGTAGCCCACATCCTGATGGAATGTCCGGCTCTTCGTAGCACTCGGATGGAATACTTCGAAGCCGAACTCATAACACTCCAGGAATTGGAGTGATCATTTTGAGGGTCCTGCTGAGCTTCGCGAGAGCATCGTGCCTTCAATAATCTCACTTCTAGCAATTGTGGGTTGCAACGGGCCCAAGAGGCCTAAGCAGGTTTTGGCGTGAGCCACACACTCAAACATCTACATCTACATCTACGGGTGAGAAACTTGGACCCTAAACAGGAGGACCTCAGGAAAGTAGAATCATTAGAAATTTGACTGTATAGGTGAATGCTACGTATAAGCGGGACCACTACCTTTTCAAATTCATATTGGTACTAATCAAAATCAAAATGACATCAGTCGATTCCAAATTGTCAAAAATCAAAATCAAAATGGCACTTATCGATTTCAAATTGACAATGAATTTGAAAAAATAGAAATCAAAATCGTCTGTCAATTTGAAATTGATAATTGCTATTTTGATTTTCATAAGTGCCATTTTGGTTTTGATTATTATTTATTTTTAGTATTTCATTTATCAACATCAAATGAATATTTGAATTGTGCTCATCGTCAAACAAAAAAACGTTTGGAAAACTCAGAATTTTAACATGAACCCATTTTTAGTTCAAATACGGTACTTGTAGCATTGATTATCTTTCAACGCTCTTAACACGACACTCGGAATACGGCAATTTGATAGGGTATGATGTGACAGATCACCGGTGATTAGCCACTTCTATCACCCGATCGATCACATCATACACTTCCCAGAATCGGCCGACCTAGAGGACATCTTCTTGCTGATTTGATTATGAAAACTCAAGTGAGAAAAGGGGGTGTTGTTCTGGCTCAAGCAGAATACACCACTTCTTTGTAAGTTGTTTCAATTTCTGTTAATAGCCCTTCAGTGATTGTTTGTCGGTATACAATTCATCAGAAGCGATTAACAAGAAGCTCATGCGTGATGTTTGACGTGAAAAGGGTAACTTGGGCAGTCAGCCTCTAGTAATGAACTTGGCCCTTAAAAATAGTTTTTGAAATAATGATGACTATATTTTGAAGGTACAATGATAAACATATTTTAAAGGATGATTCAAGAGCCGCCACTACCACACCACAATTATATTGTGTATTGATACCACTTTCCTCAATCCATTTTCTTGAAACATACAGCAATTTGATCAATCGCAACCGAAATGAAATAAAAACAAGTTTATTGAATACCAGCAGCAACTCGCGATATTCTAAAAGAGTACACAAAGGTCGAAGTCAGTAAACTTTAGCTGCGAGGCGAAATAAAATTTTCTTCTTGTGTAAATCGCGAGTTGCAGACTCGCTATTCAAGATGACCAATTTATAGGTACAAGTTCAGTAAGTTATTGTACACGATCCGTTCGGAATATTTATTCTGATTCATTCGAGCATAAAAACGAAAGGAATAACTGAGGTAATTACTTTATTTTCAGCGGATGCGATGGGAGAAATATTTCTGGAGCTCTTGTTTGGTTTGACTTAATCGTTCGAACCAAACAATTCGTCATCTGGACATGAAGAATTCTTTAATTCGAAAACAATATATTTACGCTCAAGGGCTGAATAAATTTTCGCGTCCATCAATCATACTCCATATTCATAAATTAATTATTTTTGCATCAACACCTGACAGATCCATAAATATGTATCAAGTTTTTTAATTTTCTTTGTGAAGGTAGGTATTCTATTTTTGCTTCATCTAAATAGAATTCGAAACTACGTTTGCAGAATGTGACAGTCAGGTCATACAATTTATGCAATGAAATGTTATTTATTATACGGGCAATTGCAAAAATGTCATGTTCTATGTCCAGAGAAGGCAGGCATTGGAAATCGTTCAATTTAGATGGAGACTGAAAACGATGGATTAACGTTTTTCTCTGAAGATGTGACAGATTTGATTATTTGATCGTGATTTGTGATTATTCCATGTCATGCTGTCTATACGTTTCTGATCACATGTCAAATGAAATTATTGATTTAGGATTTAGGTATCAGACATGAGATTCCTTGAAGTGACCATAATAAACTGGCTCTATCGGAAACCCGATACGCAAAAACTAAATATTTTCAAGTTGTTATGATTTTACCAGAAGAAGCTTTTTTTATGTAATGGGGATGTCTGTTCAAGAACTTTTCATGTCCCTATTGTGAATATTTTGAGTGGATCTTGGTACTGATCCATGCATGCTGACCTCCATTTTTTCAGAGCAACAAAGAACAGAGAGCTAAGATGAAAAAGACAGAGGTTGTTCTCTTGCCGCACCATCTGCTGAAACCCGCACTTGCCACTTTCTTAAGTTGAAGAAGAGCGAAAAGAGTAGAGAAAAAAAGCGACTTCAAAAAATCACAAATACAATAAGAACAGGGATGACAAAAAAAAATCACAACAAAGACAAGGTCAATTTTAGCAAAAAAGCAGGGGAAGAAAAGTGGGAAGAATGGGAAATTGAGATAAAAACTGGAAAGGGTAAGGTGTGATTGTGAACAAAAATTTTAAATCTCCATTGACATTGTATTTATCCACGGCATTCCAATTTGACATAAATTAAAAGGCGCTTGGTGGAAAGCACACTGCAAAAAAGCGAACAAATTCAAAGAATCCGTTATGATTTCCAAAACAACTCTGATATTTTCATAAAAGTTTCCGTATCGCATTCCTGTGTCGCCGTTACCAAACATTGCCGAAATTCCAGTCGGAAAAAAAAACACGGACCCGATGCCAATGCACCTTCCTAAAGCAATTTTTCAAAGAGAATATTTTAATTTTGCATTCATAGTGTAAATTAATGGCCGGCATATTAAAATTCCAACGACCAAGCTTAGGAATTGATAATTAATTTTTCAGAAAAATCAATTATCTGATGAAATTGCAGGGTTTTGATAGTTTTAGTATCAGTAGTCATGAATCCACACGCAACAAATTTCTATTGATAAAAACCTGCATAAGAGCAAATTTGATACGCGTTTTCAAATTGCATTTTCCATAATATCTTAATAAGCTACGCCCAAACAACAATACGGTTTCTCGATAAATTTATAGCCATTAATATTAATATAATTAATGCGTGTTCAAGCGAGAGCCAGGCATAAATCGTGATGTTAGATTTTTCTCAAGGTGCCACTTTCGACCGTTAATTTGTATTCTTTCATTTATTGTGATCGCAAAATGAAGAAAAAGACAAAATGTTCAGTGCAGGCGCGGTCAATATAGGTGCATTGTATATTATTAGGATTTTTTTTTTTGATGTAAGAAATTGATTGCATGGAGGTGTAGCAAATATGTTTTATTTTAGGTTAAACAGTCAGGTGGCTTTAGTGGGATCAACTTGAGGAACTTCTACGCCTAGCTATCAGCTTTTTAATTGCCATCGCGATTACGAGACTCAATCGCCTTCGACTTTTTGCTCTGTACTTGAAACATAGCATAATTAAATAAGCCTTATTGTTAGACATTTGGTATGGATTATGCTAATTGGGAATAGAGCTTCATAGCTAAGATGTCACTATTTGGAATATTGGTTTTGCCGACTCCATAATTGTGGGTAGATCCTAAGATTCCCAAGTCCAACTAAATGGCTTGATTATTTTTCCCAAGATATAATTGGAAGAACTTGTGAGCCTGTCATGCAAGCTAGAGTTTGGTATCCAATAACCAGGAACTCTCGGGAACAGGTTGACTATATCAAAGGATACTAGAAAATAATGGTCGGGTAGTTTGACCTAGTGTGTTATTCAGGCTCAAATACAGTGCTAAAATATGGAACAAATTCATTTTAAACTCAGGGTTTTGATTTTTTCGAGAATGCTCGGACACGTCCATTTTTATTTTTGGATGCGGTTTTTTCTATGGCAGATGCAAGCATACAGGGTGCACCAAAAATAAGTTCCGACTGTCAACTTGTTTTTTTCAAATGGAAACACCTATTTTTCATTCCACTTTTGAATTCATCGTGGAATTTCACGCAGAATTTGAAAATGAAATAAAATATACATGTTTCCATTTGAAATAAAGAAGTTGATAATCGTAGAAAAGCCGCTTCAACAGATAAAAATCGACGTGTCCGCGCGTCCTCTAAAAAATCGAAACTCTGAATTTAAAATGAACTTGTTCCATATTTTAGCCGGGCACTGTATATTTTCAAAATGTAAGTGGTTTTTCAAAAACACATTGAGCCACTTAGCCAAAGAGTATGTCGAAGCATTATAAAACTCACTATCTACACCTTTTGATTTTATAGGGTGACGTTGTTTATGAATAGATACACATAGGAAGTTAGAGTGTTCATAGGAATGTTGGATTTGTCATATTGTATTCGGAAAAATTGGTTCTAGTTTCCTGGGTCACGTGCAAGTTCTATGATGAAGTTGTGAGATAAAAAATCCACAACTTCATGTATCTAGTCTTTCTTCTCACAAATAATAACAGTTGCCTTGATCAGCATTGCCCAAAATCAAGTTGTGATGTCAAATCTTATTCTTGATAAATTTCAGCATTCGCTGATGATTTGAAGTCGTAAGATTATGTCCCATTTCATCACACATTTGTTTTAATCTTTCTGGCAAGATGGTCCAAAAAGACAAGAAAGACGTATTATTAATCACAGGGAAGTAGCTTCAAATCTTAAAAACACATTAATAGGAGGAATTATAACAAAGTTCAAAAGTTGCCACAAACCACTGTAAAACAACACTGAAACAAAACGTAAAGCAGAATAATCATCAAATTTTATTTCTATCCTCGAGCATTGTGATAATGATTATTACATGCACTAACTTAAGAAACTCCGCCTCTGCACCCATCAACTTCCCATGCTCCCCATGTACTATTAAAGTACTGATTTTACGCATAAATTAGCACAAACTCAAGTGAAACAAATGACATTCAGACGAGATAGTGTGTTATTTCTACGGTCGTAAATTACGCTAGTGGGTAATTAATTCTTGTGTGTTATTCGTATTGTTTGTTTTTTGGTTTGTTTTGTGGTGCGTTGCGAATGCGATTAAGATAATTGCTGTTTTTGAATTTTAAACGATTATTATGGGGTTTCTTATTTTTTTCGTGGTAGGGTCAAGTTCTAGTTTTAGAGGTGTGATTCCTTTTGTTGGGCGAAAATATTAATATATTATTTTAAGATTTCACCCCTCGAAATGAAATGAAATGCAGAATGCATCATTCTTAAAGAAAGATCGCCCAAAAATATCATCTGGTACGTGTGTCTTAGTAGCAGCAAAGGATAGCTCAGACCGCATGAATTTATAAATCTCGAATATCGTTGGAGCAATCTGTTAACACCAGGCCAGTTGCAGCCCAACTTTGGAATATCAAATCACATCTCGGCTTTAGGCCTTACTTTCAAGATTATCTCTTCTGCTGTGACTCAATATTTGTGAGCAGCAACTGAACTCAACCACACCTTTTGCAGCCGTGGAAAATAATACTGGGTCTACCACCTCTTTGAATATTGAATAACCAGATCGGACTCCTACAAGAGGAAGGTCAGATCTTGTATGTAAAACACCAAGGCTCAAAGGTTTGGCATATCTGTGTGTGATCTCTAGACAGAAAAGGTAAATGAAGTACTAAACGGTGGCAAAGAGATCACCGACCTTCAAGTAGGCATCTGTGCCACACAGATAAGAATTTTGAACATGAGTAAGACAAAAAAAACATCACCCACAACACAAAGACAATCCGGTAGACACTAGAGGCTTTTAAAATCAATCCGAAGACAGTATAGATTGTCTGAGGGGCTGTTTATCAATTGAGAATTGACCCATGAAATAGCTGACTCTGGGTCAACTTGGCCCCTGCCAAATGGACAAAAATTCAACATTTTGAGGTTATCCTGAGGTTATTGCGTTAACTCAGGGGTTAACTCATTTGATAAACAGCCCCTGGAAGATGTAATGACTATATCGGCACAAAACAACGTAAAATCTTACCTTGCTAGAAGTAGAAAAACATAGCAAAACAGAGAGGTGGAAACCACATATATAATTCGCTACTATGGAAAAGTCGAGTCCAGAGCCGACGCGCGGGATCAGTGGAGAAGGAGAAGTGTATTAGAAAAGTCTCATAATAGCACAAGAATCACTGGGAGAGTTTGCATGAAGATTTTCTTGATGCTCCTTATGCAGAAAAGCTTATAGCATGGAGGACCCAACTAAAGAAAGCAACTGGTCACATAACAGGTCATGCTTCTTTCAAAAATCTACTTAGCGTAATAGGATGGCAGATGATTCCTTATGCACAGGATGAAACACCTTTTCAAATAATATGTCACCGTGGGGAGTGTAAACTTCGACGAGAGCAAGTATAATCACTTTCACTGGCAAAGCTCCAAAGCTTCTTTGAAGCGACGTAGCTGGAACTGTTAGGGATTCATCAAGCCAAGTAGCTTGACTATTTTCTTAGATACTTGACTTGACTTGAAAACTCAAGCATTTCAAAAATTTTTACTTGACTTGACTTGATTTACAGTCAGAACTACTTGACTTGACTTGACTTGAAATCAAGCTACTTGATACTTGATAACGTGAAATGTACACAGGAGATTCACTGAGCTTACAGCAAGCAGGCACTTGTGGAAACATCTATACCGACCTCTTCAACTTCGAATCAAGATTTGATGAATTCAAATTAAGAAAAATTAATTTCAAATTGAAACTAATCAGAATCAAATTACATATTATACCTACATATTATACCTACGGTACATACTTACATATTCACACAATAAAAACAATTTAATATTATGTAGACGAAATATAATTATTTTGAGGATTTTTTTATTAGGATTAATAATAATTAGTAAGTCAATTCATTTATAAATTTGCATCAACAACTGCGCAAAAAATGAGGCACACATTATAAGGTTTATTCCAGAATCTTTGAACTAAGTACACATTCGAATAAGTGAATAAGTATAATGTATCATCACATATCAAATTCGTTTTCGTGGTACTTACGTATTTTTCCACTTTTTATCTAAAATGTACATAATAATAATAATTCTTATGATTATTCTAATAATTAAGCAATAATTATCATTATGACTGACCAAAGCATCTTATTATTTCTGCCAGATAATATTAATTTCGATTTTTTCAAGTATCAAGATATAGGAATCAGTTTGATTCTGCTTAGTTACAATTTGATAGCTTTCCATGGTCGAAGTCAACGCCCGGTAGAAAAATGACAAGCTGTAAGCTCTGCTACATTTAAATCCTAGCTGTATAGCTGACAGGGCATTAAACCGAAAACTTGAGACAATTATGCAGCTTGGCAATGTTGATTCCGATCGATGCGGTGATATGCGTCATTCCTGCCAATGTCACTACTGTCAACTGTCAGGAATGTCAGGAACGTAGCTTAAGAAGCTTACCTGCCGGCCTGCCGCGAAAACAACAATAATAATTTACTGCATTCATTTTTGTTTTTTTGTATTATTACATCATTTCGTTTTGTTGTTTTATTATTTATTATTTAACAAAGTATGTCCGTTTGTTTTTTTATATTCTGCTTTTTTTTTGTACTCAAATTTTTATTCTTTTTACGTTTGGGCAGTTCAGATTATTGTTATGAAATGTACATTTTTTGAAATCAAACTCAAGTAGCTTGAATATTTTGGGCTTGATCGTCAAGCTACTTGATGTCTAACTACTTGACTTGACTTGAATTCCAAAAACAGATACTTGACTTGAGATTGACTTGATTTCAAGTCAAGTCAAGTCAAGTAGCTTGAAAATCAAGTCAAGCCGTGAATCACTAGGAACTGTGGAGGTGGCATAAAATATGGGTAACACTGCGTAAGCAAACCGCAGTGCAAGCCTTCGAGCAAAGGGGGAGTTTTGATGAGTATACATTGGCAATATGGGAGTCTCACACTACCTAGGATCCCAAGAAGAACTGGGTTCGTGATTGGATTATTTTCCAAAAAAAGATAAAAAAATGTACTCAACCTTCACCGTCAACATTTTACATTCGGATGAGCACTGGACATTATAAAATCCGCATATTGGAAACGAAGTGATCAATTTCTTTTATTTTGGAAAGTCGTTTAAGATCATCAATAGCACGATGATTGTTGCCAAATAATTTAGCCCAGAGTGACAGAGTACTCGCCAATAGTAGGCTTGGATAAGCAAAAGATGGCCTTCAAGATTATCCAACCTGAATACGCTTGGCACACATGATTTTGCGTAGGTATATGTAGGTATTGCCTCAAGAACGTCAAAGATAACTAAAAATAAAACAAATAATCCAGGTCCTTATTTAAAAAAATTAAGTTGATGATGGCAGCTCGAACGTAGGGCTTCGCAAGACTGGCCAGTCTTGGTCTTGGTCTCGGAATATAAATGTGGTCTTGGTCTTGGACCTCGAAGTCTCAAGTCTCAAGTCTTGTGGTCTCGCGAAGCTATAAATCAAAGACTAAACGTCAGATTTTCAATTCTATACCATCATCTTGTAGAGGAGAAAAAGTGGCAATGACAAAGTGTAATTTATTTTAAAACGTCTTTTCAAACAAACGCAGGGAATGATATAAACGTTCTTGCGAAATCTAGTTTTTTTTTTCAAATATCTTCGGAAGTAGTCGGAATTTTTCAAATTTCCAAATGGCATTGTCTTGAGCATAAAAATTTGCAACTTTGCATCCATTGAATCGACCCTGTATCTCCTATAATAACTGAGATCCCCATGCATGCACGTTATATCTTTTTTTAATTTGTCGGCTCAGTATAAGCTTAGAAATATTATTATTCATGATATTATGATAGTTTAAATGATATACTTGCATAATAACGGTTCAAGGATATTATCAAATGACCACAGCCCACAAAATTGACAAGAAAATTACCTTGACAAAGATGCATAAAATGCAACCAACTAATTGAATCACAGTTCCGTCAAAGCAACAACGTCAACCAGTCTTTCTTTCACCATGCATCCGTTTGACAAGACAAAAGTCAGATAATTCATCAAAACCACGACTTTGTTTAATTAGAAATTATTGATTACTTTCCATCTCTTCTTTAATTGAATGAAATGATTGTATTGTCATCGGTTCTTGACAAGTGTGCAAAAGTTCGTGAACATCGAGTTCCAAATGTTTTCCGGTATAGCTCTCTTTGTCATTCTCACTACGTCCATATTTTTTTCTCTCTTTCGTAACGAGATCTCAAAACGTTGCATTTTATCCAATTCACTCCACATTGTCGACAGTATATCACAACCCCACAAAAGAAGTTTCACTTCAAAATCTATTCAATTCCTGGTGGACGAATACATTTTGAAATGTTTTCAATTTCCGGTTCATATATTGTATGTTTTGATTGAGAGAATTCAAAAAAGTAATACATTCTCAAAACTAAACTCTGATACTTCTAAATCTTTTGGGACACCCTTTATAATATGAAAATAATGTTGAAAAGTAAGCATAACATACCCCCATATACCTCAACATGCAAACTTCTTGAAAGTCACGTATTTCAGCCACCATATTACGATCCGAGTAACCCTGTATAGATACACTCAACATGGTGTGACGACCTGTGACGTCATAGTTTCGCAATTTCAGCACATTTTAAAGCGTTATATCTTGGTCAATTTTCGATGAAAAGAATAAACAAAAAAACATGTCTGCTCATTTTCCATGAACTTTCGAATCCAGCAGTAGAAAAACTGGTTGCCCTTATTGGGATTTCTGGTTCATTTTCCGTAGAACCCTCGTTCCGAAACCTCATAGACTCAATTAGTCGAGGCGTCATAACTATGTTGGCAGCACTGAATTAAGTCAAAAGTGACACTAATGATAATGCCTGTTTCCAAATAAACTAACGGTCCATGTAAAACTACATAATATTTTGTAAGAACACACTTTTTGAAAATATTGGAGAGATAATGAGGGATTTTGTCCAGTATTCGAGTTTTTCATGTGGCTGTGGATAAAGTGAACCTGAATTATGGTGACTACTCATTTTGTTTGGAAGTTTGAAGTACTCCGAAGGTGGTGGGCGATGAACTATAATATCCATGTTTTGTGAATTAACTATGATTTTTGATATGAATATCGAAATTATGCACTCTAGAAATGGTTGTCTAGCGCGGTGATTTCCATTCTCCATTGATTTTATAGATTTTACGTGAATAATGGGGTTCAACCACATCATGAAGTTAGAAATAAGTCGGTAGGTATCATAAACTTTTTTAAGGATGAGAAAAAGTTGATGTTGTTCAACAGATATATGCTGTGGAGTCCCAGTATGATTGTTTTTGATAGTGGCCATCATATTTTGAAAGAAAGAAAGTGAATATGCTGTCGGAATCTTATCATCTAGTCTATACAATTTTATACATGGACAAATCCAAAATACATTTGTTCAACATGATTTACTTTCTATGATATCATTAAAAGTAACAAGTAAGAATAGAGCCTAAAACAAAAGTGGTGATCCATTCCTTGTATAAGACTGGATCTTTGGGAAATTTGGATGAGGAGCATTTTTTGTTTGCACTGTATATAATACCTAGGTTTTTACAAGGGTATTTAGGAATCTGGAGCAAAACACATACCATAATAAACCTGAAAATAATCACCTTTAACCGTAATTCAATCTAGATTCTGGATAAAATGGACATATTATGTTTTATCCAAATAAACTATTATATTGTTTGTAGAATATTTATCAATATAAAGACATAACCTCAAAATGCCCAAATCCACTATTTTTGACAAGCCATATTGTTTTGGAAGTGATTATTTAGTTTGTAATAAAAATAAAGAAAAAAATAAGAAACTACCGGTGTAAACAATGTACTTTTTTGAATAAATATGTTTTGAATAAGCAAGTTATCGACGATAACTCGAAACCCCCATTTAAAAACGCATTGGAAATAGTTTGTTTGGAAACAGCCGCTGCAGGCATACCAACCTTTGTAATGACGTCACACTAATTGAGTCTATTGGCAGGGTATTGTAACCTCGTGAAGAGATTATTATATCGACGAGTTCAAGGCAAAACGTTCGGCAAAAAATTCGTTACGACGAAATTTCAGATTTAAATATCGCATGAGGACCATTTATGCGCAGTAGCCTAAATCGGCATGACTAAGAGCCAATTGCTCGTCAATCGCCATTAGGATAGCATTGCTGCTTCTGGCAGCAATTTAACAATGTTGGTAAGATAACATAATGTTATGCTGAATGACATAAGCGTCACGAACCCCTTAGTAAAGCATGGTAATGACTTTTTCTGATTTTTCAGAAAATATTACATACTTATGAAAAGTGTCAAGATTTGTTGAACATAAAAATTGTCTGAAAGTGAACTAGTAGGTCTGCAATATTGATAAAATATACGTTTTTTGTGTAATTCAAGTTTTGAGGCGCTTATGTCTTTTTGCAGATGGGGGGATCCACAAATTTTGATAACATATGTTTAATTTTGCATATCATATATGTTGTTCCGATTAATATTTGCGGAATATAATATGTTTGTTTGGTAACACAAGTTTTTTTTTGTTGATATTTACCATAAACCATAAACACGATGGCATAACCGCCAATGTCAAATTTTGCGTTTTTTACAATAGAAAATCAATTTCAATTGATTAGAGCTAACATAAAGGTGAAATATGAAGGATAAACTAAATCAAATTAAATTTCACAGTTGCCATACTAAAAAGTTGACGTTTTTCCAAAATATAGTAAACGCAAAACAACTTTCGATCCACATCATCGTTGCCACCAAGCTCGTTGTTATGAAGCTTATGCTGGTGGCCAAATTTGGTCACCAGCAAATCACATAATAACTCGCTTGGTGACCATTATGACGTGAATCGAATGTTGTTCGGCATTTGCTGTAGATGGTTTTTTCTACCTCCTGTAAAATCGACTTTTTGGCAGTTATGTCGTTTTGCCTTGAACGCGTCGATATGACAGATGAGTTATTAGAATCGAATGCTTCAATGGTATCACCAAATAATGCAAGCGTGTTTTATGGAATCATACCGGTTGAAGATTTGGGAATTTCATGACGTGTTATGATGACAAAGTTGCAGTGCTAAACAAAACTAGATACATTTAAAAAGATTCACTTTCTTTGCCGGTAAATTCGCCAAATAGAGAACTGTACACGCAGAATTTAACGCTGAATCCAATTTTCCAATTAAAAGTTTCGGTTGGATTTAAAAAAAATATATCTTTTGTGGCAAGGGTTTTCTAGAATACCCCTGTATACATAACAATATTTCTAAATTATGAGCCTTCTGAAACCCTATATAACTTTGTCTTCAAATTTTTTTGGTATTTCCATTAACAAGGGAGAAAAAAATTCCTGACGCTGATGGGCCACTTTATACAGGGAGTCAAAGCTAAAGTATCCATTTAAAAAACAACCAAAAAAACCCTCTTCAAAAGGATTACTTGAGTTATAGCTCTTTCTAAACATCTTCTGTCCCTCATCATATCCCCTGAATTTGAAGCATTCAACTTTCGTGGTCAACTTATCAAAATTAAAAAAATTTCAAACTAAAAAAAAAATTGATAGTGACAACAGAGGCTTAAAACTTGGCAGTTATGATAAGGGTCAAGAGACCTTCAAAATAAAGTATCACTCGACAACCTTTCCATTCAACACTAAGGGAGTGAAGTTGAGAAGTTGAAAAAAGGCGTTTTTAATCCAAATCGAATATCGACGCGTGAGGGCGAGGGACCGTTATAGGGTGGTGACTTTTTGCTTGAACCTATATGTTATTTTTTCTAGATGATCATGAAAACAAGAGAAAATCCAGATGATTTATTTGATATAATCAGAGCTTCGTCATCAACGATAGAGCACTCATCGAATAATTTTCATTAATTTGTCTAAACTCCACAAAAACATTCGCAACACATCACTAATGGACAATTTGCATACATTTTTAAATGACTTGAAATTTTATATACGTATTTTAGACATTACTTGAAAGTCACCAGCGAAAAAATGCTTCCGTAATACCCAAAAATATACTAGATAAATGGAAAAGAAGACGCGAATTTCACTGTATGATCGCAAACGGGGTGGGGCCATATTACCCTCCCGAGAGAGAGAGAGTCATCTCAGTCAATACGACAGACAGAGATAGATAGTGTATTCTGTGACGTAGTGGATGTTGTTTGGCGCTCTTTAATCGGTGATTACTACGTTCACAGAGGTCGTGGGTTGATTTTTGAAACATCAATGGCATCAGTACTTACTAATCCTTATATTTTTCATATTTCCAAAAAATGTGCAAATTGTCCATTGAAGATATCATTTTGATTTTTGCACAAGTTGATTTGTTATGAAATTTCCTTTGAATTTATGAATTATTGTATGCTGGTGTATTTCTGTGAAGCACTGATATTTCATGATATCAGTAAACGTCTTGCCGTGGAATCTTTTTTTGTACAACATATTTGTCTTGCTGATTTTCCGTACACAGCCTAGTGACATCATAATGCTACCCCATCCATTAGCCTCGATCTTCTTTAAATAAAACAAGTCCCTACCAAAAAATTTCAAGAAAAAACCCTTTCAACTGTCTGGAAAAGAATGGGAAACAACCACAACAAATCCACTACTATTTCTCGAATCCATGAATGGAAGTTAGATGGCACGTGCCTTGTGCCTTTGCTTTCGTGTTTCATCCCCTGGAGCGGCTCGACGTGAAGTGTAACCCGACCGCACCATAATAACCCTCTTGTGGACGAGCGACGTCGTCGGATGCGAAACGTAGCGTGCCGTGCAACACCCCTGAGCGCTCAGCTGCTACTCTACGTGTTTAGTGTTCTCGTTCATTGCTTCATAACCGACTTATAAACGCTTTTAAACTAGGCTACTGTAGTCTTGAGACTTCTATAACATGGAAGATGGTAAATTTGATTTATGATGCTGTAAAAAGCACATCGTCTATATTTTAGGTGGAGCAGGCAGATCATCAGTTCGGGATACATGATATGGATGTGTAAAACGAAGTCAAAAGTGATAGTGGACAAGATGCCGGGGAAGGAAGCCAAAAGAATAAGGATTGGCACACTGTTCGTCATCAAATCTTCTTATTATTTTTCCAATCACAGAATGGAACTCAGGAGTCTTGGAGAAACGGAAGAAAATAATTCAATTGCAGAATGATTTTGGACCCACATCCTGATGACTTTTACCACCATAACAAACCACGTTGTCCTTTCAAGCATGTAGAGAACCTATGGTCACTCGAGCTTGCACAGGGTTCCAAATATCAGCTCAAAATTCTTTCATTATGAACATTAAAAAATGGTCGTGTTCTCAACTGTAACCCCCTATGCGAAGTTCGTGTTTTCGAACACTTCATTTGCCGATAGCTGGTAATAGTGGTCCAGATAATTATTTCTTTTGCAGAAGATCACGGGAAACAAGTAGAAGATAATAATATATTTTCTGAAGTCAGAGTTTCACCACTCACTTTGGGACATCACACGTCATATTTTTATTTGGCCTCAAAATTCAATAACCAAATTGTCACAAACATCACTTTTTTTTCTACTTTTACGGGTCGAAAAACTATATGTAAACACAACAAATTAGGTTAAGTCAACGCGCTACGTTTCACGTACGTCAAATGCCACACTTCAACTAGCTTTTGGATCATTACGTAGACGTGAGCTTTATGCGTTGACGAATTACGTTAACGTCTACGTCTTGGCTCTACTTCAACTGTCTAATCTTAAGAGATACGTAAAGTTAACGTAAACGTTCAATCATAGCACCCATTGACACCTTTTTTCCCGATTGAGTACATAACATAACCTCACAATGGACAATTTGCATACATTTTCAAATGACTTGAACTTTTATATACGTATTCTAGACATTATTTGAAAGTCACCAGCGAAATTTTTTTTCCGAAATACCCAAAAATATACTTAATAAATGAAAAAGAAGACGCGAATTTCACTGCATGATCGCAAAAGAGGTGGGGCCATATTACCCTCCCGAGAAAGAGAGAGTCATCTCAGTCAATACGTCAGACGGAGATAGATAGTGAATTCTGTGACGTATTGGATGTTGATTGGCGCTCTTTAATCGGTAAATACTATCTTATTAGAGGTCATAGGTTGATTTTTTTAAACATCAATGGCATCAGTAATTACTAATCCTTATTTTTCATATTTCCAAAAAATGTGCAAATTGTCCATAAACAAACCGATTCATGCCCGAGTTTAAGGGGGATGGAAGTGATATGTATAACAACCAACACCTCAAAAGTGTTGGTTGTTCCCCTTGATATTATTGGCCTAGTTTATACCGACAACTTGTTCCGCGGACCAAGTGCCAAATTCGGACTATATCCGAACCAAATATTTGGTCGAATGGTGTAAACAGTTGCGGACTAAAATGATCCGCTCTTGGTTCGGTACGCGCCAGCAAGTGTACCGAACTAAATTTGGTTCGATCTGGATCAAAATGATGAGGTTATGTTGATTGTTATTATTGTGAATTGTGTTGGTTCTGAGTTTCTAAGGCAATCTGAGCGTACTTACTCATGTTTTTTTGGTTACAAATTGTGTTGATGAATAATTTCGACTTGTTTTTGACATTTGACAAATTGTGGGCGTACACATTTAGTTCACGCGTTGCAAGACGGTGTAAACGGGCAAGAAGCAAGCATTGGTCCTACCGTACTATCCCCACCAGCTTGGTCCTATCGGACCGAACTTGACGAGTTATCGATGTAAACTAGGCTATTATCTACATTGATGTGTTTCGCCTAATCTCCTCTTACTATCGTGACCAGTTTGAGAAATAATCACAATTCGTAATGCAGTTCGAATTACAACAATTGTGAGGTTATGTACTTCAATTAAAAAAAAAATGATGTAGCTTATTGAGATTAACATTATTTCGAAAATCACGAAATAAGGGAGGGTTGATATTTGAAATTTCAGGGGTAGTTAACCTGGGAGTGAGAGGGTTGGATCCAGTAAAACCGATACCTCAAAAGTCGTCTTCCTGGCAGTACCGAATTAACCACTTTTCCGCCTCACTTCACTTGAAAAAATGTCGCCCCCATATTATTCGCTATAATAACAAAAATAAACCAAAATTTCAGATTTTAAATTTATTTTCACAAGTAAAAAGCAAAATTTACATAACTTACGTCGAGATTTTATGGCAGCAAATGAATCAATATTGATGGCAAAATCCAAGGCAAAATCTATACCTGTTAAATCCGATTCTATTGTCACTATTTTTAACACATTTGAACGGTCTTGCTCCACAGTGTATCTTAAATAAGATTTTAAACGTTTTGGGATAGAAAATGAGCGTTCCAAACTGTTACCGCTATGGCCATGCAGGGATATGCGTAAAGCAATTTCCAAGTTCGGAAAAACTGCTTTCTAATTATGATTACGAATATACAGTGTGGGACACGAAAAACTTCCCACACAGGTTTTCTTTTGGGCATAAAACGCTCGGACATGTCAATTTTTGTTTTGTGAGGGACATATTTTTGTCGTTTTTTTCACCCCCTACCTATTAACCCTTAAACGAGGATCACAGGTTCCCACAAAAAGTTAAGAAATTTTGAATAATGATAAAAATAGAAAATAATAATAATTAGTATTAGTTGCAACTTGAAGCTTTGGGGATATAAAATACAAAAAGTTGCAGTGTTTTGAGGGCTTAACAAAACTAGATAACAGCCCACAGGGTGTTCCATTTGAAAAAATTGAGTTTTTTCCTCTCTAAATTCGCTAAGTTGGGCCTGCTGTAGAAAACACCCTATATAAATTAGGGCGATTCTTTTTTCAAAAATCAATTACTTTGACTCTTACATTGAAAAATACGCATATTTGCAAGATTCAATTTCAAATCTTTTGTTTTTGTAGCTAATTTACCTACATAATGTCTTTTCCCCTTAATTTTAGTGAATCCTCGATAGCCTGACAACACTGCACGTTCTGGAAAATGAAACCACTGTACCATACGTAGAATATAACGCTGAATCCGAATCTTAAATCAAAAGTTCGGGTTGCTATTTAAAAAAAGTGTATTTTTTTATGACACGGTTACCTAGAACACTCTGTATACACAGTAATATTTCTAAATTGTGACCCTGCTGGAGCCCTATAAGTTTTGTCTTGAATATGGGAGAAAATGGACTTCCACACACTAATACGCCACCCTGAATACCTCTCCGTTTCCTTTTCTCGATATGACCGTTCTATCGGTCCCAGAATCGGCCCCCTGTACGTTCTTGGCTTTTTGGATTTACTCTTGAAATACTTATTTAATTAAAGATCAGAACAGCATTCAACAATCTTTCAAAATAATTTCGCCCAGAATTCCGCTGACCTGCTTCATCGCATTTTTTCTTTGATTATTCTTAGAAAATTTGCCCCCACTCAAATTTTACCACTCTAAGCCCTGGCGTATTGTGCGTAATGGACATCAGTTCATGGATCAATACGTTTGAAAATGATGTGCGGTCACAAACTTCAATTTTGAAAAAAATATGCCACTTATTAAGAATAACATGGAGATTTCAAAAATCACGTAATAAGTGGGAGTTTCTATTTGAAATTTAAGAGGAAGCTACTCTGGGCGTGAGAGGGTCAAATTCAGAAAAACACAGATAGGTACCTCAAAACTTGTCCCTCTCGACATCTAAATTGACATGTCTCGCCTTATTTTCATACAATCATATTTGGTTTGGACACAATTAAATGCTGTTCGTTTCTAAATTGACACCCTGTAGGTTAACATGCGAATGGCATATGGCCGCACCCGGGCAAGTTTGACGACACCTCGACGATTCGTTTTTAAGTGAATTGCGCCTTATGTCTTGCACGGTGTTACACGAGGTGTTACAGGAATTGGATCAAGTTCATTTCAAAAGTGCATTGGTAGAAGCTTCAGAACAAAATAACCCAAACGGGGACTTCAAAATATCCACTGATTTTCGCGAAAGCTATGCCTTGCAAATGAGTAGAGAAAATTAAGGCTAAGCTAGATGAATCTAAATTCAAAGCCAGGCTATTCAGGCTAGTAGGGTAGAGTGGGGCACTTTGAGACAGAGGTCACAAATCGGGTCATAGTGAGACACATCGATATTTCTGTATATGTTGTGTTGCGCTGTAATCTCTAATTCATCAGTGCAAATGAACCCATCAACTATCATAAAGATTTTCCACCTGGCGCAGCGTGTAAAGCGTTGGGTCAGTAAGTGGGAACTGGTCCGGTGTTGGGTTCGAACCCTAGCAATGGCAAAATACCGTAAAAAGTTGACTGCCTAGAAGTTTAGCGGCATCCACGAGGCAGAGTGCAAAAGGTATCATTGCTCTCTCTATTCACGCCGGTAACCAGGCAAGGGAATCGGATATTCTCGTAGGAAACGAAGGACAAAGATACACACTCGCCAGTCGGTAGATTCCACCGCGAGGGCGGTATATACTGGTAGAACATAAGTCTGTGGTCCGATGGGATCATTGACTGTGGTTCGGACTTCACGTTAAACTATATTGCCCATTGCAAGGAATGTGAAAACCGGGCCCTCCTCGTTACCTACGATCCCGTCTGCCGTCTTTGACTTGCCTTTACATATTATACAATAGATATACTGAGCTGGCAAATTGCCTAGCGGCAGTTCCAACCATCCCTGAACAACCAACCAACCAAAATGATGGATTTGAAGGTCGAAGTATGTTTCTTGATTTTCTGATTGGCTCTTAAACAGTGGAGTGATGACATTAGATCTTTTTCATTGATTGAAAACAATTAATTAATGAAAAAAAAGTCACTTGTATGAGTAACCAGTAACATCAACCAATAAAAAGTGGATAGTGGATGTATAATACCGTTATTATTGAATAGTCATAAAAAAAGGATATTATGCGTTTCAAATATATGTATTTGGTTGCAACAAATTTCTCCGTCACAAGCCAATAAATAGCATCAGTTTTTTTCGTCTCATCGAGCCCCCCTGCTTTATCAATTGATACCTAATCAGCAGAAATAGAGAGCGAAGAATGAACTTTAATCCTGTAGTCGGGTGATCATTATTTGTGTTGATGAAAACTTGTGACGTACCCAGTTCCATGTCTGGACAGCACAAGTTACAAGATGATGGAAGAAGAAAATTGAAGGTTTTATTTTGAAACTTGCTTCCAAATTCACTATAAAGCCAGAAACATATTTCTTGGATTTGTGATGTACAGGGTGATTCGTGATATCGTCCAAAATCTGTTTCCAAATTTTTTTTTGGTAGTGAAAAAAAAAACGAAAACATGTCGATTTACTGTTTTTTCAATACCGTTAGGCCCCCTTGCGGTGATCCTAGAAGCTTGGAATACATTTCCAGCATTTTCTCTTGGACACATTACTATACACATCTTTTTCCCTGGGTCTCTTTGATAAAGAGCATACGAAAACTGGCACCCTGTCGTTGAAAATGAATCACCCTGTATGCAAAGAAAGAGAATGATGTGTGATCAACAGTGTCAGTCAGCTTATACGGACAGGAGAGCGACCATCGACCATCACACTTCACTTTGAACTTCAATATCGACATCCAATAAAACGCATTTCCTTCACCGATATCTATCACACTCAAATCCCATCAAATCTTGACAAACAAAATCTGGATAACACCCGGCACCCGACCCTCGACCTTGCAAGAAACCCGAGGCGCTTCGAGCCTGACCCACGCAATGTTGGCCGTAAATTTTCACAAGCTATAAACATTTTCAACGATCCGACCGTCGATGAACTCATTCATTCAAGAGTACAGTCAGAGTGTAGTGTATCGATAATTTGAACAAATTATCACGGGACGAGTCGGTGTGCCGACAAACAAAATCCGATCGACGAGCATCGATTGCATGAAACAATTGACGTCCACACTCACGCAATCAACGCAACTCCAATACGCGCCCACCTTTTTCACGGCTTTTGATGTGGTTGTGGTTGGATTATGGCTTTGATGGCACGCGACTAATGCGGTTTTTATTATTGTCTCAATTGTCTGGTGTGGTTAGCGGAATTATAATATTGACTGACTTCGTAAACGTTCAAGTCCGTGAAGCAGTATAAAAAACAATCATCAATGCTGGTTGTAAAAAATGCATAGCTTGATTTCTGTGCAAAAATCACGATCTCCAATAAGTAATGAGTCATGACTTTTTGTATATTTGGGACAAATTAATGAAAATAATCCAATTGGTACCAAACTTTTACTCGATTTTTTTTGAAAATGTGGTTTTGACACACAATAACTATTTTCCATTATTAGGTGTGTTTGTTATGCTCCACTTGTGCACACTTTTCTACACTACAACACTCAGTGTGGCTTTGTTTGAGTAAGTTTGATAGAATATCTTTACTAGTTTAGTCCTATATCCTAGAAAACAGACAAACATTCCACAAACAAAGCCATACTGAATGTTGTAGTGTAGAAAAGTGTGCACTAGTGAAGCATAACAAACACACCTATCATTCAAAGCAGAGTTCGTGCCAAATTATTGACACGTGCAAAAATCAAAACGATATTTTGAAATGAGTAATGAGTTATCAATATTTTGGTAGAGTTGGAACACAAAAGTCTATAGCAAGTGTAGGGTGAAGGAACCATTTAATTTTTGTAACAATTTTAACGCCTCCGTTACCAAGATTAAGTATGGCCACCTTGTGCTTTTTAATCATCCCTTTTTACCTTGATAATCATTTTGACAATGGCCAATTCAAATTCTTTTCGATGGTATTTTGTGTGCAGAGATATTATCTCGGTCTCACCTTATTTAATTCAATATTGCCTATTCTAGTATATTAAGAGAAATCCTATCAGTTGTGTTTTCTATTCTACCGTCACTTCTAGCGATCTCGGTATAAAAAGTCATATTAGTGGTTTAGATAGTTTGATTCTTGTGAATTATCATTAGAGTTGGGTTGCACTGATCTGCCACCCCCCCCCCTTTTTTTTTCTAGCGATTACGGTAACAAAACTCATAACAGTGGTTTAAGACTTTGGTTCTTGTGAATTAAGTGACCCAGAGTTCAAATGAGTAATCAATCAATAACATTCATATGGCTTTATCGATTCCCCACCGTTATCTGATGATTACATTATGGGAAGCTATATAGAGCAGATCATACAAAAACGGGCGCGTGACGTGGCATGGTATTGGCCTTATGTATAGATGTAGTGGTATGAGGTGGGTGGCGTTCGTTAAACCCTGCTCAGGCCTCCTAGACCCGTTGCAATCCTGATGGTGGCGCTACTCTTTCCCTTCCTTGAGGCCAAGTGCTGAGTTGTCAGTGGGCTTGGGTTTGCATTGGGGGCTGTGTTAGTTTAGAATGTGGTACTGTCTAAGCCATGCGAGGAGCGATCGCCAAGTGGTGCAGAGAGACTGTTCGTCCACTTTCTCGAGACGTACGACCAGAGGCTCCTCTTTTCTATCCCACACCCTTGGATGAGGACAGAGCGATAGCCAGAGGCCCACGTTGTTTTAGCCTGAATGCGTCCGTAGTGAGAACTGTTTTTTGCCAGGGTCTCACGCTGGGTAAGACTCTCAGGAGCTACTTCCTCGACGTCTGATCAGCCGCGGTGACCAGAACTTGTCCCCTCCATAGTCTGTAAGGGGGTGGACAAAATGGCTTTCAGCACCGCATCCGAGAACTCCAGTAGCTCCGTGTTGGAGATGTTTCTGCAGGGCACTGCAGGGCACTTTCCGTGCCGTTTCTGAAGGCGCTTTTTCTCCTTCGGTGTAGAGCCCTTCTCTCTTGAACTTTTGGGTTCCTACTGAGTTCTACCCCAGTTCCCCTTTTGAGAGGAGAATTACCTGTTTAGGGCTCAACTTCTCGCAGTCCCGTCTAAAGCCTTGTCTTTCTCCTTATCCATTTTTTCGCCTCGCAAATGCTTGGTTTTCTCTTGTGAAACACTTGTTTTCCGGAAGTCCGTTCTTGAAGTTTCACCGTTTCATTGTTATCGAAGAAAGCTGAAGCACTGGAGTTTCTTCCTTCATCTTCATTGAATTGTTTTTGTTTTTGTTTGTTAGTCCATTCTGTTTCCACGAGTATGGATCAAAATAAGGGGACCACGGACGCTAGGAGTACCTACCTTGGCCGCCAGGCGATTTAGAACTTTGGGTGGTCGCACGGTATTTTAAACTATCTATTTGCAACAACTGATCATGACTCAGATGCCATACACCCCCTAGACACGGGTCGCATAACACTTTCCATTATCACGTATACAGGGCTTTTCACTTAAAACTCCCCACGTCAATATCTCGGAAACGAATAGGAATATTTCATTTCTGTAAAAAGTAGTCAATGTATGGGGTCGAGTAGTTATTTTTCACAGTTAAAAAAATTCGACGCCTACCAAGAGTAAAGCGTCGCGATGCATCGAAAATATTAATCGATTGCAGGGACTTTGAAATTACGCGCATGCTAAAGTACATGTTATTTATAAACTTTTTTGTTATTCAGTCGAACTCATTTATTCTACACAGTTTTGAGATATACAGTGTGTCCAAGATAAGGATGTCTATCATGGGGATCTTGAAAACCGTGAGAGATACAAGGTCGGTTAAATGGAGTTGCGTATTTTGATGCTTAACAAAATGCCGTTTTAAAAGCCAAGAAATTCCGACTAAGTCCGAAATTATCCGAAAAAAACCTACATTTTTCAAAATTGTTTTCATTTTTTTTTACCACATTTGAACAGATATTTTGAAATGAATGGAACTTCTTCATTGCCACTTTTTGCCCTTTACAAGATACCCTTATTAAATTGAAGAACTGACGTTTTGTCTATGAGCAGCCATCATCAACTTGGTTTTTTTAAATACGGTCCTGGATTTTTTATTACGGATTTTAAGAGCCTCTTATGTTCCTAAACCAACGAGGTATCGCACTAATCAAAAAAGAGGTGGTTGTTTTTAATCCTATTAAAAATGTATTTTTTGTCTCTCTCTAACACATGATTTCTTATGGAAAAATCCATCAACATAATTTTTTTGAATAATTGCGATACATTGTTGATTTAGGAACATAAGAGGCCCTCAAAATCCGTCATAAAAAATCCAGGACCGTATTTAAAAAAACAAAGTTGATGATGGCTGCTCATAGACGAAACGTCAGTTCTTCAATTTAATAAGGGTATCTTGTAAAGGGCAAAAAGTGGCAATGGAGAAGTTCCATTCATTTCAAAATATCTCTTCAAATGTGGTAAAAAAAAATGAAAACAATTTTGAAAAATTTAGGTTTTTTTCGGATAATTTCGGACTTAGTCGGAATCTCTTGGCTTTTAAAACGGCATTTTGTTAAGCATCAAAATACGCAACTTTGCCTCCATTTAACCGACCTTGTATCTCTCACGGTTTTCAAGATCCCCATGATAGACATCCTTATCTTGGACACACTGTATATCTCAAAACTGTGTAGAATAAATGAGTTCGACTGAATAACAAAAAAGTTTATAAATAACATGTACTTTAGCATGCGCGTAATTTCAAAGTCCCTGCAATCGATTAATATTTTCGATGCATCGCGACGCTTTACTCTTGGTAGGCGTCGAATTTTTTTAACTGTGAAAATAACTACTCGACCCCATACATTGACTACTTTTTATAGAAATCAAATATTCCTATTCGTTTCCGAGATATTGACGTGGGGAGTTTTAAGTGAAAAGCCCTGTATACATTTTGCAGGCTACATAGTATTTCTTGGCAACTATTCAAAGGCCGTCTATACTTATAGGAATTTTCTAGGTTTTGACGGACGGTGGCTTCTACGGGATGACAGCCGGTGGGATTAGAACGATGGCCAGTGCGGTGGAGGCCTTTTGGAGGTCGTGTCCTGGAAGGCGTTAAGGGGTGTGCCCAGTGATGTTCTTGGCTATTGTTTTGATCAGGCTATTTGAGGATAGTCTTGCCTTATTAAAGAAGTTGAAAATGAGGATTTCCATGTGGACCTTTATTTGTTGTGCTTCCTGATTGTGGAGTTCCGCACGAACCATGGGGCGGTTGCGACGAGGCGGTCTTCAAACCCGCGTAGCGTTTTCTTATGAGCTGGAGCGATAATGGACCAGGTGACACAGGCGTTTGTTAGGATAAGCCTAATGTAGGTGTAGTAGATCCTAACTTTTGTCGTGGTGAACTGGTTCCTGGAGCAAAGTAGTTGGTAGAGATGTCGAATTTGACCCAAGGCTCTCCCTCTGACTATCTTAGCGGGCCTGGAGAAGGTGAGCTGGGTTTCGAGCTCAACCCCTAGGTATCTGAGTTACTCCCATGTGTGGTTTTTTAAAGTCGACTCTGATTTGGCAAATTTCCAATTGTTCTTTGCAAACGGAGTGGCGTGGTCTTTTTCGGTATTTATTTGGATTTCCCAATGCTTGATTCATTCTTCCAGCTTTGTGACGTGACTCTGTAGCTACATTCTGATATTGCGAACCGTTCTGGATGAGGCGGTGATGGCGGTATTATCAGCGAACTGTGGGAGATCGGTTTTATCCTTGTGGGGAAGTCTGCAGTGAAGATGGAAAAGAGCAGGTGGCATGAATGATCTCTGGGGGACTCCAGTCAGAAAGGGTTTGCTCGTGGATTCCGCACCATAAGAGAAGTGGAATGATCGGTCGGATAGATTCAGTCAGGCCGTGGTTTATCATCTTGCTAAGCAGTCCTTGATGCCAAAACCTATAAAAGGCTTTGGCGACATCCATCAGGAACAAAGTTCCGGTGTGGTGATGATGGTTTGCGGCTTCCTGGATAACTGGTAGATTGATGGATGGCTGAGTGTCTTGATCTAAATCCAAACTGGGTATCGGAGAGGATGTGGACCTGGTCAAGCGAGAATGTCTTGGAGTTCTACTCTTATAATCTTTTCAGCCAGTTTGGATAAGGAAGGGAGAAGACTGTCTGTAATCTTCCTGGCGCGTTCCACCAGTTTTAAGTTTCCTTAAGAGGAGGATTTTGCCCTTCTTGCACTGGATAAGAAAATGTTGAAGGTTCAGGATGGCCTGAATGATCCTGGTCAAGTCCTTGATGGTGTTGTGAGGAAGCTTTCGAGATCTCATCATCCCCGGGAGCTGCTCTGTGGTTTTGGGACTTTCCGGAGGTTAGCACTTGGTGAAACTTGATTCTGTTACCCGAAACGACAACTTTTTTATTGCAGGGACGCTTGATTTGGCCAATAGTGAAGCTGACCTCTTTGAAATTAGTTCATTATGGTTTTTTAGTTACAAATTATTCCAGATATAAATATTGATATGCTACAGAAGTACAGAAGTAAGCGTACGTGTGAAGTTTCCTATTCTTACTGGATAAGTGGGTTCTGTGAAAAATGATTTTTATGCTGAGATATTTGGAAAACATTCCGATATACAGACACATTTTTGAAGGTTATCTTCATCTACACTCTATTCACAACCAAAAGTGAACAAACTACACGTGATTAGTTATAGAGAAACGATTGAACTGATCACATATGTTGGTCTATCTCACGTGACCTTTCAATCGTCTTCCTTTGTTTGACCACGTCTATAGTTTGTTAAAATCGTGAGTTTTGGTTGTGAATAGAGTGTAGGTAGGGCCACGTACATAACATAATATCTCAGTTGTGTGACTTATATCAGGTTAGGACACGTGTTATGTGTCTCACATTAGTGTCACTGGTCAAGCATAAGAAATTGTCGAAAATATTTTTATTGCTGATTAACAAAGAAAAACATCATGACATTGTCATGCAGATATAATATATACTATATACAAAATGTATGTTCCTTGATAATCATCAGTAAATCATTGAACAATAAAATTCTAATCTCATCAATAAACAGGCACGAAGCATAAAATCCAATTGTCAGGTGACGCTAACATTGAAAAAATGATCAGTTGAACATCGACCACACTGTTGCCACGACAACACGAATGCTTGTCAGCAAAAACAGATGATACATACGAAGAATGTGCAAGACGGGCCCACCATGAAGGGGTTTTAATTCGAGACATTGTACAAATCCTGAATGATTTACCGATTCATGTTTTGAAGAATAACCATCAAGTTGTTCTGTCTGGGTTTGTCAAATAATACATTTGTTGCATAAATGTTATTGATCTGAGTGGTTGTCACTCGTTACAAACCATTAGATTGAAGAGGACTCTTTTGGTTTCAGTACCTAGAAGAGGGTAGCTGGAGATGATTAAAAAAATTGGGAGAGATAAGGTAATGTGTTCAAGATTTTCATAGGAAGCTGCA
Organism: Orchestes rusci; assembly: GCA_958502075.1. Taxonomy (NCBI): domain Eukaryota; kingdom Metazoa; phylum Arthropoda; class Insecta; order Coleoptera; family Curculionidae; genus Orchestes; species Orchestes rusci. Next base: position 28,711,435 of record OY293306.1, on the reverse strand, counting down.
GTTGAAGAAACGGTATCTTATTTTTGATAGGAAACATTCATTGATTTGGGAGTAATTACAAAATATATCAAATTCATATTATATACATATGCATAAACAACGATATCAGCAAAATAAATTATATCTAACCGATAAATTGCAAAGTAATGAATACATTTATTTAACTTGAAAACGTACTAACATAAAATGATCACGATAAAATACACTAACCAGAAATAAGTAGTTAGCTAAGTATGAACTACTACACTATCTTAGTAGGATTATTTTTCAAATGTACAATCAGCAGTTTTCTCAAATATTATCACTTTCTCACTAGATTTTACATACTGTGGTATAAGATTGAATTGTACCACTTCCTCATAAAATACATTTTTCATTGAACTTGTTTTATTGCTAGTTTTGACATAAAAATTCATAGAGCTTGCTGATCTTGTACACCTTTTATGTATCTGTGAGATGAGAATCAATTGACAAATCAAATATTGCGGCAAGAGGTTATTCATGATTTTATAAATGAATATCATGGTTTGCAAATAAAGAAACTCGTCAATTTTTAATCATCCCAAACACTCAGTCATTGAAACTACACAAGTGTACCTATTACAACACAAGATCACTCTCATAGCCTTATTTTAAATGATTTAAAATCGCTCAAAACTAGCTTTGGAGCTACCTGTATAAATTAGAGATGAACAGTAATGGAAATGTGGTAGAATCAATGTATTGAGAACTGTAAGTTTCGTGGACATTGATAAAAATGATGAAACTCTTCTCGGAAACCCAATCCTGATCCAATATAAAACCTAGATACTCAATTCCATTTGCAATTTCTAATCGCTGGTCATTTAACTTGATACATAAATAATTGAAGTTTGAAAATCTGGATCGTAAGACGGGATTACCAATGAATAGTACATTTTGTATCAAGGGCGGAAAGTAGATGATTTTGACGAGGGTTTAAGTAGCAGCACGAGCGAAGCGAGTGCAGATATTAGCCGAGTCAAAATCATCTTTCGTCCGTGGTGCAAACAGTGCTTTTTGTACAACCAGTTTGTAATCATTCAAAAAAGAATAACTATGAAAAACCAAAATAAATAATCGATACACTGCACTACACTGCTGACAAGTCAGGCAACTGACAAGTGACAACTGTCAATCATGGTTACAATAGGTGTGTTCCCGTATTCTTTTGTGGTGCGGATTCATTGTCACCGAGATTGTCACGTGATTAGTTTCTTTTAGTATGCTAGACTGTCACGTGGTTATCATATTCAGAGGCGTTGGTATGCAAGGAACCGTTGCTAAGCGACCTACTTTTGTGCCCGCGTGCGCGAAAGTACTTTTAGGCCCGGCTGCCAAAATTAGCGACTTTCCGCCTGCTTTGCATGCATTGAAAAGGGGACTTCATGTATAGGTTGTACAAAAAAATTATTTAGATCTACTCTCAATCATTATTAATCTGTTTATCCTAAAAACCTTAGATAGTTTCCGCAATTCACAGTTGATTGTTTGAGTTACCTCAACAAAATATTCACCGTAATAGTAAATGATTGTGTCATCTGCAAAAAAGTGTATTCTAAATTTCTGTTAAACTTCTCCCAAATCGTTGACATAAAGTATAAAGAGACTGGATACCTGTCTGTTAGGTAAAGCTGAATCCAATAATAAACAACCCCATCGAATCCATATTTCTTTAATTTCAATAATAATATTTTACGGTCTATAGTTGCGGACAATCTTTTGAAGTCTAAAAAACTGAAATGATATACCGACCCTTGGTTTATCTCGAATAGTATTCATATCAGATACCACTTACTGAAGCTCTGTTTCACATGAATGTGAATTACGGAACCCAGATTGGTAGCTGTGTAGTATTTTATTCAAAGAGATGAATTCGACTATTCGATTGTAAACTACTAGTTCGAACCACTTCTCACAAGAAGGTAACATATTGATTGGTCATAGTTGATCAGTTTTGTTATTCAACACTTCAGGAACAGGGACTATAATAGTCGAAGTTTTGAAGTTCTGAGGAACTAAACCCTTTTCAAGACATAGATTTATTATATTTAGCAAAGGGTAACCTATGATATAGAACAGGTTTCTGATGACGTCAACGCCTATTTCGTCAGTACTGTTTTTTCTCCTCTGTGATTTGATCAAGTTTTAGCTGTGATGACCTTGACCTTGTCGGATAGATCATTTAGGAAGACTCTTTTCACTAGATTTCATCAGTTTTTCGATACTTAATGCGTACACAAAGTGAAGATCTCACTCAGCTGGACAGACAATGGTTTAGCTGTATTTTCAGACTTTAAACGTGCCTTCGAGACTGTAGACTTTGATATTGTATTGAGGTATTATAGGTGTGAAAAATATTGTGTTGAAATGGTTCAAATCCAGACTATCATGTCGTACACGTCTGAATTCAAGAATTCTATGTCCGATATAATCGATTTCACTGGTGTGCCGCGGGGCACTCTACTTGGTCCAATTTTATTTTCACTATATGTCAACGATATTGTCAAGATAACCAAAGAATGTGAGATTGTTATGTTTGCGGACGATACCATGTTGTATACAGGGTGTCCGGAAAGTCAACGATAATACTGAAAGGGGTGATGGACCAACTCATAAGCATCCAGAAAAACATAATACGACCTTAGTAAAAACTCTATGGTTTTCGAGATATTGCCACTAAAAGTTCAAAATATTCAATAAGAAATCTTATTTAACAGAGAAATAATTTATTTTGATTTTATTTCTTACTAAGAACGTGGAAATTTTCGTGACTGGCTTGTAATTGCGAAGGAAAAGGGGAGCAGTCAAAAAAAAAAATGAAAAAAAAAAAAACAAAATAGCTAAAATGTCACTTAAGGTGACATTAAAATATCGGCCCTTAGATACATATACTTGATATTCCTCACAAAAAATACCAGATTTTCATCCTGCTCCCAAAAAAATAGTGTATTGTAAACGTGTATTGAACGGTTCAAAACATACGTTGAACATATACGTTTGATAAATATACCAAAACCAAATATTTCCAAAAATATGGTTGAATACACGTATATTCAACCATAATATATGATCGTGTGTTACTTGGGATGAGTCCAAAGTTTGCGTTTTTTGCAAAAAAGTCTAACATGAACAGTGTTTGTAGCTTTAAAAAATCTGGATACTAGAATAAAAAATGTATAACTAGACCTACTGGATGAGATCAAGTATTTGGGGATCATTTTTGATTTCAATTTGTCATGTAAATTATATAACACGAAAATTTCCTCAACAGGTAAACTATATAGCAAGAGTTGGAAAGCAACTGTCTGTATTCACTAAACTTAGATTGTATAACACAATAACACTATACAGGGTGTTAATTAAGTATCTGGCCAAACTTCAGAGGGTGATTCTTTGAGTGATTTTAAGGTAAAAAGTTCATATAAACAGGTGTCCATTTCCTAACATTTTTTTTGTTATTTTTATTCGTCAAACTGCCCCTTACGACGACACTGGAAGTCATAATCAACAATCAATTGGTTTCAACTTAGCGTCTTATCATAGTCCATAATACTGCCAAATTTCAACAAAATCGGTCAACAGGTGTTTGAGATATCAATAAATTAATGTAAAAAAAAATATATTTTTGACACCCTGTATCTTGAAAACTATGCATTTCCGGACACCTGTTTACATGAACTTTTTACCTTAAAATCACTCAAAGAATCACCCCCTGAAGTTTGGCCAGATACTTGATTAACACCCTGTATAGCCGCTCCTACATCTTCAATTTTGTTCAGCCCTATTATATCTTCTGCCAAACTAGGCTATTGAAAAGGTTCAAAAAATCCAGGATAGAGCTATGCGAATAATCTTTAAATGTGATAGATAAACATCAATAAAACCTAGTAGAAAGAAAACCTAGTAGAAAGAAAAGTATCCTATAATTTTTTGACCTGACCCTGTATACCAATTCCGAAGGCAGAATCGGGTTCTACGGGAACAGTTATATAAGAAAACACTATTCACATTTCCATAATTTATCTGATAGTTTAGATACGAGGGGTACCTTAAAATGCAACATTTAAGTTTAGCCCTGTATCTTGAAAACTAAAAGGACTATGAAAATTTTGTTAACGGCATCTTAAGTTTCACGAAAAAGTGGCAAACTGTCGCGAGTTGGGGCTCTATCTATAAGAATAACGGAGATTAGCAAAAGTACCAACCCTGTACAAGTGAAAGTGATAAGAGTCTTTCAAAAGACCAGAACAAGACGTCACAAAATCCATGGGGATTGATGATAACGAAGTTAAAAAGCAACCTATTATAAAACCAAAGGAGATAAACAAAAATCCATGACATTGAAAACTTCATCAAAGTTAAAAATAAATAAATAAGGAATTGAAAAACTGAATAAAATGTTGACACAATTTTACAGTAGAAAACACTCAAAGTCACAGCCCTTGTGAAAAAAGGAAAATGAACATTTATTTATTAATGAACATTGTGGAACGATCACAATAAAATGGTTTTATTCAAAACTAATTATGAGACAGTGATAAGGGTCTTTTAGAAGACCACAATAATTATGCAATATCCGCAAAAATTGATAAAAAAGGTAACAATATAATTGACCGATAATTATTTAATCTAAAAGATACAGAAAGTATCTATGAATTTGAAAACTTCATTAAAGTTCTTGAAAAAAAAATTGTTGAAAAACCAAAATTGTTCAAAATAAACCACAAAAAATCAATGGAAGCCGGACTAGTGCCAAAAGTGATCAATGAAACGCGCGAAAAGTGAAAATACCCAATATTCGGATCAATTCGGAGAAGATGATAAAAAGCTTCAAGGATCTCGTAAAAAACCAAATTCTTTAAAAAGTAAGAACAACCTTCCAACACCTTACTGAAAATAAAAATTAGTTAAAAATTCATTCAAGTACCTAAATGACAAAAAAGTCAAAAATAAGAGACAAAATTGTAAAATAGCCACACAAAATATCCAAAAACAATGATAATAGTAGTTAAAGACATTGGAAACAATTACAGAAAACATCAAAAAATACTAAGAGTTCAGAGAAAAATATTTTCTTTTATTTAAATAATTTTATTATAATCTGCATCATCTCTATCAACATATGTTATGGCAAACAAACAGCTTCGCTCGAAAAAGCAATAATCCCTCGTGCCCATGAGTATACTTCTTAATCGATTAATTCTCTGAAAGCAAAAAAGTCCACCCATCACTGCATCTCATCCACCAGCTTATTTTCTCCATGTCAAAACAACGTTGAATATTCTATTCTCCCTGTTGGAGATTTAGTCCAGTCAAAATAGCGGAACAATAATAATTGTAGTTTTAAAGGTATCATGTTTGAAATCATCAAACACAAGAAAATGTCTTCCAGAGGTTTTGAATGAGAGAGTTGCAATTTTATTGTGGTCCAATATCTAGAAAAATACTAATTCTATTCAGTAAAGTGGAAAGGCGTTGTTATACTATGAATTTACAAAAGGAAAACAAGTCGCAAGATTCGAAATCTGGAGTTTTATGTTTTTTGCCATTATTTCTACATTATTGTGCAATCTGATGAAATTTGTGAAATACTCGTGATTTATGCTCATTTTTCTTTTGCTATGGTAGTATGTAGCGTAGTTTCTGCTACAATAAACCTCTAGACAAGATTTTGTCTGTTCGTTAGACAGGTTCAATCGATATTATACACAAAAGTGCATAGTTCCACCGGACTATTATAAGATACCTCACATCCTTGTTCTCCCCTCATTTTTCATCATTTTACTCGAAGTATAGGAGCAGAATCTTTGCTTTATTCAACGGTTCGTTAGATGTAAGTGCCGGAAATTTATCTGATGTTGATGTAGGTAGTTCAATTTTGTACGTATGTGCTTAGTTCTCAAAAATGAAATTACTCCTGCATTGTCATCAACACAATAAATGAACGTGACAAGTCGTTGAATGATGAACGAATGGTGGTGGATTTATTTCTCACTTCAACCTGGACATATTGAATAAATTTTGTAAATTTTCATTTCGCGATTTCAGTTCATACTGTTCCACAGAGATTCACGACTATAGTCGAGCGTTTGCGATATTAAAAAGTAATTTATATGTGGCTGCAGATTTTTTATTTGCTTTGCTTCTTTTGGTTCTTCTTGCATCATAAAATACAATTTATTTGCCTGAGCACTGCTATATTTTACAAGGAAAATGACAATATTTTTGCCACTGTTTTTTCCTGTTGAATTATTATTTCCGCTTTAATGGATTTTTTCAACTTAGAGTGTCTCTTCATTTCGAACAAATTATTTTTACAGGGCCATTATAATAATTGGTCAAGTCTATTTGTATGTCTATTTATGAGTAGTATGTTGTTGGTGTATTGAATGTATTAGGATTCTCTTCCAGCAGCCATTGCAGATCCATTTTAATATGAAGGATTGTGTATTTGTTACGGTCAAAGACGATATTCCGGGCATTAACGGATTGACCGGCCATTGTTGTAAATGGCCTATCTGACTGGACATTATCGATATAGACCGGACAACAAAAATATTGATCAATTGTAAATGAATTCAGGTTTTAACAGCTTTGCCCGGGCGTTATGACGCGTGGTTTTCTAGAAAGTATGGTTTATTTTTGTGTTATTCGCCGTTTTAGGTATGCCTGGCGACTATACATACACTATGTCCACGGATTGAGTGTGGGTATAAGTATACAGGGTGTTTTCTAATTGCGTACATTAAATTGAAGGGCGCATTCCTTAATTTCATGAAAAAAAGTCCATATAAACATGGACCCGGAAGTGCATTGTTTTTGAGATTCGGGGTGTTAAACTTAAAAAAAAAAGTTTTTTTACAAATGTCACAAATATCCTTGGACCATTTTTTTCGAAATTTGGCATACTTTTTTTTATAACTAGAAGCCTCGTTTAGACCCAGGCCTAGCTAGGTAAAAAAAATATAAAGACCCGTCCCGAGGGGCATCTTACCGATTATTTTTGTTAAACTATTGTACGCCACTGACTTTGTTGTGATTTTTGTTGTTTTCTAGGATGAAACAACCAAAAATGATTTACTTTTTTGCCTCTAAGATTTTTTTCGATCTTCTGAACCGACGATCTCAGAGACAAGTAAAATTCTCCAAGGACGAACTGAAAGGCAACAACATGGACTTACAATAACAAGACACAAAACTCCTATAAGTTTAGCATTGAATGTTTTGGTCTCAACACAATGATAAAAGAGGCCAGTTTTGTTTTTGTTCACTTACCGCCGGTGAAATGACAAAATGTCTGCCCGATTTCACTTTCTGGTCACACTCTACATATTTTCTAGGCATTGTTATATCAATAAAACACCAATTTAGAATAGAGAATAATTCACAGAGCTAGGTTTTCTCCTGAAAAATTGAGGAAAACCTCACTAGTAACTTCTTAACCTCACAAAACGGTATTTATAAACAATGGCGTCAGAGAAACTGGCCTTAACCTTACGGTCAGATGTTGCCAAGTTTCAACACAGAACGTAACCTCGATACAAATTTACACCTTCATAAATGTTTTTTGTGACGAAAAACTGAAGATAGATGGAATTATGGTTGTTTGGGATTGTTGATTTAGAAGACTAGCAGTTGAATTAATTTATTTTTCCTGGTATTTTTTCATAAATCTTTGAAACATTCAGGGCACATGACAACATAGCTGAAAATAGAGTAGATATTCATATGAGGGATGTTGGGGTTAGGAATATTTGTTTTGTTACTTGTCTTGTGATAATAAGTCTATGGGCAACAACATGTACAGCTGTGAACAATGCAATAAGTTGCACAATGGTTCATGTTCAGTAAGGTACTTCTATTGTCTGGACTAAAACCCCACCATCTCTACGGAACCAAGTCCTCATGTCCGCGGAAAGGGAACGGGTTATGTTTCAGCCTTTTATAACCTTTGTCTTGTATCCAACTGACCCCTTGATATGCCTGTTATGGCAGTACCTCTCGTAGTTCTTGTCGTTTCCAGTGTTTGGATTGTCTTCACAAATGGTTAATGTGCACTGCTGCAGTCCATCTTCTGGATGAGTGGTACCTTCCAGCAATGATGAACTCGGCTGTCCGCTGCTCCCTGCTGCCTGCAAACACGGATCTCTATTGCACTCCGACGGTCCAGGAACTACAGGAACGATTCATTACACTACCTGTTTATTGTTTTTTTTTTAACCCAATCGTCGTGGATGATGAATAGGTTTTTGGGCCTTGTGTATTTTAATAAAGAAGGAGTTTATTATTATTATAGTTACTCAGATCCTTGATTTCACTGTTCTCATGAGTTTTCAGTTTCTGGTAAAACTTATCCGCCTTGTTTTTGATTAAGTCTTTGATGTTGATCCAGTTCAAGTCCCTGTGCACTGCTGCATGAGTTTCAACTAAAAACGCAACTTTTTGATCTCTTGAATTTTTATCGTATCTTGCCTAATTTTTGAGATAAAAAATTAAATCTAGTTGAGTGAGTTTTGACGCAAAAAGTAATTTTATCGCTGATGTTGAATTTTCTAACAAATACAGCAATCAATTATTATCATTTTAATGGAGAATTCAAAAACACTAAATATATGAAAAAAAGTTAAATAAACTGCTGAAAATGTCCTCCACGAGTCAGTAAACATCCATTTACACGACGTGCTAAGTTATCTCTCACCACACGGAAAATTTTGGGACTGGCGGAAATCGTATTGAATCCATTAATAATACGCATTCGTAGGTCTTCTTCGGATTGAATGGGAGTGCTATAAACAAGTTGCCTAAGATGTCCCCAAAAATTAAAATCTAATGGATTCAGATCCGGTGAACGTGGTGGCCATGGGTGAGGTCCTCCTCTGCCGATCCAACGATCAGGATATTGCTGATCTAAATAATTTCGAACACAAATTGCAAAGTGAGGGGGAGCTCCGTCATGCATGAACCACATTAGAGCTCGCGTTCTTAATGGCACTGCTTCCATCAATTCGGGTAATTCATCTCTAAGGAAGTTGTAATAGACCTCACCAGTAAGTCGATTTGGGAAAAAATACGGTCCAACTAAGACATCTCCAATAAACCCTGCCCAAATATTAAATGAAAATGTATACTGGTGATGTCCTTCGACGATAGCCTGAGGATTCTCTTCTGCCCAAACATGGTTGTTGTGAAAATTCATTATTCCATCTCTAGAAAAATTGGCTTCATCGGTAAATAGTACTTTTGCCGAAAAATGAGGTACTCGTGAAGAAATTTCTTGAAACCAGTTACAAAAATCAACGCGAGCTGGAAAGTCTCTGGGCAACAAAGCTTGTACTCTTTGTATTTGGTAAGGATAGAGTAAATAGTCTTTTAAGATACTCCAGACTGTTTTGTGACTCACATTCAATTCACTTCCAATTTTCCTAGTACTCATGTTTGGATATTCTTCTACCATGATCAAGACTTCTTCCTCAAGTTGGGCGGTCCTAACCGTAAGTGGTCGGCCGCCTATTTGGCTTTTTGCAAAACTACCTGTTTCCTCTAACCGGAGATGTAACCTTGTAAATGTCGCCGAACATGGTACTTGTCTATTAGTAAAACGTTCTGCATACAAACGTCTCGCCTCTCGGGCATTTCCATCCGCTAAACCGTACATAAAATGCATTTGAGCCATTTCTTGATTGGTAAACTCAGCCATTATGAAGAGAACGTAAGTTATTACGAATACTTAAATTGAAAAACAATAGTTACTTAAATACATTATTGAAAACTTTCATACAGTAGGCAAATGACATGAAGAAAACAAATAATGTGGTTGCCATGGATCGAAGCAAAAAGCCTACTTTGCATCATATTGTTATTTTTGTGTAGTCTAGAGACATGCAATAAAGTGGTTTATCTCAAAAATTACGCAAGATACGATAAAAATTTAGGATATCAAAAAGTTGCGTTTTTAGTTGAATAACCTGAGAAAAAAATGAAAATGACACAAAAAGTCAGTGGCGTACATTTTTTTCCCAATAATATTGGTCGAAGTGCCGCTCGGGACGCCACTGTATTCGATAATTTTTATTTGTTCATGGCAAAATGAGCCTGTTATCAATATAAATACCGTTACCAAACTTCAACAAAATCGAGTGAAAGATAAAACAATTAAAAATAAAAAACTAATAAAAAAAAAAATTAAACACCCTGTATTTTGGAAACGAACCGAAATTCGAAAAAAAGTTATACCACATTTTCGTCTTAAAATTAAGCGAAGAATCACCTCTTTCATTTTGTCACAGAGGTTAGGAAACACCCTGTATATACAGGGTGTCTCAACGATAGAGTAAAGTGGATTTTATCATATAGGATATGAAAAATATCAATATCAATATGCGTCACAGGTTAGGGGTGAGAATAGCGCACATAAAAATATATTTGGAAACATACAGGGTGCGTCACAAAAGTATGGCACGAAAAAGTATGATTTTTTTAAATGGAACCCCCTGTATATTAATTGATATTTCAATTCTTTTTTCAATTTGGAACAAAAATTGTGATACAACTAATGTTCCTAAATTCAACCGTTATCGAGATATCGCGTTTTAAAAATGGCATTTTTGCAACTTTGACATGCTATAAAACTCAAACTATTCAAATTAGAGAAAAATGGATTGCACATTCCCATCTTAACTTTTCAAGAGCTATTCAAGGAGATTAAATCCATTATTGTGAAAAAAATGTCAAAATGTGCCGAAAAAAGTTGACAGTTGACGGTACCTTCTATCCCAATGACAGAAGAGCTCTTGAAAAGTTGAGATAGGAATGTGCAATCCATTTTTCTCTAACTTGAATAGTTTGAGTTTTATAGCATGTCAAGGTTGCAAAAATGCCATTTTTAAAACGCGATATCTCGATAACGGTGGAATTTAGGAACATAAGTTGTATCACAATTTTTGTTCCAAATTGAAGAAAGAATTAAAATATCAATTGATATACAAGGGGTTCCATTTAAAAAAATCATACTTTTTCGTGCCATACTTTTGTGACGTACCCTGTATGTTTCCAAATATTTTCAGACTGTGCGCTATTTACACCCCTAACCTGTGACGCATATTGATAGTGATATTTTTCATATCCTATATGATAAAAACTGCTTTACTCTATCGTTGGGACACCCTGTACAGTGTGTCCAAGATAAGGATGCACAGCATGGGGACCTCGGAAACTATAAGAGATACAGTGTTGGTTAAATAAGACAAAAATCGCGCATTTTGATACCCAACAAGATCCCGTTTTACGAATATGAAAATTCCAAGCCGTTCCGGAAATATCCGAAAAAAACCGAATTATTGCGATTTCGTTTTTATTTTTTTGTAAAGCTATTTTTTTGGATATTTTGAAAGATGAAGAATCCGAAAACACTTTTTCATTGGCATTGAGGTCTAGAAATTGACGTTGACAAATTTTCATTACGTTTTGATTCCATCGAATCACCATCAACTTTTTTTTTTCAACCTTGTAATGTCGTCCAAAGAGACCTATGAAAGTACGTTTCCACTTGCAACAAAACACGGAACCGAAGCAGTCGCGAACTCCGTTGCAAACGCCGGCGTCGCGAACCGTGCAACGGGGTTTGAGCGGCGTTGGCGATGGCATTCGGTTCGGTGTTTTGTTGCAAGTGGGGACGCGCCTTAAGAAAACTAGCGCTGGGAGCATATACCAAAAAAAATATTGGAAGCTGACGCGTGCGTCGGTATTTCACCTTAACGTTGAATAAGTCTTTTGAGAAAAATCTCATAACATAATATAGTGTCTATTCTCATTTTCAAAAAAGCTTTATCTGAAAAACAGTTATATAGTAGACGCCAAACAACTTTGAATCCTCATCGTAGCCACCAAGCTATTTGTTATGGAGATTGCTGGTGGCCAAGTTTTGTCACCAGCAGATCACATAATAACTCACTTGGTGGCAATTATGACGTGAATCGAAAGTTGTTTGTACAAATACCTACTGCGTGATATATTGTTCAAGACTAGGAGAGAGACCAATAATACAATTAATAGAGGTTGATAACAGGGGGGAGTAAGACAAAAATTCGGGTAGTTGTGGATTTTGGATATGTTATTTAAAATGGTTGTTTATTGAAGAATCCGATGAGGCCACAAAAATTTCGGCTCCGCGGGCGCCGCCATTATGAAGAAACTACCATTTTTTGGCACTTTTCTCAGCTTATGGCCCATATCTCATTCCCTGTCCGTTTTTTGTCATTTGATGTGGTATAAAAAGTTGTAGAAGATAAAATTTACTACAAAATTTATATATAAAGTTTTCCTGTATGATCAATAATAACGTAGCTACGACGCGCTAAAAAATGACGACTTTATTGTATTTGGTATAATTTCAAGTTTCTTTGAAATTCCCCCGACCTAATGTTTTCGAGTTGTTCTTTTAAATACTACTGCAAGGTGCCGTAATATATACTTCTCCTTCATGCAATTAGTGGGTGTGATACAACGTCCAACTTATTTAGCTTCGGAAAAACAAAGTTTTGCCAGCTCTTCGAAAAATACCCACAATTGCTGGAAGTGGCTGAAGTATTTTAAAAGCCAAATGCAACTTCAAATGCGATCGCTGAGGCTGGAGAGAAGATTTTGGTAGCCCTCTATGGCGGGGATAACAATAGTATGACGATCAATATTCTCCGACACACTAAATTTTTAAGGGACAACACCAACCTCAATTTGGCCAAGCTTCCACCAACATCAGACGCGGCAAAATTCCACTCCTTCAGAGCGTATCACCAGGTAAAAATCACACATTATTGTCTGCATGTCTAGCTTATACTTTTGATTCTAGGTGATGGCGTGGATGGGAATCTACAAAAATCCCATAAATTGGGGATGGAAGAGAGGCGACAGGTCGCTGGAGCCCATCGGTACGCAAAAAGATGCCGCTCCTTCTAGCATCCTCCAAAAAATTTCTTGCAAATGCATTAGTGGGTGCTTGGGAGCATGTGGATATCGAAAATCGGGCATCAAGTGCTACATGAAAAAACATGAAATCTCACAAAATACAAAAATTTCGCAATTTTTTAGTTTGTCGTAGCTACGTTACTATTGATCATACAAAAAAACTTTATGGATAAATTTTGTAGTAAATTTTATCTTCTACAACTTTTTATACTACATCAAATGACAAAAAACGCACAGGGAATGAGATATGGGCCATAAACTGAGAAAAGTGCCAAAAAATGGTAGTTTTTGTGGCCTCTTCGGATTCATCAATAAACAACCATTTTAAACAACATATTCAAAATTCAGAACTACCCGATTTTTTGTCTTACTCTTTTCCCGTATTAATTGGATTACAATGATAAAATAATATTTTGCATAAAATCAAAGCAAATTTGACTTAATAGCAAAGTTCAGAAAATAAAATGGTTTTGGATGATGTTGGGGAAAAGACTTGACATTTTGAAAACAAAGATCGATAAGGGAGGGTGTGTACCTACATGAAAAAAACTTGTTTTAGAAAATGTCGGGTGGGAAACCTGACATTTTCATAAGGGCATAGATCGATGAGCGAGAGTGTTCAAAATTTGAAAATGTTTGTGTTCAAAATTGTGCAAAATTCAGAGAATCTACATAGAAAAAAATGGTTTTGGTTAATGTTAGGGGGGGAAGACTTGACATTAGACCCTTTAAGCACGTCCAAAATTTCAAACGTAACCGTAACCGCATCGATCTGCGTATGCTCAGAATAGATGCGGAGGTTCCGATTCGTTCCGTTGCACGTATCGTTGCGGGCCTTTCATCGTATCTGTATCTGAGAACGCATCTCAACTAATCGAAGAATTATAACAAAAGCTCTTCAAAACCGATAAACGAAAAATATACAAACATCCAAACCAAACCAAAAATATAAACAAAAATCAATATCTGGGTTACAAAACGCGAAGCTTGACAACTTTGACGTTTCACCAATCCGTTTCGTAAATGTAGAACCGATCGCTGCTTAAACGGGTTTTTATATGATTAACGTATGTCGATTCGTTTAGGGATCCGGATGCAGATACGTAGAAAAATGTTGGGTTTGCTTAAAGTGTCTATTTTCATAAGGGCATAGATCGGTAAGGGAGGGTGTGCAAAATGTGAAAACATATGTGCAAAATTCAGAGAAGAGATCTACATAAAAAAAATGATTTTGGGTGATGTCAGGGGGGAAACTTGACATTTTCAGTAAGAGAGGATGTGCAAAATTCGAAACATGTGTGCAAAATTGTGCAAAATTCAGAAAAGAGATCTACATAACTTGAGTTACATGTTATCACCACTTAGTGGTGTTTGTGATCGGTAAGGGAGGGTGTGCAAAATTCGAAAATATGTGTGCAAAATTCAGAGAAGAGGTCTACATGACAAAAATTGATTTCGGGTGATGTCGGGGGGGAAACTTGACATTTTCATAAGGGCATAGATCGGCAAGGGAGGGTGTGCAAAATTCGTAAGATGTGTGCAAAATTCAGAGAAGAGTAGTTCTACATTAAAAAAAAAATGATTTCAGGTGATGTCGGGGAAGAAACTTGACATTTTCATAAGGGCATAGATCGGTAAGGGAGGGTGTCAAAATTCGAAAACAAATGTGCAAAATCAGAGAAGAGATCTACATGAAAAACATGATTTCGAATGATGTCAGGGGGGAAACTTGACATTTTCATAAGGGCATAGATCGGTAAAAGAGGGTGTGCAAAATTCGAAGAGATGTGTGCAAAATTCAGAGACGAGATCTACATTAAAAAAATGATTTCGGGTGATGTCGGGGGGAAAACTTGACATTTTCATGAGGGCATTGATCAGTAAGGGAAGGTGTGCAAATTTTGAAAAGATGTGTGCAAAATTGTGCAAAATTCAGAAAAGAGATCTACATAAAAAAAATGATTTCGGGTGATGTCAGGGGGGAAACTTGACATTTTCATAGGGGCATAGATCGGTAAGGGAGGATGTGCAAAATTGGAAAACATGTGTGCAAAATTAGGCAAAATTCAGAAAAGAGATCTACATAATAAAAATGATTTCGGGTGATGTCGGGGAAAAAACTTGTCATTTTCATTAGGGCATAGATCGGTAAGGGAGGGGGTGCAAAATTCGAAAACATGTGTGCAGAATTCAGAGAAGAGATCGACATGACAAAAATTGATATTGGGTGATATATCGGGGGAAAAACTTGACATTTTCATAAGGGCATAGATCGGTTGGGGAGGGTGTGCAAAATTCGAAAATATATGTGCAAAATTCAGAGAAGAGATCTACATGACAAAAATTGATTTCGGGTGATGTCGGGGGGGAAACTTGACATTTTCATAAGGGCATAGATCGGTAAGGAAGGGTGTGCGAAATTCGAAAAGATGTGTGCAAAATTTAGATGGGAGATCTACATTAAAAAAAATGATTTCGTGTGATGTCGGGGGGGGAAACTTGACATTTTCATAAGGGCCTAGATCGGAATGGGAGGGTGTGTAGTCTTGATTGATTCTTCTTTTACGAAGTGGCCATGAGATAAAGAAAAACCCGCTCGCCCTCACCAGTCCTCAGATCCCTTTAACCCCTTTGTCCTCTTCCACAGCGCAGTTGCAAATCAGGCACTTTTCCGACATCGCAAAGTGTTTCACCCTGTGGACAAAAATATCGAGCTTATTTTGATTATGTATTTTACATTTCATGTGGTGATTTTTAATTATTATTCGGTTTATATATACGCAATCAGCCGTATGCTGTATCATTTAGATACGTTTAATATAACATGAACGTTATGCGCCTTCTATGTTATTTTCCTAAAATCGCTATGGTGTATCAGCGTTTACGTTATCTTCATAACGTACAGAGTGACCCATTTGAAAGCGGGCCACCCTCATAACTTTTCAATTTATTGATCGATTTTGACGTTTTTTTTTTAAGAATGTGTATTTTTAGGCCATACGTCGCCCAGTTTTTTCTAAAAACCAAGGCTTACTAGAGCATATTAAGAGGCTGAAAAATCCAGAAAACTTATTAGCGATTTTTTTAGAGCAAATCTGACCACACCACTGGATCTTTCATCCCCTGAAATGGGTCTGTACCAAATTTCATGAAAATACGTATACGTACAAGATAAGGTAGATGTAAAATCCGTGATACAGCATGGCATTTTCGGCATCTCATGTTATGACCAACGTTATCCTTAGCTGTTATATTAGGATAACGTATGTATGTTAAATATAACGTAAATTATACAGCATAAGGCTGATTATCAAACAAAAAAGAAATAAGTGAAAGTGAGATTAAATTTTTCATTAGTTCTTTTCAAATTGTAAAAAATAAATTGGGTTACTCAAGACTGTCATAATATTATCTTTGTCAGTTATTTATGAAGTGTGTTTATTTCAAGAAACTTTAGTATACATGGTGCCTTTTGAATACCTCTCATCCTCTTAACAAGTCTAGCTTCTTAGCCGTGGGGCCGTGGGGTGTTATTATGTTCATCTATTATTGATATTTGAACTACAGAAACATCGTTTGCCAAACGTTTTCATTTTCAAAGTATCGTACACCGTTAACTACTGCTCCCAGTGAAAAATCGATAGGAGCTTATTTTTTGTAGACAATTTAATTTACTTTAATTTTGTAAATAATATTGAATAATTTGTTCGCTAAAACGCTTAGTTTTTGATATATGTAATAACGAAAAACCGACAAACCGGCCTTTTTCCCTCCTTTCCCCTGCCCCGCGTCTAACGCACATGTTCCACGGCTGGGGACTTTTGGTATGTCACTTTTAACGGTCAACCCTACAACTTTAAACAATAATTCGTATAGCACTATTCATTTCCGAATGGACAATTTGCACATTTTTTGGAAATATGAAAAATATAAGGATAAGTAAGTACTGATGCCATTGATGTTTAAAAAATCAACTTACGATCTCTAATAATGTGGTAATCACCGATTAAAGTGCGCCAATCAACATCCAATACGTCACAGAATTCACTATCTATCTCCGTCTGACGTATTGACTAAGATGACTCTCTCTCTCTCGGGAGGGTAATATGGCCCAACCCCTTTTGCGATAATGCAGTGAAATTCGCGTCTTCTTTTTCATTTATTTAGTATATTTTTGGGTATTTCGGAAAAAAAATTTCGCTGGTGACTTTCAAATAATGCGTAGAATACGTATATAAAATTTCAAGTCATTTGAAAATGTATGCAAATTGTTCATTGGGTGATTTTTTGGTATTCGTTTCCTGGCCTATATTGGTCAACGCTACTTTGCCCTTCAAACAACTGTTTTTTTCCTTTTGATTTGACGACGGAGAAAAATGCATAAATGCAGACCACATGCACTTCTATCCTGGGTACTGGGATGGGATGGCTACCAGCCGACCCACTTAAAAACTCCGTCAGGTCAAAGTTTACTGATTGTATATTAGTAAACTTTGGTCAGGTGAGGATATGTTCTCTTATATTCACGAGGTCACAGTTTGGGACCAAGGTCTGAAAAACTGCATGTCAATAGTGATGAAGAATGTTTTTCCCTAATTTGGAAGAGTTGGTATCCAATTTTTGTTTATTTTGTAACGTTGTGAATTGGGCATATTTTTTTCTCAATTTCCTGTTTTCTTCTATGATTGTCCTAATTTGGGAGGAAACTTTTCCAAAGAGTGTGGTACAAAGATTTTTGTTGTCGTGCAGGAGTTTAGAGCATCTTGGATAGTTTTTGTGAAATTAGCTGTTGATTTTTCAAGTTTTTCAATCGTGGTAATCTTTCGTAGCTGTAGGTTTTTGTTAATATATTTTTTGAAGTTTTTGTAGTCAGTTTTGAAAGAACCGGTCTCATGGTAGAAAGAAACTTCTACCATGATGAACTGGTCTAATCTTTATGCTGATGATACCTCAAGGTAGATTTAATTGCGAGGTGTTATGGACCACAACGCCATCTTTCGGCAGAATCATCAACCAGCGATAGATCTCCACCATGCATCGTGACGTCAATAGGTCTAATAACTTATAAGCGGATTAATCCTCCCGGTAGGTAAAGGTAGGTTTAATGTTTCGAACCCAATTGAAACTGTGATAGAACCTTTTGAACACTATGCAACTGGTTGAATGACAAGTATTTTGGTAACACATCATTCAGTTCAGTTGAAAGAGAAGTTGAACAACAGGCTGGTTCGACCGTATCATGATCAATCCAACATCATTAGAATATGAACTCGAAGACTTCTCAACAAGTCGAAGCGGGCACACACCAGGCTGGAGCCGATTGGGTATTTATCAAGACACTACCGGTATAGTTGAATAAAGATAGATTGGAAGGTGGAAACATGTTGATAACAAGTCAAAATGTTCAGAATATTGGACGGAACTGACTCGGTATTGAAATTGCAATATTTTATCGAAACACAATAAAATTGAAAACTCAATATAAGTTTAAAAAAAAAGTTATCTCACGATGTTACAAAAGAGAGAAAAGAGTAGAAGAAAACCGAACGAGAAAACTTTTCAATCTTATCAAAGTTGCCGTATTCGTCGAATCGACTTTTAAAGTTTGCAGAATGAGCTGATTTAATTCGGAATATTATTACATCGAAAATTTAAAATTCAAAGTAAAAGCAAAATATCGTCGGAGACCCATATGTATGTAAATATGTTGAAAAATGAATATTTAAATACGAAATGCGGAATATAACATTCACGAAATTCTGTTTGAATTTCGCTGTAATACACATTTAACAGGCAAATGGATGTTCTTTGAAGACATGGAGATAAAATAGGAGTGAGAGTCTAATGGAATATTCTTCCTTCTTTCTCTCGTATCAATATGATTGGTGCGATGAAGATAATGGTGACTGCATTGATTTCATATAATGGGATCAACAATTATTGTATATTCTATTTTATAATTTTCATTACATTACATTACAAAGACGTGATCAGATCATAGAAAAGATGTTATGAAAAATATAAAACAGAAAAAAAACAAAATTTTCCAGTAAAGAACATAAAAAACTTTACTTATCTCTTTCTGTGAGTAAGGCAATTATTCCAATTTGCCCTTGAGTAAATGGGTACGACTTAGTTCAGTTCAATACTGTCGATTTATTTGCCATGGTTCTCTTCTATTAAATTCATTGTTATGGCATGCAATAGTTTATTGTACAACAAGCACACTCATTTCCTACGAGTATGAAGCAATACATACGAGTAGAAAATGGTCATTCCATGCGAGTTTTACACTATACTTTTTCTACGATTGTTAATTGATATCACTAGTGTGTAATCAACATCGATTCGTATTTTTCTTTTGGTAAAGCTGACAGTTCTTGCTCATTTTCCGAAGTGTAGTTAGGTTAGATTAGGTTAGGTTCCTGCCCCACAGTTTCATGCTTCGCATTGCTTTCACTCGGAGGGAGGCCAAATGGCCCATTGTGATCCCCGAAGTGTGGTGCTCCAACGTTGTTTTCGAATAGCAGACAATCACTGGAACTGTGTTGACCCTTTTTGACGTTATGTTATGATGTGCCTTGTTCTAACTATGCAGTCTTGCATGATCTATTCGTGGTATGCCGGTGATTTTCAGTACAACGTCTTCTGGAACTCCATTCCACGTCACTTCTGCCTTTGTGACCTTCTTCGTCGTGAGTATTCATATGTTGTATGTAAAGCTACTTCCATAAAATTAACGGTAGGTATGTCAAAATCTTTCGGTTCGATCATTGGAGTAGTTCTGTCCTCTCGCATATATTCGATGTTCTTGACGCTAGCTGGAGAACACACGTATGTCTCCCTTCTAAAACCACGTTGCAGGCATGGAGTTCACTGTCCGCTAGCTGGAAGCTAATTATTGTAGTTCACTGCCACTGTTTCGCTTGGAATATCCACCGCCTGGTATGACCCATTTTTGATCATGAGAGAGATCGGAACTGTTTCCAGCAGTTCAAAATCTGAGAAGTCTGCGATAGGGAAGTTTCCAAATATTTTAATCATCCTGGATCACTTCTGTCTTTTTCGGAATTATTAGAATCTTCATGTTCGATCGAAGCCCATCTGTCTTCTTAACCATCAAGTCAATCTGATCAAGTCGTGAATTGTTTCGTTTTTGAACACAGCTTCATAGGCACAGTGACTGCGTAGCTTTGACACATCACTTCCCACTTGATTTAGGCTTGAGAGGTTGGATCCTTAGTGCGTTCTTATCCACTATCTTAAAACAAAATATTAAAACGATTTGATTCCTTCCAGACCTTGGTTGAGTTTTCTTCTGAAGTGAATCCTGGCCTTTGTCTCGTTGATGTGCTAAGCTGCGAATATATCATTACCTTTTTTTGTTGCTCAACTACCCTTATGAGTTCTTCTTGGTTATCCCGCAAATTGACAATGTCTCTGTACACATCCTCTGTCGACTTATGGTCTACATTCCTTATGAGTAACAAAAAGAGAAAATCCCTTTTTTTCTCTTTCTTCAGCGACTCCTTTGATGCTTGTTCCGGTTTCTTCGCTGACAGCGGGATGATAAGGGCTATAGTCCTTTTTATCGTTCCAGCTCCTCGTTCAACTGTTGCCACCCCTTTCAGTTATCCGTCATGACTGCCATTTTGCTGGATTGATATTTTCTTTTTTCAATACCCCTAGAGTTTCTTGTCTAATTTTTCTCTACGGTTTTTCATTTTTACTTTTTATGCAGTCTACTAAAAGGTATATACCAAGTTAACAATGCTTTCCAGAAGTCTATTTCTATTTCTTCTATGAGTCTCCACCGTTCGAGTTTATCTTTCTACTGATTGGATCTCGAGGGTGGATGATAGCTGTTCCCACTAGAAAGTACCCTGCATGGCATAATATACTCCGGTGTGGCTTAACCTGGTGACACCCTCACTCGTGGACTAGGTGGATCTCTCATTTGTTGGTGAAGGGGCTGCCTCTTGTAGCCTATGCACTCCACGCATTGATCTTTGGACAGTTTTATGGATGACTTAGCGTTGATTATTCAGTATTTACTTCCCAAATACGCTAACGCCATCTGGTTGTCTTCATGTAGCAGCTTCTCATGTGCGTCCATTATGACGAGCTTGTATGGTTAGTCGACAGCTTCGCTGCGGCTTTCACTGATTTTTGATACTTCATGACACATTCTACATGCAAATGTGTAAAAATTATGTCAAAAATCAGAGAAATTCTCCGCGACTCCGAATAACTCTGATTTTCCGGTCGTCTTTGGCTTACAAACCGGATTGGAATACCTTATTCGAGTGAAGGAAGCCGGTGCCGCGGTGGTTCATTTTTGATAATTTGATTCAGTATTCATTGTTAATTGTAAAAAATGCAGGTACGGTTCATACATTTTAAAATGTCCAATTTTTTATTATTATTTATTAATACTACAAATTGATTATACTAGGCCACAAAATAATAAATCAAAGTATTATAACTAAAAGGAGAGTGTATTGCTCCTACCAGTCCTACCAATAGACTTTTTCAATATTTTGCCGAATCCACTGCAATCATGTTTGATCGGGCCAACGAACTTTTTTGGTAAAAAAAAATCTTAACTATTCATCCACTCGTGAACGTTCACAACAAACAAACGTACAAATCAATTAGCATACATTCGCTCTATTCACACAAAATAACAGACTAGCGACAAAAATACAAATTGGCGACACTGCAATACACCGATTTGAAAAAGTGTAATTTGCTGTGGCAAAAAAGGTCAAAGCAAAATGGAGCCCACAAGGCTGGCGATTTTGCTTATTCATGAGAAATGCTTTTAAAATGAAAACCCCAAAATGGAACGGAAACCGAAAAAACATTGAAGTCGACTTGAATCAGTTTACTTATGAGTTGCTTTGGAAATATTTCTTGAATAAAAAATGGACAACTTTTTTTCTGTTGGAATTTCAAATGGCACAATAAATTGAAAAGTTTTAACGAGGCTTCGTTTTTTTCTCATTCAAATGACTTTCAGAACTTGGTTTGTGGAAAACTTTTTAAATAGTGAGAGGTTTCGGCAAATCATAACATCTACAGAGAAAATTTCTTTGTCCAAAAACAATAATAAGCAGGATAAATACCCATAAATCACAATGAAAATTTAAGTGTAAGTCGAAACTTAATTAAAAATACATCCTTTGATTTATACCTCGGGCGCACTTGTGCTATCAGAATTAATTCACCTATAAATTAAATTTGGATGGGCTATGTAGCTCACTGACTGCAATTTTTCCTAAATAATTTCCAAATTACCAGCGGAAAGAGCAATAATATTTTGCAGTATTTTAGCCTTTTGATGTTTTTTTGGGCAATATATTTTGTATTATCACGATAAATGTTTTGTTCAATTAAAACATTTGTATTTTTGTATATTTGAAAGACCTTTTGGGCACGATGCCACATTGACATTTTAAAATGTTCTGATACCATTTTATATGATAAGCCTTTAAAAAAAATGTTACAAAGCAGAAGCCAAAGGTGAATAAATAGATGAACAAATAACAAATAATGAACTAACTTCACCGAGCTCAGCTTCACTGGCCAAACAAACAGTTACCTACGACTAGCCACGACCACAAAGCAAGTGACATTCAAATCTTTTGATCAAAGGTTGACAGGTTGACCACCACATAAATACTAGTGTACACCTTTATCACCAAGATAAAATAAAGGTCGAGCGTCCAGTCACAAATAGCTTATTTCTTCATTAACCAGTTTCCACTGATAATATTCTATATAACGTAATCAGCAAACAGCGGTGGCAAATGATTAAAGCCTTATGAATTTTATTGAAAAACTAAGCATTAAAATTTTAGATCACATCATTCGAAAGAACCAAACTCCTAAACCACTGACATTTCATATCGAAGATGTTATAGCCTAGGCAACGAAGGGGATGTAGAATGCATGAAGGGGTGGAAAATGTTTGCTTCAGGAATGAGTTGGGGGTAGTTAGTACGTAAACATACTAAAAGTCCCCACCCCTAGCCCGTCCACTTCAGCGGGGGCAGGTGGGAAGATATGTTCATTTTTTGGTTTTTTGCTTATTATTCGAAAATGGTGCGTCGTAGCGAAAAATTCTTTGTATAGAAATAAAAGCATATACAATTTTTTACAAGATTAGTTCAATACATTTTCTCGCTGCAACGTACCGTTTTCGAGATCTCTGCAGTCAAAAGTTGGTATTTTTATAAAAAAATAATTTTGGTCAAGTCCCATTAGAGCGTTTTTTTTCAACGCTGCCTTTTTCCAGCTGCAGTCTTTTCGTGCATTTGCAAAAGATGAGGTCCAAAACCTCTCTGGGCGCTGCTTGGTTTCTCGTCAGCACAAAAATGAACCGAGAATGTTGCCTTTCCGGTACCTCGCTAGGTGGAAGTGATGCGAGTTCCCGTTTTATGTTGGATACCGATTTCAAAAATGAATCGTTCCTGAAGGTGTTGAGACAGTTCATCTTTGCAGGGACACCGTACCATTTCAGCATGCATGTACGCCCAGCTACCTCAACATCAGCATTCGAGGAGGAGGGGTTGTGGAATACTTCGGCAGCTCGTTGTACATTAGGATATTTTTGGTAATTTTTTACAAAACTGAGTTTACTTTTTTGGAATGCCGCACTAGTAGAATCGCCAGTGACTGCGTGTAGGAATAAATCTTCCTTGAGTCCAAACTGTTGCATCTGATGGCCGGAATAAACGTTGGTTTGCACTTCACCCCTGCCAGGTTTTATAAACAGGATGTTGGGGTAAGGTGGCGTTTTTGCTGCAAGTAGCACAGCGAGATCAGCGTCTTTCCCTATAACAGCCAAATTGGATATTTCACTTACGGAGTGGTCAATATCTGTGGTTACAATCAACACGTGAGCATCGCGTGATGCTTGATGTGTTGTGATGCCGTTTCCCAGAAGTTCAGGTCCTAATAGGTTGATCAGCCTATCTTTGTTCTGGTGGTTGGGAAGAAATAATTCTTGAGTCACTACAGTTTTCAGGTTGAAGTTGATGTCGACAAACCTTTTCATCTGATAGTGCCTTTCCTGTTCTGCAGACTTAGTGTTGTTGAGAGAGCTACTGTATCCATCAAAAACGATGGTATATCTCCTGCCTAGGTAGTGGGTCTTGATGAATTTCACGTACGTATCACAAATTGTGAAAACTGAAGGTTCCCTTTGCCAGATGACCTTGTGTAAGAGGGAGCCTACATCAATCACCAAATCAAAGTTTGTTAGATATATCCCATCGGTGGTTGGTTTAAACAATTTGTAAAGGACTTTACATTTGCGAGCGGATATCTCGAAAATGGTACGTTGCAGCGAAAAAATGTATATACTAATCTTGTAGAAATTTTTATAAACTTTTATTTCTATGCAAGGGATTTCCCGCTACGACGCACCGTTTTTGAGTTATAGGCGAAAAACCAAAAAAGTTACCTTTCTACCTCCCTCCCCCCTTGCAAAAAAAAGAAACATCTCACGAAAACAAACAATTTAATTATTGTTTGTGTTCGTGAGATGTTTCTTTATTCTTGAGTGTTGGTATGGTCTAATGATGCCATAGTATGTGGCGAAACATGTAGGTAACCTTTCATCCGTAAAAAATATATTCGTTTGAGGCCTGAAGACGTAGATCGATGCTTTTCTTCAATTGAATAAAGGACCTCTTTGAGACTATGGACGATTTCTCTTCATCTTTAGACCATTGGTATGACATTTTATACCATAATCGCCAGAAAAGAAGGAGCGGTGGAAGCTCGTTTTAACCAAACTCTTGATAAGTCACAAGAATTAAACTCTTTAGACCACTGGTAAGACATTTCTCACCGTAATCGCTAGAAGCGGCAGAAGAATAGAAATCACAACTAACAGGATGTTTCTTAGTTAAGTAGAAGATGCAATATTGAATTAAGTAGGATGATTCTGTGCAGCAGAAGCAGTGTGTATCTCATATAGGTACCTTTAAAGCTATATACATACGAACCGCGCTACATTTATCAAATGTGCCGAGCATGAGCCTGCCAAATTGAATCGGGTCTGCAGTTTCTACGCATGAGCAGAATTTTTAATCGGTAGTCTGCCGTGACGCGCCAATATACTGCATTTCGAAAACTTAACAAAAAAATAGCAATAATCCGAGACCGGAAGAGAACGTCTTTGTTTTCCAGGGCGTCTTGATAAATTTCACAAGCCAAATAGGTATAGTTGGCCACTTTAGGTGAACATCAGGCTTCGTAGGAGGAAAGCGGTTTCTCCGAAATTCAAAACAAAGATTTTGCCGCCCGCCGTCGCGCTAGATGAGTAAGATTTGTACCGGAAACTGCTCTGGTGGGACTGCGCAGAAAAACTCGTCCCAATTCAAATGTGAGAGAAAAAGATATTCTCGTTCTTACAGTCGGCTTATGGCGATATGCGATGTGATCGGTATATAGTTTTATAGGTATATGGTGTATCCTCTGCATACAAACTATCATCAAAAGGATTTTTTATATCAGTTTGACACTTTGACCATTGTCAAAGTGATTTATCAATGTAAACGAAATGTAAAAGTAGTAGTAGTAGAAGTGGTAGTAGGTATGGTGTATGGTTACCTCTATAAACCGGCTGAATATCTCTTTAGTCTTTAATTCTCTTTTTAAAGACTTGTGGGCCTTCAATTTGAAAAGGAAAGCTGATATAAAAACTGAAATACCAAAAACGGGACGGGTGATGCTTTCAAATTCCGCAAAATCAATCGAAGACAAGACGAACAATGAAAGATGATAAATAAGGCATATAAAAACAAAACGAAAATGATAAACACTGTAAAAAGGAAATAGCACGATTCGTTTTTGCAGAGTTGAATGTACCAATTTCATAAAAACATCGTGATCCGATTCTGGACAAAATTCGAAAGCCCAATTATTATGGAGAAATAAAATCCATAAACAAACAAGCAAAATTATTCTTGGTCCAATTGATTGACCCACAGAGTTAAGAACAAAATTAAAATCCCGAAACTGGGAAATCGTAATTTGATCAGAAAAAAATTAAAGACACTTGAACATCGCACATCAATTAAAAAGGACGAACAATGGAATTATGAAAAAAAAAACAAAATGAAAATATACAGGGTGTTCAAAAAAAATTGGGCAAAAATGAAAAGATTGATTCCTGAGGTCATTTTAAGAAAAAAAAAGTTCCAATAAACATTGGTCCGAAAACGCATGTTTTCTATCATACAGGGTGACAAAGTTTTTTAAATCAATTTTTATTTAATAATTCAGTTGAATTTTGACCGGTTTGTTTGAAATTTGGCAGCGTTGGTGAAAGTAATGAGGGGCTAATTTTGACCCTATAATAGATTGAAAATATTGTGTCCAGTGGCGTTGAGATTGATAACATCAATTTAAAAAAAAAAACTGATGCGTTTTCGGATCTATGGTTATTGGTACTTTTTTTCTCAGAATGACCCTTAGCATCACTCCTTTCACTTTTGCCGACTGCTTTTTAAACACCCTGTAAAATCAAAAATGTTTCAAGCATAAGTATCGTGAGAATGAGTTTTTATTATGGATCCCGGAAAAATAATAACATGTAATTGATTTTGAAATATGAAAAAATGATAGGAATGGAAAATAAATACATACCTACCTAAATTATGTTTTTTTCAGAAAACACGTCTCATTGTATATTGATTTCCCTATAAATAGTTAAATTCTTCCACCATTATAGTAATACCAAAAAACATAAAAATATTTGAATAAAATGCAGAAGTGGCATAGATATCATTCGCTTTTCATCTCTTTCGAAAGCGTCTTCACCATAAATTTAATTTGAAAGATACATTTCCTGTTTTTTTTTAATTTTTCTGCTTATGCAGCTAATGTTAATGTTAATGGAGGTCCTTGGTTTCGTGAACGACAAAAATGATGACATAATCATACGTATTTTTGGGGTTGATTTTTTCGTATCTTGAAAAACATAAGTTTTTGTGAATTACAGGGTGTCCCAAAAATATACCGACAAACTTTAGGGGATGGTAGGTGATATCAAAACAAAATTTTTTGTCCAGTAAACAAAGGTATTGTGTCCGCAAATGAACCGTTTGGACTCTAGAGCAAAAAAAGTTTGGTACTACCCACTTTTATTTTGATCAAAAAACTGCACTGTAAGCAGCGATTCAATTATAGCTGCTAACAGTGCAGTTTTTTCATGGCCACGAGTTATTTGTTGTTTTTAAACATTTCTTGGTCACAATTTTGTTTTTTTTTATATAATATTTTATTTAAAGAAATTTGGAACTCATGTTTACTGGACAAAAAATGTTTGTTTTGATGTCCCCTTTATACCACTCCTTAATGTCCGTATACTTTTGGGGCAGCCTGAATACGGTTGTTTTTGTCGTGACGCGCATGCGCGTAGGGCAACTGGGGGTTGAGAAATGTCAAATTCTTGACAGTTTTGATTTTGAGTTATGACATGAATGTGGCAATATTTATAACCTCCAAAATACTGTTTAGTGTCAGTGCCAAGTAGCAGTGAGTTTTAATTGAGTTTCATGAAGACTAACATATTTGTTGATACAATAATACACAAATAAAACGTGAGAACGTGAACTTTAACAGCAGGTCAAGAGCCGCCATATTAGTATAAGCAAAATTCATATTTGTGACATCTTATGCTCTATCCTCTATCCTTGTTCTACTTTCAGCAAGACAAGTATAGAAACACGCTCGTGAACGCGGCACTGCTTGTCAGTGGCTCTGGTTAGAACGCATGTGCCATACGCTTTCAGCATGACAATGACATAATGTTTTTTGATGTTATCAAAAATAAAGGTACTTTATTCTTGAGCAAAATTCATATTTTTTGATATACCTCGTATACGACTGTAAAAATTGAATACCTGATGGTTGCATTTTAGGTTTTGGATCATGCAGAACTTATTATAAAGAATAACTTTTTTTCGTAAACTTAATAATAAAAAAGTTTTCCATATGGTGCGAACTTAAGTGGACACACTGTATATGGTACTAGTGCATCATGTTGAAATTAAGTCACGTGAGAAAGATTTATAGATTCTCAAGTGACTTGGGAAACAATGCACGAGTTGCATACAATGTCTTTTATCCAACAAATGAAGGAAATCGATTTTTTAAGAGATAATTATTGAATATAAATGTCAGTGTCAAAATGACTAGACAGTGACATGATTACATTTTGGTCAAAATAGGTTATTGTTTGTTTAGTTGCCACGGGAACATGATCATGATAGCTTGTTTGTTTGTTTGCCACGGCAACGTGAGTTATAATCCATAACTAAATAGTGAATGGTTAGTCCAGTAAAGTTGTAGTCGGCTTATGTGGGTCGGCAAAAAAAAATCCAAACAGAATGATATTTTCAGGAATGCTTGAGGACCAACCAAAAGATCTGACTCGAACTCCTGGTACGTTTTGCGCTGAAGAGGTGGTTTCCTTGAATATTCTATCAAGACCAAAATGACCTGAAAAATTAAAGTTATAGAGAACCAAGAACTGTACACGTTTTCCATATAACACTCAATAAGTTACAGCGCAACAAATGAAAAAAGTTGGCTGGCAACGGAGGTGCTTTAAAAGAAAAATTTTAGAGATCATGAAAAACGTTATGGGAAAAGCTGTTCAGCATTTGATTCTCCAAAACTTTTTTCAGGTATTTTTTTTGTGAAAAGTGTTTTCAAAATCACCCCTGTTGACCAGGTAAATTTTGTCATTTGATGAGCTGTAACTCGTGGTGCAGTAGAGCTAACAAAAAATGTTATGTTGAAAAATTGATCAGTTTTAACTTCTGTATAACTTTTGTCAAGGTCATTTTGCTCTGAAAAAATATTAGGAAACCACCTCTTCAGCACAAAACGTACAAGGAGTTCGAGTCAGACATCTTGGTTGGATACTCAAGTGGCAGTCCTCAAGCCTCAAGCATCAAGCAACCCTGAAAATATCATTCTGTTTGATTTTTTTTTTAACAAACCGACAACTTTACTGGGCTAAGTGAGTTATGGATTATTACACACTAATGTGTTATTTGACACTTTACTTGTCCAAAATGGCATCAATAATGACACCTATGAGTATCATGTGTTGTGGATAAAAAAAAATATGGATCAAGAGACAAAAACAAGTAGATACCTATAGAAAAGAGTGAAAAACTTGAAAAAGAAAATGATATACAGTGTAATTATTTAATGCCCCCCCACCTCAACTTTTAAACCACTTTATGAACAAGAATGAAGCTTGAATCTCCAATAAATGAGCACGTTCAACATTCCTCAACACACTTCGTAGTGACCGCTGAGAATGTAAAAATGTCAAATGGGCGCCAATTGAAAAAAAAACTGGTCTGAGATTGAAAAATTAGAACGTGACAGCGACTTCAAACTTTCAGGGTGTAATAGGGATAAAATACCTTTAATATGAGGTATATCACTCGACTACCCTGTCCATTTGATTGTTTCATTTTTTATTCAAAATGCCGCCCAAGTGTTATTAGGACATTTTCAGCTGTCACTACTATGTCAAAAAAAGCAGAACGATAGAGTCTTGCGGGGCAAAGATATTACTAAAGTATAGAAATAATTCTTTCAATCGGTACGTTAAAATTTCAAAAATTGATTTTGGTCCTCTTTCAGGTCTCATTCATTGACTAGAAAAGAAAATCAATCAAAAATGAGTATAACGCTGGTCACAGGGTGTCACCACAAAAATGAATACCATTTTAAAACTGTCCCACGCGACTTAATTCACCATTATCTTCACAATAATATTATAAAAATATACCACACAAGCAAAATTGTCGCAATCGTGTTGAAAAGCAACTTACCATTTTTAATTGCACTTCCTTTGTGAGCGAGGTAATTATTTCAGATAAAACAGCAACAATTTATAGCACAGCGTGCGATACTAGAAGGAAAACAGGTTTTGTGATATTGCCTTATCGGGTTAATGGTCCCTTTGCTGAAGATACCAGACGTTCGATAGCATTGTAATAGATCGTTTTGAAACGCGATTGCAGGAGTATTTTTGTTATTCACTGATGGGGGTGGAGTGATTGAGTGAAATGAGGAAGTCTGATAAGGGCTTTCTCACGGCTGTAATGCGAAATGAAAAAATCGATATGCAGGGTCTATTATCGCAAATTCTTTGCGTTCCTATGCTGTTGATTGAAATGTTGATTCGAACCATTCATATTTTTGTTCGGTCGAAGAAAAGGAAAAAAGGAAATCATTTCTCTGAATGACTTTACGCACTCTTAATAAAATGAAAATTCTCTATTCAATGCTTGATTATTCCGAGTTTTAGATCTCAAATTTTCAAAAACCAAAAAAAAAACAATCTTCCGAAAAATATCATAAGGAAAATAATATGATCGCATAAGTTCAAATAATTTCAGCATGATAAAAACGATTTTGCTATATTTTTTTTCCGTGTCTATCTATTATACAGCGACTTTCTAATGGTTGATCTAAGTGATCATTCATACAGTTAGTTTTTGTTTGAAACACTGGATTTTGATAAGACTGGACTAACTTAACCTCAGTTTTAGTTTTAGTAGCAAAACATGAAAAAACGGAACATGAATAAAGATAGCATGAGAAGACAGATCGGTGAGGAAACAAAACACCGATGAAATATAGCAACGAAAAAAGAGGAGACTGATAAAACACAACAAGGAAAAAATACAACCATGACAAAACAAAATCGAAAAAAAAAGAGAACACTAAAGTAACACAACCTTGACAAAACGGAATTTGAAATCAAATATTATGAATGAAAAGAGAAAATACATACATTGTTGGGACATTTCATTTAGAACTATCAAACTTTTAAAAAGAATAACAACAGAAAAAATTACTTTGATTTTGCCATTTGTCGCAAACACATCAGCTTATTCTGATAGTCCTTATATTCTTGCACTCGGCTGCCACTTGATAGCTGAGGTTCTCAAACTTTCTTACTTCTGCGCGGCCAGCTTGTGTATTAGATAGCAACAAACATTAGAAAATTAAATTTTGGTAAAGTAAGTTCAGAGTTCTGTTTGGTTCTGTCTTGTCAAATTTCAGTTATTTGTGTTTCTTTTTTCACGGTTCTGTTATGTCATGGTTCTTTTTTCCATGTTTTGTTTTGTGACGGTTCTTTCTTCTGACTGTTCTGTTTTTTCACTGTCGGTTCTTTCATGTTCTCTCAATTCATGGATTCCTTTTTTTCATTTGAGATTGATTCATGACAAGTTAGATTATCGAGTAAAATAATACTTATATAATGTTTAAACATTGGATTGAACATTTCCTGCTTCTTTTTTCTTCACTTTTCGATTTTATGAGTAGAAACTTGGCCCGGAAGAAAGTTGAATTAAAACGAAACAAACCAATAACCAGGAAACAACTAGAGCGCAAAATTAAAAGAAAAAATACTAACATCAAGAAATGATGAATAACACTAAACAAAAAGCTTTCATTTAGCTTTCAGGCTATACAGGGTGATTCTTAAGTTGGTATTTTCCTTTTAACACTGTATAAAATGCAAAAAAAATAAGAAGATTTTTCAAATAAAATTATGTCCAGAAATGCTATTTTTTTCTTCAAAAAAATTCAATACAAATCCGGTTCGAACGCCACTGGTAGAAATGATTAAAAAACTTTTACATCAAAAAATTTAATTTAATGGTCAAAAGAAGTGTTCCAAATTTTGTGGAAATATCTGGAGTGGTAGGAGAGTTATGATGAAACAAGGCAATTTTTTCTTAAAACTTCAACACCCTGTAGCTCGGAAACAAAAGCATTTCGGACATAATTTTATTTGAAAAATTTTCTTATTTTTCGCATTCTATACAGTGTTGAATGGAAAATACCAACTTAAGAATCACCCTGTATAAAAAACCATACAATATGAAAAAAACAAACAATATTTTAAATATGACCTAATTCATAATCTCTAATGAAATATTTGAATCTCCCCAAGTTATCACAGTTCTTGATACTCGAAGGCAATTAATTAAGTTCATAGAATCCTCTATACAGTACTGATTTGAGCATTTAAGTGGTAATAATTTCGTGCTCATTTCTGAAATCATGTTCATGGATATTTAGAAAAAGTTAAGTTCCATCACAGACATACTTAGGTAACAGTTGGTTTCTTTTTTTGAAAATGAGGACATGTTCATTGTAAACTAGCTTTTGTTTAACAGAACATAAATTTAAAACATTTGACATTGGTGTATATATATCACAGTGTAAAATGACTCTTATAGCCCTAGTAGATATGCTCTGTAGTTTTGTGGCGCATCCATAATTTACAAGATTTTTTTGGGTATTTCGCCACACCCTATCAAATATCAATCAAACTATTATATATTATATATTATATTATCATTACTTATAGCCCTATTCTGGAATTCCTGTATTTTATAATCAGGAAGATTAAATAGTGATGTCGAACAATAGTCCAGGTGTGGCGCAGCAACTTTTTTATACAATAATAATTTGTCTCATTAGTCAAATGTTTCCCAATTCTGCGTATGAAGCCAACTTTCTTAGAATATTTCCGCACCACATAATCAGCATTGGCATAAAAATTCATATTTGGATCAAACATGATCCCTAAGTACTTAATTTCGCTGGCATACAAGATTTGTTCATCATTAATCCTAACATTCACTTCACTTATGTCTATCGCTGACAGTCTTTGCTTTTTACCAAATAAACAAAATTTGGATTTGGACGTATTCAAACACAAATTATTTCAACACAACCATTCGAAAACTGATTCTAAATCATTCCAATCAATCAATATTGGACTCAAAACGGTACCTTGTGGAACACCATAATTTACAGATACAAAATCAGACATTACATTTTTAAATTTCACTATCTGAACTCTATTATTTAAATACGATTAAAACCAATCTATCACATTATGTCTTGAACCTATGTTCTTCAGTCTATCAAGCAATATGTTTCTGTGTATCGTTTCAAACGCCCTTCTAAACTCAAAGAACACTGCTAATACATGTGATAATTGGCCGTTTTAATAATGAAACTCTGAGAAACTTCAACAAAAATCTATTTAACTTTCTCGTGAAAACAAAATATCAACCGACTCATGCGGCTAACGGCAGAGTAATGCCTCCCTTATTCTCTGAAGAAAACAGTGAACTAAATCCAGAACGCAATTCTTAAAACTACGCAGTACATAACAAGTCGTAAATCAATCAAATATTATAATAGAGAACTAATGGGCAATGGGTTGGGGTTTGAGTTCCTTTTGAATACCACCAATAAATAAAGATGCAGGTCTAGTGTCTGCTTATCTGCTAAGAATTGCAGAATTGCTCACACGGCCTATCCTGACCGTAATTCGTTCTCGAATTACCATCCTGCATACTTTGAACATCTGAAACAATGAGAAAAACCAGCAGAATGGAACATAACCTTTTCATAAATCAACAATATATGCCTGGCGAGCCATTACAATACCAAACTTAAAATCCTCGTTTCTTATTTTCCATAATTTAAATAATGATTCAATCTGTTGGTATGCAAAAATCAATCCCAAAATTCAAAGCATTTTTTTTTTTTTTTTAAACACATCGAATAAAAATATGTGCAAAGCGTCAGGCTTTCAACTCAACAAATATCAAAACAAATGCAAAGCGTCAGGCTTTCAACATAACAAATATCAAAACAAATGCAAAGCGTCAG
This sequence comes from Orchestes rusci, assembly GCA_958502075.1. NCBI lineage: Eukaryota > Metazoa > Arthropoda > Insecta > Coleoptera > Curculionidae > Orchestes > Orchestes rusci. The sequence continues at coordinate 28,677,703 of OY293306.1, read as the reverse complement.
GCTTTCAACATAACAATTATCAAAACAAATGCAAAGCGTCATGCTTTCAACATAACAATTATCAAAACAAATGCAAAGCGTCAGGCTTTCAACATAACAAAATTCAAGACAATGTGTAAAGCGTCAGGCTTTCAACATAACAAAAACCAAAACAAGTGCAAAGCGTCAGGCTTTCAACACAACAAAAATCAAAGCAATAACGCTCGAGTCAATATCCGTAATTAAACTACATTCGGCGCCCGTATCTATTAAACAGGTAACAGTGGCATCCTGTATCTTAAATTTGGCACAAAAATCACTGTTTAGGGTAACACAAAAAAAATTTACTTGACGAGACGAAGACGGTTGTTCTCGTTTTCTAATGAAACAGTCGTCAATTTTGTGACCAATTTTTTTACAATAGGTACAAGAAATCTTATCTTTGTAAACATTGCCCCCCGCTAGTCCAAAAGGGTTTGAAGTTTTATAATTTTTAGGACAGTTGCGTCTTAAGTGTCCCGGTTCATTGCAAGAGAAGCAGTTTCTACGGTCGTTATGTTTTTGTTCAACTTTTTTTATCAAACGGATATGGCCTTTCATGCTTGTTTGCATCAACAAATTTTCGTTTTGAATAGTTGCTTAGCAGTATAAGCAGTTCACTAACAGAAGCCACTCTACTATTAAAAGCCGCAGTTTTAACCTAAACATCAACAATATCCCCAATTACAATTTCAAGCAGTTGACTTTCAGAGAGATCAAAGTTCAATGACTTAATTAAAAAAACCTTTTTTCTGGCATACTCACGAAACGAATCAGCAAGGTCGCTGGTGAAAAGGCTAGCTTTTCGGAACTTTTCGCTCAAGTTTCTTTTCGCTGGATACATGCTGCACAAGTCCAGCTTCAACGTCTCCCATGTTTTTTCATTCGGCTGCCATGACAAAAACCATTCTCCAGCTTCCCCTTTTAGTCCAGAAGCACTCCTAACCAGTAACTCGTACTCAGTCCAGTCAAACATCTCTCCTAGTTTTTCTACCTCGACGCACCACTTTTTCGCGTCACAATCGTCCAACAGGGGATCAAAGTTTGGCATCGTCACGGTAGTAGCTACGGCACTGTTATTTTGCTTTTGCATGGCTCTTACGGAGTCCGCAAACATTTTTACAAACTCCTCCATTTTTGTTTAGTCCAAAATATAAAAATGTCACGTAATAAATTTGATAAAGTCACGTAACACTGCGTAACACGCACTCTGTGGTACTTCTAGTAGTTCGAATCCCACTTCTGATGTGATAATTGGCCGTTTTAATAATGAAACTCTGAGAAACTTCTACAAAAATCTATTTAACTTTCTCGTGATAACAAAATATCAACCGACTCATGCGGCTAACGGCAGAGTAATGCCTCCCTTATTCTCTGAAGAAAACAGTGAACTAAATCCAGAACGCAATTCTTAAAACTACGCAGTACATAACAAGTCGTAAATCAATCAAATATTATAATAGAGAACTAATGGGCAATGGGTTGGGGTTTGAGTTCCTTTTGAATACCACCAATAAATAAAGATGCAGGTCTGGTGTCTGCTTATCTGCTAAGAATTGCAGAATTGCTCACATACACATTTATTAGATTTCACAGTTTTTAGAAAGTCATCACAAATCTTCACAATCACAGAGTCACGCGAATGTCCTTCGCGAAATCCTGACTGATTATTTGCAAATACGAATTCTGAGTACATAAGTTTCTGTTCCACTGCAAGTTCTAAAACTTTTTCATGTACAGGGACTGTGTTGACCGGCCGAAATTCCTCAGACTTTCAAGTATTTGACAATTTAGGAGCTCGAATCACCGTGGTAAGTTTCCAAGATTTCGGAAAAACTCCTTTTGAAAGCGATGCATTCACAATGTCCAGCATGCGATTACCCACTACGTTAAAAACATCTCTAATGACCTTGGTTGAAAATCCACTGTCACCGCCTCCTAATTTTTTCAATGATTTCACTGTTTGGTTCTTGTGACATTTTTGAACTTATCAAATATCGATGTCAGTCGAGGTGAAAACATATTTTGGATATTGATTGAATGAATCTGCGACATTTGCTTCTCCACTGATCAAACTATCTGTTCCAAAACTGACTGGAAGCAGTGTCTTTAGATTTTTCGACAATTCGCATGAACTTGTACTATTTTTGTCAATTTTTTCTTTGTAATAACTTTTTTTTTCTTCATTTATTCTGGATACTATATCATTGCGAATCCTTTTGTATTCATTCCACAGATGTTCATCTTTTTCATGTACTGCTCTGACTTATAACATAACCCGCTCCTTCATCAAATGTGGCAAAAAATAAGACTAAATCTATTCAAGGTATTTTTGATTTATTATAACCTTGTTTTTTTCAATGATTTTTTCACAAATGAATTTATTTTCATTTGTTTGTTTCAAGTCTACTCCATTCTAGTTTTGAGAACCTTTGCAAATTTAAAGAGATTTTTTTCCACAATTATTTCTTTTCTATAAATGATTTTCAATTTCAACATTTTTTCAATCAGACTACATATTTTTTTATGATTTTTTACGATTTTATTCATTTGAGTTTCTTGTTTTTTTTTTCAATTTTGGGGTGTGTTTTTAATGAAGTGTGATAAAGAAATTTCAATCTTTGAATCCACTTTTTTGATATTTTCAACTTACTCCACTTTCTCTGCTTTTGATGATTATTTGAGATTTTTGAGAATGTCTTTTTCTCAATTGGTTTGTCAAGTTAATTTGTACTTTCCATATTCAAAGAATTTTCATTTCTGTTATGAACTAGGTACGACTTTATGGGAAGACACTTTCACAATTTGTTAACTAGACAAAAAATTCAACAAAACCCCATAGATCCTCACCAATGAAGAATCATGAATAATAACAAATAGACTACAATCAAACTAAATAATATATAATTGAAATAAGTAAAAAGAACATCAAAAAGCTCAAAGGATCCAAAATTAGTGAAATAATTTTATTTAGACAGACATTAAAAAAATCAAATAAGAAAAAGATGAATACAAAATATTCTCAAAAACGCTGAGGAAATGAGCGAACTAAAATCAATAAAGAATGCAAGTAAAAAAAGCACAAATCATATTGTGGAGCTATATTTTTACTATTGATTCCTGAAAAACTTGATCGAATTCAAAAGATATCAATTGAATAATATGATATTTTATGCAGAAAATAAAGTATCTACCTGAAAGTTTATGAGTTAAAAAAAAACAAAAAAATACATAGAAAATAATAATTTGTAATGATTTTCGTCAGTCGATGATACGTCTTATTGGAGATTTTTTCCATAGACATTTTTTTTCTTCAACTGCAAGAACTATCAATGTATGAGATTGATACGTTCTATTGATCTATGTGATACTGGAGGTTGAAAGAAGGCATTTTTTTTTTCAATGTCTAAATCATGATGGGGTTGTTCCACATCATGAAAAAGAGCATAACGGGCGGAGTCAACCTTAAATCCAATAAATCAATAATCACGCCAGATCCAAGTGAAACTACGCAGTGACACTACAAACTCAAACCGCTCGAATAGCTTCCCAATCATTCCAAATCAAAACTAGAGCAAATAACATTGTATTAATCTCAATCAAGCCCGGATTGCACATGTTATGTCGTCATAACCGGATGAAAAATCAAAATTTCATACAGCTAATGACTATCATTCTGTTGCAGCCATCCAATAAAACATATTCAACGAAACGGCACATTTTATCGCAAACGATAAAACTAAACAGTAGTATACAGTATACACTCACCGTGCCAGGAATCAAATAACAAAATATTACCTTTAATTGAGTTTGAAAACAAAGCCCATAACGCGATTTCGAAATCAAAACTGGCAGCATGCAAATTTGATAAAATAATTGTGATATAGCTGGAGTCAGATTTTTGATAAAATATGTCCCTTTTGGGTGTAATTCAATTCAGATAAATATTTATTTCCTCCGGGAGGAGATTTGATATTTCGGAAGTATTGTATGTGATAACCTGATTTCACCCTTGGGTCATGTAGGGAAGATGGATATTTCACAATTTATGGAATTGAAGATGACTAGTTCAAATAAATGGATTCCGTCTCCTATTATCTGAATTTAGGGGAACAGATTATGAAAACTGATCCTTGTCAGAATCATAAAGCCCGCAAAACCGGAGCTGTGACGGACCATGCATGAGTTCAGTGTAATAAGTCCGAGGTACATGACATGACATGTTCATTCTTCAAGCTTGACTCCTGCACTTCAACAAGATAATATGTTCATTTGAGAAGAGTCGAGAACAGCCACAAGAAGTGACGAGTTTCCGTTTTGGCCTTTCAAGCCAGTTTTGGATTACACTGGTCTTTTCACTAGATTAGAATTCCCATCTCACCATTTTTATTTTCATCTCTCTGGATCACTCAGCAATATTTCCACATTGAAGCATATTCGCAAACAAAGTGTTTCAAGATAGTCTCTGCACAAGTCGCTACCTCAAGAGCCGTGATGATAATCAAATACCAAGAACCGCTCCAATGGTGGTTGAATATTCTCCAGCCACCTGCTGTACTTGGTGAAGTAACTGGGTCGCTGATTTGGAGTTTTCAGTGGGTGCTATATCTCCCTCAATTACGAATAAATATAGCTTGCAGAGTTGTTGGCCGTGTCACCGTAAGATTCTCGGATGTCCTGAGAGTTAGTATAAAATGGGATTGATATCATATCAACACAATACCCTATTTGAGGAATTACACTGGATATGTCAGAAAAAAAAAGATTTTACCTCAAAATGAATAAAAGTTGAGGAATTAAACAACCATATTGCCAAACTCAAACAAGAGGAAGGTCAAATGTGATATGAAGAAGACAGGCACTGAAAGTTTTGCGTATCTGTGGTTGTGAGAGAGATCTGTAGACAGGGAAGACAAGAAGTTCTTAACCCGGGAAAAGAGATCGCCGACCTTCAAGCGGGCATCATTGCCGTACAAATCGAAGATCTGAACATCACCTAAATACAGAGTTAAGGTGGCAGTCCAGGCACTGGAGGCTTTTGAACCACAACTCAAAGACAGTTCTAGAATATCTGAGAGATGAAACAGCTCTGGCTGAAGTACAAAACAAAATAGATCGTATCCTGGTAAAACCAGAAAGAAGTGGCTCGACTCCCGCTAGTGGGACCTGAGGCCACGTGCGAGATCAATTGAGAATTGTCTGGATTGTACCGGAGAGATCCTATCAACTGGACTGTATCCCAACACAAGAATCACGGGAAAAGCCTCTCAGACATGGAGAATTCAAGGGCTTTTCTTGATGCTCCCGCCCATCGCAATAATAGCATGGAAGACACACCAGATCTCAACTGGGCTGAGACTCTGTAACTTACATTCTCTATAAAAGAGAAAGAATAAGAGAAGCGAAACGAAAAGATCTCTTGTAAATCGAGGCACTTCGTAAACGTTTTTCTATTGGCCTCGGCTTTTCGTTTTGGTAGCGAATCTACGTGCTAGCTACTCGCAGTTTATTTCAAATAGGGATCAATAAATATAATATTTTGGAAGTAGGTAGATGATAGATAATCTAATAAACGTCCAATAAAAATGTGTTGGAAGAGTTTATATCCGTTCCAAAATACATGTTACCTACCTACCTGTCTAGTCTAGCAGAACTATACAGGGCTTTTCACTTAAAACTCCCCACGTCAATATCTCGGAAACGAATAGGAATATTTCATTTCTGTAAAAAGTAGTCAATGTATGGGGTCGAGTAGTTATTTTTCACAGTTAAAAAAATTCGACGCCTACCAAGAGTAAAGCGTCGCGACGCATCGAAAATATTAATCGATTGCAGGGACTTTGAAATTACGCGCATGCTAAAGTACATGTTATTTATAAACTTTTTTGTTATTCTTTTGTTATTCAGTCGAACTCATTAATTCTACACAGTTTTGAGATATACAGTGTGTCCAAGATAAGGATGTCTATCATGGGGATCTTGAAAACCGTGAGAGATACAAGGTCGGTTAAATGGAGGCAAAGTTGCGTATTTTGATGCTTAACAAAATGCCGTTTTGCAAGCCAAGAAATTCCGATTAAGTCCAAAATTATCCGAAAAAAACATAAATTTTTCAAAATTGTTTTCATTTTTTTTTTACCACATTTGAAGAGATATTTTGAAATGAATGGAACTTCTTCATTGCCACTTTTTGCCCTTTACAAGATACCCTTATTAAATTGAAGAACTGACGTTTCGTCTATGAGCAGCCATCATCAACTTTGTTTTTTTAAATACGGTCCTGGATTTTTTATTACGGATTTTAAGAGCCTCTTATGTTCCTAAACCAACGAGGTATCGCACTAATCAAAAAAGAGGTGGTTGTTTTTAATCCTATTAAAAATGTATTTTTTGTCTCTCTCTAACACATGATTTCTTATGGAAAAATCCATCAACATAATTTTATTGAATAATTGCGATACATTTAGGAACATAAGAGGCTCTTAAAATCCGTAATAAAAAATCCAGGACCGTATTTAAAAAAACAAAGTTGATGATGGCTCTCATAGACGAAACGTCAGTTCTTCAATTTAATAAGGGTATCTTGTAAAGGGCAAAAAGTGGCAATGAAGAAGTTCCATTCCTTTCAAAATATCTCTTCAAATGTGGTAAAAAAAAAATGAAAACAATTATTTTGAAAAATGTAGGTTTTTTTCGGATAATTTCGTACTTAGTCGGAATTTCTTGGCTTTTAGAACGGCATTTTGTTAAGCATCAAAATACGCAACTTTGCCTCCATTTAACCGACCTTGTATCTCTCACGGTTTTCAAGATCCCCATGATAGACATCCTTATCTTGGACACACTGTATATCTCAAAACTGTGTAGAATAAATGATTTCGACTGAATAACAAAAAAGTTTATAAATAACATGTACTTTAGCATGCGCGTAATTTCAAAGTCCCTGCAATCGATTAATATTTTCGATGCGTCGCGACGCTTTACTCTTGGTAGGCGTCGAATTTTTTTAACTGTGAAAAATAACTACTCGACCCCATACATTGACTACTTTTTACAGAAATGAAATATTCCTATTCGTTTCCGAGATATTGACGTGGGGAGTTTTAAGTGAAAAGCCCTGTATAGTTATCGCCTCTTGCCATAGGTATTTGAATTTTTGACCCAAAACCCAATTTTATCTAACTGTATGATTAGCTTATAGGATAACATCTTCACATTAACTCCAATAAATTGATCTTTCACCATCTCTTTATAATTCTCGATGATATCAATAATTGCAGCTCGTTGTTCATTGGGTTTTGGAACTCTTTTGAACGAATAACGATAGAATCATTCTAACATTTTATTCCACATCCAAACGATAAACAAAAGACATGTGAGAAAGTGAGGTTTGGTATGTATTCACGTATTCACGTATCGTCGAATTTACAACGAAGACAGATATGTGTCATTCCAAATGCTTCAGAGAGAGAGATCCATCATAGCGATTAATAGCGAATGTATTTTAGACTTCTTTAGCTTATATCAATCGGAAAGCCTCCGAACCCGACGGACCCAGCCGAACGATGCTTACAGAGTAGCCAAACGCTGTTAGAGGCAAGAGAATTCTTTCTCTTTCGAATCATCGAGTTACAGAGTCTCAGTCCTGGTCTCATTTTAGGTCATACTCTCCTGGAAAAGAGGATGATACACCTCTTCACAAAATGTCACATTGGATCCCATGAGAAAATTGGATTATCGTAATTGAATTTCTCCGCCAAAAATTAAAAAAAAGGTTGTATAAGGACATAGTGATCCGTGTTGGCGATTTGCCTAGAAGCAAAGCCAAGAAACGAAGCCACAGTGACATAGAGGTATAAATGGTTTGTGAGTGTTTTCCTGAAGTTTGCTGTGCCTTGATTGAACACAGCATAAGTGGATCAGAATCACTGACTTGAATGTATCAAGAGTATGCAAGAGTTCCTATTGCAATAATCAGATAATCTATTTCCTCTCGTTCTCACCCAGTGAGTGCCCTCTTCACTTACTTGTCATGGACCATTTGGGTTGCAAGAGCATATTCATTCTGAGTATAAGAAAGCGCATCAACACCACTCCAACGGGAGCTGAGGAAGCCTCTGTAACTAGCAAAAGCTAGGATGAGCCTCTGCAGTATAAATGAGCAGCTATTTTTCAAAATGCGACAAGTCCAATTTTCACGAAGTTCAGGTAAAGGTGGCGCTTCATTCTTAGGCCTTTACTCAACTGAAAAGTTAACATTTTAGCTTTCAAAACCAAACAAATCCATTTGAAATAGGTATACTTTTTGGCATATATTTTACAAAATGCAACAAGTCTAGTTATTTGTATTTTTCAAAGTGCAGTATGTACAGTGGAAAACATATGAATTCGCACAAACAGTTATTTCTTGACAACCCTCGTAATATGCATAGGTGAAATGAACCATAGTATAATAATCAACAAGTAGCGACAGCTCCATATACCTGAAGGTGGTCAAATTTCTCAATGACAGAAATTCGCCTCATTTATAATCTGCTAATCTTATGAAATGTGAAATAAAACCATACTGTGGCTGATTCCATTACTTCAATGATACTGATACATACGATACGATTACCCACTATGCAGTATGTCTAAAGATTCATGTGAAGTTTCAAAGTCTTGATTTAGAAAACAGTTTTACATTCCAAAATGTTAGCAGGGTATAATGAGGCGAATTTCTGTCATTGAAACAGAACGAAATTTGACCACAGATATATGGAGCTGTCGCTACTTGTTGTTTATTACACTATGAAATGAACCAACACAATAGCCGATTTCGGCTCGTTTGGTATGTTTAAATTTTGGTTAACCAAACGGTAACTGCAACGTCATGGTGATGACGTCACGACCCATCACACCAAAATCGTTTGGTAGGTGTTTGGTCAAAACTGTCAAAGGCAGAGTGTTTATATAACCCAACTTTTTTGTTAATGTTTAGTTACAGGCATAGTTAAAAAAATATATTTCACAGGTTATAGTTTATCGGTACTTAGTTCATCTGTCTTATTTGTCATAAAGTTAAAACTTGAAGCTTTGTCCAATGATTTGGTAAAAAGCAGATTGTTGGCCGCATTACTAAAAATGCCGAAAAGAAAAGCAGTTATATGGTTTTGTCTGTTTTGGGATTATATAAACGTCCCCGAATTCACTCATTTCCTTCTTCCATTTCCCAACTATCAATAGGAGAAAAAAATGATTGACGTTAATATATTTGAATAAAACTGGCCGATTTGTTTATTTACGTCATTCACTTGATCATTCACGATGAACTTACTACTCCCGAGCAAGATTTAAAAAAATGGACAAGGATATCACTATACCAAAAAAAAGAACCGTGCTGCAAACCGCGGTAGGCATTTTGACAGACCAAAACACATACCAAACTTGATGTGACGTCATCATTTTAGGATCCGAAATTGGCTGGTAGGCGTTTGACAGACCAAAGCATGTACCAAACCAAGTACCAAACGAGCCGAAATCGACTAATGTGATCTCTGATCACGTGTCGTCTGTTTCCTTCGATGATTTTTGGTTTTAAACCATAAAAACGAAAACTTTCAAGCCACTGCGGTGAGTATTGTGTAGTATCTGCGCTGGGATTTGTTTGAGGTGATATATATTTAGTAATCTGACTTAAAAGAGATGCAATTAATGTATTTTTTATTACCTCCTTATATTTTGTCTTCTTCATAAATATCTCACATACTAGCCAATATTTCAATTGCCCTTTGCCCTCCGCATCACTGGATAATATATTCGAGAAACCATGCATCTTGTTGTATCAAGATTATTTGAACTAAGCTGAAATAATCATTCTCAAAACCAAAAACCAGCTCTTTTGTTTACTTATGACTTGTCAAAAAAAAATGATATGCTTTCCACCTTAGAACATAGAACCCACTAGAACTAGCGTACACCCTAGATTCCGGGCAAATTGTTTGTCACTATAATAAACATGTTATTATATACATCTCGTCCGTTAAATTCGTTCAACGTTGCCTTGTTGCAAATAGAAAGCACTCAGAATTTTCACTTTTTATCAAAAGGCATTAACCAGTTTATTAACGAGGATATATTTTAATGTTTTATTTGTTTCAATATCGTTGGTGTCATAGGACAGTCATAATTTACTGATTATTGAAAAGTTTTGTTCACATAAATCAGCTGTTCGGCCTCCAGAAATATTGAATTTTGGACAAGCCGACAACAGTATTCCAAGGGAGCTACAGGCTATGATTGGTTAAAATGATAATCAGCTGTGATTGGTTAATGAAATTTTTTTGTTTTTTTTTTTTCATTTTTTTTTGTTTTTTTATTTTTTTCATAGGAGAATGTATCTCCTTTTAAAATATATGAAAATGGATATACCATTACATTTGATTTTTTTGGAAAAAACTCAAAAATATGCTACCATTTCAGTTAACGCGATCTAGCGGCGACGGCGAATGTTACAAATTAAAAAGCAAATGAGCATTTTATAGGGCAGACCAATCTCTTTCAAATGAGCCCAAGTTCGTTAAAATCGGTCAAGCGAAACGGGAGAAATCTCCGTTTGTTTAATAAAACAATTGAACTTTCCCCACCACTTTATCATGATAGATAGAAAAAAACGTTTTTGACAAAAAGTGTAGGTAAATAGTCAGTAAATCCGAAAATAAGCTCATCGATATATTTTCAATGGACAAAATTTCATAAAAATCATATCTTTCCACTTGGTGTTGGTTGTTACGCCCCCTAGCGACCAATTCAGAAACTTGAAAATATTTTCCAGGTTTTTCTCTTGGCCGTTTTAGTACTGAAATTTATTGCCGCAGGCCTCTACGATGAATAGTTTACGAGAACTGGCACCCTGTCGCTGAAAATGAATCACCCTGTACACATTCTGTTTCAAAGTGTAACAAGTATCTAAGTTTCTAAACGTTCACCATTGTTTTTTAGAAAGGGAAGGACTGGGAAGTGTACGATATAAAAAACCAATGACATTCGAAACCCGGAAGATGATGCTGAAAATAATAATCCAGGCGAGCAAGATAACTGCGATTGTATCCAGGAAGAATCTGAACCAAAATACTGATCCAGGAAACCTAATATTCTGAGCTAACTTTGAATTCGTTGTTTACGTGTTACTTGCTCCAACTTTACGGAAAGTCTCTACTTCTCATTTAGCGAGTATTGTGGCAGCAAAACAAAGGTAACAACCTAGAACCTAACGGATTATTTGGTGGAAATTCGAAACTAAATATCTCTTAAACGGCTGAGCGCAATGTGAACAAATATCGTATATTTGAAATCAGAAAAATTAGATCTTTCATTGTGGCTAGAAATGAATGGAGCTTTCCATTAAAAAAAAAAAAAAAACATTTTTGTCGCTCCCCGTATACTGCAATAATGAGTTAACTCATGCTAGTAAAATACAGAATTTTTTTAACGTCGTCAAAAAATATCTTTGAAACTACAAAAATTACAATCATTGAAATTTAAACTGCAAAACAAACTATCGTGCGTTTCAAATTTGCGAAGGGTCAAGAATTGAACCCCAGCTGAGAAATTCAACCACCTTGCAGACCAGAAGGGTAGGGATGTAAATAGAACGGTGAGAACTTGAACAAAGATCAACATTTCCTGAATCAGATCTTGGAGAACCTGAGGGCATGTCAGCATTGTCAGTATAAAAGAAGTTTGAAGTTGGATCAAAGTAAAATATGAGGAATACTCTTTTATACGACTCAATACAATGAAGCATGACCCAACATCGAAAAGCCACAGGAGATAAACTGATGGATTCAGACACATTAGAATGCTACCAAAGTTCTGGAACGGAAAATGCTTTACCATTCTGATCAACCCAATCAGAGGACTCTCCTTCATCAAAAGTAGCATAGCATGATCCAAGAGAGTTTCTGGATAATAATAATATGTTCTTGTAGCATGGTTAACGAACAGATCGTCCATTGCAAACTATGTGAAGAATATGGACTCTCCACATCTGACCAAACCATCCAGTTATGATAATAACAAATGTTAACCATGTTAATTTGTGGCCCAGATCCATGCAAGGATTGGGGATTAATAAGAGTTGAGGTGAAGCTTTGTGAGATAAAAAGTCAATAGGGTAATAGAATTTTATTCAGTGAGGACGCGTAGGTTGGAATAGATTCATTCCAAAATTCAGTTCCAAAATTTGTTTTGTGCGAAAACGCTCGGACAAGTCGATTTTTATTTTCAACCACGTTTTTTTCATGATAGTTTTATGTATACAGGGTGGACTAAAAATAAGTTACGACCATCAACTTCATTTTTTCAAACGGAAACCCCCATTTTTTATTTCATTTTTGGATTCTACATCAAATTCTAAGTAATATGATGATGATATTTTTATGTGTACAGGGTGGACCAAAAATAAGTTACCATCAGAAACTTAATTTTTTCAAATGGAAACCCACTTTTTTATTTCATTTTTGAATTCTTTATCAAATTCTGAATAGGTTTCATGTACCATGTCCTTGACCCAACACTTATCGAGAAATTTACGATTGTTCGGAAACACCATTTGATGAATCGTAAATGTTGGGGTTGGGTTATGCACATGGTACATGAAACTTACCTGGAACTTGATGTTGAATTCGAAAATGAAATAAAGAAAGGGGGTTTCCATTTGAAAAAATGCAGTTGGTGGTCGTAGCTTAGTTTTGGTCCATCCTGTACACATCAAATTATCATCAACATATAACATAGAATTTGATGTAGAATTCAAAAATAAAATGGAAAATGGGAGTTTCCATTTGAAAAAGTTGATCGTCGTTACCATTTTTGGTCCACCCTGTGTGGAATCATTAAAAAAAAACACAGTCAAAAATAAAAATCGATGTGTTTTCTCACAAACAAAGCCCTGAATTTTGAATGAATTTATTCCAACCTACGCGTCCTCATTGTATACGGGACGTCAATTTTTTGAGAGGAGATGAAAATCTCAATTTGATCATACCCACATATCAAACTGTCCTCTTTCTGAAGTGTTGACAACTAAAACAACTCTCCAACAACAATGATTTTCTGGATTTTATTTTCATGAAATTCAGCAAATATCTCATTGAACATGAACTGATAGCTATTTCATGAAAAACATTTTTAACAAATTTCCCAACAAAACGGTATCCATCAATTTTCCAATGCTTCTGCAAATGCAAGCAACGTTAAAAATACAAATCAAAAATAAAGAAGCACATCAGTTACGGGCTCGTATGCTTATAAAATACGGCAGTAAAACAAGAAATAGTACCCCCTGGCCGAGCATTAATCAAAATTTTGACAGCCAGCTCAAAGAGCAAACATGCGAGCTCACAATTACATTGAATAATTCGAGTTTGAAATAAAACTAAACTCGGGTAATTTCTTGGTAATAAGTATGTATTGTTCTCGAATTATGTGTAATATGTTAAGATTTGAGTGACGCGTCAATGGCTGTAGAAACTTCAACTGATTAATGTTTAATGAGTAACAGTGAATGAGTGCCACTGCAAATTGATCCGATATCATACCATTGTTACTGCTACAAGTAACAAGCTACTCAATATAACAATACCTGACAGATTATTTATTGTCTCCGTCAGTTTATTAATCTTAAGAACAATTTCTACAGCGCGGAAAACATATGGCTTTGGCATAATGATCATGGTAATAAATCAGGGGTTTATAATAAGAAAGCGGACCGGGATATTAGAATCTTTGTTTGGACAATGTCTAGAAGCCATTGTCCGTTATGTTTGAGCCAATTACGTAACAAGTCAAGTTAATGCGAAGCTAATTTATAATTGTTTCCTATTTATCCTCGAACCATTTTTTGTTTTCTTGTCTGCTTTTTCTAGTTTACCTCGCGATTTCAATAATGACTGACTGATGACAACGCAAGTGAAGATACTGGCTTTAATAATGAGTCTAGCCGGTATTTGGTATATATCTTGATCCCTAGCGTAAGTGCTTACTGGGTTTATTAGTTTTCCATCTACTTTTTTGTTTTTAGAACCGCATAAGCAAATTATGTTCTGCCACTGGCCCGTAATACATTACAAGCCAAGTTATTGATTTCTGCAGCTGGCATTTCATTTCGACGCAGCCAATTTCTAATACAGAAAATAAATTTTCCTTCTATTACTAAAATATAATCCTCTTAAGAAAGACAATGGCGAACTCAAGCAGCCTTACAGTAGCAGAAAAGGAAGATGTTATCAATGGACCGCTAAAGAAAGCTGGCAGAAAGTATACAAAAGGCGCATTTGTAGCTATGCAGCTAATTTTCATTCAGTTTTGAATGATAATAATTTCATTCTATTTCTGAATGATCAGCTAAGGGAAGCTTATCCACACATAATAATGCTGCGCCAGGCTTCCAACAATGTGAAAATTCTTCTAACCAAGCGAACATGAATCCCAAATACTATGGAAACTATTTCAAACGTCTCGAAAACGGCGTAATTGAATTAGTATCAACTATGCTCCGACTAGGCGAATTGACGAGATGTAATTGGGTAGTCTAGGTAACACCACAATAGCACCGGAATCATTTTGATCAATTTGGTGGTTTAACTAGAGTTGGTCACCTGCTATACTTATCTGGCAAGTATTTTAAAAGTTGCTGTACTGGTGAGATTTGAAAAAGCGTATCATGTGGTTCATGGCTCATCTGTAATTCGCCCCTGACCTCACAACATCAATTGCAGCTTCAGAATAATATTCATGTCTTTAGCATTAGCCGCATGATTGGTTCCATCAGTTTCTCAGATTTTTTCTGTATCATCATCAGTTTCTTCTATATCATCTGCAGCTTCAGAGTCGTGGGTGTCCTAAGCATTGACAGCATTATTCAGCTTTGTCAATTTCACTGTATAATAATGTCTCTGTAGAGTTACAGCAGCTCTAGAATCTTGGAGGTTTTTAATATTAGTGTCTTCAGCATTAGCAGCATGATTGGTTTCCTCAGTTTTTTCGATTTCTTCAGTATCCTCATCAGTTTCTTCAATATTATTTGCAGCTCCAGAATAGTGAGTGTTCTGAGCATTGACAGCAATATTCAGCTTTGTCAATTTCACTGTATATTCATATTTCTATATAGAGTCTCCCGCAGCTTCAGAATCGTGAAGGTTTTCAGTAGCATAGGCTTCTGCCTTTAGCACGAGTATCATCATCAATTTTCACAGTATAATAAGTGTCTACAGCTTTAGAAACAACATTATCACCTGCTTCGTAAATTGCACGAGTATCAGCGTTAGTTTACTCAGTGGCGTTTGCAGCTTGAGAGTCATGGGGTGTCAGCATTGTCAGCATCAGTATCATCACAGTTTCCTTAGTATTGATGATGATGATGTATTGTTGTGTTAAGTTCGCCAAAACCTGCTAAGACCGTTGCAACCCACAAATGATTCAAGTGAATCTATGGAAGGTTCGAGGCTTTCGCAACGCAGAACTTTCAAGTCGTACCCATTCATTCCCTGGGGTGTTGTGATTTCTTGCCTGAAGTATTCCATTCCCTTCCCAGTGCTACCAAGTGCCGGACATTCGGTTAGAATGTGCATGGACTACTACGGTCTCTTTATCTTCGAGGCATTACTGCCCTGCGCGTCATTCCTGCATATAGGTGGTTTTTACGAGTAGAGGTTTTTTGCCTGTTGCCTTCGGAATGTCTATCATTGGTTCGGGACCTATTGGTCTACTTGGTGAATCATTTTTAGCGATTCGGTCAGCGCCAGTGTTCCGCTGTGACCTGGGGCCAACATTTGCCTTGACTTTGTTGCTGTTCTGCATCATGATACTAAAACAAACAAGATATGATCGCGTGCAGGTTTCGTTGACGTCATGGCGTGTCCGAACCTCAAAATGTATAGGTCACCTAGGTAACTTGATTACCATGATACTGAAACAAACAAGATAAACTCTCGCACATCCCCCTTTAGAAGTGATCACGTGACCATCCTCAAACCTATACAATCAATGTCACGCGGGGACGTCATGCGTGAGCCAGTTTAAATTTTGACCAGCAAATCGTAACTAGGTAACGTTATGAATGTTTTACATCCAACCTCAAATTTGGCTCGCGGTGACGACATGCGCGGCTTGGCTCTAATTTCGTTCAGCAATTGATCATATCTGGTGTGTTTTAGTATCATGGTTCCGCATAATCTTCTGCAGAACATCTTTGCATTGTGAGATGGCTTTGGTGTCCACCACGTTACTCACAACAGTCTTCAATGCTGAACAATTGTTGGATGTTGTATGGTTCCAGCAGATATTTAGAATGTTACAAACATATTGCATAATATCGTAGATTTCCCAATGTCATCGATAGCATCTGAACAATGAGTATTTCTACCATTTTTTCAGTATTATCAACAGTCTAGTCCGTATTTTAATCAGTGGCACCAGATCAGACTCTTGAGTCTTTTTAACATTAGCAACGTCCCTAATATCACATGTTCAATATTGTACAGTGCTTAGAACATAGAACCCACTAGAACTAGCGTACACCCTAGATTCCGGGCAAATTGTTTGCCACTATAATAAACATGTTATTATTTACATCTCATACGTTGGATTCGTCCAACGTTCGTTCAACGTTGCCTTGTTGCAAATAAAAAGCACTCAGAATTTCCACTTTTTATCAAAAGGGATTAACCCGTGTATTAACGAGGATGTGTTTCAATTTTTTATTTGTTTCAATATCGTTGGTGTTATAGGACAGTTATAATTTTCTGATTATTGATAAGTTTTGTTCACATAAATCAGCTGTTCGGCCTTCAAAAATATTGAATTTTGAACAAGCCGACAACAGTGTTCCAAGAAAGCTTCAGGCTATGATTGGTTAAAATGACTATCAACTGTGATTGGTTGATCTCAGATAGGCATTTGTGTCGTGTTGCCAGATGTATTTCATTGCATCGTGTCTACATAAGTAACTTAGGTTCATGGAAAAATATGAGTCTCATTGAAAATGTTTAATTATCACTAGTGATCTTAAAATGTACATATTAAATAATTGGTAACAACCGGAGATGCACTCATAGAGTATAGAGTATTTTTAATTAGAATCAAAATACCTTGGATACAAGGTAGCTACTTATTAATTATGCAGTTTGGTAAACTCACAAGAATTCTCGCAAGAATTCCTCTCCCCCTCAATGTAAAAACATGTGACACACAAGGAGACGTCGGGCTATATCTAGTTGTTGGAAAATCATTGGGACAGTGCGTTTTTCAAAGACGCGACATAGGGATACTCATGTGAAATTTTTAATCCCATATTAGCAGTAGATCTATTCGAAGTTCAGAGCTGAAACTTGTCGTACATAAACTTTGGCGCTCGGAGATCATCTTAGTTCATCAATTACGCTAGCATAACATGGAAAAAGAATACAAAAATGCTTTGTTCAATAGAAAGTAGTACTTTTTCATCTGCCTTGTATATGACGATGACAATCAATTGTCTGACGTATCTGACTCCATTGTCAAATATTTCTAACTAAAAAGGTTTAATTTTAGTTTCTTGGCCGTTCTACCCTTGACTGCTTGGCCATGAATAGGAGCACTTTGAACAGTTTATCCAAAAAATACTGTCTGATTTTTATTAGTGTATTATACTATTAGAAATAGAAATGTAATAACAATTTGGTATGTAAAAAAGTCTACTTTCCAATTGATGAAAGCATTCCTCTAATTTTGTTTTCAAGTTATACTGTGCTAAATGTTAAAATGACATAATCTTGAGGCACCAATGTCTACGGCAAGTTTTATATGTGTATTTGAAGAACTAGTGATAACATAGGTTGAACAAAATCACATGGGATTCCCTATGTTGCGTCTTGAAAAAAATGAACCGTATA
Source organism: Orchestes rusci (assembly GCA_958502075.1). Lineage (NCBI taxonomy): Eukaryota > Metazoa > Arthropoda > Insecta > Coleoptera > Curculionidae > Orchestes > Orchestes rusci. Next base: position 28,659,773 of record OY293306.1, on the reverse strand, counting down.
TCGCAAGCTAATGGGAAATTTTGCAACACAGTGAACCTTGCAAAAAAAACATTTTTTTTCCAGATTTGACCGACCTTGCAGCACTCACCGTTTTAGAGATCGCAACAGTGGAAGACGCTTTTGGAGACACCCTGTATTCGTCCCTCAATACGATTGATAAGCAGCTCTATGATGAGACTGGCCTGAATGTGTTACCGATGTATCTTGTCGACTTATCCAGAAAATCCTGACTGGTTGTTTTATCTACAGCATGATCCACTAGTTGAAAACTAGACTAGTAGGGCTGAGCCATGTCTCTTTTGAAAACTACTATCTTATATATAGACGTTGAAACTGAGACACCATCATCAAAAACCAATGATTAAGATAAATAATGATAGAACACTTCTACAAGACAAACCTGACTAGAAGGATCGTAAAATCATGATTTTGAATTGTTGGGTGAAAATTACTGAGAACTTTCCGTAATCAGCCACGATTTTACCCAAAGCTATGAAAATCAACCAAAACCGATACCCATAAGGCTACGTCTTATCCTACTTCGAATCCAAAACTATCAATTGCCAACTACGATATACAAATCGGACTAATTAAATACCGCTCTTTTAAGTATATTGGTTCATTAGTGCTTATCAGAATCGCGCGGTACACATGTTTTTGCCTTTTGTGGACAAGTCGAGCTTTGGGCCATAAATTGGGCCGCCGGCTCGCCGATTGCCCGATTGTTTCAAGACAAGCAACCGGGTAATGTTCACGACCAATTCGATGCCATTGGGTGATAATGGCGACAGCCACTTTCAATAAGACCCAAATTTATTTCTGCTCCTGTTTTGAATGCTGACCAATTATTAGTTCGCGCTGTGGTGCATCCTGAATGCTGTTGTGTTTGTTTGTTGGGAGAGACATGTATTGCTGCAGGACGTGTCTATTGAAAAAAATGTCGCATGTACTGTGCTACACGTGATCGAAGTAAATAAGTAAGGTAAGGATACAAGGGTTTTTCCTGCACTGCCAATTTATTTGGCATCTGCCTATGCTATCATCTTTATTCCTTGTTCTCTGAAGCTTTTCAAGATCGAGTTCACTATACGATCAAGCACAGAAAAGGAGGGATAACTCCTCCTTGTGGTGCATCTCTTGTTGTTTTTTTTCCTATAGAACAACTTCCATTTTCTGAATTAACAATCCTGCTTTCCAGAAGCTGTCAGTTAACTTTCTTTTGAGGTACGAGGTACCTAAGAATGTTGATCCGGCAATCTGCTTCTCCAGTGTCCTAAGCATTGAGGGTTAGTGACTGATTGGTCTGTAAAATAAATGTGCCCAGTCGTTTTTCCTTACCCCTTCCGTCTCATGGGTCAAGAGGTGGCGACACACGGCGTACAACTAGTGCGAACTACCTGATTTTATTATTCTCTTGAAATTTTGCTGTTTCTGATGCGACAGGAGCTGGTCATTTGATAATCGTTATAGTTAGTCCAGTGTATTTAGATGCCAGCGGAGTACTGATAAAATTATGTTAAAGAGATCTTCTGCATGGTACAGGATATATTTTGGGCAATTTTGAATAATTTGATATCTAGGTAGCTGGGCCATAGTAAGACTAACTCTTTTTCGTCAATTACTATCTGCCAAATCGTCAAACCTATATAATTGCGTTGTTGCTTGGTCGACAATATTTCCTAGTTCGCGTATTCATTTGAACGATTTTTTTTCTGAAAATTGGTAAGTTATACTAATACACAATAACACATAACATGAATTATTTGTCGGTTTGGAATAATATTTGTAATAAAAAGGTTATTGGTAAACTGCGCACTTACCCCACAAATTTCAATAGGTATGCACTTGCTCCACCTTACCCTACCTTTATATCATTGAAATAATCGTCTGGTGAACTAATTGTACAGTCATTACTCATAGCTGTTATTCTGAGATCTATAAAAAATTGATAAATATATTCACAATATACAGTATGTCCGCGGTTGCGGTTAACATGATGTGAAATGGACCAAAAATTGAAAGATACGAAAAAATGTCATTCTTGATAAAAAAAAGTCTGCTTGTCGAAAAACTAGGACCTACGATGAGAAAATTGACTTATATTATACAGGACGTTGCAAAATTGTGAAAATATAAAATGAAACAAGAGCAAACCGTCGTTTTTTGACCTTTTAACGTGAAATAATAAGTAAAAAACTTGCTCCAAATTTAATCATAATCCTGTTTCCGAACTAACTGATGAAAATTTGAGTTTTTCAAAAATTTAAAAAATTGAACAATTTTGTTCAATTTTTACTTTTTTCAGATCATGATTTTTATAGCTGTACATTACCTGTTGTTGTTGTAGGTATAGAAGTCATAATATAGAGGTAGTGAAATGCGGACTTGCAAAAATGCGAAGTTGTCCGATTTTTTAAAAAATTTATAGGTTCAAATTTCCTTGTTAGGTCCGGAATCGGGTTAAGACTAAATTCAGAACAACTTATTTGTCTATAGTTTCACGTAATAAGGCTGTTTGCTAACATAAAATTATTGTTTTTGCATTTTTGAGGCGTCATGTATAATATTAACCAAGTTTCTCATCGTAGGTCCTAGTTTTTCGACAAGCAGACTTTTTGTTTTATCAAGAATGACTTCTTCTCGTAGCAATTTTTGGTCCATTTCACCTCTTGTTAACCGCATCCGCACGCAGACGTACTGTATATATTTACAGTGTGTCTCAAGATGTTGTATACATATGCTAAACTTACCAGAAAACTTTTTTCTTGGGACGTAACTACTGCGCATTTAGTCATAGTTAGTTTGACTGGACTATGGATGTTTTCCTCAGGAGGGGCACTTTCAGATTGACGAAGCGGTTCCTGGGTTCCGGCGTAGGAATATGTCTACGATGCTGCCATCCCCTACTGTGCTTTTTTTCGTCACTTTTTTTTGCCATTGCTTTGCGTATCTTCTGGTTTTCTCAATCAACGACCTTATACAATCCAACAACACGTAGGTAACCCGATAAAAGATTGGATGTGGGTAATAAATTGAAATGAAAAATAATTGCTTCCGTCTATGAGGTGAGTCGGGTTTCATACCAAAGTGAACATGCTGGCTATGTGCAACATCCGAACAGTGACATCTGGTGTCAGCAACTGGCAAAACTGTGGGCTATTTTCATACATGATCAAATGGTAATAATCATAGAGAAATAAAAAAAAAGAGAGTTACTGATTATATGTTACACTTTGGAGACAGTGTTACGCTGGCGCCACCCTTGGCTACAGGAGAAACTAACAGTCTTGGCGGGCTTTTTGAAACCAACATTTTGTATTGTTTTTTGTTTCACATCAAAGTACCTATCATGTGATATGCGACTTGTTTGCCTGGAGGATGCTAAATATTTCAAAACCTAAACAAGTATGATATTATGAATGATTTTACATCTGAGTGGCATCGCATGGTGCCACTGGAATGTTAAATCATTCTTACTATCTTTGTTGAAGAAGGTCAAGTGAGTAGCATGCTTCCTGGCTGCAAGTCGCACCTCGCATGCTACTCCGATGTGAAACAAAAAACAATCCGTGTTCATCTAACAAGATTTTGCACTTTTCTGATGGATTTTGTGTAAAAATAAATTTTAGTTCAAATTCAACAATAGTTACCTGAGAAAAGTGCAACATTCTTTTTAAAATAAAGAACCAATGTTTTTTTTCTTTATTGTAAACATATTTTCTATAAAAAAAAAGTATTTAAATAAAACAAGTCTAGTGTCGAAAAAATGTATTGAGAAGAAATTAATAAACAAATAAAAATCCCTTCACTTGAAAAATAGGAACAGTTCTTACCCTATAAATGGTTATTACAAAGAAAACAATTCTTACCTCGTAAATAAGTATCACAAAAAAAAGTTTAGTTGATGAGAAAAACATATCAAAAGCTATTAACAAAACATCTCATTTGAACCCTACTAATACTATAGGTAAATACATCTCCATAATTTGGCACAAAAAGAGTTAATTGCTATAGGTACATCTACGTAAACGTGGTACATCCACAGAATCTACTAATATTCCACATCCATTCCATATCACAGAATAGGAACCTGAAAATATCAAAAAGGGAAATTGGACAAAATTTCAATCTTGTTTTCTAATTTTTGTTGATAATCTTTAGTTTAGATAATAATGTACATAATATTAACAAACAACAAGTTTAGTGATTATCATTTCTCAGCTTGAAAATTACACAACTGTGATTATAGTCGCAGTGTCAAGAATCAATATACATCATTATTTAACAAGCTATTTAGGTATCCAAAAAATTTTTGACAAAAGTAAGATAAATTAAAGTCTGCTGTGTATTTATTTGAAATGTAATTGAAATTGAGTCCTGATCGAGCAGCCCAATTATTGAGAAACAAATCATTGCTGCTTGACCAAGAACAAATGAAAAAAACTAAATCAATCAATCATTAATTAAATGAATAAGTTTTTCTGTTACCTTGTTGGTTTTTTAGATATTTGCATGTAGGTTTATCTAGAGGCACCATGAGATTCAAATAACCCATCATAGCTGTCTCTTCCGTCCATAGCACTAGCGCAAATATACAAATAAGCATATAAGCATTTATACTTGATGCAAGTTAGTCAACTTACCAGTTTTGATTAACTTTTGGCACTTAACTAAGTAATAGTGAGTATCTAGTAGTATCTAGTATTACTCAAAAGTCAAAAATATTTTTTATGAAAGGAAGAAGCCGGAAGCAGGGTTAAGTGTTGTGTGTTGCTATGTTATGACTGATTATTGATTGTTGACGGAACCATGGTAACGACATTAGAATTTTTGATATGTTGCTTTCTCTTTTTACCAAACATGTTCTGGCATAGGAAAAGAGATAGATATATGAAAGTATGATATTTCTTGATGGTCATTTTAGTTCTAATTTTCGTCACGATGCGCTATGCGCTACAGGAACACGGTTTCGGTCCTCACGATTAAATCCGTTGGTCTCATTTTTTTATATTGTCTCTGGTAATAATATAGAAAATTTCCTACCAGTCACTTCTAACCAATCATAGGCTTGCATTTTATTATGTTGCTATGGCAACTACCTAATTTTATCGGAAATTTCCCTGCTCATAATCACGTGACTGAAAGATTAATAAGTGGAAATTTCCCTGGCTTTGGCTTTACGCATCTGGAGCTACATCCAGTACGCTCCCATATAATTACAGTGTTGCCGTCCCCACTCTCCCTAACAATCCCAACCCAACCCAACTTTCACAGACAGAGATAAGGCAAACGGCAAAACAACGCGAGTGCTTGACAGCTGTTAAAGACAAATATTTTTGATAAATGATTTGTTTTCAACTTCCAATACAAAGTTGCAATGTTATCAATTATGGACAAGATTGGTTATAACTTCCAAATGTTTTATAAAATCCTGATTCCTTCCTCAATGGCGATTAGAGTAAGGAGCCGTTGGTTTCCTCCACTAAATGCGAGGTGAGTCCAGCCGCTACTATTAAATCTTCTCAAATACCTAGCTTTGGCATGAAATTTTCTTTCCGAATCTCCCTAGAGCTCGAATTAATAATCCGGAAATTTGTTCTCGTTGCGAATTTTTCAAGAAAATTCGCAACTCGACAAAATTTCCGGAAATAATTCGAGCTCCGGGGAGATTATAAGTGAAAATTTCCTACCAGTCAATTCTAACCAATCATAGGCTTGCATTTTATTGTGTTGCTATGGCAACGACCTAATTTTATCGGAAATCACCCTGCTCATAACCACGTGACTGAAAGATTAATGACCGATTGCACCGTTCGTGTCTTAAACATTAATTAACTAAACATATGTTTAATTTAATCATTGATTAGATTTCATGAGGTTTGTACTGCGAAAAATTAAACTCCGTTTAGGTAATCAGCGAAAACAACTTGTCAACAACGCATTTCACATGTGTTGCTAACTTCAGTGTGGAAGCTAACCTAACTTAGTAAGTTGACATTTTCACTGATTTTTTCCGTTCGGACTCCGGTTTCATCGTGAATATGTGAAATATTTGTAAGTGAGGGTCTTAAGTTGTGGATTTTTAGACAAGGAACAGGTGACAAAATGAAGAGCGGTGTATGCGTTTTTTGAACTATGAAAAAGTCCTAACAGCAAACATTTATAAACATAATCACGTTACCAATGAGGAAAAGCAGAAGACTTGGGATAAAATTGCGGCTGAGGTAGACTCTGCAGCTGTCAACACTTCTTTCAGAACTACTGATACCTACGTTTTAAAACGATTATATGAAAAAAGTAAAAGAGAAGTTCAAAAGCTCGTAGCTAAAGAAAAGAAGGAGCCTTGAAAAATGTTTATCATCTAGATCGTGAAAAAAGTTTTTCCCTCCTAAATTTTTTGAGACCAGAAATTCATTATCAATGATGTCAAAAAATATCCAAATCATCATTAATGAAAATATCCAGATCGTCAAGATTCATATTATCTCAACAACTATAAAAATATTCCAATTAAAACCAGGAAAAAATGATACACGCACAGGAAAAATTGCTATGCTAATCATGCGATTAAAATTTAAACGTCCAAATATGGTTGTTTAGTTTAATCATCGTTTAGTCGTCGATAAACATTGTTTACTAGACGGTGCAATATGTTTCTTAAATAATCACTGTTTATATTCTTAAACAGTTGTTGAGAGGAACGGTGCAAACGGGCATAATAAGTGGAAATCACCCTGGCTTTGCATCTGGATGTAGCTCCCATATGATTACAGTGTTGCCGTCCCCACTCTCCCTAACAATCCCAACCCAACCCAACTTTCACAGACAGAGATAAGGCAAACGGCAACACTGTGGTTGGTGCATGGGAGCTACATCCAGCCGCGAGTGCTTGAAAGCTGTTAAAAACACTGACAAATATTTTTGATAAATGATTTATTTTCAACTTCCAATACAAAGTTGCAATGTTATCAATTATGGACAAGATATGTTATAACTTCCAAATGTTTTATAAAATCCTGATTCCCTTCTTTCTTCCTCGATGGCGAGTAGAGTAAGGAGCCGTTGGTTACTTCAACTAAATGCGAGGTGAGTCCTGGGTTATGTTTTTTCCAATGATCAGTTTTGGTATGAAATTTTCTTGCCGAATCTCCCGCGAGCTCGAATCAAAAATCCGGAAATTTGTTCTCGTTGCGAATTTTTCAAGAAAATTTCCGGAAATAATTCGAGCTCCAGGGAGATTATAAGTGAGAAAAATACCTGATACGACCTCCAGTGATCAGTACGAATAATTTTCATCAGGTTCATTTGATAATCATTATTTCTATCAATAAAATAGCAGAGGATTGTAATTACAATACTTACGTGTATAATATATAGTTTTTAGTGTTATGACATTGAAAACTGAGTTTATGGAGATGTAAACATCAAATACACTTTTCTTAAAAGTAGAAAGAACACGAAGTCAAAAGTCTAAGAGACTTTGACTAAAGTAAGTCTCTTAGGGAAATGGACGATTTTCTGGAAATACACTCTTGCCCATTTTGCAAAATTCTCAGTGATTTCGGTGATTTTGAATAAAGGTCGCGAAGTGGATTAATAATTTACCAGAAATCACTATAGTGGAAAATATAGTGGGATAAAAAGATATGAATTATATATAATATATATACAGTTCCATAGGAAAACCGAACAATGAAATAAAGTTGAGTCATTGGAAATGTTCCGTAGCGATGACTGATGTATTGACAAGTCAAGAAAAAAACTAAGAAATGAAATAAAAGTTATGCGGAAAGTGGCGACTAGACAGGAGGTGATATTTAATTTTTCAGTATCAATGATAGTTCAAAAATAAACATTTTGACAAATTATTTTATCAGGATATTTTTACCGGTAACAAAATTAAATCAAATGTTCAAACACATGCCCATTATTTGCAAGACAGTTTCCTAGACGGTTGTAAAACTCATTGGTGGCGTTCCTAACTTGTTGATGAGACAATCCGTTTGAGGCATCTTGTATTCTTCTTTTCAGTTCTTCCAAGTCGTTTATAGGGACAGAATTGTAAATGGTTGACTTTAATTTTCCCCAATAAAAGAAGTCATTTACGCTTAAGTCAGGCGAGCGTGGTGGCCATCTAATAGGACCACCTCTACCTATCCATCTGTTAGAAAAACGAGTATTCAGATATTCTCTCACTGCTGTCGTACTGTGAGCAGGTGCTCCGTCGTGCTGATACCAAACGTTTGGACCTAGTTGCAGCGCATTTATTGCTGGCATAATTTGGTCATCAAGAAGACGAAGGTATCTCTCAGAATTGAGTGTACCGTCTATAAAAAATGGACCGATGATATGGCAATCCACAATACCAGCCCACACATTGACTTTTAGAGGGTATTGGGTCCTTGTGGCGTTGTACAAGTGCAAATTTTCTCTGGACCAATACCTACGATCTTGCGTATCTGCTTGGCCGTGTTTTGAAAAGGTGGATTCATCAGTGAAAACGATTGTTTTCAGAACATTTTCATCATTATTTATCATTTCAAACATCTTTTCACAAAATGTTATTCGGCTTTCAGGATCCTGATATGATAGTTCTTGGTGGTTTTGGTATTTATAAGCCTTATATTTTTGCTTTTTAAGAATTCTGCAGACGCTAGACTGGCTAATACCATGGTCACTTGCAGGTCCTCTCGTGGTACTATTGATGTTATTTTCTACAGCAGCAAGTCTAACATGTCTTCTGTGTTTACACGGGGCTGTCGAACACGTTGATTTTCATGAGTTGGATCAATACAGCCAGATGTGTTAAATTTTCCAATAATTCTTCTGATTCTCGTATGTGAAGGTATTGGTCTATTTGGGTACTCCACACTAAAAAATGCTGAAACTTTTCGCAAAGAGGCACCACTACTGCAATACCATCTGTAAATTTGAATTTTTTCTTCTTTGGAATACATTTCAACTTAAAATACCTTTTTTGCGTTGACTTTGACATTTTCATGAAAAATCCATAGCAACACAAAACATTTATTTTTACGTATGGAACATTGTAAATGACTCAATAGTTCTTCATCACAATTTTTTTTTATGGAACAAGAGCCAAGATTCTCACTGTATATACAGTGTGACCCATTTGTTTCTGGAACACCCTGATAAAAAGTTTATTTCTTAACCGATTTGGTTCGTTTTTTTTTTGGATTGTAGTGCTCGAAAAATTGTATATTCTTGGCAAAAAGTGACCTTCGCCATTTTGACTTCAAGGCTTACTATGTTAGTTTTTAAGAGAAAAATTTCAGGAAACCATATTAGCGATTTTTTTATAAAATCTGTGTGCGCCACTGGATTCAGCATCCTTTAAAACGGGTCTATACAAATTTTCAACCGAAAATATCAAGTTGAAAAAAATTAAAAATTCGCACTTTAACAATCTTTGATTCTATCAAAAGAAATGATAAATGCATTGAAGTTGATGGTGGTTTGGTAGAAGTTAAAAATTTTTAGTTTTATGTCATTTATGTCATTAAAATGGTAAAAACAAGGAAAGGTGTTAAAAAAGCATCAGGGAGGACGACAATACGGTAGGTTGGAGAAAAATGCAATGAAAATTATAAGGAAGAGACAATAGGCAAAAAGCAATAAAGAGATAGGAAAAAAAGAGTACAAGCAAAGAAACGAAGCCTCCTGAAAAGGCAATTCATCACGGATCCTGGAGGTCGCAAAATAAGGCGAGGCCCAACTTTGAGCCCCATGGGCCCCATGAGGCGGAGCCCTCCAACAAGGCAGAAATCACTAAAACGAGTTTTGGCTCCATTATGAGACTCGAGGCCCCTTGAGGAGAAGCCCTATCATGGGGCCCGAGGACAAAAGCTGGGTGAAGCCCCACTATGAGGCCAAGTGGCCTCCAGAGTGGAGGAAAAGGTTCAAATAGCATCAGGAAGGAATACAGTAAGATGAAGATGTGCCAAAAAATTATAGAAAACAAAATTCTCGTCAAAATAGTAGAATAAATCTTATTGATTTTCTGCTAAATTTTTTTTCATTCGCCTTGATTCAAATTTGGCAACACTGCGCGCCCACAAAACTGCAATTTTTTTCCGCTAGTTGCGCGGGATCGTTCCTCGTCTCCCCAACAACCAATAATTGCACATAGCCAAAATCCTCGGTTACACATTGGTTCAGAAGTTGAACTACAAATGCGTCGACCTTCGCTCCAAATCTCATACATATTGAAAGAAAACATACGAAACTGTAGAGACGTGACGTGACGGCAAAGGAGAATCTACTTCAAAAGGGTGGCGGGTCTATACAGAAATATATTATCCTGAAACGATTGCCCATCAAAAAATATTTTAAAATCCTCGTTAACATTACCTAATCACTTAATAAACGTTATCTTAATCACAAATGCACCTCAACAATCCGAGCAGGCTTCGTGAAAAATTCTTGTTATTTTAATTTAATTCGCCAATAAAATTTTGAGTAGTCGTAGAAAAATATACGACCTTCTTAACTGCATCGTAAAGGCAACTTAAAATGTTTTAAGACTGTCGTTAACGTAAAATGTCGTTTTCATCAACGTCTCGTCATTTTGTCCGTTTTATTTGCTCCGAAGTTATTCAGAGATGATTAGTCTTATTACTTACGTAAGAGCGGTAGTTTTTTCATGGGAAATTTGCCAGAATTAGCCGTTAAATTTAGTTCCAGAGCTATGTGTGAAGTAGATTCAATATAAAGTGAATTTGAACTCTCTCCACATGGTTCTTTTTTGCGCCTGCGCTGTGGTCTTTCCATCAAACACCACCAGCAGCCAATGGAAATCTTATTTGTGAAGTAGACACTGTTTGGAAGAGGCTTCTGATCTGAAGTTGTAATTTGTTCCATCCGCTACTACTGAGCAGATTGGTGCAAAGCTCGAAGGTTTGGATTTGGCATTTATACAGGGTATATGGATTGAACTATTGTCGTTTAAATACGTTGATTTTTGGGGTGTATGGGAAATATCATCGTAGCTGCAATAATAATGAAGTTAGCAATAGTGCCGACTCAATCGGAGGCACCCAATATACTTCTTGTTTATAATTTGGCTACCAAATCTGGTTGATGCGGTCTCTAATTCGCTCAAGTTCTTGAATTTTTGACCACGGTAAACTGATCCTTGATCTTTTTTCTACGTCGCGAGGATCACAGATCTACAACTAGACAATGATCGAACTCTTTAGAAGATTTTGACGTAGATTTCTTTGCACGATCCACTATTATTGCAAAGTTTAAGCAAAGTTTGAATCTCTTCATAACTAAAGATCTGTTCCCTTCTTCTTCCGGATATAATACAGAATATATCAAAACTACCAAAACACTTGTTCACGATCAAAAAATGTGGAAAAGACTTTGACAGCAATCTTGTTTGACATAAACATCAATCAACACAAAATAACAAAACTGAAATACGTCTTACTGGAGGCCGGTTTATATCTAGTAATGAAAAAAAAATCGACAAGACGAAAGCGGAACGTTGCATCAGAACAGCCAACCTTTGACAAACTCATGTGTTGGCTAGCCATGTGTCATAGAAACATGGATAAACACTTTTCATCTCAAGTCGAAAACTAACCCAGGGGCAGAGTTGACACAGGGTCAGCTAACCCGGAGAGATCGCCCGCTTTTGATAAACCGGTCCTAAACGGGGTTAAAAGTACCACATCAAAAATCAGTTCTCACACTGAAACACATAGGCCCTAAGACAGCTACCCATCATATTCGTGTTTAAAATGATTGTAAAAGTGATTGTGATCTCCACGGACAGTTCGCAAAAGCAAATCTCCAATAAATACCGGATACTGCTAATTGCAAGAACCGCAAGTTGACACAAATCCGATAAATGGCAGCTTTGGGCGTAAAATCTCGTCGGTCTTGTCTCTGGATAGATGAACAGGTGGTGCCCTTGACGCCGAGGAGCGTCTCGGGATAACTTGTGTTTACGATTGTCCCTCGAGCTTGTTAATTTCACTGACTGCTTGTGTTGAATAATTAACGTCAACTTTCTTGACGTTTTATATTAAACGAAATAAAAATTCAACAAAAGAATATAATATTTATGTTAATCCAAAATACAATCCAATTTTATCTTACCCATACGATAAAATAAAATTTTGAAATATAAGGAATGCCAAAATTGTGTCATAAATACAGTATAATGAAATATTTTTCCAGATTTGGCAATCGACGAAGAAACGTGCATCATATGTTGTCAAGTTATGAAATTGAACCGTCCAAACTGAGTTTCTCTTCTTCGTTGATAAATAAATGCAAAGTAAATTATTAACATTCATAAGGACAATCCTTGAGAAACTTTTAATGGCATACTTTACTTTGTATAAAATTACCATTCCTTTCAACGAAGATGACTTTTTCGAGGATATTTGCGATTCATGTGATTTACATGTGGGGTCTTTGTGTTAATCATTTCAAATGGAAGATATTTGGAGTGCTCCAATGAGTTTCTTGAATCTAATATTACATTGAGGAGGGTTATAACCTTTGAAAGAGGAGAATGTAATAAGCTGCGTCGTGAATCTTGAGAGGTGTTTGCTGGAATTTAATATAGTTGATGGCGTCAGTTTATGCAGTATATTGCAATATACTCCATCGAACCATAAAAATACGATCGCTATTTCACAATCATTATTGCAAAACTTTTATCATTTTCCATGTCTTGACGTTGATTCATCAAAGTATGATGACTTCCTACAACTATGGATATTCAATCAATTTTTGCACACTTAAAACTCAAGTTTCTCAATACCAAGCCTACCCTATTCCACTGTAATAATTTTTTTTATGTTTTCTGGATTTTAGGTTTTTGTTTATTTTTTAATTTTTCAGGCTTCAGTTTACTCTCTATATTTTCATGTTCTCAATTTCAATCATTGATTTCCACTGATGCTCTGATTACAGATTTCTCTTAGAGTTTTTGTAACTGTCTTTGAGGATTTTATATTTTTAATCATAAGAATTTCCATCTGTTGTAATTTTTGTTCCATGTTTTGGATTCATTTAATATTATTTATTATTTCTTACTATTTTTAGGATGTTTTTTTTGTCTAATTTACTGTGGAAAAGTTTTTGCAATTTAGCGTAAGTCCGAGTTTTGATCTCTTTTAATAATTTTTTCAGGTGATTTCTGCTTCTCAATTTACGGATAAAAAAACATGATTCTTTTTCTTTAATGAAGATGAAGATAGGAAGGAAAGTAATATTTTAAATAATATGACAAGACCTTTTATTTATGCGCGGGGTATTTGTTTAATGAAGACTATCACCTATTCTTAAGTGTTTTGTTGATGCTTTGAATTGCAAAATCTTCTTCTTGCCATAAAATAATCAAGGAAAATGGCCATTAGTTCGGTCCACTCTCCTCTTCATCCCAAGTTACCAAAATATCGTTCATGTATCATGTCAGGTTCGACCTATTCAACCCGTTCAAACTGTTCTCAGACCTGTTCTGAAGCTGTTGGACAAAATATGTTCAAACTGCCAAAAACTGCTCTATACGTGTTCTTCTTTTGCCTCCATACTAGATCGGTTTTCACCAGCCATGCCCAACCTATTGACAGACAAAACAACTATGATAAAAAAATTATACACAACATCAACCTAAATCTGAATGAAATAACTCGCAAAAGCGGTTGTCAACAGCATCACGCAAAAGATTTTCACTAGCTTCGAAAACAAGCACGAAGACGAAACCTCAAAAATCCGTTCGCGTCGACAAAAACCCCAATGGGACCCTGTCTCGTGCCTCCACCTGACCACCGTTGCCACATGTATGCCGGAAGTAATCGTAGAAATGCACTTTTCGGGTGTGGCAACGACGCAAGAGCATCGATCTTGAAGTGTTGAGGCAATCGGCACAAGTCGGAATTTGTCGGCCTCAATGGCATTGGCCCCTCGACTAGTTGGGGAACTCAAAATTGGGAGGTCGTCTGCGGGAGGAAGTGCGGCTACACTGGGAGAAATGTATGCATTGTGTAGGGTGATTGATTGTGGGGGTTGTATAATGCATGTGGGGGTTATTGATAAGTTGGGTGTGATGAGAGGCTCGTCTGAATATGTATATGGGATATGGGAACAATTAATCCTGGGAAATACTTTATCATAAGAAGGTTTTGATTCAATATATGCAGGTTTTCTGCTAATTAGAATGTCATCGATTTGATTCCAGGTACCAAAGGTCACTAAAGCTACTTCATTGCAATGGAAAGATATTCAAGCTGAAGCAAGCTACGGATCTTCCCTTTAGAAACTCATTTGTCGGAAACTAGTCTTCAAGGCTGAGACTCAATATAAGTCTACTTTCGAGGCTGACATAAAAGATCCTTTATGTCCTACAGGTTAGCGGAAGACAAAGTTGAAGTAACGAAGTTCCTAACAGGAACCAAATTTTGAAGATTAGTCCCAGTCTGATGAGTCTTGAGAAATGGAGTTCTTCTCTGTTAGGAGAACCTGGTGACCGCCACAAGTAAAACTACATAACACTGCTCAAATTTTCAGGTTAAATTGACAGAAACCACCAAATAGACTGATCTCAAAAAAAAGTTCACGTAGAACAAATTAATAACGTCCAACAAACAAGTCTTTGACAAATTTAATTAAAAATACGCTGCCAATGTCGATATTCTTCAACGTAAAACGTTCATGGGTGACATGGAATTTGAAAAGTTATAAAACGAAATTTCCTGTCCCGTGACAGAAAAGATGATGTATAGGAACGCATTTTTTGCGTTCTCTGTTCGATATGAAAGGGATCAATGTCGGAGGGTGTAATCCGAGCGGGATTTCATGAGCTTAATATCATTTTGGGGGAGAATAGCTGGTATTTTTGTTTGATTTTACACTTTGGATGATTGGAATTGTGTTTGTGGTTGGTGATGGACAGCACTGTGATTTGAAGGAAATTTTATGGAAATTTATTCATTGCTCGGAAGTTCTTCCATATGCGATAAAAAAATCATAACGCTTTAATTTGTAACGGGAATGTGGGCCATCAAAAACCTCTGATTAAATTAGTTGACGAAGTGAGTTGGTAAGCCACTGTCAAAATGTTTGCCTTGATGTGGTAGCAAGGCAGCTGATCCGAATAAACCCCAAATTTTTGAATCAGCATTGACTAGGTGAAATATACGCCGTCATCATTATTTTATTCACTATAAGTAGTAAAATGTTCATTGGATAGAAATCAGTTCTGACTCTGATCCTCCAGAAAGTAGTCCTAGTAGCATAGGTTCACTTTCTCATTTTCTACTCCAAATAGTTATGTTGCTGATCCTGAAATTGACAGAAAGCATGCATGTGGAAATATCGTCTAGTAGACTGGTGAAATGTGGAAGCCACCTCGTTTCTCTATGGTATACGATGCAACAATGCCACTGACCTGAGCCACCAGATGGTAAGAAGATTATTACAAAAAACCCTCACCAAAACAGAGGGGTCTGGATAAAAGTAATAGTAGTTTCAACTGCAAAACGATCGACCAAGTACTACAGAATGTCAGTAGAGCTAAATGCTTCGAGAAAAGCTCACTGTAGTTAGGAACAAGAAGCAGGAACCCATCTGACTCTTATTTGTAGCATCCGCCCAACTAGATTCTATTGAGACAAATACCGGTTCGATCAAGGAACGTATACAGAATCAATGCAGGAGTCAGTGAATCATTACGGAAAATCCAATCAAATAGAAGAGGCAGAAAGTTGAAGCTATCAAACTAGGGTCAAGAGTCTTGAAAACTATAATGAGACACTACAAAATACAGTAACCGAAGACGAAAACCAAATCTATTTGTTAGGTTGTCAACATCAATAAAAATCTTGGGACTGACCGTGGATTTATTACAATGATCAGAATGATTAAAATACCGAGTTAAAGAATATAGATGCACTGTGACTAATCACTTATTCACGGTGAAGCCGATAATAGAAATGCTACTTTCGACATTTACTCATAATAATTTAACATTAATCCGTGCAGCATACGAAGGGCTAAACATTGTTCCAGATAAAGCTCCAGGCACTATAAGAGCTTTTTCACTTGCCATAAAAATATATAGCATCATGAATTCAGACTAAATCTTTTGAAAATGATTCTGCATGGTGGTTTATTAAAATAAAACCATTCATACAACCTTCTTTTGGCAAATTCAATTGCCATAAATTTGATGAGCCGTTCACTTCACGAGAGGTGTTACAAAATTGAGCTTAGCGCCTATAGTTTTTTTTTGCTCTATAGAAATAGTATGTTACAATATAGTCAAATCGCATTTTATATTATGTACCTTCGAATCGAATCCTGTACTAATACATATTATAATTTCCTATTTTCACTGTAACCCTGTTGAAGAAAAACTAAAATTCTTCTTCCAAGCCAATCTTGTTTAAAAACAACTGCTGTTGATGACCAGGTAATTATAGAAACGTCGGCCACAAATTATTAAACTCAACTAGATTATTTCCCCTGTGTTGATGGCTGATGTGTATTGAATATTTTCACAGACCTACCACTACATTTTGACAATTTTTCGAATAATTTCAGTCCAGTCATACCAGATTATTATTTTTGACTGCAGAGAAAATTATTTGCATATCTAAATAACGGAATAAATTATTGAGGGAAATAATTACCTTGGAAATTTGACACGGCGCAGCGTCGAACGCGGAGAAAGGGTTAATTCTTATTCAAAATTAAATCTCTTTAAAACTCAATTCAATTTCTTCTTTAATCCGCCAACTTTTGCTGAGGAGAATGATAATTGAATATAGCGGATTTCCATAGGCGGGTGACTGGCACTTATAACTCAGTATAAGATGACTACTTTGATGACAGAAAACGTGAATTTGAACATTGTTGATATTGAGCCTCTGCGAGAAGAAAAACAGCAAGATAAGTGCTTAGTTATTTCCTCTGAGGCTCATCAATAGGTCAATTTCAACCAAAAATTTTTTGTACAAATTCAGAAAATCAAAGGAGTGTTATCAAGTTTCATTTCTGACTGTTTGGGGTTATAAATGAGGCTCCCAAACTCCTTCAGGTAGAACGTTGAATCAAAGTTTCAACGTAGCAGCTTCAATTATCAACAAAATACTAGAAATTTTGAATATGGTTGCTCAAAAATCAAAAAAGATATATCAAGTTATTATCGACGGTGTGGCGCAGCGGTTAGTGCATCGGCTACTCACTCATCTGGTCTTGGGATCGAATCCTGGACCGGTCAACGCCGACCTAAAAATTTAGAATTTGGATTCAAGAGGTTCACCGTCTTTCGGAAGAGACGTTAAACTGATCATCCCGTGTCATGGATGTTGGCACGTTAAAGAACCCTACCTTCTACAGAGAGAGATTCGGCAAAATTACCAAAATGGGTGAAAGAAATTCCTTGGCGTCAGTGATTACACAAAATAAACCAGACAAAAACAAGTTATCTGTCGAACTGTTCATAGGAAAAATGCAGTACAAACGAGTGTTCATTTCCTAAACTCCCGAAGTAGAGAGTTCAAACTTTAACTAAGCCACCTCTATTATCATTTGCAATTTATTGCAATTTTGTAGTGCACCTGATCCTGACAAAACTAAGCATATAACTATCAATATGATAATATAACTCCTTGAGGTGGAGAGTCGACAATTCAAATGAGACAGCTGCCATTATACCTAAAAAAATTGTAAAATTTTTGAAAAATAAAATACAAGGTGTCCCGCCTGCCCACAGAGCAGGAGCATGAAAGAGAATCTAAAATAAAATGATTTAACGCAACGTACCTTTATACCAACTTGCACCCTCAAGAAGTTATACGCCTCGCAAGTGAGGTTTCAAATGTTGAAAAAGTTCAATATCTCAGACATACCTGAACTTGGTAACACCAAATTTGGAACGCGTTCTTAGTGTACTGAGAGCATTATTCAGTAAATGAAGATCGATTGAGGTATTCTGAAGCGTCAAAAAGGGATGAAACCTTAAGATAAGGCAGAATTTGATTCTTAAAGTTTTCTTGCCCTTGTTATTTTTCAAGAAACGTTGTCGTTTTCAGCAAAACCACCAAACACCCTGTATAATAGATTATTCATCACTGGTCTTCTTGAGTCAAAGTCATCTCCAAACTAAAAGTCCCAAGTTCGGTCCAAATCTAATAAAGTGGAGGCTGGATCTCAAATTTGTCGTTGAGTTACTTATTTTTCATAACTCAGTCAACTATGATTGACACTTTCTCTTGAACTCCCTTATAAATTAATCAGAGTTTTGTAACCAACTCAAACTAACACATACCGACTAAATACACGTAAACCGTGGAATTGGACTTGCTATATTACACTTTCCAATTTGCCTATTTTTTTTACATTGATGACATGCATATTCAATTTGAAATGCATTACCCTCTTTCTTTCGAAAACCCCAATCTACTTAAACTAGATAAAGCACTATGCTCTCGTATAACTCAAACGAATAGATCCCAAACCCACATACCTCCAAAATATTCTCAAACCCGTATCTATTTCTTGATATTTGACGAAGAAAAACGCATGCAACCGGATATCCTCATTCCAAATAAAAACGACAAAGCCCCTCCGAAAAACTAATACTGTTTTGTAATAAAATGCTCCATCAAAAACCGAAAACGTTTATTCGCTTAGTCCTGGCAGAGAGCTGGAATTATTTATTATTGCTCTATATTTCACTAGATAAGGTATATTGGATTTTGCAAGGCGCGATGGAATCCAATAAGTAAATACCAAAGGGTCGTTCTTTCTAAATGAAATGTGTAATTCACGCGCCTCGCGCGAAATATTTGAGACCGAATTCAAATTTGTTGGATTCATCAAAGTTGGAGAATTGGGAATGGAACAGTCGTTAGCTCACCACCATGCTCACTTTACACTTGTTGGCGATCGAAGATTCATGAAATTTATTGGAACGTCTTAGTTCTAGAGAGAAAACAGACAGCTTTTGAGGGTATCAAAGCTGAAATTGACCTTTAAGAAGTGGCAGCCAGATTTAATGTCAGTTCATGTTCTTTCTAGAACTTCGTTACCTGGAGGTACTCAGGAACAACCAACGATGCCGCACATCTTCGTGTTATAGTTTATCCAGGGATAATCCAGAAGAGCGATCGTTTTTTCGATATTCACCTCATCCTTTTCTCGGTTAACTGCTACACCGGGGTCTCTGTTCTAAATTTGCATCGTCTTGATGAAGATGCCATATGATTAACTCACTTGGAACATTAGGATTTGCCTAGTCCTTTACAGGTGACGTCCCTATTAGCTTCCAGGGTCAAAGAGCAGGGTCCACTAATGCTTTTGAAGATGACGTTTTGTTTTCTTCGAAATCAAAATTTGTGTCTTTCTTATTAAGATCGACCAATTTTTTCAGTTTTTCCTTCTCAAAGATTATGAGCCATTTGGCCGGTGGTATTTTGATACCTTGGTTTTTTT
Source organism: Orchestes rusci (assembly GCA_958502075.1). NCBI lineage: Eukaryota > Metazoa > Arthropoda > Insecta > Coleoptera > Curculionidae > Orchestes > Orchestes rusci. The sequence continues at coordinate 28,640,294 of OY293306.1, read as the reverse complement.
CCATCCTTCCGAGAGACGTCTCATAATCCAGAAGATCGTTATTAGTTTTTTTCATGGCTCATTCAATGACTTCATTGGTTTCGATATTGTCTTTCGTTTGTCAGTCTGCTCTGAGCACAAGAAAAGACTTTCTGTAAGATTGTTACCTACACCAGAGAAGGGTTTGGTGGCATTACCAGAACTCACCTGTTAAAAGCCTCTATTTTGCACTCAAATCCAAGTAACTTCATCAGTAGAGAGATTCGAAATCTCTTGCAATAAAGAAATCTTGGCAGCATATAGTACCATTTTATCGTGAAAAGCTCTTTTGGATATCTGAAGCAAAAAGAGATGATGCACATACTTTATCATGTCGTTCTTTACCATGCCTAGTTCTCCGTTGGCAAAGGTAAAAAAACGCAGTTCATTTTAATGACCGAAAACTACTACATCGAGAATCACACTTGATAAAATATTCCTTCCCCATAAAATGTTCCAATACATATCTCCACTATACCAAATCAAACTGATTAAAACCTCTTTTGTAATTTATACTGGCAACACCAGGTTCAAACCATACCACAAAGAACTACCCTGCCGTCTTTACCAGTACTTAACTCGTAAACCGCCGACATGACACAAAGCGCTAAAGCCAAGCTATTACAGTTTCGACGATACCAAAGTCTACCAAATAAAATTGAGTTGAGCTACTCTTCCTCAGTGGTCTGATGAATCAATTTCACAAGGCGTCACGTCGTGGTTCAAAGCTACAGCCAAATAACGTTAACAACTGGTATATGCTCCAGGCATTGAGCGGAGTGAGGAAATGTCAAGCCGGTTTCGCGATCTTTGAGAGTGCGGCAACTCATAAGTATCAAGTGAACTTTGACGATACAAACATTACTTTCTTTTGAACCCTCGGGCCAAAGCCGATGTGCGAAAGATTATGTGTGTGTGTCTAAAGCAGATTCATCCACAGAGACGTTTCGCTGTATCACAGCTCATCAGTGTGGCTGGTACAATCGGCAGGAGATATACACATAGCTTCCGCTGTAGCCAAAAATTGGGAATCGACTCAGCTAGATGACTAGAGAAAGACACATGCCTCCCATGACCTTCCTTTGCCAAAAGCTTTAAATCAACAGCACATATACAACCTGGATAAACCGAGCGAACAAAAATGTGGAATTATGATCTATCGATCTTCATGAGATTCACTGGAGAAACCACGCAAATGTGGAAACCAATTTTTTTTTTGTAACAATTTCAATCCCTTAGACTGTGTTTTCGTTACCAAGGTCAACATGTTGTTATTTTTTGTTGTAGTTTAGGGCGGGGACGAGTTATTTTTTCCGATTCGCAAAGCGGCCAGTGGCCTATTGGGCTGCCTGAACCTCGCCGGTCAAAACCAGTTCTATTCCTTTAAATCGGAACAATAACTTATCAGCAGATTTTTCATTCGAGAATGGTCTGTCACCGAAAATATCGTACCTTCTGCAACTTAGAGCTTCACCAGTTAAAGATAATGTGTGAGGCAGTTGCGTCCTCTTCACCGCATAGCCTGGAGCTTGTGGAACCATCGTATAGTCGTGTGCATTAATCCATTGGACAAAAAAATGTTTTCTGTGTGAGCTGTGCTGATAACCTCTTATGCCATTGCAGTTATTGTCTCTGACAAGTTATCAAACAATGTCGACAACATCCCAGCCATGCCAAAATAAGTACAAATTTTGTCCAACGAATTTTTGCACACGACTGTAGCTACCCAATTCTGAATATGTACTCTTTGGTGACAGAACCCCGTCAGAATCCTGACTTTTCGAGAGAATGTAGATGTTCTGGTTATTGCAGCCCAGTCTACCAATCTTTTGTGCACATGGTTGAATTGCGTGAGTTTCCGCTTGGTACACAGTTATAGGTTATAGTGTCCTCTAGAGGGACACTTATGCTTGTGCAGTGTACAGTGGCATATAAGACGGCCTCAACTTTCATATCCGTCGTGGTGCTTTTTCCTGCCATATTACAAGGTTAAATTATTACTTTATGTGACAATCTACAGTGTCTATATACAATATGGACACTGTATGACAATCAATACATAGCTACCCTGTGGTTCGGAAGTCACCATACTCAGTTTTTTCTGATCATTTCTTTTAATCTTGACAAATAATTTTGGCATTGGCCCATAGTGATAATTAGATCTGTTCTGATGGTATTTTGTATGAAGAGAATGGACACCTATTCTGCTAACTGAGGTGAGTTCTTCACGAAGTAACACTATTTAATTCGATATTGCATCTGCCGTCGCCCTTTTCTTTCTAGCGATTGCGATATAAAATCATACCAGTGGTACAAGAATTTGATTCTTGTGAATTAAGTGACCTAGAGTTTTGATGAGTGATTATTAGAAAAATAATAACAAGAATTTGAAGATTAGAAACCGCTCGCCGCCGTTTGGATATTATGTTATAGAAAGATATAACAGTGGCATATAGAGATGTAGCTTTAAGCATTTAAACTCGTCAAAGGAGAAAGCTATTTGTGATGGGTTATATGGCTGGCCCACCTCCGTGGGGACGTCCGTCATTTTTCCATCTGGGAGATTCCGTTGTAGAAAGTTACCCTGGTGTTTACGTGATGGTCAACCTTTGATCCATGGTTTTCATGACTTGATCATCGCATTTTAATCGAGGGTTGACTATCCTATTTTCACCAACTGGCGATTACGGTACAAAAAGTCGTACCAGCAGAATGTATTCAACAATCACAGAGATTTTATTCCTTTTGATTTTGATTTTTTTCATATTCATAAAACCTTAACGTTGTCCAATACTACATTTTTTATCTTGACATGAATAAGAATTTCATTTATTTCAGGTGCGTTTGTTCGGACCAATAATGAAACTGAGCTTGATAAAATCAGTTCATTATTATTATTTTTTTTAATCCTGATGTTTATTGGACTAGAAATTCATTCCACACAAAGTACTTCGGAGTTATATTTGACAAGATGATTCTAGATCAGCATACATATTATTAGACCATCAAGGCTGTCGCCACATAACAAATATAAAAGTTTAGAACAAAAACGTGAATGTAGGGCGGGGCCTATGTGAAAGCTTTGATTCGCATTAACGGAGAGGAGCCGGCGCCGATGTGCCTGAAGCTCGTTACATCTCGGAAAGATGGCGGTACGTAGGATGCCACATGACAGCTTATTAGCTTGTCATGATGACATACGACGTAATTTGAACGTCACCTTCTATCTCAATGTTGTCTTTTATGCTTTGAATCCTCTCTAAGTGAAAAAATATCCTGGAAATCATCATCAAAAAACTTCTATGAACGCAGGATACAACCCGGAATACTGGAGGCTCATCACTCTTTCAGCCGCCAACAAAAAAGTGGCGAAGAAATTCATCCTCCACAAAATAAGGAAAGTCACGAAAGCAAAAAGCTTTCTGCCACATGAACAAATGGGATTTTTCCCAGAACAATCCACAACACATCCAACATTGAGGCTAAGTGACAACATCCTGAAAAGGTGCAAAAAGGTGGAAAGAAAAAGAACAAGTAGTGTTCCTTGAGAAGGTTCGTAAGAGACTTCTGGGGTGACAGTTTCAAAGTCATTGTCAAAGCAAATGCTTCTATGTTTGGAAATCTATACAATATATTGCACAAATCTTTGATAATACATTATCCAAGTCTCATAGTTCGATTCGCATCCACTGCATTTCATGGCGCATTGTTCCGTAAACTCTATACAGTTTGTCTTCTAGACTTTGTACACAGGGTGAGTCGGGAGGAATGGGCCTAACCCTAAGGATGTAATCTATGCATCAAAATAATAAGAAAAAGCTCAAATGTTGTTATCCGATATTCATTTGTATAGGCTTCGCTCGTGACGCGTATTGATCACTTTTTTCTGGGGAATCCGAGAATGAGTTCGTCGTCACATCTTTATTTACTTTAACAAAAGCAAGAACATTCTCTATTTCTTTTAAATACTGTCGAATGGCTCGTTCAGATGTTACACTAGAGCTTGGAAGCGTTCCGGTCTCGCCTCATAATTTGAAAACAAATTAACATTGGATAACAAAGTTTGAGTTTTTTCTTATTATTTTGATGCAAGTGCATTTCCAGCTATCGGTCAATCACAAAGTGGAGCGGAAGATATATCCAAGTAGGCTGCCCTACTTTACACCTGGAAAAACAGTTAATCTTGTTCTTGACTTTTTCGCTGAGTGCCTCAGTAAGCTGGATGAACTGAAACCTAATCAAAAAGCAGATAGTTAGGCTCAATCTTCTCTGTAGTCAAATGGATAGCCTGGTTCTGGCAGGAAATGAATCCAGAAGGAAAAGTTATGATATGAACATTTGAAGAAACCTGGAACATTATTTGTCAGTTGAAGATCACAGATAAAGGTGGTGGAGGAAGAATTCCTGTAGAGGAATAAAATTTTGCTCTCTGCCTTGGCCCTCAATCAACCATTTCTTCTAAAAATTTGTATATAAACAAAATACCCAGATGAATACAGACATTGAAGAAAAACATTAATTCGGAGCACGTTGATCAACTGCCAACATTAAAATCTGATCCATCAATCACAATTACATGAAATATAAGGGGCGCCATATCTCACGTAGCTATATGCATAACCATGACCACTCTTGGAATTGAAAAATATAGAAGCACCCACAACCAGTGAGTAATTGGCAATCTCATATGTAACCCTCCTAAATCAAACCAACTCTTTTCTCCAAATTGCCTCATACAGCGAGATCCATGTATCTACTCGGCTAACGAATCACCTTCCCCATCCTAATTCAATTACACCACCCTTTCAGTAGAATTTTTAATCGTATAAATTACCTTTAAGCGCATAATTCAAAAAGCCTCTCATACAGATTCGAAAAAGGAATATATTTTTATTGAAATAATGAGCCTTTACATCAAGGTAAAATATAATGTAACTTCTAACAGCCTCGTAACTATTCAAGTTTGTAGCGACATAAAGTGGTTTATGTGCCCTTTTAACATATTTACTACCCCCTTATTTAATTTCAATATTCTGCCTTTTATGATCGCCGTATAAAACGTTTTAACTTGCTCTTAAACATCACAAAATGTATTAGAATTTGAAGAGTTCGTTTACAGTGTGTCGATGTTCTAGTGTAATTTGAAGGTAATAACGTTTTATGGTAGAGAAAAAGTGATCTAGAGGGACTTTCCTTGGTTTTATTATTATTGATGGGAATAGTGATGATCAATTATTATACTCTAAACACCAAATATGTTTGAGTCTCATTGATTGGACTGTAACATAAAGCAAATTAAGTGTAGAAACCGGACGCAGTGACTACCTGGGTACTACCAGCTGAAGTGACATTGAAGTAGAAAACGTAGAAAAAGTTGGCGAGATTTTCCAAGCTATCTTATATAGAATTGTACTGTTCCTGAAAAGCTATTGAATTATACAGTCCACTAATAATCTGGTCTGACTATCTAAAAATAAAATATACGGATTCTATGTGTAAATCTAAAGGTCATGATAATATAGGCACATTCTTTAAATAATTTACTATCTACACGCCACTAGGAACATCACAATAATTTGGGGGTCCAAGTCGAGCCGGCTATCACCTTAACGTCTTTTTTAATGACGCCGTTCGTTCGATTTAACAGTAGGTGATAAGGATACCGGCTGCACATATTGCAGCCAAACATTCTCTACTTGGTGATCAGTATTGAAAATGAAGCGTCTCTCCTTTTAAAAAAATTGACACTGCAAACCTTAGCAAAAGCCATATGCAGATGCCAAAGTAGCCTGAAGAGGAGAGAGTAAAGGCCTCTTGGAGGAACTGGGCATTGTTGCAACCATCATAGCAGGAACGAAGGATGAATTTAGATAAATTTCACTTTCTGAGTGATTGTCTGCTTGGGTAAATACTATGAAGTGGTGACGATGCTGCTCAACAACGCCTACGCCTAAAAACCAAAACAATCTTACTCTTGACTTTTTTATTCAGTGCATTGGGTTGCTGAAAATCGCTTATGATATGAACCTAGAAAAGATTTGTCAATTTTGTATTTTGCAGCAAGTCTGAATGACGAGTGCAGGCCGTGATGTCTTGCGTGGACGGCGCCGCAAACCGATGAAAACTACGCGTGCGTCCTGCGTAGACGATATCTTACGGCACGGGCGGTATTCCCGGCACTCTTGCGGCGGAACCGAACAAATTATTTGATATTCACCGTAAGGACCGTGCGGATTTCAGCCGAGTTCGAGCATTGTCAAAAGTTGTTTTTTTCGAATTTGACAAAAATGAAGAATACATCTGTTGGATTTTTGAGCAGTCTGGTGAAAAACTGACGGAGTTCTTTGAGATATGAAACAGAAAGACCACCATAGCACAATGGATGTCTCTTTTTTAGAACATCTGTTGTTTGCCTCTCACTCCAACGTGTTCCACGGATAATTAAAAATTTCAAGTATATACTTGTGACGGTTACCCTTTATTCAAATATATAATCCAGATAAGATGGCGGATGCGCAAATTGTGCAATGTATTAACAATGTGGAAATCTACGTATGAACATTATAAGTGGTACTGATAGACGGCGCTATAGACGGAGTTTAGCAAGTAAAAATCCAAGGTCGGTCTGTTTCCTGTGAGCCGCAAAGATGCATGGCTGGTTGTCCCGAAAACAATTAAACAATATATATTCATCGTGTCCGGGAGTGAGACTTTCCAAGCAGGTCGTGCATAAATCTGAGGTAAATATCATCGAGGGATATCGGAATGAGATATTTTACTGATTTCCTAACGGATTACGAGAATAGAAGCCTGATACAGATTTTGTTTTTTTTTATAGTGAGCACGCCGCAAAGTAATGAAAGTTCACTCATGAGAAGTGAGGGGTTATGGTTATTTTTTATTTCATGGATTTGATTGATTGATCCTGTTGGAGTATTTGGCTGTTCTACAACGACATCGTGCACGGCATCGGAGCTGCTTGATCAAAATCACGAGTGTTCATCTCCTGTGGTCATTGGCTGAACTCTGGAACGATCCAGACAAGTACGAGTGACGGTGTTCCGGAATTGGAGTCAGAGATCATCACAGCTAAGTGGCTGTTAAATCATCATTTATTTTCGGTCAATGAGATTATTCATATTCAATCCTTCAATCGTAATTAATTAAATGATTAACGGGTACTATGACGTATGGTTCTGATCAGACTCGGTAACTCAATTAGGATCTTACTGTAGTATCACCATTAATTATCGTATAATTACAAATCAAGCCTTTCATAGTTATTTAGAATAAAGGCAAAATTGTTAAACATTAATTTATTGTTTTATTCTGGGAAGTAAACTGTGTTACTTGTTCTCTACTTGATAATCCTGACCGCGAACAGGACTAACGAGGAAGGACGAAGAAAAGTGAGTAACAAACAAAACAGTAAAAGTTTTATACTTTCTAGTAACAATAACTTTCTTATTCTTGATATCTCACTTTCAACGGCTACAAACAACTGAAACCTACGACACGTCCACTCACTGCACGCAAGGCAGAAATGCCGCGCCTGCCGATGCTTCCGCCGTAGCCGTGGATGCCGTCCATGTCGGACGGTCCGTGCGGCGCCGCACGCAAGATATCGCGTTAAAGACCCAACTATAACCAATTTCACAAAATGAAATAAAACGAATACTTTTATCACCCAAAACGACACTTGGTCCAGAGGGGATCCTGTCCATCTTCAACAAAGTACTGGCATAAAGATTAAAGACGGAATGTTTTTGTCACGAAAGAGAGAAACTGAAGAAGTAAGAAATAAAGGGAGGATAATCTAACCCTTTGATGGTGAACGTTGCTTTATTAGATGGTGAGAGTGGCCGTCGGTAGAAATACTCCCAAGAAACAGTTGTTGCGACTCTAAATCTGCGTCACACGTTTTTAAACCCAAGTTCGCCAATCTGAAATAAAACGGGAAGACTGCTGCGTACGCCAAAGACCAGATTTACCCAGAAAATACTATTTATTTACAATCTACAAAATATACAGTCACCGATATCGATACAACTTGCCCAATACTAGTTTTATTCAACCTCAAACTTCAGGTCTAGTGCCAAAATTGACTGATTACCAATCGATAGGCAAAGGACGCGAGTTTTCATAAGTATGAAGTACCCTCACAACACAACTTTTCCAATCGGGCAAAGACTACACAGGTTAAATCACAACAAATTGATATTAAAAAACCACTAAGTGATCACTAGGCGTGTACAGGAATTAGTGCAATAATAAGGTGCCGGTTATGTATTGAGTGTGACAGTGAAATGTAAGTGAATGAAAATCAAAATTATCTTTAAGTAGATATATATATTACGTTCAAATTGTCCAGTTATCGAAGGGCTTTGGTTGAGCAAGAATAGTGAATACGGAAGGGTCCAGAACCAGGATTGTCCGAATTTGGTCCAGAAGTACAGTGAGGGTGGGTTTCCAACGAAGAATGAATTATGTACAATGAATGGACAGTACGTAACAGACAGTTTACTCACAAACAGATCGTGAGCCGTGAGTAACAGTACGTGAACAAAATCAGTAACAGTTAAATACAGTCGGTAATATACAGTTACAATAGGTAACGGGCCTGAAATTTTGAAATATCAGATAGGCAAGGGAGTTTGGAGTTTGTACAGGGTGATTCATTTTCAGAGTCAGGGTGCCAGTTCTCGTAAACTATTCATCGTAGAGGCTTGCGGCAAAAAATTTTATTACTAAAACGGCCAAGAGAAAAACCTGCAAAATATTTTCAAGTCTTTGAAATGGTCGCTAGGGGGCGTAACAACCAACACCAAGTAGAAAAATATGATTTTTATGGAATTTTGTCCAATGAAAATATATTGATGAGCTCATTTTCGGATTGACTGACTATTTACCTACACTTTTTGTTCAACACGTTTTTTTCTATCTATCATAATAAAGTGGTGGGGAAAGTTCAATTGTTTTATTAAACAAACGGAGATTGCTCCCGTTTCGCTTGACCGATTTGAACGAGCTTGGGCTCATATGGAAGAGCATTATCTGCACTTCAAAAAACTTTTTTGGTTTTAAATTTTTGACCTTCGCCGTAGCCGCTAGATGGCGTTAACTGAAATGGTAGCATGTTTTTGCGTTTTTTCCAAAAAAATCAAATGTTATGGTATATTCATTTTTATATATTTTAAAAGGACATACATTTTCCTATGAAAACAAAAAAATTAATGATTTTTTTTTGTTTTTTTTTCAAATTTTTTTTTTGTTTTTTTTAAATTTTTTTAATAGGAAAATGTATACCTTTTCAAAATATATAAAAATGAATATACCATTACATTTGATTTTTTTGGAAAAAACTCAAAAACATGCTACCATTTCAGTTAACGCCATCTAGCGGCGACGGCGAAGGTCCAAAAACCAAAACCAAAAAAGTTTTTTGAAGTGCAGATCATGCTTTTTCATATATGAGCCCAAGCTCATTAAAATCGGTCAAGCGAAACGGGAGAAATCTCCATTTGTTTAAAAAAACAATTGAACTTCCCTCACCACTTTATTATGATAGATAGAAAAAAACGTTTTGGACAAAAAGTGTGGGTAAATAGTCAGTTAATCCGAAAATGAGCCCATCGATATATTTTCATATGACAAAATTCCATAAAAATCATATTTTTCTACTTGGTGTTGGTTGTTACGCCCCCTAGCGACCATTTCAGAAACTTGAAAATATTTTCCAGGTTTTTCTCTTGGCCGTTTTAGTGATAAGAATTTTTGCTGCAAGCCTCTACGATGAAAAGTTTACGAGAACTGGCACCCTGACTGAAAATGAATCACCCTGTACAATCTTACCACAGATGTGAGGGGTCAAGGCCCCAACTGGGGTAGCTTCCATGGTTTTGATAAAAAGATCTGCACAAGGGCACGTGGCACAGCTACCAAAACTAGAGCTGCCACCAAAGCTTGATTGAATCGGGAAATCTTTCAGGAGATCTGGAAAATGAGCCACCAGGTATCATAGCACACAGTAACCTCAGTTCTAACAAGATCTCAGGTTTTTTTAGGAGAAAAACGAGAACCCAGAAGACCGAACAACGTTGCCAGATTGACAAGTTCATCTCAACTCGACCGAACTGAGACACTCTGAAGGGATCGCTGAACGAAAGATGAGTTAGTTGTTGTCACATAATACACTATTATAAAATAATAATTCACACACTTAAAAATACCTTAATTAATACTTGAAAACTATACAGCGTGTCCCAACGATAGAGTAAAGTAGGTTTTTATCATATAGGATATGAAAAATATCAATATCAATATGCGTCACAGGTTAGAGGTGTAAATGGCGCACATTCTGAAAATATTTGGGAACATACAGGGTGCGTCACAAAAGTATGGCACGAAAAAGTATGATTTTTTTAAATGGAATGCCCTGTATTTGATTTTATTTCTGGATTTTATGTGTCACTATAAACATTTTTTGTCCTATAATATATGGGTCTAAATTTGCTAGTTTTTGAATTATTCGAAATTAACGGAAAATTTTGCATTTTCATGATATTGGAAAATGACTGTTTTCTCCCTTATTTGAGACATTACACTCTTGAGATTTGGTATGGATAAGGACTAGAGTCATATCAAAGCTTTCACGGAAAATATTTGCTATTTGTTATACAGGGTGTTTTTTATAATGGTCCAAAATTTTCGATTTTCAAAATAAAAAATTTGTTTTTTTTGAAATGGTACACCCCTTTTATTATTACTATAGTGAATTGAGTATTTGAAAACCTATCATTTTTGCTAATAATGTCCTACCTATCTTCAATAGTTATCGAGAAAATTCGAATTTTCCAAATCGTTCGGTCATATTATATGGAATGTATGGCGATCACCGGCCGTTGCCGTTGGAAAAAACAAAAATTATTGTTGACAGAAGTAAAAATTAATCCTTTCTTTTTGATCCATATCTTTGGCTATGGACTATCCACTGAATCATTTGATTGACATGATCTATGTAATGGGGGAAGCCGAGAGAAACCCTCTACTGGCTCAAAGAATTTACCGAACAAAATATCCCGAACGGCGGCTACCCACTACTCTCTGTTTTCGAAATAATGTGATGGAAAGGTTTGATTCCAGTGGAGGTGTTTCATAAACGAAACGTAAAGTTGTTAACAAGAACTCAGCAAACGAAGAAAAAGAACTAGATATATTTTGTTACATATTGAAGAAAATCCCCATGTAAGTAGTAGGGCATTATCAACTATATGCAACACTTCAAAATCCACTGTGAATCGGACAACAAAAAAATTCAAATACCAGCCTTACCATATTCATCTTCATCAAGAATTGCTGGAAAGAAATTTTGAAAAACGAGTTCAGTTTTGCAATATCATCAATCAACGAATTCAGTTGGATAACAACTTTTTGTGCAAAATAATGTTCTCCGATGAGGCGACATTTCGAAGCAACGGGGCTGTAAACAGGCATAATATGCACTACTATGCGACTGAAATCCATTTTGGCTACGAGAAGTCCAACATCAAAATTATTGGTCAATAAATGTATGGTGTAGCATCCACCATAACCAAATCATTGGTCCCTTCTTTTTTGATGAACATTTATCGGGTCGCAGCTATTTGAATTTCTTGCGTGAAGAAATGCCTCTGCTACTTGAAGATATCGATTTAGTCGAACGGGCAAATATGTGGCTGCAACAGGATGGTGCACCTCCACATTACCATCGTGATGTACGGGCATTTTTGGATATGCAATTCCCAGGAAAATGTATAGGACGTGGAGGTTCTATTCCGTGGCCACCGAGATCATGCGACTTAACTCCCCTCGATTTTTTTTTATGGGGATTCATCAAAGACCGAGTATACTTTACCGAGCCAACAACCATGGAAGATATGAAAAATAGAATACGGGACGTTTGTCATTCAGTGACGCCTTTGATGTTATCAGAAGTCAGGCTGAATCTTCAAAGAAGACTGAATCTGTGTATTCCACAGGGAGGTCACCTTTTTGAACATATATTGAGACAAAATATCGATTAACAATTTGAATATTAGTATTACCTTTGAATAATAACTTGAAACTTGGCATAGTTTATCGTTTTATTGCAAAACACAAGGTAGCGATTTAGAAAATTCAGAATTTCTCGATAACCATGAAAGATAGGTTTAGAACATTATTTGCAAAAATGATAGGTTTTCAAATACTCAATCCACTACCGTAATAATAAAAGGGGTGTATCATTTGAAAAAAATGTATAACAAATAGCGAATATCTCCGGTTCAAGCATTGATATGACACTAGTCCTTATCCCTACCAAATCTCAAGAGTGTAATATCTTAAATAACGGAGAAAACAATCATTTTTCAATATCATTAAAATGCAAAATTTTTTCGTTAAATTCGAATAATTCAAAAACTATCAAATTTAGACCCATATATTATACATATAACAAAAAATGTTCATAGTGACACATAGAATCCAGAAATAAAATCAAAAACAGGGCATTCTCTTTAAAAAATCATACTTTTACACGCCATACTTTTGTGACGCACCCTGTATGTTTCCAAATATTTTCAGAATGTGCGCTATTTACACCCCTAACCTGTGACGCATATTGATATTGATATTTTTCATATCCTATATGATAAAACCTACTTTACTCTATCGTTGGGACACCCTGTACATTTACTTATAAACTAGAACCCAACTATGCTCCCATATTTTACTAAAAATTCACAACCTGAAGCAACCTGAAACTTAACTTGACTTATCCGGTGGTGGATTCCTGAAACCAGTCAATATAGCGTTCAAGAACAACAAGGTTTACCGAAACGAACCAAGAGAAAAAAGAGAAATACAGCGAAAGCAGGCCAAAGACTACGCGAGACGTAAGAATGCAGAGACCGCTGCATCAATTGCCATCACACCAAACCTATGAGAGATTTGATGGCCGAAATTCTTCAAAGAAGCCAAGGACAACAACCTAATCAGCTGTGAGGATACAAATCTGTACTCATTGTGGGCACTTCTGGGACCAGTGATGGCATTCCCCACTTTCATCAAGAGGAAAGACATCGGGGGAAGAGTCAGGGAAAGAAGAGGAAGGACAGGGGTGGATTGAATGGAAAGAAACGATCAATTAACTATTGTTTCTAAAGGACAGTTCTCTTTCTGCGTCCTACTACCCGCGCGAAAAAATTGTTACAACACAGAGGGGGAGTTTTATTCCGTCGCTTACAACCAACCCCCTCTTTTCAAAAAGGAAGTTTGTCGCTGGGAAAAAAGACAATTTTATTCTTGGCTTCTTCATCAACCGAATCGTTATGCTGGATAAGCTGAGAACGCGTGAATAACTGGAGACAGAGAACCTGGACAGGAGTATGGTGAAATGGCTTCAGAAGAGAAGAAACGGAAGAATAAGCAATCATGGATATAGGTGTCATCAAGGGATAAAGGTTTGTGAAGCAGACTGGATAGACCAACTAACGTCTGGAAAATCACTTTCTCAAATATTATACAGGGTGGAACAAAGTAAGTGTTACAACGTGAGACTGTAGATTCTTTATCAAAAAAGAAAAATATTTTCCTTAGAAAAAATGTTCCGTGGACTTGCGATTTCGATATACAGGGTGTATTATAACTACGCCAATGGTTAATTTTTTTATTCGATTTTTTAATAAAATAATCCTAACTAGTGAGTTTTGACACGGTACCAAATCTGGTAAAAATATTCCAAGTGGTTTAGAAGTGATTAAAAAAAATCTTTTTTTTTCATAACTTTGACACCCTGTATATCGAAAACGAAAGCCCGCGGAAAATTTTCGTTGAGAAAAATCTTTTTCTTTTTTGATAACGAATCTACAGTTTCACGTTGTAACACTTAGTCTGTTAAACCCTGTATACCTGGTCGGCAAAAAAGTGTTTTTTTTTTGCTAGTACCATGACATAAAGAACTTCCGCTCGCATTTGTCACAAGAATTATCTTTACTACTTTCTGGTTCAAGATTGAAAAAGATTTTGAATAATGATATACTGTTTCACGAATACGTTGATGAGACTGCCGGTTCTTCCGATCTGGTCCCGTCTGATATTGATGTAAGACCATTGACGAATCGAGAAAAACAATATGAACCTCAGAATCAAAAAGGGCTGGATCTTGGTTCATGAAGATATCAGAGGAGTGGTTATGTGAACAACTTCACAGCTGTACCAGACGGAAGCGCTGTGGTGACTTCAACTACCTAGTTGGTATTGTCTATGTGATTGCTTTACATAAAATTTTAGCAGCTCAGACCTCTTCTTAGTTAATCCCATCAAATTGTTGCAAATGAAGCACTCGAGTGGCTCTTATTCTCTCCATAAAAGTGACAAAACCCACTCATTTTCAATACTTACCACACCTGTATCAACCAAAATTCAAAACCCTAGTTTCACAGTGACGGAATTTAAAAATGGATCCGACCGGATGAGGCGCATATAACGTGTTTAACTCGCCAGAACCGTATGGCATGTTTTCTCTTGCAACACATTAACCTTTGAGCGACGTTCAAAAGAGACAATTCGCGCGGAAATATCCTTTTTAACGTAAAATGACCATAAAGCAAGCGAATTTGATTACTAGTCAGTCAATAACTTCAAACAAAGTTTATTTGTCAGTTAGTTGTTCCTCCAGTTCCACTTATCCACTCGAATGCACCAATTCGCGTTTCTGGGATGCACTTGGCTTGGTGGACTGTAATTATGACTCGCAGTTTTCACGTTTGATGGATTTGCCTTGTCGGGTATGTCTACAAAAAATTAATTATTCGAGTGGAAGGTGGAATTTTCTATTGGTTGATGATCATTTATTTCAGAATTCGTCAAAAACAGTGTCGGTTGAAAGATGCACCAGTAAAAAATATTGGCGTAATCAATCAATCCATCAACCAATTTACTGGAGACAAACCAGAGTATCAATCCAATCACAAATGTTTTGTTTTAATGTTTATCTTGCCTGAGACCATAAAAAAACCGACCCCACAACAGGTGGAATTGGATCGAATCGTCGCAATTGAAAGACAGACCATCGAGCACGTAGTTGTGCGTGCCTTTGGTGTTTGTCAACACTTTAGCGTGCCGGTGAGCCGGTGTGGGCCTCGAGCGGAACAGAAGCGATTCTCAATGGAGTCAGAGTAACCCTCATCTTCCTTTTTTGCGTCCCGAAAACCGACGCCGGCTACGGGAAAGCGTGCAGACGTCCCTAAACCGAACCGTCACTTGGAAAAGTGGCATGACCGGAAAAGATATGGGCTTCATACAAAATTGAGTCTGGAATAATTTCCATAGTTCTGTGTAACATAATTAATGTATCCACTTGTATAGAATGTTTCTGTAACTGTAAATGTTTGATTGGCTGTAGAATTCATCTTCCCTGCGATTTCAAGAGCTATTTTTTAGTAAGACAAATAGCGGAAACAGGAAAAAAAACGCAAGTGGTAGGAGTCACTCTGTGCAGAACTCGAGACTTCGACAACTCTTTTATGAGTTATACGCTTCTTGTTTATCTTTGTTTTGGTAAACCTGGCCCGGTAACAGACACACACAAAAGATAATTTTGCTGATAAAACGCATAAAATCGAGAAATATTTGTTGAATTTGCACTTATTGTTTTCTGTTTAGGTTTCTGAAACGTTGAATATTGATAGGTTTTATTTTTTACCAATAGGTTTTTTTCAGGTGACAAATGAAAAAGATCAGGTATTTGCGGATTTGATAATTTTTTCAAGTAAACAATCCGGGAATTAATCTTTGATTTTTAATTAAGTGCGTTCAAGCCCAGTGAGTTTTTTTTGGATAGGGTGTAGCGAAATTCCCGAAAAAAAACTCTGGTGAATGAGCAAAATTTTCTAAAAGTGTCCTCTCGAAACCATACCGCTGGTAAGACGTGCCTTTCTATAGTTTTTTCAATTTTATTTCTTTTTAGAATGATATATTCATATACAGGAGGGGAAGCCCATTTTGTGATTCTATTTTGAAGTTGATAGAAAAGATATATTATCATCATTTTTGTTTAGTTGCATATACTGAAAGCGCAATATGTCTGCTTTGGAAATCTTTGTGTAATGATTTTTGCATCTGGGGAAATTTGGCCCAGGCTCAGTTTTTGTTTAGTCCAGTTTTATTTTTTCAAGTTATAGTGACCCAAAGTAATTTGAATTAGTAGATTTGTTGGGACCTATAGGGTCGAAAATTCTAGGAAAAACAACTTCTATTCTTTGCCGACGTTGTTTATTTCAAACCAACCTCAGGGCTCTGTAACAACAAGCGAAAAAATGGAAACAGCAGACCAGAGCCACTGAAAAGGAATGATAAATAAAAATCACAGAATACAATGTGTAAATGAATCGTGATACTAATTGAGAGAAAAAAGGGGAAGAAAAAAGAAAAATAAAACACAAATATGAACACATTGAAGAAAATAGAAATAATTGGACAAAAACAAACGAAACACGGTGACATATGGCATACTCATAGTGAACATGCAATAACAATAACTCAGAATGTCTCGTTAAATTCGAAATATAAGAAAAAAAAACGAACAAACATGCAAATAATGAAATGATTGCAATCAGAGTACTCACCAAAAACGCGGAGAAACAAACATTTTGTGGTGAGTATTATGGTTACAATTATTTCATTATTTGCATATCTGTTGTTTCTATTTTCATTTATATTAGACGAGACATTTTTGGTGTTTCGGTTTTTCTTGCCCAATCATTTCAATTTGTGTTTTTTTTTCTTCAATATTGTGTTCATGTTTGTGTTTTTTTTTTCTTTTTTCTTCTCCGATTTTTCATCTCTCAATTAGTATTACTGTTCATTGAGACATTGTATTCTGAGATTTCCAATTATCATTTTTGTTTTAATGTCTCTGGTCTGCTGTTTCGCTTGTTGTTACAGAGCCTTATACTCAACAAACCCACTATTTGTTTAATTTTTACACGCTTTATATAAGCTTGTATGTTTGTGACAGAATCTTGAAAATCGATTTTCACCCATTTCAAATGCCCAGATTATAATAATTCCAATAGAGTTATTTTTCTCAGGCCGCGCATGCGCTTGGATCAGGGCAACTGGTGGCTTGGTGATGTCACATGTGACACTATTCATAACCTCCAAACTGCTGTCAGTGTCAGTGCCAAGTTTGAATGAGTTTTAATTGAGTTTCATGAATAGTAGCATACCTATTTGCTGATTCAACAATACATACAAAAAACGTGACTGAGTGAATTCTAACTATAGGCCAAGGAGCGCCATTTCTGTTCAAGGAAATGTCATATTTTTGTTTTCACATCACTTTCGCGTTCACATTGCAGAACAGACTGTATGCTCTATCCTTGTTCTACTTTCAGCAAGACAAGGATAGAAGCACGGTCGTGAACGTGATACTGCTTGTCACTTTTGCCCTGGTTAGAACGCATGCGCTTTACGCTATCGGCGAGAAAAACAGCCCTATTGAAAAAAAGCTAAACGGTGAGCAGTAATGCAATCCATTTGAGTTGTTTCCTCAGTCAGAACAATCCATGAACGTTTTTGCCGTTTAGGCTTCATCAGCATGACTATGGGTCTGACTGAGGATTCAACTCAACTTTCGTGTCTCACCCACAAGTGTGAAAGATCAATAGAATAAGTAATGTTCACTTTAACAAAAATCGCAATTATGTAGAATCATTTGACATTTGTCTGTCATTTATCAACAGATGGTGAATGAAAAACGGGTTGACGGAACCGTAATTATTCTTAAGTCGCTCGTCTGATGCAACTTTGCCAAGGGGAAAAAAGCACAATGGATTTTCACACGCTTTTTATAAGGTTCACTTGTATATTTGTTAGTTTGTAGCAGAATCTTGGAACTCGATTTTTACTCACTTCAAAGGACCAGATTGATTCGAAACTCTGCACACTTGTCAAGAAAAAACTGATGACAATATCAATTGATTCACGCTTTTGAACTAAAAAGTAAAAAATACATTGTATAGTTAAAGAAAACTGAAACAAACGCTTTTGAACCAAAAAGTTGAAAATATTTTTTCAATTTAAGAATAAAATGATTATCGAGAGAATTGATGCCGTTGTGATAAGAGCGTGGGTTGCTTTGTAACGCATTTATACACTAATTCTGCATTTTTAATTAAAAATTAGTAAGTTATAACAACTGATATCGAAGCCCCCACGCTTTTATCACAATGACATTAATTTTTTCGTTATTCTGTTTTTCCTTGAATTAAAATTTTTTTACCTTTCTACTTCAAAAGCGTATTTTTATTTTAACCATAATCTATTTATTCATTGCCTTTGATTTTCAGTATATCTGGATAAATTCATTAAACCGATTGTGTTTGAGTGCCTCGCGTGCCCTTATTTTATGCATGTTATAGATCATTTTGTTTTTAATCGCTGCGATATTCAATTTGTCATATACATGTTACTGTGAATGCCCGAAATTCTGTAAAATCTAGGATTTACCAAAAGCAAGTGGTGAAACTCCAAAAACTATTTATTTTGCTTCTATTTCGGACTTTTTCCGGACATAAACAGTTAATCTCAGGATTCACCTCACCGCATTGGTAAAAGCACGAATATGACCAATACGTTGAAGAAATCGATATCGTGAAACGATAATCGTTGAAATTCCAATGCCTAAAAATAAGGTACTTTATAATAAAACAAAAAGTCACACCAAACTATTTTCATTTTGCCTTGAAAATAAGTTTGAGTACAAAAAGTACCTGAATATGAAAAGAAAAAATCCTTTTATTTAATAAATAATGGACTATTTATGAAATTGATTTATTCACAAAAGATGGCAAGTAAGTAGAAACTTCCTCAAGCGCTTCTGGATCTCCAGACATTTCTTTTTGAAGGTATTGTCCACTGTTCAAGTAGACGAGACGGAATATTTAAATCGCATAGACCCATTTTCATTCACCAACCAAACATAGCTTCGTAAGGGGACTGCTCAATGCCTTCATGTTATGAATTATTCTCCATAGCTTGAACAAATCTCAAGAACTCGCTCCACCTTTCACACTTATTTGTTTCCATCCACGTGGCAATCATATTTTGAATGTCCTTATTTGCTCGTTCCACTGATCCTTGAGACTGGCTATGCCTTGGTTTCCCATGCACAATAATTTTAACGCTTGCCCATAATTGACAAATTTCAGGATATTACAGCATTAGCAAACTCACGTCCATTATCCGAGTGCATTATGCTTGGAGCTTCAAAAAGTGTGAAAATATCAAGCAAATTGTATGCAATTTCTTTAGCTCGATTAGTACGAATAGCAGTCTAAACTACAAATTTGGTGACATGGTCTTGATACACTATGGTAAATTTAAAATGATTTTCGGGCTTTGATTGCATATCCATAAGATCGATTTGACACCTTGATTTCATTTTTGTGTGTAATATTGGCTCCACTACCAATCAAAAAGGATTGGTAACCAATCCTTTATAATATGGTATGCTTGATTTTTCTTTGGCACGATTCGCATAACTGTAAATACTACGTTATAGCTTCTACTGTAACATTTTTGTATTTGAGGTTAGCTTCTTCCAGTGTTCTCTTTCTACCTCCATGTGCAGTTGGAAGATGAGATTGATGTTTCACGTCATATAAAATATCATAGTCCACATAGTAAATTATATCTTCACTATCCTAGATTCACTGGCACGATAAGTCTCGTCACCTCCAATATTTATCACATCAAATCGTTTTAATATCCTGGTGTATTGCTTTCTTAGATTTTACTTGCTTATTGCTTAGCTTCTTTCACTTCGTTAATATAGGCACTATACTTGTCACTGTTGATGTGTTCTGCACGTTCTTGTCCGCAATTATGCTATGCATTTTTTCATAAAAACGCTTTTTATCAGCCAATATAATGAAGGAAATTCCAATTATTACAAATTTGAACGATAACACTTGTGATCTGACTTCGCAACGACAACCACATACGACAACACAAAGTAATCAAATTCTAGGTTGGGATTCGATAAAAAAACAGCTGATGTCTTTGTATAGCGACATCCCGAATTTGTCGATATTTTTATTTTAAGAAAAAGAATTCGTACTATTACCAATGCGGTGAGGTAAATCTTAAGTTTTCTGTTGGTCTCCGGTAAAAGTCCGGAATGGAATCAGAATAACTAGTTTTCGGGCTTTTACCACATGCTTTTTGTAAATCCTAGGTTTAGCGCGATCATATCCTAGGTTTTAACGAACACACACCCTCTCATCTTCACACTTCAAAAGTCACAGTTCATGCGCGAACGATCCCTGAGAACTATTTTCATAATTTGTTGATAAGGCAAATGGTTTCGATAATCTCATCTACTTTCTGTTTTTAAGTTACAGTTGCTTAGTTTTTGGTGTAACAAGAATTATTCAGAGAGAAGAGATCGCGACGTAAGGATTCGTCCACAATGATTTTTAAGATCAATTTCAAAAGAAAATGTCGGAGGTTTTAGAAACCACAAGATTATAGGATTCTTCGATAACGTTTGTTGAAATAATCTTCAGAATAAATGATAGGAGGTTTTCTTCTGAGCAGAATTAGTGACTCCAACCACTCATTTATGCGTTACAGTTGATTGAATTTTAGAAACGCAACCAGCACTTGGAGCTGAGAAACCGATTCGACTGCTAATATCATCTACAGAACAAGTTGTCGAAGGCAGTTTTATATGAAGAGCTCGCTTCTCTGACCGATCGCTAGGTGTGTTTGATAGTGCCAATCAACCGGTAGTGGTTCCATTAATCAATAAATTCAGGCTACAGACAAGTTAAATGACTTTTCCAATTTATTGTTCTACATCCTTCTTTTGAATTATTGAATAGAAGTTTTCTATGGAGAATTCGTGGCCTCCGACCACTCGTTTCTGAGTTACAATTGATGAACTTCCAGGGACCCAAAAAGCATCCAGAGTATAGGAGCTGCAAGAATTCATGGACAACTTCAGAACAAGTTGTGGAAAGTAGTTATCAATACTATATACAAGACAGTGACGGCAATAGCTATTAAGTCGCAATGTTTTTGCAAAATTATGACGTGTATTACCGAACCCTTAATAGTAGGCGGATTTTGGCGTTAACCAGGTTAAGATTTGTCGTTACCAGGTTAGGTAATTGATTGGTTATATATCGATAGCAGCTCGGGATCAAACGCCAAAACGTTCTGGTTTCAAAACATAACATTCATGGTATAACGTAACTACTCAATTAGGTACCTCCCAAGAGATTGGTTTGTTGATTAGGAAGAATGGCGCTGCTACTAAGGCAATTTGCCAGCTCATAATATATATATGTAATGCACGCCTAAGAAGGCAGACGGAATCGTAGGGTAGGGAGGAGAGACCGGTTTTACATTCCTTGCAATAGGACCGACATTTTAACGTGGACTCCGAACCACGGACATCGACCACATCGGAGCACAGACTGATCTACCAGTGTGTACTGGAGAAACAGCCGCGCTCGCGTTGTAGTCTACCGACTGGCAAGTGTGTATCTTTGTTCTTCGTTCCCTACGAGAATATCCGATTCTCTCCGGCCTGGTGACTGGCGTGATCAGGGAGAACAATTATACTTTTTGCACTCTGCCGAGTGGGTTCCGCTAAAATACCGGGCATTCGACTTTCAACGGTCTATTGCCATTGCTGCGGGGATCGAACCCAGCACCGGGCCAGTTCCCACTTACTGACCCAACGCTTTACACGTTGCGCCAGCCCAGCCTCCCCTCCCAAGAGATTCGTCCCTACTGCGAAGGAAAGTTAGGTTAGGAAATTCGTAACCTGGACCCGTATTCCGTGTTCCTGTGGAATTCTAACAACATATCGCTTTCCCATCATTTCACACAGAGAGCGACGTGTTGCTATGGAATTCCACAGTACACGGAATATGGGTCCTGGAGCCGAATTCCGTGTACCTGTGGAATTCTAGCAACATGTCGCTTTCACATCATTTTACACTGAGAGCGACGTGTTGCTATGGAATTCCACAGTACACGGAATACGGGCACTGGTTAACGCCAAAATCCGCCTAATATGTTTATCGAGACATGTAAACGTCAAATGACTTTACAAAAACATTACCAAATACAATTTATATTGACGAATTAATAATAATGCCCTCTATTGTCCCGTCAATGTCTCGTAAAAAGAGGCACTGTAGTTGTCAATCAATGGTAGTTCCATGTTCCATCTATTTTTGTTGTGCTAGACTACAACCAACTCAAACGACTTTCCAAGTACGGGCGTGTTTTTTTTTCCACCAGACATTCACCAGGTGAAAACGTGATGCCGCCAAAGCGTCTTTTTATTCGTAGTGGAATTGTCATGGACCACCACACCACAATTTCAAATTACTGGTGGATTCCATTAGGTGAGAATCTGATGCCACCAAGTCCCACCAAAGACTTTGGTTGATTTATATTGATAGAGCACAATATAACCTGAAAAACATTCTATTGTCAATAATTGACACAATAATAATAAACCAAGATAATAATTTTCTTTGAAGGGCCGAGTTGTTGGGTTGGCAAGTTCTTAAAAAGTTCGTCTTTGTTATCGATATTTGATATGGTATTATTTGGTGTCGTAAAATTGTTCATCTGTATCGTGATTCGTTATATCAAGAATGTTTGGGAATCAAACTGCTACTCTCGAAATTATTTTCGTGTTCAATTTATTCAGAATTTTCGGGAGTTTTGTTTTTTCATTGGAATTGGTTTTTGAAACTGCTTGGAAAGATGACAAGAATTGTGTATTTGAGAAAAGTCAGAAGGAATTCCAGTTGATTGGTGTTGAAGGATGTGCATCAGGTTTATCAGAATCCACTCGTACTAAAAAAAATTTGTGTCAGTAGTTTCACTTGATCCACCAGAGCGTTTCTTCATGTTGGATGTTATGTATATGTGTGGTGTTTCCACCAAAAGTCACATGACAGGATCAGCTGAGGGCAACAGTGAATTTTTGGTGGAAATCAACATAAAATGTCGGTGAAAAAAAAAAACACGCCCCACTGTTTGTTCAACGCTTTTTTGCGAATACGTCATAATGTTCTGTCTCTCTCGTACACATTTACAAAAGTTTCACGTATTTCTGGAGGAGGGTGTTTCTAATCAATTTGACAAATGTCACGTATAGAGCGATGGACCCTTTCGCTGCGCAAGACGTATATTCTCGCATGGCAGTCGACTGCTCGAGACGAGATATCCACATATCACTTAAAATATATAAGAAACTTGAATGGGAGCCAATGTGAATGAAGTTTTAGGCAACCAGTTAATCAAGTCGGATTTGTGTAGAGGACTACCCGTTGGATGGCGCTAGAGACGGAGGTTTTCCTTAACAACGGTTGCCATAAATAACCAATCCCTAACCCTAGACCAACGATCATAAACTACACAGGATAGCTCAGTTTGCCGAATCTGTCTGGCAAGGTCAAACTCGCTGTGACGTCACCACTGATGCTGGGGCGACTGCCAGCCACGTGGTAACACCGGTTCCCGTTCGATCACCGACGTGAAGCAACGTCGGGCGTGGGTAGTAATTGGATGGGTGACCGCTTGGGAACTCCACAGGCAGTTCGCCGTCTACATACCTGACTAGATTGATAGCAGTTTATTAATCTGAGAGGTACTTACTCAATAACTCATGCTGTAAATCTCTTTCATAGTCACTAACTGTAAAATGGTCGGAGCAAACTGTCGAATAATCTATATTAAACTTGTCTTTTCTTCTGCAGCGATGCACCCACTCTTTTTGTATTTTAGAAGACACTAAATCCTTGCCTTTTGAAAAAGAATGGAATACTATGCTTGAGCCTTGCTTTTTAAGAGCTAATTGATTGTTTTTGCACACAGCAACAGCACATATTCTCCCAGGCATCATGAACTAAAATAATGTTTACCACTGGAGTAAATTATTATTAAACAAGAAGCCTATTTGCTCAGAGAGTAGTGGCCATTTAATTTACCTTCGTGTGAACAAAATGCTCCTTCTTGTGCTAAATCGAATTATTGCTACACACCGTCAATCGTTAACACAACGAAACGAATAAAATATGTATTTGTATATTTTCGGCAACTCAAGCTACATTAAAAGTACTTGGAAAAACGGAAACTATTGGACAAATTCACAACACAAGACACACGATCAACGGCTAAATGAAAATAAACCATTAACCTCTAAGTTGGTTAGAGGTCAATGAAATAAACAAACCAATGGTGACGTCACAAAAACTACCAAACATACGTTAAATGGAACTGAGCAATCCTGTGTTGTTTATAATCCTTGACCCTAGACGTCATTGTCATTTCACGTGTAATTTGAATTTTGTGGCGAAAGTTTCTACTTTTCAGTACCTAGATTATCTTGAAATTTGTGTATGAACCTTGGATTGGACTAGAATGTAGGCCTATCGTGAGTTCTTTGAGAAATGTATCGTCCCCAGGATGTGTGGATATTTTTAACAAAACGTATCCTTTTCTTTCCAATAAAAGTTCTTCCACTGTTTTGGAAAAATTGGTTCAGCATGTTAAAAATTCGATTTTGAACAACAAAACTGAAGCAGAACTGGGTATACAAGGCCTATACATTTTGTGGTTTGCATTTTATAGAGTCAACATTCGAAATTTAATTTAAATATTGATTCACATGGCTTGTCAAAAGTTATAAACTGAAAAATATGCATAGGCTGTATTTGTCCAGGACATGGTTCTTAGACATTATAAAATGAACGTTTTTGAAAAAAAGTTATGCATTTTTTCAGAATAACTTTTGATATACCTACCATGTGAAAAAAAGTTATGCATTTTTTCAGAATAACTTTTGATATACCTACCATGTGATAAATATTTGAATTATAATTTTGAACGTGGTATAAATCGTATTTTATACAATAGATGGCTCCACCGTACGCAACTAAAACAGAATTCTTCACGTTTTTGAGGAAAAAAAGTCAAAAGTACGAGGACTACCCGTTGTAGGGCGCTGGCCAATTTCATTTCAAACTATTGTATGGGAGTTTCCAATATATTTTGAGTGATATGTGGAGATATCTCGCGTCTCAGAATTTAATTGTACCTGACTGCTCTAGCCGAATATCCTCGAACATGTGCTCAACTAATGCGGTTTTATGCATTTTGGTGCCGGCAACGAGCTGTTCTTGAAACGTCGCGTGGAATATTAGGTGTGCTTGTTATTTTGGTGTAGGATAGTGTAATGCAGATTGATTTTTGTAACTAATGGATACCAGTGCAAACGAAATTCACCAAACGCGTTAGTACGTTAAGTAAAGATATTCCATCCTAAAAAACAAAAAATTTTATTTATAAAAAAACCCAATTGGAAAATACTGCTCCAGAGGAAAATTGTCGCAAGTACCAAATCAATTGCGCACTGGGATAGCAGCGTCAATTGATCTATGGGCAGCGAAAGGGTCAATTCACGACATACTCGCAAGTGTCAAATACTGTGACGTAATCGCAGAAAAGCATTGAACAAACAGTACCTAAATATTCTCCAATCCCCCATCATTCTTCAGCAATGGTGGAAACTCTTCTTCCATATCTAGTTCACACTCTCTCTTGTTCTCTGTCCTCTGATATGTTTCTTCCAAAGCGTTTTCAACGGAATCGCATACTTTCTTTTAAACAAGTGAAGAATCACCTTCTATGCCCCATACTTCACCATAGTCAATTCGAGTCCTCTGAGCGTAAATATGCAATATATTCTCATATTCCTCTGCATGAGGCTTTAGCGGGTGCCCAGAGCATTTAATGGGGCTGATTTTACTTCCTGAAGAACACAAGATGATATTTGAGGAATTAGAAAGCACTGGACTTCGGTCTGTCAGGACAGACAAAGCTCTCAACAAAGCCCTTACCTCATACATAATAAAAGTTGAAAAATTAAATAACCAGATTGCCAGACTTGAAAAGTCAGATTGAGGTTGAGTTTCTAGTGATTGTCTTGATATTGGAGATCCAACTGACATAATTATCGTTGATTGTTACCCGTTATTGTGGTTTGATTGCGGCTCAAACTTTTTTGCAAAATTGACCGTTTCCATTACTCATCTCCAAACCAGTTCGAGGATCTGTTGCTCGAAATAACAAACTTATCCTCCAAATTCTCGATAGAAAGCCTCTAACTTGAGTGGCCTCTCTTAAACCGGAAAGTCTCGTCGTCAACAGAAGCAGCAGGAGCATCAACTCACGCCTGTTGGTGAAAATTGCAGGCGGATAAACCCGTGTACGCGGTCGACGGGATTTCCCTCAGGAGGTCAACGATCACAACCCTGACCTTACACTCGACTTACCCACTGACCTTTTACCCCAAGCTATTCTTATCATACAAGGACGACCGTCCCCTTTCTCTTTTCAAGGGCGATGGTCAACTAATGTGTAACTATAGGGTCGAACCGGTTGAATTAGTTCTGTGTTTCATCTCCGATCAGGAAAGTTTGGCTGCTTAAGACTGGCAGTTCTGGAATTCCAGCAAGACTTGATAAAGTTGGGAAACGTTTCCAACTTCATAGTATCTCGGGTATTTACCTATTCTTGATTATTGGCTAACCTCCAACGCAAGTGGGAATACACAGTTCATGATGTCTGGAATACACTTCAATCCATCAAAAATATACAACAACCTCCATCTCATACCATCCAGAATCCAGATCCCTTCTCAATTACCGAAAGATAATCTTTCAAAATCCATTTTCTATTTTTCTGACAAAATATTAGATCAAATTTCATATTAGTTCTCTCTTTGATCGCAATACGACGTAATGGATAGATTTTGATATTGGAGTTTCCAGCTGATCGAATTTCTGGCATGAAAGAATTTTGCTGGCTTGTGACCGATCATATGAAAAATATGAGCTTTTTTAGCATTTGATGATAAATGTGGTGGATTGGAACGAAGGTGTGATTTTGTCTGGAAATTTTCTTGCGTGATAAGATAAGATTCCAATTTTCCGTTGGTATAATTCGTGAAAAAAGTAGTTGCTACTAATTCTTATGAGGTTTGGCAGGGTGTCGATGGTCCGCTTGATTGGCGAAACTCATTTCTAAAAAAGTGGCCGCATAAAAAGTCCGTCGTCTAACGTGTCAACCTCAACGTGCCGCCCAGATTTTGCGATTTGAAGCCACGGGATTTTATTCTGGGCTGAAATCTGTTCACGGTGACAATTATTAAGAAACGCCTCTTCAGCCGCATGGATGATATTGAGCCACATTACAATTTGATTGTCTGGTGTGCCTTATTATCCACCTCAAACCATCACAGACCTCAAAAACGTAGTCCATCTGAGTCTCCTCACAAAATCCTCGAGAACAAATTAACAAACAATAATATGCTCTGATTATGGTATTTTTGCAGTGTTAATACACCACTAAATTTACTGCCCAAATTAATTTTAATAACATTAAACATTCCTCTCTGACCATTTAAGAAACGTCTTGACCCACTTTTCTTATGACTTACCCGTTCCAGGTGAACAGACATACTTGAAGTTCGATTCAACAATAGAAATTAATTCGACTTAGTCCAGAAGTTAGTTCGAGAAAACATTTGTTTAATATCCAGTTCCAGAATTTGTTTTCCTTGTCCCCAGTGCTACTTGTTTGTAAACAACAAAATCCATATTTTCTCATCAAGTTCACGTTGAGTTGATGTCTGGAATGGAATTATATAATACGGCATTCCATGTTGAACGAAATGAGCTTTTGCCAGCGTTATTTGTTGAAAATTTGATAAGGTTTGCGTTGAAAATTGAAAAACTGGGAAAAAAGTGCTGATGAAGGGTTGTTTTATCGTTCGATATCAAATGATTTAGTTTTATGCATACCAAGCCATGAAAAAATGTTTTTCCACCTATAGGGATTGAACCTACGCATCTGCTCTGCCGGACAAACGTAGAAATAAAAAAACTCATGTAATGGTGTAAATGTGAAAAAACATTTTAAATGATAACTCGGTGATCAAAACAGAAAAACATCTGAAGAAAATCTCTCAATGATTGTAGCTGACTGATGAAACATTGAGAGAAAACAAACACTCTACAAAAAAAACTGAAACCTGTTAAATAGATAGAAAGAAGAAAAAGCACTAATAATAAATAGAACAATTCAAGACATAAAATGAAATTCAGAACATTTAAAATTAGAATTGATATGTAAAGACACACTTATAAAATCACCTCAAGAAATCGAGCTATTAAATAAGTCCTACATACATACAAAAAAACTAACTGTGAATAATCAATGATGACAAATTAGAAAGAAAAAAATACACTAACATAAAATACTTCTTTTGAAAAGAACTAAAACTAATATTACGCTAAGACATGAATCGAAATTAAAGAAAGTAAAATAATCAAAAGATTACACTAATAACGGTTAGGTTTAAATAAATTTAAAAGTTACAGGAGATGAAAATCCACAAAAATATATTTTAATGCGAAATATGAATGAAATCAAATAAAATCAAAATTGCTTTATTGCCGGGAATACAGCGTACTTCTGACAAAGTATTAATTATTATACTGAACAATTTATGATCTTAAAATTAAACACAGGCAATGTTCAGGAGCAAATGAAAAATAAAATTATCATTGAGAAAATACACTAATATAAAATAAATGAAAAAAAGTTCACAAAATAAAAATTCCCAGAACATTATATTATGATGTGAAATATGTGTTAATAAGTGGATAAAATAATTTTGGGGAAAAACGGAGGAGAGGATCCTATATACTCAAAACACATGATGTCAAAATTCATGATTGGAAATTTAGAGACAAATTAAAGCGACAGAAAATATAGAAATCATATCGAAAAAAGAAAATCCGTACCTAGTAGAAAATGGAAAAAAAACTTTCTCAAAAAAAATCACCAATTGGCTATGTGCAACATCCGGACAGTGACATCTGATGTCAGCAACTGGCAAAAATGTGGGCTATTTTCATTCATGATGAAATAGTTATATACGGTGTGTCCACTCTGAAGTCGCCCACCCTGTATTAGGTATCGATGATTTTTTGTTTAAAACACACATTCTGGGATTTTATTATCATCTTATTAATTAGAACGCACAGGAAGACTCAATGAACAGTATAGGTATTAAATTAACAAATTGACAAAAAAATAATAACAGATTTCTTTTTTTTTTTTTAATGTGAACAGGGAAGTAGTTTTTTTCTAAAAAATCCCCTAATACGATTTTCTGAAATTTGACCCACTTTGAACCTCCATAATCACCCAAAAGTACGTCCCTGGAACTGATTTGGAATAATGTTCAAAAAGTGTTTGACGAGACCTAACAAACAAACAAAAAATTGAAATCGGTTAATAAACAAAAATGTTACAGGGGGACACTTCAGAGTGGACAGCCTGTAGAGAAAAATACCTGATACTACCTCCAGTGACTATCAGTACGAATAATTTTCATCTGGTTCATTTGATAATCTTTATGCCTATGCCCCACTATGAGGCCAAGTGGCCTCCAGAGTGGAGGAAAAGGTTCAAATAGCATCAGGAAGGAAGACAGTAAGATGAAGATGAAGATGTATCACGAAAACCAAAAAAACAAAATGCTCCTCAAAATAGTGGAATAAATCTAGTTGATTCTCTGCTTTTGCATTCGCTTCTAGTGGAAGGTCCTGATTCAAATATGGCAACACTGCGCGCCCACAAAGCTGCAATTTGTTCAGCTAGTTGCGCGGGATCGTTTCTCCTCTCCCCACCAACCAGTTGCACATAGCCAATGAGAAAAATACTTGAAAAAAAATCAAAACTCCAAATGTTCAAACCCAATAAATAATATGAAAAGTGAAAGATTACAAAAAAAACTAAAATCTGTGAGTGAAATAAAAGTATGAAACACACCAGAATCCTTCATAAGTAATGTAAAAAAAAAGATTTTTTTTTCAAACGTTAGAAGATTAGTTGACATCAGTTAAAAGTGAAAAAAAAATGTGGAAACATCATTCAGAAAAAATAAATGATTCAAGAAGGAAAAGTAATAAAAGAATAGAGATTTCCTAAAATTTTTGCTAAAATGCTAGAAGAAAGGCTTAAAATGAAAATTAACAATATAAAACAAGAAAAAATTGTACAGAAATTAATATATGTAATATGAAAATAATAAATATGAATAAATAAAAGGAATCACAAAAAAGTCTTGTGAAGAATCTCCCTTGAATCAGGAAATAGTAATGTCGGTATTGGTTGATATTTGCAAAAAAGTGGCTTAAATAATTCAACTGGAAAATATCGAGGAAAATATATTATCACAAAATTGCAGAAACTACTACCAAAACAAAAGCTAATTTCAACTGCGACCGATAAAAGAAGAAACTTGAAAAGTCAATGAACTTCATAAAATTAAAACTTGTTATAAAACTAATCAAACAGGAAAGGTTCTACGAGTGATTTCTCTCACTTTTTTGTTTTCACTTGTTATTTTTAACTTTTCGCTGGTTTTGCTTGCCAATGAGTACCAAAAAACAAAATTTGTAAGGTTAATATTTTTAGTTAATTGTAAAGAACACGTCGAGATCACCAGTTATCAGAGTTGGAGTCATCAACTATAAGATAAATGTGCCAATAAGAGTGGTTCTAGACAAGTGAAATAAGTTCCAGTGAATACTGTAGATTTTTTGTTTTTATCAGACAAGCTTGAAGCAATTTCCCAATTGTCAGCCATCGTTCAAAACTATCTCGAATATCACGAGTTCATTCGATTCCTCTCTATTCTCTCGTTCCTTTTTTGCGAATCGATAATTCCCATTAGACTCTAGTCAGTCTAAACATTTCAAGTTCTTCTTTTTTCTTCTATAAATAGAACACTCGAAACTGATTAAACTTACCAAGTTATTTAATTTATGTCTAATTGAAATTTCAAATTAGACTTTAAATTTTAGTTGCGAATGCTTTCATTGTCTCTTTGTCAAGTGGAAATTTAAATTGGTGTCTAAAAGATCAGTTTGTGAACTTGCAAAACGAAGCTGGCAGTTAATATTGGATTCATTTTTCTTCTCAGATCATTCAAAAGTACCTGCCAGATCCAACCATCGATATCAAAGTTTTCTGATTTAAAAATTTATACATTTTTATTTTCTGGAAAGTTTAATATAAGAAAGTGCATCGGTTCTGCTTTCATAATTTAAACTTTATTGAATAGAGTGATTTTCCATGTACGTACAGAGGAAAAATAGGATGCAGAATGAAATATATAAGAAAGTTAATATAAACTTCTTCCATTTTCTCTTTCGTGTCGAGCTTAGGTGATATATCAGGATCGTTCGGTAATGTGACTTCAGATGAGATAATTTGACTTTGTGTGCTATGGAAAAATGTCGTGAAAAATTATGGGATCTACAGATCGCAATGAATTTTTCTGAGCAGCTATCGAGACTTTGCTAGCGAACGATCTGGATCAGATTTTCCTACATTCCTCGTCTTCATTTTTTTTTTGTTACACGGCGCTTTAGAATAATTTTCTGATCATCATAACTGACGTCACATCGTTAGCTGCTTGAATGCTAATCACACCCCAGATCTCAAGAAGATCACCCACAAGAGAGAAAATTTGAGTCAAAATGGGGAACGTAGAAGATCAATAATTTGCAGTTGATCAGAAATTTCCAATTTTCAAACAAGAATAAAAGATGTTAAAAAGAAAAAATCATCTTTTGAAATGTCAAGCAGACGATTAAAAGGATAATGGTGAGCCTATTAAGATTAAGAGATTATTAAGAGATACATCATCCTATTGAAATATTTGTCAAAATAGTGAGTAAATAAAATATTAATTTATAATAACGCCTATCAAAGGTTCATATGAAAACTAGATTAATATGAAAATAGTACATTCATAGCAACTGTAAGAAAATGAATTATTAAAGATGAAATTTCACAGATAAAACTTAGGAAGGTATGTGAGATTTCATAAGTTAGAAGATAATATTGCCATATTGTTTTTTTCCAGAAAAGTGGAGAAAATAGTATATTATTTTATATGGAGGAAAAGTTACTTTTCATGACGCGCTCGTGTGTAGCAACTGAACGGAGTGAGGCTGATAATAGAGAGCAAGTCATGAAAAGTAACTTTTCCTCCAAATAAAATATGCATTTTTTTCTTCAAATGTCGACAAAGTTATAATGTATGCAAAAACAATGTTTTGAATTCGCCATGAATATAAAAGCTTCGGGCGGCGGCGCCAGGCTCACGTTTTTGTTGTCATGGTTACTTTTCCCTCCGGCGGAGGAAAAGTAAAACTTTGCGGCCGATACTCAGTCGAACAATATCCGTTTTACTGATGTTTGAAGATTACACAGTGAAAGAGTTTCTTGACCACCAATTCATTAACGACTCTTGACCTGCCGTTCTGTATTTTGTCGTGCCGATGTTTTCTCACATGTTTCTTATAAATGTTTTTCTTGTATTTTATCACTATAGTGATTTGTGTTGTATCATCTCTCTAAACTGACTGACGTATGTAAAATTATTTATTTTGTTGGCATGAATAAATGAATTTGAATTTGAATTTAAAAAAAAACTTTCACAAAAAGAAAATTGGTTAGAAAAGACAAAAGATTGAACCCCAATCATTACGGTTTATTAAAAACTTGAATTGTTTAAAAACCAATAAAAAAAACAGACATTTAAAAATGTTTTACAAAAAAAAAAAATAAAATCCAATTTTAGATAGAAAAATGGAAAAACACTGGACTCCTCCATATTGTCATAAAAATGTTGTCGAGTGTAGATCCATTACAAAAGGCAAAAACACTCATTGCGTGAGAATAATCTTAAAAAAAAGAATAAAATGAAATAAAAAATCGGGAAATTATACCAACAATTAGAAGCTACATACATTGATGTAAAAATAATACACTATAGCGAGTATAAGTCACAAAAGATAAAATTTCACAAAAAACTAATGGGACTAACATGAGAAATTGACAGTATTATTCTCTCATTTATCAAGTGATGAGAGAATAATACTGTAAATATCAAATACATATTTCCAAAAAAGTGAGTTTTTGTTTGTTTGTTTTGGTCACTCCAGATTGAGGCTATTGGAAATTTCTATGGAAAGATTGAGCTCCAATTGGGGCTTGGCAAAAACATTCATCGTTTAAACACAATCAAGAAATATAAAAGGTAATAAAGAAGAGGGAAGAAATACTAGGATCTTTTTGGACAATTTGTAAAAATACCCTTTTTAACGAGGGAGTAAAGGAAACGGCGCGGATGAAAAAAATACAATTCCTACACCTAAAAAATCTTCCAAAATAGTGTTCAAAAATGTATAGTAAAAATCAACAATATAAAACTTGAGGTCTCCAAATTTCAGAAGAACATAAAAATCAAATTCTTGAAAAAATAAAACAGTAATACATATACCACTGAGAATAAAGTATCGCAAAAAGATGTTTATTGTGGGTTTTTACGAATAGGAAGCTTGCTCCATTTTTTTTATTGCTGGATTCGAATGTCCATGAAAAATAAGAAGACACACACAAACTGATGATTCCACACTGTTAGTTTGAGAATTTCTTTTTTTTTTTGCTTATGGGAAAGGTTTTACATCTGCTGCTAGAAAAAAAAACGACAACACTTTTGTTCTCTGAGTTCAATGATTAAATCGTTACTATGCATAGTCAAAACATTTCTGGGTATCTAAAACACCGAGGATCTCATTTGTAGTTCCGTTATAAAGTCAAAAATTCGAAAATTTGATTTTGAGGCATAGGAATTTTGTAAAAATACAGAAAGACAAAATTTGAATCCTCTACCTATGTTCGAGTTAATAATTCGGAAATATATCTAAGGAATGAAAACGTTATAACCCAATAGTTCAGTCACAATCCTGAAAATAAGATTTAGAGCAATAATTACATGTTGGGCTTGCCACCAACAGTAAATCGTCCAATGAGGTGCTTTTTGCAAACGTTGGGAATGTCGCAAATTACCAGTTTCTCTTATGCGAGTGTTGAAGAATGATGAATCAATGTATTTTTGCAAAAAGCTTATGAACGGGTGAATAGAATTTTGAGGAGCTAATTATATAACCAATTATAACATATTATGCTAACAGCTAACAGCTAACAGCTGATTCCTCACGCAAAAATATTGTGACCGACCTCAACTTGTATATTCTGAAAGTTGATATCAAGAGAGACGCAGGGTGTCAAAGTTGAATTCTAATTGTGGATTTTTTCAAATAACTTTTGAAATAATCAAGTTACTTTGTTGAAATTTCGTAAATGGAGGTTGTTTGACATGGAAAATTCATATCTGGCCTTGGTATGGGTTATGGGTCTCACATGTAGGGGGCGCCACTTAAACATCTTTCCACTCATTCAAATAGCTATAACTTTTTTGTACGCACTCGATCTTTTTTTTATTGAAAAAATGAGTATGCCTTGTTAAAGTGGATAGGAGTAGCCTTTTTCAAGATATTTGCCCTTGCAATGTTGTTTCGGTAAAAAAAAATTCAAAATAAATATAGGGGGCATCAAAAACGCTTATAAAAAAAATCCAAAAAAAAATTAAAACATTTTTCGAAACAAAATCATTTTTGTGTAAAGAAAGGTAAGATTAGATTAAATTTTATTTAATCACCAAATATTGAGCATTCAAGCTAATGTCAAAACTAACATAATAATGCCGTTTTCAGAGCCTCCTGTGTTTATTTTTAAAATTTTCCATTTAAAAAAAATATTTTGAAAATGGTCACCCCTATCCATTTCTACAAAGTAGAGGTTTCATCTAACATGATCGAAAAATCATTTTTTTAGTTTAAAAAAATCACGAGTGCGTACAAAAAAGTTCCGGCTAGGTATTTGAATGAGTGAAAAGATGTGTAAGTGGGCACCCACAAGTAAGAGCAATTTCTTGGTCAGATTTGAATTTTGCATATCAAATAATCCACATTGTACCTTATTTCATCATATTGATGATCATACTTGATTAATTCGAAAGTTTTTCAAATGAGTCAAAAATTGAAATTCAACATTGACACCCTATATCTCTGTCAATATCAGCTTTCGGAATAGACAAGTTGAGGTCGATCAGAATATTTTTGTGTGAAGAATCTGCTGTTACCGTATATCCCATTACTCCTGGTCCCACCTGTATAGAGCTTTGATATTATTAATAAAATAACATTAGAAGTAATGATACATTTTTAGCAACGTCATTCAATTTATTTCAAATATCCAACAGGAAGTTAATTTAAACCAAATGTTATTCAGAAAATAACTTCGAGGTGCAAAAACCTTGATTATGCTTATCTCGATGAGTAAGAGAGAAAATTTCCTTCTCTTCAAAAATATCAATTTTCACTTATAATCTCCCCGGAGCTCAAATTATTTCCGGAAATTTTGTCGAGTTGCGAATTTTCTTGAAAAATTCGCAACGAGAACAAATTTCCGGATTATTAATTCGAGCTCTAGGGAGATTCGGCAAGAAAATTTCATGCCAAACCTATTTGAGAAGATTTAATAGTAGCGGCTGGACTCACCTCGCATTTAGTGTAAGAAACCAACGGCTCCTTACTCTACTCGGCATTTAAAGAAGAAAGAAGGGAATCAGGATTTCATAAAACATTTGGAAGTTATAACCAATCTTATCCATAATTGATAACATTGCAACTTTGTATTGGAAGTTGAAAATAAATCATTTATCAAAAATATTTGTCTTTAACAGTTGTCAAGCACTCGCGGCTGGATGTAGCTCCCATGCACCATCCACAGTGTTGCCGTTTGCCTTATCTCTGTCTGTGAAAGTTGGGTTGGGTTGGGATTGTTAGGGAGAGTGGGGACGGCAACACTGTAATCATATGGGAGCTACATCCAGTACATCCAGATGCGCAAAGCCAAAGCCAGGGAAATTTCCACTTATTAATCTTTCAGTCACGTGATTATGAGCAGGGAAATTTCAGATAAAATTAGGTCGTTGCCATAGCAACATAACAAAATGCAAGCCTATGATTGG
This sequence comes from Orchestes rusci, assembly GCA_958502075.1. Classification (NCBI taxonomy): domain Eukaryota; kingdom Metazoa; phylum Arthropoda; class Insecta; order Coleoptera; family Curculionidae; genus Orchestes; species Orchestes rusci. The sequence continues at coordinate 28,604,200 of OY293306.1, read as the reverse complement.
TTAGAATTGACTGGTAGGAAATTTTCTCCGAAAAAGAATTTTATGAGATAAGAAACTTCGGCAGATTTATTGAAAAAGTTATAGGACTTGGCTCATATATTTAGCGTGATTGGTTGCTGAATGGAATGTAGAATATATTGAACAATCAGAGTAATAATGATGTTATAGATTCTTATCACTTTATGAATAATTCTTACTTATCAATAAAACAAAACCATCAATGCGAGCTGGAGAATCACAATTTCCTTGAAATCCTTTATCACTCGAAGAGAGACTCAAGAATAATGAAATTCTCACACTTCAAAGGAGAGCACTAGCTACGTTAAAGAAAATCGCACAATTTCTCCAAGGCATTGAATATTTTCCCGGAATATTTCTAGTCTATTTTACAATTGATTGGAGTATACCTATTTACATTCGATTCGATTGAAACCGTTCGGCAAAGGCCTGATTATGCGGGAGAAATAGATGTGGGAGAAGTTTTATTCTGTGTCATGGGAAACTAGATGTTCAAGGAATATTGTAGAAGAAATCAATGTAAGTTCAGCGATAAAATGGAGAATTATTTTTGGTCGATACTTTCATCAGTTATACTTCTGGTATCTCAATACTGTGTCCAATAAAATACTTGAACGATCCATATTTAACTTGTTTAGAACAGATGATGGATGGTCGTGATTGTGACTTAATTGGACGACAGCGGTCACAAACTTAGCTGCCCTTATTGAATAGAGAATGTTCTGCGGTAATGTCGGAGAAAAATGATCAACAAATGAAGATGATTTAAATCCGAGACTTTGACTACATGGATGGATGTTTTAGATTAAATTGATGTTTATGAATTTCATGATAATTTTCAAATTGTCGATGATATAGATCCAGAAGGTAATTATCCATCAGGTAATTATAATGCGAGGGCGCGAAGAGACCATTTCAATTTTTGGAATTAGCAAATTTTGGTGCTCGTTTTTTTATTGGTGTACGCATAGTCTAGAAAAGCTACATAGTGTAATTTTCAAGCCTGTGAATAAATCTAACCATAGAAATACTCTTACTTCATTAGCAATACTGGGTACCTATTATACGTTTTAACGAGTAACTATTCAGTTCTTCATCACCACCAAAACTTGAAAACAAAACGAATAAATTAGAGGGTAGGTATTTGTTTGAAAATTAAAGGAAATTGACATACCATCAGTTCAAGAAATGAAAAAATACGCATCCTATTTCTTTTCACTGCATATGTAATGCTATTATATTCTTCTTTGTCTGTTGCTGATAACTTGACCGAAAGAAATCCGACACTGAAAAAATATGTACGTGCTAGCCAGCAGTTTGAAGTACTGGATAAAGTTATCTGCAAGTTGTCTCATTTGAGTTTCGCTCAAAATGCCTTCTATACCTACTCTCATTCTTTGATGGTTTCTCTAGAATTTGGATTATTTCCTAATATTTTGGTATTTTGCTCCAATCACAGAATAAGGAGGCAAAGAACTTGAGAACCAACCCTCAACTTACTCAAACTAAACCACGATTTTATCAGGTACTAAACTTTTATCTAGTTTCATTTGAAAAATTTTGCTAAAAATCCCTGCTCTCTTTTGTTTCATGGTTTCTTCTTTGATGATTTGTGAGTTTCTCTTTTGGTACTTTGGCTTGATGACAGAATCAAAAAGGCCAGAGCGGAATTTGATAACCTCAGTAACCCAAACTGAATCATGGGTTCCAAAGAGGCAAAGAAGGAACTTGAGCACCAGCCCATACTGAACCAAGAGATCCTTCGGTATGTTCTTTGTTGGTCAAGACTCTGTTTCTTTCGGGCATGACGTGAGAGAACAGGTATCACAGGTAAAAATATCAGACATCACACCAACACTAACTTTAATACAAACAAAAGAAAGGAAAAACAGTGTTGTACAGTTCGACAACAATGCCCCTGTGCACGGGCAGACCCAGTACTAGTGGGAAGTTACATTGATTCTTCAAGGGCTTTCACACTAGTGTTGAGAAAAACCACATCATTGACTTTAGTAAGGTTTAAACAAACGAACGTAAATTAAACGTTTTAAAAACTAGTGACACCATTAGAAATATGAGTTGATATAATACATTCAACTTGAAAATGTCGCGGGTTTCAACGTTCTGCATAACCAAATCGTCAACGTTTGATTGTCTTGAAAACAAAACCAAAATTTAACGTTTTTTATTCAACGTTCTACATAACCAAGTGGTCAACGTTTGATTCTGGTATTAATGAGACCAGAATTTAACGTTTTTGATTTTACATTGATTTCAAACGGTAGGTATAAATTATTTCTCAATCATCACTTTTTATTTATTGTCATAAATCTTCGTCGTCATTGCGTTTGGTGAATAAATATTTGAATACCTACGTGACCTGTCACATCACACCCTAAAATCCCAAACCACCAATGATGTTAGCCACTAGCCTTCTGATCTATATGTAGAAAATTAAATATTGATAGCAAATTGGAAACATTTCAAAACGTGTTCTCTCACCAGAAATTGATTAACACAAGGATCATTTTCCAATCTTGAATTCAGATTATTATAATATCATAATACGATACAATAAACATAATTGTATCATCACCATGGTAGAATATGTATTTCTAGACTCTATCTTAGAAAAAATAAACTCCACTCTTGAACAATCAGTACGTCGTCTCTAACGGATGGAAGCTATCATACGACTGGTTGGCCGGTTAGTAAAAATGGTCTTGAGAGTGGTTTCAAGTGCACGTTTTAGAAAAATTTAAATAAACGTTTCAAAAACGTGTGTGGCAAATTACTTTACTCAGAAGATGAAGCGTTGATTGAACATATAATTCAACGGAAGGAGCACCAAGTTTCTGATTGATGAAAGTTGTACGTTAAAACAACGTTTCAGAAAGTTGTTAGATGTCTGAGTTTTTTAAACGTTACCGCCGAAGAAATCAGACCTTTTTTCGAACATGATACTTGAGCTAAAGCTATTGCCAAAGCTGTTAGGTATATGATTTGTAACAGCCCCCCTCTACGAAGATACGGCAAGTGATACCTTGGATAAACCGCGATTCGACCTGTTTTGAAAGGCCTTGTGAAATCCAGATTCAACCTGGTATACCTACCACCATAATCCAAAGCAGCCGTGCCCGCCAACCTTGCTTAAGAGCTTACTTACATACAAGTGGAAATTTGGTTGGGTGTTGGGTTGGGTCATGAGATGGATTCGCTCCTTTGGGGATGACATGCTTTAAAGTTTGGTGGTTTTGACTTCACACCACACTCTCTTCTCTACACAATTTTTGAAAAATGCAAACATTTTTATTATACAGGGTGATCAAGTTTTGCAAACAATACCTGGACACAATTTTCTCAAATGGAACACTCTGTATATCATATTTCCATCTTGAAGATAACATCATTAGCTATCAAAAAACACCATACATCATACCTTGCTGATTTTTTGAAAAATGAATCGTGAAAAAAATTTTCAATAATGACTGTCATTGACAGCGGCTTTTTGATAAGTTTGTCAGTCTTTTGTTCAATTCCTGATGTTGTCATGGCTTCATGCATGGTCATGCACCTTTAGTTTTATAAACTAAGTAAAAATCAATTTGTAGTACAATGAAGAAACATTATTCGCGGTTGATTTCCGAAAAAACTATTGATCAAAAAGGTATATTGTAAGGGGTTTTTAGAAAGCTAATGATGCTTCCTTTAAGATGAAAATATGATATACAGGTTGTTCTATTTGAAAAAAAAATGTGTCCTGGTCGTGTTTGCAAAACTTCACCACCCTGTATAATAACAAATAATTTTATATAAACTGGATGTGACTGTTGTGTTCAAGGATAAGTAATGTTTTATGGATCAGGTGGTTTTTCGGAACTATTTTCTATTTCGCTTAAAAAATTACCCAACTATGAGTCCTTTCTCAAATTCGATCGCCTCCCATTCCTTTATTATAAGTTTTTGACCCAACAAACTCTTTATCAAAATGATCGTACGGGATAGAAGAAACGATGAGAATTCTTACGTTAAAAAAAAAATGTTTTTTAGTTTGCCACAAACTTTTTGGGACACCCTGTACTGTGGCTATATTTTTTAAGCATAGCCTTTTTGACAAACCATAATATACAAAAACAATATCTAAATTCATCACCATTTTCCCACAGTCGTCTGCCCCATCTTGGTTGCACTACCCTGTATATTTAAAATGTGTGCAAATTTGATGATTCGCGGTATGGGAACGAGTGGTTCAAAGAATATGTGCTTGGTCTCATTCAATGCGGAATCAAATGCCAGGTACTCAGTTCTGTATTTAATATAACCTTGAAACAGCAAGAATATCCCTTTTTAGCGCCCACAACTTAAGCACAAGTCTGCGTTCTAGGGAAAACTTGGGATTGTCATATTGAGCCCTAAATGAAGCCACTAGAACAAAAAAACTTTTTTGTAGCAATCATTTCCAATTTGAATCTTGATCCTATTGGCATATTATACGTACTAACTGCAGATGCTAATTTCACAAGATCAGTATGACCCACAATACAAATTCAAGGATGCCATTTTTTCCCAAAGAAATGAGGATGTGCAATAACATACCGTTGAAAGTGTATCGTGATCCAACCACAGAATCAAAGAGGTACGTACTGGAGAAACTTGAGCACCAACCCTAACTGAACCACGAGGTTCTTCTGTACAAACTCCGCACTTGTCTCAGAAGCGTTTCGCTTTTGATTTTTTTCTTTGGTACCACGTTACATTGGTCCAATGACAGAACTTTATGGATAACATGGGGAGTATTTACGTTTTATGATTTTGAAATCTTCCCTAAAATTCATCAGACGAGGAGTTTCACCAGAGTTGAATTCATAAAACAATTCTTTGCAAATATCTCCCGAGATTACCGCTATATTGAAAAAGTTCCTGCACACAAAAGTTCTGAAATAAAAATTACATCAGGGCAGATCAAAAGAAAACTTTCCCCCGACAGTACGTATAGATTTCCTTTGTGCGCGACTCTGTTCTAAGATGTGGGGTGATGGCTAACTGATATTTGCGAAATTTATTCGCATTTGAAAGAGGGGTAGAACGAATTATTCTGTTCACATTTTCCGGCTGTTTGATTCTGATGTCTTTGAGTCCATTGGGTTTTATTATAGCCGATAACGAGATTGAATGCCACTCCACTTGTTCAATCGAGTTGCACTGATTACGACTCGGATTGTATATCAGCATAAATGCGGATGAATAGACGCAAATCTAGATATCAAATAGTTCCATGGCAATATATACGCATATACAAACAGAGTCATATTAAGAAAGCCACATAATCCAAATTAATTGCGGAGCGCAGGGAGGCAACCAAGCAGATAAGTCAAGATAGAGTTATTGCCGCTGTTTAAGGCGATTCATTAATAATTTATGGTTGCTTATATGCTAATTTCCGATGGTTTTGGCATATCTATGAATTGTTTCATGAATATTTACTCAAGTTTAATTCTCATGACATAATTTTACGGAGATTGATAGAAGTCAAATCAATATTTTGATCATCCTTCACTGGTGAAATTAACGTTCAACTTTAACTCTGGAGTTCTTGATTTTCAGAATTTAATTTGTTGAAGTGAGATATAGCACTCGAATATTACATTTGAGCAGCCGTCAGAACCCATTGACGCGAGCTCACTGATAAAGGAAGAAGAATAATATTACATTTTGTGAACTCTTCATTTCTTGTAGCACTTCAATCACCGCAATGAATATACCCAGTTATTTATTCACTTCGTGCAAAAAATGCAGTGTCAGTGGTACTAAGCGCATCATGCGTATTGCGTATATGTTTTGTTAATTTTCACGTATTTATTGATGATAATATCAACCCAAGCTTGTTTGCTACATTCAATACCTCTCCATCAATAAGATGCGCTGTAAACATTTCAGGCTTCTAGTTTCATCATTTTTTCAAGCTCAACCATGATGAATTCAGCGCATCGACTGGTTAGTGATGTCATTAGCCGCATTGTTTGTCCATCAGCAACACGTTGACAACATTAAGTAACGTTTATTTTGCTTTAAGCAAAGTGTTTTGTGTTCTTATTCCATGTAATTTAGTTTTTTTCAGTATTGTTGTTCAACTTTTCTGGCAATGTATTACAATGACCCAAAAATCGTGGATGGTGAGTGAATCCCAATGTGCTTTGACTAATTTAGTTAAAACAGGATTTATGAAGGCATATTTTTGTTTTTTTTTCTGAGAGCGGACGAAGTCAGCAGGGCACAGCTTTCTGCTGGCCACTCGACGGATTTGGGTAATGTCGAGGCAGTTGTTGGTTGCCTACCCGCCCTCTTTGTCAGACTTGGGCTTTCCATCTAACCCATTCCAGCCCTTCCTCTTCTTTTCCTGCTTCTGTACCCAGAAGTGCCCTCGATGCGAACAGTTCTGTATCCTTGGAGCTGATGAAGTTGTTGTCATTGAGTTATTTGAGAAATGTGGGCCACCAAATCTCTCTTAGGTTGAGTGTGATGACGATAGATGCAGCGGTCTGCGCCTCGTTACGTCGGGTTCAGTGTATGAACCCCGCCTTCTCGCTGTCTCTTATCTGTGCAATAATGATGAAGACCTTGTTCCCGGAAGCTATTATATCGGGTTTCAGGAATCCGCCATCGCACACCGACAATACTTGGTTCCTCCTCCACTTCGTATCCTTCCCTCTGGCTGACTTGGTAGGAAGAACGTTAAAACACACCTTAGCAATGTTAACGTAGAAGAATCACCTTTAGTTCATTCACCATGAAGTTGTTAGACCGTCCTGATAGTGATTAGTATAACTGGTCTAAATTTTCCCGGAACTTCGTATCCGTATCAGTATAATTCTGCTCCACTTCAAGGAAAAAAGCATCTTTTAGCCACAGGAGCAGGTTGAATAGCCTTTCTAGACATTCGAAGGTCACGCTCCTCATCTAACTATAACTGGGATCTCATCGGGAACCAGTGACGTTTCGAGTGATTGAAGTACTTTTTTTATTTCATCCTTCAAAATTGGTTCCCAAATCCAAGTTATGATTGGGTCCTGCTTTGAGGTTTGCAGTCGACACTCAGGCTTGTTGCAGAATTCTGCTTTCCAGTAGGGTACCATATCAATTCTTGCATGACAGGCTAACTCGTCTCCATAGTCCATACTTGAATATAGTATCTTGTTATTATATAGGTTATGGGATTTTCACTGCAATTCCTTTTGATTCTTGAATATTGCTATCTTTATTTTTGTTTTTTATTTCGACGGATCTGTTTGAGTTCAAAGGTCCTTTTCGCAGCTTAACTCTGCGACTAAGGTTGATTCACTACGGGCTAGCATTGAGATGTTCTCATTTTGAGGTTTCGGCTCTCCTTACCTTCTTTTTTCTCGACCTTATAGGCTGACTTTTGGAAGCTCCACCCGATGGACGTTGCAAAGATTCTTTTACATCCTTGACAGTTTATTCACATATCTATTACATCAATTGGCTAAGTTTAAGAAAAGTTACCCAGATCATTAAAATCACATATGCAGTTTTTTCTACCAGCACCTATAGATGAATAATCATCTGTATGTGCAGTTCACTTAGAAAATTAATTATGTGTAACAGTGTGACAAGTGAAAAAAATATGTCTATGTACATGTATGTATTATTGAAAAAGTTACAATTGAAAAACATATCTTATTTCAACCTACTTATAGTCTAACAAAATCCATTCACAAGAAAAAAGAAGTAGGTACACTTTGCCCTAGCTAAAAAACCCTTCAAAATGATGACGATTCTCAAATATTGCTGTTTTACCTAAATATCTATAGCTTTTTATTTTTGAACAATTTCTCACATTACCTGGCAGCATGTTGTACAGTTTAGGGCCATAGTAATTCATATACCTTAGGTTCAGATTATTGTTACTTATAGGGAGTTTAATTTGCTTGTTGTACCTGGCTCTTGTGTCATAAGAGTGGTCAACAAAAGGTCTCAAATTAGGTATTGAAGCGAATGTGGTCTACGCAATCTCACACACCTCAATTGTCTACTTATACTGTTAAGAGCAAACACGCATGAGCTGAATCCCGCGCCCCACTGTCTCTCCGAAGAAGAGAAGATCTAGTCAAACGCCTGCGAGGCCAACTCCTTTTAGTAGCAAGCCTAGAGGAACTCTTTCTTTTTTGCCAACTTTTGTCGGTACCTGTTGACAAAAAGGATTTTCTTAGCTTCTGGCACCTGGAACTCCAGTACAAGGCATATCCATTGCGTTTTGAGGAGTGGAGCCAATAACCAAGGCCGACCAAAACTCTTCTGAACTTTTTTCAAGGCGAATTTGTTGTCCAGTCTAAGTATGTAATAGGATATCTCTTATTGGATATTCAAGGTTCTAGACGCCAGAAGTTTGGACCGATCTACCAGTCATACACTCACGCGTGGTAGTAGTTGACTTGACTATAGTCACAGTTCGTACATACTACTAGTTGTCTGTGGTTCTCAGTGTCAGACACGTTCGCTGGTATATACGGTATAAGGAACTTTGCCTGAGCTGCGTGCTGGTGCAAATGAACACATCGTGGGTCCCATGCAGACCGACTTCATATCAATAAGAATTTGAACGTAACTCACTCTCTGTACTATATTCCCCAAGCGAGTCCCGTTGAGATTGGGACCAAGCTCAGCTCATGATGCTCACGGATATACTATGTCCCATATATGACGGGAACCAGGTAAGAAAATGACAATTCTACCTAAGCAAACGGAAATCATACTTTAGGTTAGCGTCATCCACGAAACATCGAGCAAATGCAATTGGAAACTCCTGGCTGGAGATGGTGCGGCGAGAATTCGTCTTGGTTCTAGTGGTCCACGCAATCTCTCATGCCCCAAATGACTACTCACTCACTCACTTCTTTTAAGGGCATGCACGCATGAGCCAAATCCCGCGACTCACTGCCTTTACCAGACTTCTATCTAGCTTAGGTCCAGGATAAGGAGTCTCTTAAGAGTCTTTTTGCGGAAAAGCCTCGGATAATGAGTCCCATGAAATGATCTGCTTCCCGAGAGAATTCGTCACCCAGAGATCTGGGATAGGGTATCATCCCAGAGAGTTTTACATATTTTAGAGATTCTGTAACTTCACTTCGTGTGAGTCAAGCAGGAGAAGACCGAGGATTCAAGCCAAATACAAACCTCATAATGTCCGATTAATATATATTTATTTCAAATAGTTAATGGAAGGTCTGTTTAGAAATTCATCTCACATCGTGAAACTTGATTAAATTTGATAAATCGACTTCCATTGAAAATTTCGGGCCAAGTATGTAGGAATATAGGTAGACCGAGCAAGGAATTTATAAAATTTGCCAGGAAATGAACGGAATGTGAATATATTACGGAGGCAAGTTCTAGAATATTTTGTATATTTAGAAATATATTGCATTCTGGAACAACATTATAAGTTCAACTATTCTGGAATTGGAGTTTTTTGAACTGTGTTTGGGTATGCGAATTTTCCTTGCATTCTACATAAGATTTATTTGGAGGGTTGGACGATATCCAAAAATTAACCGGAAAGATATTAACAATGTGCGACTGCTTTATTGGGAAAATTCAACAAATGCTGGCATGTCAATCAACTGATTAATCTGTTTCATCCATCCTTTGAGGATTTTGTAACTTTTGTTTTACTCTGGAGTGTATTCATGATGAAATTTGCATTTGGTTTCTACCACTGATCTATATAAACTGGATTACCACAATCATTGGAAGCGGCTCTGAAAAGGTGGCATCGCGTGGATGCAAAAATTGTAAACAAACCGCTCCGGAACGGCAATCATAAGCAAACGCATTTCCTTGTTTTTGAACCGGTTCTGTATCTGACAAATGCAACCCAACATGCACTGGCTTGGAGGCATGAGCCCAATTTTATCATTAAAATAGTGAAGTAAAATTTACTTTCAACAATTGTCAGGATTTATTTGTAATAATAACAAATAAATAATTGATTGGTTCACCGAGCTCAGCTTCACTCTTGGCCAGAACAAACGCACCTGGAATTAAAAAGTAGGCTGAGTCACCTTCCTTATTGATGTTAACATACTTTGAGGTATTTGTCACGTTCAAGATATTTTGTAATATGGGTTGAACTGAATTCAAAATAAGAGAAATACAACAATTGTAAAATCTATACTACTGTACAATGCCAGGGATAAATGCAATAATCAACCTCCAAATACAATGCAAGTGAAATACAGACATTCCATTATATTATATTTGATCAATGGTTGACCACCACACAGTATTGGTGTATCATTTCACACATTATCTCAAAAATTAACAACAGTATGGGGCCGTCCCCCAAGGCGTCCCTAGGCTGCAGGACAACCATATAACTTGGCACGAATAGCCTACTTCTTTAATCAATTTTAATATCAATTCATAGCTAAATACGTCAAGCCAATATGTGAAACCTACGCGTTATATGTTAAGTCTCTAACGCAAGCCTTCAAAGAAGAGCCGTGGCAAGTCCATATAGCCCTATGAATGATATTCAACTACTTATAACTCGAGATCACTTCATTCACAAAGACCAAACTCCCATAACACAAGTATGATTATATTTCATACCAATGTAGTTAAACTACGCTATAGGAACAGTGAGCTGTAGCAGATCATTTGACAAGTGTCAAACTCTTTTGACTACCGATGGTGAGTCATTCCTCAATCTCCATCACTCGGAAAAAGGGGCGGCGGCAAATCGTTTCAACCTAATGCATGATAGCTCAAGAATCAAACTCTTTAGACCGCTGGTAAGATAATTCTCACCATAGTTCGCCAGAAGTGGCTGCAGAATAGAAAACACAATAGGATTTCTCTTGGTTAGTTTGAAACGCGTATTATTAAATCAAGTAAGGTAGCTCTGTGAGACCACTCACCATAATCAGTAAAATAGGTATCTGGCTCATCATTACAAAACACATTGGCAACATAAGAGCCCATCTTCTGCACTCAAAATACCATCAAAAGGAATTTAGCTTTCTTATATCATTTTGACCACTGTCAAAAATGATTATCAAGGTAGAGAAGAATGATCAGAAAGCACACAAAATTGTCACCAGAAAAATGGGTTGCTACAAAAGTCATAATCCTTTTTTTTGTCTCAATTAACTGAGCAAATTTGTCAGGGTCGATAGCACCTCAATAAATGTCCGAAGACTAGTGGAAAATGTCACTACTGCGCATGCTCCTACATAGCCGCTGTGTTTGCATTTTTTTGTCGTGAATTCGCCACGCCGTGTGAAGCTGAATTTATCCAAATATATACAGGGTGGCCCAACGAAAAGGTCCCACCCTTATTTATGACTTTCCTGGTATATTTTGGGAAAAACGCTCGGACACATCAATTTTTATTTTTAGGGGGCTGTCTTTTCGTGTATGACTGTATAATACAGGCTGTTCCAAAAATAAGATATCGCATTACACTTGACATTTTTAAATGGAAACCCCCATTTTATTTCTATTTTTGGATTCTCCATGAAGTTTTTAGTAACTTTTGTATAATACAGTTTATACCTATCTTCAACCGTTTTAAAGATATTTGAATTTTTCATAAAATTCATTCAATTTAATACTGATAAGAATGGATCGTACGGAAAAAACGGAAACTTGACGGGGGAGACGTACTTGGACATGTTGGAAAATACAATAGAGCCACGAATAACCAAAATAATAGATGAGGTTAATTAAAATGAAAATTTTCTTCATTTCCAACAAGATGGTGCACCACCGCACTTTGTAGCTCCAGTACGACAGTTTTTGAACACCCATTTCCCAAATCAGTGGATCGGACGGTGCGGCCCCATTAAGTGGCCACCAAGGTCTCCGGACTTGAGTCCTTCAGATTACTTTCTTGGGGATATTCAAAAAGTAAGGTTTTTAGTACGAAGCCAGACTCCATCCAAGATCTTCGGGAGCGGATCACGGCGGAATGCAGACAAATAACTCCAGAAATATGTGAAAATGTTAGGAATAGATTTGAGCAAAATCTTTATTATTGCATGGAGGTAAACGGACACACCACTTTCAACATTTATTACCACATCGACTTTTTGACACATTATAGCTAAGTTATTAATTTTTGTTTAGATTTTTTAAATAAACGGTTGAAGATAGGTATGAACTGTATTATACAAAAGTTACTAAAAACTTCATGAAGAATCCAAAAATAGAAAAAAAAATTGGGGTTTCCATTTAAAAAAGTCAAGTGTAATGCGATATTTTATTTTTGGAACACCTGTATTATACAGTCATAGAAATACAAATTGACGTGTCCGAGCGTTTATCCCAAAATATACCAGGAAAGTCATGAATAAGTGATTAAAAACTTAGCGTCCTTTGTAGATTAATAAAAAGTGGTGGTTATTGGGAATGAGGACAGTTAAAATGAGAATCACTTATTCGAAAATTATTCCCGACGTTTCGGCCTATAATTCAGGCCTTTTTCAAGGGCTGAAACAAATGAATACAAGTGTTATTCTTTCCTAATTATACAGTTGGTAAAAACTCACTCAATTTCAATAAGTGGCAGTACATCAAAAAAGTAACATATAGCATCACGGACACTAACACTGATTATACATAATTTAGGACGAAACCGGTAAAACAGACTATAAAAGCCGACAACGAAAAACGAAAATCACACATGGAGCTCAAATTAGTCAATAAACGATAATTACAATCAATAAAATCATTATCATAACGTCATAACATATCTTTTGCTTGACCGTTGACGTTGACAATTTGGGACCTTTTCGTTGGGCCACCCTGTTATAGATCAATGGAATTGTGAAAAGTGATTGTGTGTTCTCAATCAAAAAAGTGTCTAGTTTTTATGGATCTTTCGTGGATTTTCTAATCTCTGTTTGGACACTTTTGAGATAAATAAAAATATACTGCATTCACTGTTGATAGTTTAATTCACCACTATAATTTCTAAGAGAATGTAAATCTACATTAACCTAAATTTAGTTTGTGTGCAATAGAAATGTTTCCACACCTACCAGATTACCCAAAGAGATTATTCCAAATCGACTGATCATTGATTAAAAATGTTTTAGTTTATTTAAAATTTGTGAGCTGGCCAAATTCATTGTTACATAATCAACTTATTGTTATTTATTTAAGTGGGTGGTTGTTCCCAATTATAATATTTTCATGATTCGATTTCCATAGCCCAAATAGTCATTATTCAAATGGAAACATAAAAGACAATTTGGTGAGTAGCTTTTCATGATAGCTGTCTTGCATTACTGTATAGTAAAGTGATCTTGAAGGATGCTCATTTTATTATTGATGACACTAAAAGTTTTATAGCCGTAATGGTGAAGTGGCTTTATGTCTCCAAGGAGCATTTCATTTGAAAAAGTAACTTCCTTCCAAGAATGTTTTTTCATGAGATCATAAAGGTGTTCAATTTGTGAATATTATGGCTCTTACTTTTGAGAAACAACAGGCATTTTGAATATTTTAGTTAGAACATTATTCATAAATTGGTTCCAACTTTCACATGAGTCGGCGTAAGATACTCGCCGGTTAAGTAATTGTGAGTCATTGAGATGAAGGAGATGTGATCAATCTCCTTCTATGTCTAGAAATGCGGCTAGGTAAACTTCACGGTTATTTATTGGTTGCTCTATTTTGTGCACTAACTCATGCAGAGCGGTCTCACATTATTTGCCAGGTTGGTGAGCTACTCAGAGTCGGTTATTGTTTTTCAAGTACCTATCAATTTTCTGTGCAAGCAATTTTGACAGTTAAGAAGGGTCAAATCAATCTAGCTGTCCTTGTTGTAACATTTTTGTGTGCGGTTCATGCTACTCAAAAGCGATATTCTGTACAATCCATCTGTTACGACCTGTTAACGAGCTTCTCAAGTCATTTATAAATATAAACAAAACCTGTTCTGGCTCCTCACTTTTGTGACGCAAGCAGTTACCTCTACAATCCCTCAACTGAATCCAGCTTATTCAGTTCACTCAATTATCAATCGCTCTATCAAAGAACTCGAGTTTTTTACCTCTATTTTAATGCTCATCGCAGACGTTTTGTCCCCTTTTCAGTCTCCATTGCGATATTTCGAATCGAAACTGGCTTGTAATTGGGCAAATTTTGCAGAAATATACGATAAATGTCTGGTTCAAATTGCTATTTTTTCGCGTGTACTTTTCTACTAATTCCCGTTCTGTCAATCATAAATAGGATTAGCGTTTGTGGTCGCGGCATAATTTTATGTAAACATTACGAACGTATAGTCGTATAGTGAACCTGACATTGCCAATTTTCAAGCTGATACCGCTTTTATGCGGTTTGTAGGTTTTTCTATTTGTGATGTGGTAAATGTTGTCGAGGGGAGGGAGGATATGATTTTATTTAAAACAAATCAACTCCTGGCTCATACCGAGCTCTTCTCTTATTAAATCTGTTAAACTGGACTTCTCTGTCACTTCTATGCTATTGTTGGAGGAGCTCTTTGATTGCTGGAATTGGTGCACTCGTAGCTTTCAGTTTGATTTTTTCTCCCAAATCCCTCGAATTTAACCCCATGATCCCCATGGATGTAGTTTCTTCCTTTCACAGAAACTATTTGTGAAACAAGAAAACCCATCAAAACCCAAACGTTTCGTCAAAGCAGACGTTATTCAACAGTGTTCCGTTAATTAATTTTAACAACAGATCCAATGACAATAGAGACTTTTTGCACCTCTTAAAACAACATCAGTTATTTCATCGGTTATGGTCACCTTTATTTTACATGACATTCACTTCATTAGTTATTGAGAGAGGTTTTGCTCCATTACGATTTAACTTTATTCGTTATCTTGTGTCTGCGCAACAGGTGAAAGTAACGACAGTTTTCGTGATCATGACTAGTATTTTCATATCCCAAATATTTTCTTTAAAAAGTTATTTTTGAACGTTTTATATGTCTTTTCTCGCATAAAATTTTCCGTCCATCGATTTTTCTAAAAAACCCATATCCCTAGTAATTTTATGCAGAAGACTTCTCGATCCATCAAAATCAACCACTTCCCGCACGTGACCTAATATAATAACCTAACACAAACAAAAATTTTGCCCCTATTTCAAAGTTTTGAAAACAAATCTCCCAATTTTCTCCCTTGAAAAAATGTGATTCAACCATGGCCCTTTCTTTTTTCTTCTCCTTTTCGCGCTTCTTTTCTCTGCGGTTGTTTCCTTTTCTTCAAGAACTTTAAAAATAATCTTCTGATGAATCTGGAAAATACTATATAATGATCAGTAATATCAATTAACATATTATGTATTTCTATATAGTGCCTAGATGAAAGCGAAATCAATGACAAAAACAATCAAAAAGTAGTATTAAAACAATATTACTCGTTTTTTAATAGTTACCTTGAATGTTCTTGATTCTATCTATCTATCTATCTATTTATCTATCTGTCATTTCGGTCCTTACATATTATGTCTCCAAATACCCGATACGCATTGTAAATCGCAGCTTTTTTCTCTGCAGATAATTGTTTACCGTACGGTAGGGGGTAGGGGTTTCTTTATGACCGTATATATCTTTTATATATCATAGTCAAGGTGAGGTCCGGTGTTCGGTAAATACTTACCCAGTCTACCTTTTCCATCTCACTATACAAGATTGCCAACGTTCAACCTCCAATTTTGGCACATGTCACATTGAAAAAAAAGAACAGACTTTAGATCCATCCGCAAAAGTATGAAATAAAAGAGAACATTATTGTACTAGGTTTATACTTGTATGTAAAACATTTCATTTTGGTTTGCGCGATCGTTTATTGCCATGTAATGTTGTTATTTGCATTACATTTTGATCGATTGCCTAAGAAAAAAAAGATTATAAGCAGTAATATTCATTTCATTTTACATATTCCGGCATCATTGCTGTGTAAAAATAAGCATTACCATAACGATAAGCTCTTCTTTATTTCTACGTAATCAACGGAATGCGTTATGGTTAATAACGATAAAGGATTGTGATTTAGTCACTGCGCATGCTCAGAATAACGATAACCACAACGGAATGAAAATTTAAAACCCCCCACAGACGCTCGAGCATGTTGGGCGAGCACGAGTTGGAAGTAGGCTCGGACCAACATTCTCGACCGTGTGTGGATTGTACAAGCCTAGTTGGCGGTTGGAATGTTCGGCTCGGCGCTCGGCTTGAACCCACTAACATGGTCCCAACACAAACATGTTCGAACGTATATGGTAGTCACGAGCATGCTGGGCTCGTGACGAAACCAACATGCCCGAGAGTTTTTGGGGGGTTTCAAGAGGTGCAAAAAGTATCTGATAATAATCCCCTATTTGAACTGAAGCATTGACTCGTAAACGGCACAATAAAAACAGCTTTGAAACGACAATTAGTTCAAATACGATTCCAATCAGTGGAATAAATGAAAGACACAAAGATAAAAGCGCAGAAATATTGCTCATTAAATATTCTCATAAAATAGCCATTTTTATTCGACGGCTAATTAACCAACGGTGCTTAAAATATATTTTATTTAAATATTGCCTCGCCACCTCTTATTTCTTGCATTTCTTATTTACGTTCTTTCACACAGAGTTAATACGCTTTAAATTGCACCGGAGTCGGCCTTAATGCCCTCTAAGTATTTTTTTCGCTTAATTTATTGGACGCGCGCTTGTGAAAACACTACTTTTGCCTGTGGGCTTATTTTACTTTATGATTGTTGTTTGTTTATGGGAATTGTACTATCATTTTGATCAATTCTTTGATTAAGCTTGTAGATATTATCGTTGCGATTATACTTGTGATTATTTGTCTTACTGTCGTGGCAGTTCATTCAATATGTTGTTAAAAATATGATGATTCAAGTGGGGACAGAGTGTTGCAAATTCCAATTCAACGATTTTCACATGTAATACAGCCGCTTGCTACTGTTCTGTTTTTTTTCCTAGGTCCACTCCGCTCTTTTTTTTTCTTAAGTTCATTTGAATGTATAAAATATGGGATTTTCGTGGTTAGACCGCCAAATAGTGTCCAGTTTTCTTTTCAAGGATTTTTACATACAGGGTTAGGAGAAATTAACAGAACGGTCGATTATTTCGAAAGATACACGAGTTAGAAAAAGATGTCTTTTATAAAAGTCGTGAGGCTTCCAAAAATCTACATGGTGGAACCTGTTGCCAGTCCTTATAAGGTATCACTAACCAAGTTGTGGGCCTCATTGCATTGACATTATCAATAACCCCGATTTTCTGCCACATCCGTATCAGCAGTACCACCTCTGAGCTTAGTGGCAGGTGCAACAATTTCTGAGCCGCTTTTAGGTAACTTTAACAGCTCAAGGTAAATTTCTTTATTTTTACCACTTTTTGGGTGATGTAAATGGTAGAGCTTTCTTCAGGAGAGTACGTTTTCTATTCATGTTGTTCCTTCATATCGTAAGTAACCTTGGAACATTTGCAAAAAAATCCTTTTCCAAAGCCAGGACAAACGGATGCTTTTTTTTCTTCAATTTCCTTTACGATGGATTGTGATGACAAGAATCTGTATATGACTTACATCTCACATGTCAATAAATTCACCACTGCAAAACACTAAGCAGAAAACTACCTGGACTTATTTTGACCTGTTGGAGGCCATGAAGAATATTTCAAGCGAAGAATTCAACTGTCGTTTTCAAAAACCGATTACAAACATTCAGGAAACTGCAGAGGTATATACAGTGCGGCTCTAAAAGGTCCCCCCTTTTTTTTAAATGTGTGCACAAAAAATTTTGAAGCTTGGCATACTTCAATTGCTGTCGAAATACTACTTTTTGATGTTACTGACGTACTTTTAGTATTCAAGATGGCGGCTGGGCGCCATTTTGAATCATTTTTTAAACAAAAAGGAAAGTCGTGTGACACCTCATTTTGAAGATCCTGATGAGTACTTTATAATCCTAGAATATTGAGTCGATATTTTCAAGTACTACAAAATGGCGGCACATTTAACTACTACATTGATACAAGACATACACTTTTTGAAAAAATTCGTCAAGTTCAATTCGAAAGATGCTTTTTTGACATTTTTGTCATTTATTCCTAGCCCAAACTTCATGTCGAGAATATTTCCAGCATCTTTTGAATTGAATTTGACAATTTTTTTTTTAAAGTGTATGTATCAATGTAGTGATCAAATGTACCGCCATTTTGTGGTACTCAAAGATAACGACTCAATATTCAAGGGTAATAAAGTACTCATCAGGATCTTCAAAACGAGGTGTCACACGACAGGGGGATCGTGTGACATGTGGCCATGCATTTAAAAAAATGTTTGCGCCCAGCCGCCATCTTGAATACTAAAAGTGCGTCAGTAACATCAAAAAGTAGTATTTCGACAGCAATTAAAGTGTGCCAAGTTTCAAAATTTTTCTGAAAATTTTTGGTGCGCAAATTTAAAAAAAAAGGGGGGAGGACCTTTTAGAGCCGCACTGTATGTATATTACCAATGCCAAAGCTGTATGAAAAATCTCCACTACAACATCATATAGTCGATAATCATCAATGAAAACCAGCAAGACTTCAGAGAAAATAGATCTTCGACCACTAGAAAAGTCTGTAGAACTTAACAAATTAGAGTTTTTGTGCTCTGACCAAGAATTCTAGAATTGTTGGGTTTCACTGGAAATGCTCATTACTCTGTTTTAGAGTTTTATTAGAAATGCTTATAACTCTGTTTCAAAGACTGAAAGGAACATCTACTATCCAACAACATCCGGTGTGGTAGAATGAAAACCTAGGAGGGAACTCATTGTGTTTTCAATAATAGAATAATTTATTCCGTTATAACCTTTTTTAGAAGTGCTCATTCTTTCCGTTGGCACCAAAATGTTATCGCCAGTTGGGTTCGTGCATTGGAAGAGACTGGTTCAACGAAAAGACCTATAGGGGCCTGGACGCATAATAGTGAGAACTTCCGAAAATGTCGCTCTAAGTGGGAGCAGCGGTCGAACCATAAATAACACGGCTGCTACTAAAACATGCAACTGCATTAAACATGTCGTAGCGCTCTGTAAGGAGGATTCTGCAAAATGATTTATCCGTCCATCCTATAAGATTATGGTGGTTCAGAAGTTGATTCCTTCAGTCATCCGAGACCGCGTGAATCGTGCCCAAGAAATGTTAGATCGTGTCCCACCAAGGTCAACGTTCTCCAGTAGTGATGAAGCTCATTTCCACATGTCTCTCCTGTGAGGCAGACTCTTGAATACTGAACCACGCTTTGCAGCTGAGGTTGAATATCTAGGGCCGCTGATATGTATGGGAACGGTAGATTATATAAACGAGCTACTGGAAACAAAAGTTGAAAGGTTTTTGAATATCTTCAAGATGGTAATAATTGGAAGTATACAGGGTCTGTCATGAAGTCGAAAAGGGGACGTTTCATAGTCCAGTCTGTCCAGTGGTTCAAGCAGAGTCGAGCCGGCATCTTTCCACTGTAGGAAGGTGGTACATCATTCCAAACCCCTGAATTTGCCTGTTGTTTGTTGGTTCTGGAAATATTTTCACAGCATCAAGTTTTCTCTCTGACGGTCTTACTGTTCCATCTTCAATGATATGTCCCAAGAACTCAACACGTCTCACAAGAAAACTACATCTTCTCATGTTGATTATAAGTCCTGCTTTGGCGGAAATATCAAGAACTGTCTTCAATCGCACCAAACCATTTTCAACATCATCTGCTAAAATAATCAAATCGTCCATAAACGTCAGTACAATTCCATCTCGGATGACATCTCGGAAAATAGCGTTAATGTATCGTTGGAACACTGATGGCGAATTACATTAACCAAAAGGTACTCGAAGAAATTCGAATTGTCCATCAGGAACCACGAATGCAGTATACTTTACGCTATCTGGATCAACATTGACATGGAAGAAGCCATTTTTTAGATCCATTGTACTAAATATCTTCGAACCTTGAAGTCGATCCAGTTGATCTTCAATCAACGGCAATGGATAGCGATCTCGCAAAAATTTTATGATTCAGCAGTATGTAATCTACGCACAATCGATAAGAACCATCTTTCTTCTTCACCAAAACCACCGGACTAGCATAGTCCGATGATGAAGGACGCACAATGCCTTGAATCAGCCATTCCTCAATTTGTGTATTGACTATGTCTCTTTCATGAGGTGATAATCTCCTTGCTTTCTGATATACTGATTCGTTGTCTTTGAGAACAAGTTTCATGCTAACTGTCGTCTCTATTGTTTTCTCTGGTTTATACCCATCAATCCATTTTTGTACAATCATCTTGATGTTCTTATCTTGGATATGAGAAAGATCAGTAGTCGTGATGTTATTTTCGTTATCAAACGTATCAATCTGCAGGATTTCAGCTAGTTCTTCGTCATCGGAGTCGACGTTAATCTCACCTTTCTTCGAATGGAAATTTCTACGACTCAGGAAGTCACTACCGATCAAAAGTTTGTTGTTCGAAATAGTATCAGAAATAACATGGATGTGAATTGGAAACAAATGGCCATCTACAGCAATTTTAGTATCGAACTCACCCGCGCAACGTGTGGAGCAGATCCAAGTCCAGAAAAACGTACATCTGAAGGTTTAAGTTCAGGGGATCCCAAATTCACGTACTCATTTCGATTCATCAACGTCAAGTCACTTCCAGTGTCCAATAATGCTTCAATATCTTTATCTGAAATGGTAACTTTTTTAACATATTTTTTAAGAGCATTATATGTCACTTCATTGCTTTGTTTTATCGTCTTTTTTTAAATACTTTGCTGCAATATGTCCATGTTCACCGCACCCAAAACATTTAGGTCCCAATCGCTTCGTCGGACAATCTGCACTGCTGTGATCCCTTTTACCACAATTAAAACATCTTCGAGAAGTGCCCTCACCGCCATTGGTACCATACGTTCTCTGACGAGCATTATTCATGTTATCGACTAATTGACTTCTATCAACGTGCACCAACTTCGATGAATTCTTGGAATTATTGATTAACGACGTATCATGAAGGGTTATTTCATCAAATGCATCTATGAGTGCTTCTTTCGTCGAAAATTGTTGAATGCGAGCCTGGTTGCTTAATACACGATCAGGAATTCCTTCGATAAGATAATCCAGCATGTCATTTTTATCAATATTGATTCGATTACCAATCACAATTTTGTCATGAGCATATTCTCAGAAAGTCTCACCTTTTTTCCAGATTCTTCCCTCGAACCTCTTTCTCAAATCAATCCTGTTGAGTTTAAGCCAATACATTTTTCCAATTTCGTGAAGTAAGTTTTCGGAGGTCATCTCAAGATGTTCAGCTTTCGAATGCAACCAGTCAAATGCTTTTCCTCTAAGTTTCATTCCAATCAATGTTTTGGCTTCATCATCACTTAGATCATGTGTAGTTTTCGCAAATCGTATTTGTTTTTCCCAAATACTGAAGTTGTCAGGTGTACCGTCAAACTCACAAATAACCTCACCAACCATATTTAAACTCATTTTTGTCATCGAACGATGCGAAGGAACATCATTTCTCAGTCCATCTATTTGGTATCTTTGGAGCATGTCAATTTGTTGGCGGGCAAGTTCAAGCTCTCGCTGCTTTAGTTCAGTTTCTCGTTTGACTAATTTGATTCCATCGTCACGCCTTTTTAGCTCGAGTTCATGTTCTTTTCTGGACAACTCAGCTTCTCGTTCATTTCTTTCATCATGGCTTGCATCAAGATGCATCTCATCTGCAATTCCTCCTTGATCAACTTCACTTTCTCCATTATTCGTCCATCCTCCAGTAGAGTCAACTTCGATCAGCCGACTTATCAACTCTGCTTTCGATCCACTTGTTGCGAGACCAAGCGCTTTAGCCTTATCTCTCAACTGAATGACTGTTAATTCTCCTGCTGCAGGCATTTCTCGTCTTTGTCCAGGTACCACGTCTAATCGTCGTCGATTCGATGCCTCGCCTAATGTCAAATTTTCGTCCTCTCCTAAAGTCGACACTGGTACTGGCACTTTGCCTCACACAGACAGAGGGTCACTATTCGTCTCCTGGCAATCTTAGCACCGTCTTCAATACTTCACCTCTGCACACACACGGAAGTCTATCCCGGTTGAGCCCTCAAATGTGGAATAAAATGGTTTTAGTATTTTTCACGATACAATATTTATTCCGTAGAATAACAAAATAGACTATTTGTATGTTACAAAGCGTGAAATATCTTTAAATTGGGCAATTTTGTAGCTTATACGTCTGTCTATGACTTTTCGTTAAACGCCACTGTCTGCTACCTGTGGGGAATGTCCCATCAAATGTTCATTTTTATAATCCCACAATATCTTTGTGCATACTCAGACCTAAACTCTACTTCTTAGTTTGCCTTAAGCTTACCAAACTCAAAGCAATAACAAATAACAATGAAAAGTGAAACTACAAACTAATGCGGCCCAAAAAGTTTTCCAACATCTTAATAATCAATCAGCCTCAATCAACAGCGATGCTTAGCCAAGGTTAGCAAAAAACTTTTATTGGCCAAGTTGGTCGATTTACCCTTTCGGTGATAAAGCTGAGAAGTTGTGCTCTGTTGGTGTTGGCATCTCAAGAAAGCGACAGTTACATGAGTTGTCGATAAAGATTGATTGATCAATTTGTTCCATATTTACAGGCAGGACTTTCTCATTTGCTATGGAAGCTATCTGCCTGTACATCCAAAGATATAAAGTGAATTTATCAGTGAACCGATCCATCCAATCGGAAAACAATCATGTCTTCCAAATCCGATAAGCGACAAACTGTTAAACAGCATCAGTTAAAATGCTATTCTAGCCACTCTCGGTATCCGAACTTAATCCATTAGACGTCTAGCGGTCTCCAATGGCTTTGTCTCGGGATTCCTGTCAACCTCTGATCCCAAGAAGACAATCGGTGGTCCCAGCAGGCGTCTGTGGCGGCACGTCTGGCGGCGTCGGCAACAGGCCGAAGTAGGCCCAGTGGCCGCTGGCACGTGCCATCTCGGCGCAATTCGCGGTGTCACCGGCATAATGGCTGTATTTGCGTACGGCTGGCGGCAACTGTGGTGCCCCCGCACGTCCCTTACGCGAAACACAACACCAATGAAAACCATCTTGCCGCCCCCTACCCGCGCGCGCACCCCCCCGCTGCCGCCGCCGTCGAGCTATTACAGTAAGAAAACAGACATATAAAACTGGGAGAGGGTTAGAGGGTGACGGGGGGCGCCGCAAAAATCAATATCCCCGGGGCTGCTAAATCACGCTTATCAAGAGCACTTTCCCCCCGCGGCGTCGTGCGCCAGGCCGCCCCACTACAAAACATTCAATTTGGACGTCAAGTTACGGGCGAAATGGATTTTGCACCGGTTCAGAATGAGATCTGGATTTTTACATTTCTATTTCTTCAAAGATAATTTTTCTGGTGGATATAGGTCAGATCCAACTGTTGGCAAGAATCGCCAAGTAACACAATCAAAATTCTGAAGAACTCTCAGCATCAATGAAGTGGTCAATTAATTCCGAAGGAAATAAACTGGATCAGTGGGATGCGTTCAGCACAACATCGCAGTCACTCGTGCATGTCGTCGAACTCCATCCCTTTGGCGCGTGAAAGTCGAGAGCCCTCAGAGAGGCTGGATTCTGATTTCGATTGCGATGCTTGATACTTATCCTTTCCATTGGCCTGGAAAGCGGAAGGATTATTAAATAGTCAAGTTTCATAGAGATTGCATGTTTTTTTATTTGGGGATTAGGTGCTAGTTGAGAAGGTTCTAAATGTGAGACCAAATCATTTTCAGTTTGAAACAATCATGAACTTGTGTTTTTCTCAAAGTCATTACCATCCCAACCAGAACTTCTCATCAAGAAGATACCCTTGTTTCTGGCTGTTCATGCTATGATTAGATTGCACCCTCTTCTGTTGGAAAGGAAAATGACTGATACTCACAAGCTCCTCCGGAGGCACGCATTAATATCAGTTTTGCGGGATCAGTCATCAGCTCAACAGGAAAGAATTGAGCAGCAACCAAAATAACAACATCCGAATCCTTCGGTTCTTCAACACCGTATTGTTGTCAAATACCGATGTAAAACCTTGAAGTTTGCTATGTACTGCTACATTGGGTTCTCAGGAGTATCAATATTCTAATATAATGGCACCTGATGGTTCATCTACTCCAGAAAGTCCAGCTCTAGAGTTTGAATATTTGGAAGTCAAAGTCGGCGCTGTTGATCTGTTGGACTATGATAATTTATTTCAGAAGATGCAGAGACATGGAGGCTTTCAAACTCCCTGAGGTGAAATATCTACGGCTCACATTGCATCTCAGAATAATCAACATCAGGTTGCAGACCAAAACAACACAAAATATGGACCTGAACCGCATATTCCTGTGGATGACATGGAAATACAATATCCACGGCATTATTGGAAGGAAGGTCACTATTTATCAAGCAGAATGTTTTACGATTAAAATTTCTGAGTGAACAACCAAAACTACATTCTCTGGGACAATCCAGCAGCATTCAAAACCCTACACCAGCTTCATAACAAAGATTACTATTCAACATTCAACGTTTAATAACGTTTTCACCTGTACAACGTTTTCACGACCTTTCGAAACACCCCATCAAACAAATGATCATGACAGCCGAGCCAAGCAGGCCGATCGAGGATTGAGGCGTTTTGTCACGATCACTCCCGTAACAGTCAATTTTGACACCGACTTTTGATATAAGTTGTAGAATTTCGTTGGTTCAGAGCGGAGACTGCGATGTTATGACTTCGAAGCTAAGAGAACAAAAATATTGGATTATAGAGGGTGTATTACTATTGATTTGTGAAGCTTAATCTTGATTGTATAATGTTCATTGTGTTAAAAATAATAAATCTACTCCAGTGTTGCAGAACAGTCAGATACAATGATTATATTTTGCTAATAAATACAACAATAATCGTTAATATAACAAACAAAACAATTTTGATCCAGACTAAATAATTTGAGTGGCTTTTAACGTGGCACAACCGATCGCGACTTGCCTTATCAGTGAACAACTAAAAAAGAGGCACTCGAAGACTCAAAGAGAAAAAAAATGTTTATTTTTTGTACTTTTTGACTGACGATGTAGCTTTGAAAAAAAAAATTCAGTTTAAAATATACCTACGTCTTAGGTTTGATTAGTTTTATTATTCTATTAAAAGTGATTAATAAACTAATAAAAAGCCATGCAACGAGTGCTACGACCGTTATTTGCATTAAAATAGAAGTTGTTATCACATATTACTCCCTATAACTGCCCCAAGATATTTAAGAAAAAATCCTCGGGCACGTCGATTTTTGATTCAAGGGAGAACCATTTTTTTGGCATCTTCGGCCCATGAAGGGCAAAGCTCTAGCGGGAATGACAAGAACCCACAAAATTTCAAATATCATGAGGTGAGTGATACCTTATTTTGAAGGCATTTTTATCTAGATAATGAACCAAGAGTTTTACACCGCTACTGCCTACACAGCCATCACAGAGGTTAATAATTAAGGTTACAAAAAAAGTTTCTAAAACATCGCAAGAAGTGCGTCACCCCATTTATGCTTGGTTATTTGATATTTAGACTAAACTCTTCGAGGACAGGTGGATATTTGAACCAAAGAAGCTATTGAGTGGCCTTCACGTTCCCAGATTAAGCCCGTTATATATTTTTTTGTACAACCTACACGTAAAGTCCACTTTTCAATGCATGCAAAGCAGGCGGAAAGTCGCTAATTTTGGCTGCCGGGCCTAAAAGTACATTCGCGCTCGCAGGCGCAAAAGTAGGTCGCTTAGCAACGGTTCCTTGGATCCCAACGCCTCTGAATCTAATAACTACGTGACAGCTTAGCATACTAAAAGGAACTAATCACGTAACATTCTCGGTGACAATGAATCCGCACCACAAAAGAATACGGGAACACACCTATTGTAACCATGATTCACATTGACAGTTCTCACTAGACTTGTCAGTTGTCTAACTTGTCAGCAGTGTAGTGCAGTCACGTACGTCTTAAGATCTAAGACGTACGTGAGTGCAGTGTATCGATTATTTATTTTTGATTTTCATTTCTTTGTTTATTCTTTGTTGTACAAAAAGCACTGTTTGTACCACAGGCGAAAGATGATTCTGACTCGGCTAATATCTGCCCTCGCTTCGCTCGTGCTGCTACTTATACCCTCGTCAAAATCATCCACTTTCCGCCCTTGATACAAAATGTACTATTTATGGGGTCATCAAAAACTAGATTGTATGCTATTCAGCCAATATCTGTTAAGACCTGCAACAACGAATAGGTAATGAATGTTGAATGTCGCCAAATCACCCCATAAATGCTTCAAGATTCACAGGGTGTTCACGTATATTTTGGCCAATAGCTATCTCCGTTGATATTAACCCTAGAGAATGGTTCGAATGGGCAAAGTTGTAGTACTTTTTCTGAATTTGTTATCAGAAAAATCAATTGAGCATCAGAAGTCAAAAGATTAAGGCTTCCTATCTTTTTTTGAATGGGAATGGGGTATATTATCTCAAAGTTCGATAGAGATTTCTTCCCTGATTTCAAATATATAAGGGTTGAGGGTGTTATCTCTGATGGTGTTAAAGATTATTTACATTTTTCTATACAAGGACTAATGATAAAAAAATTCACAGAGGGTGTTGATTAGTAGAGACCATGCAGCCAAACATTCCATGTATAGAAAAACGTTAATATCTTTATAACCGTTAAAGATAACACCCCTACCCTTATATATTTGAAATCAGGGAAGAATTATCTATCGAACTAAGGAATAGTATGAAGGGTGACCCATGCAAAAAGAGATAGGAAGCCTCAATTTTTTTGAGTTCTGATGCTCAATTGTTTTTTTTGATAACAAATTCTGATAAGGCAGGAAAAGTACTACAACTTTGCTCATTTGAACCATTCCCCAAGGTTAATATCAACGGAATATTAGCTATTGGCCAAAATATACGTAAACACCCTGTACATTTTTTGGTAACTTTAGTTAGCCTCTGTAATGGCTAGGTAGACATATCAGCGGTGTGAAACTTGAGGGTTATAATCTACATAAAAATATCTTCAAAATAAGGTATCACTCGACCCCTCAAGCAATTTGAAATTTTGGGGGCCCTTGCCTCCTCCGCTAGGGCTTTGCCCTTCATGGGGCGAAAATGCCAAAAAAATGGTTCCCCCTTTAATCAAAAGTCGACGAGTCCGAGAATTTTTTCTTAAAGCGTGAAACGCCCAAAATTACCTCTGTTTCCTTTTCAAATGGCCACCCTGAATAACATTCTCCGTGAAGATTTCTTTCACTTTATTCATAAAACAGCCTCGATTTTTTTTTCAATTATTTTACATCGCAGCATAATATCCACATGCCTCATTTTCTTTGATGTGTATCTAGGTGTAGGTACTTCATAAAAGTGGTATCCTACAGGGTTCCACAGGTTCGAGTGCATGCATAGGGATCTTGTTCATTATAAGAGATACAAGGTCGATTGAATGGATTCAATGTTGCGCATTTCAATGCCCAACAAAATGTCATTTTGACATTTGAAAAATTCCAATACTTCCAAGGATATTCGAAAAACCCGAAATTTTGAAAAGCCGTTATTATTATATCTTGAGTTTTTTTGAGAAGATATTTTAAAATGAATTGCACTTTCTCATTGCCACTTTTTGTCCTCTGTAATATGGCGGTATCAAATTGAAAATCTGACGTTTCGTCTTTGAGCGACCATCATCAAGTTCATTTTTTGACTACGGACCTGAATTTTATTTTCAGTTATCTTTTGACGACCTTATTGCATTGAGGCATCGCAACTTTGGTAAAAAATACTTATCTTAAAAATAATACCAGAGAAAATTAGTTAGGTAACCCTTGTCTCCCTAACACATAGTTTGGTTCATGAATCCATCATTATTCGACACGTTATTCTTATGAGAAAACCTGCACAACTAAACAATAGTATTTGACCGAACTAAAATCAAAATAACATCCAATAACGATACATTTAATGAAATTAATTTAAATCCACAGATGACATAAAGAACATAAAAAAAATACATAAAAAAAACTGAATCAATTTTTGCGAAAATGTTCAAAAATATTGCTATTTTAACAAAATATTGAAAATAACAATAATAGATGAATAATAATTGTGAATAGCAAGGTTGCTGAGGCAACTCATCACTCTACACCCTCATCTAATCACTTCAATGCCTCAAGGACGTCTAAAGATAACTGAAAATAGAATAAAAAATCGAGGTACGTATTTAAAAAAATGAAGTTGATGATGGCAGCTCGAAGACGAAACGTCAGATCTTCAATTTGATACCACCATCTTGTAGAGAAGAAAATGTGGCAATGAGAAAGTGTGATTTATTTTGAAATGTCTTCTCCAACAAACGTAGCAAATAATAAAAACATTTTTGCGTTTTTTTTGAATACCTTCAAAATGGCATTTTATTGAGCATTAAAATTCGCCTGAAACATAATCATCGCACATAAAGCACAATAATTATTTCATTAGGTAGGTACTTGATTTTTTGAATCCATCCTGTAGAGAATGCGAAAAGTTGTCTACGTCTTATAATCACTATGATAATAATATTAAAAATGTTTTTTTTCAACTCCATCATAGAATGAAAGGTTGTCAATAATGAATGTTGGAGCTTCATCGTTTGAATTTCAATAATTAATGTTGGAACTTCATCGTTTGAATTGAACGTTATGTATTTGAATTACCTATTTTGATTGATTGATTGATAGATTGTAATGTAATGTCAATTTTTTGAAAATTGATTGCAGCCTAGAGATATCTTCAGCTCAATGAATATAATTCTTTTTCTACCACTTTCTACTCATATCACATATTGTCGCTTTTGATTCCTTTTTGAAAATTAAGGTCAGTTTATTGAATAGCTTGACCATTTTGGAGATATTTGAATTTTTAGAAAAAAATTGACAGCTGAGTAACGAGGATATTTTGACGCCTTGTATCTCAAAGACTATTAGACGTAAAAAAAAAGACATTTTGAGATAACCCATAAAAATGCTGGTCATTGAACATTTTTCACGTTAATCTACAGGGTCTTGACAAGAAACTTCAGTTTTTCCGCATAAACTCGGGTTTTTCAAATGGAATACCCCATTTTTTATTTCAGATATTAATTCTTCACAAAATTTTCTTACGATTGACACTAGTTGTCCTTTACCTAAAATTTATTGTTTCAAGTTATTTCCATTTTAGAATTACTTAATTGAAAAAAAATATTAAAGAACAATTATCAGTATTAGCTAGGTATTATAGGACATATGTAGAGCACAATGTCATGTCTATCGAATGAAGATTTTGTCTCAAATGAATATCTGAATTAAAAAAAAGTATTCCGTTTAAAAAATCGGAGTTTTTTCGAAAAAACTATTTTTTTTTAATAATTTGTGAAGACCCTGTACTCGACCCTGTAGACTATTGTGAAAATGATAATGATCATTTGAATAACCAGCATTTTTCATAGGTACCTCAAAAATGTCATTGTTTTACGTCTAATATAGTCTCTGAGATACAAAGCGTCAAAGTACCCCTTTTAACGGTCATTTTCTTTCTTAGAATGAAAATATTTCCAAAACGATCTTGATATTGAGAAAGATATCTAAATCACATTATCCTCTATTTTTAATTGATAGTTTTCACGTTATTTACATTTTTCTCGATGAAGTAATTTAAAAATGTAAATAGTTCCAAAAGTATCAATTTTAGGTAAAGGACAATGTACTGTCAATCGAGAAAAATTTTGTCATGAATCAATATCTGGAATAAAAAATGGGGCATCACGGCTCTTTTGAAAAAACTGAAGTTTTATGTTCTTCCCTCGGTTTTTCCCAACTAGTCAAGACCCTGTAGATTATTGTGAAAAATTATCAAGATTAATTGGATGACCAGCATTTTTTATAAAAACCCCCAAAAATTCCATTGTTTTACGTCTAATAGTCTCTGAGATACAAAGCTTATCAAAGTACCCCCGTTTACTGACAATTCTGTTCTCAAAATGCAAATATCTCCAAAATGGTCAAAGATGGATATTATTTGATAAACTGTCCTTAATTTTTGAAAAAGAAATCTAAATGTGGAATAAAAAATGAGGGTTCCCATTTAAAATAAGGAAGTTGGTAGCTACTTCCGGTTCACTCATGTAAATTAGGAGGTCAAATAACGGTCATCCCCACTTCTGCCTCCCAGATAACCCTTCCAGCAGGGAAGGCGTGTGGGTAGACGCCTTAACATAACCCAACCTGATCCAATCAACCTTATCATAACCTAACAGCCCACATGAAAACATGACCCAACCTGATTCAACGAGCCTAATCATAATTAACCTATAACATAATATTATGATCCGACAAAGCATAACAAGGCATAACCTGACACTCAACACCCAACACCCAATATAACCTGAAACCATCCCTAACAGAATCCAATATGAAAACCAACAAACAACCTTCAAAAAAACTCTAAGACAGATGAGAGAAGCAGGATGTGCTTCCTATGACTTGAAACGAGCTCTTCGGTTCGAATCTCACACACATATTGAAAAATATCGAGGCGACCAACGTGACGTACGACGTACGAAACAACCTTGTAAAAGAAGTATCCAATTGAAAAAACCTTCAAGTTAAAGTTCTATCAACTGTACTTTTTAGGAGTTGGTTGGAGTATTCCATTGGATCTGGGTGATTCCAGTGATTCCTCAATGGATTATTCAAAAGTATTAGTTTTTGAGGAAGTGATGCCAGTAATGTGAGCCAGTTCCAGAACTAATAAGTAAATAATATTGTGTTTATTACTTCCTATCTGTAACGTATATACAAGTTAACTCACACACAAAACGCATGAACCCACCAATATCACCGAATCCAATTACCAGACATATTAGACCCCACTTAGCATAAACTTAACGTTGCAAACAGCTATAAACAAAAATGCCACGGTTGTGTGTGTTTGCACAGAACCTAATTAGATGTTCTCAATTTGATGCTAATGTAATTTACTACAGAATGCATATACGATGGAAATAAATATTTATTCATGTTAACTAGGAGTGTTAAAATGCAAATTGTGGAGTTTCCATCCTTCAGCGAGACTCGCGAGAATCGATATATTGGGACGCATATAATGGAAGAGTGAGGGTAGAAACGAGAGCTTTATCGACATGGATGTAGGCATATTGAGATGGATTAGTTTTTTAATGTGATTATAAAAAAATGGGCAAATATCCAACCGAATATCTTCCTATCAATCCATGGTTGTCTTCTGATATCCATTTTGAGTCCAAGACTTCTTTTGACACACTCAAGTCTCTTGCAATTGAGCTTTTTGGATAGTCAGCAAAGCAAAACTCCTCTACAATCTTCACCATATAGCATATGCTGAGAAGTCAAAAGGATAACAGATCTGCGGAAGCAGGTTAGTGAATTCTTCCAAATTTGTCGGCCGTTGATACAAATTGGAAGGCGGTGTCTTCTTTTCAAACCTCCAATGAAAAAGTTCATGGAATGATTTAAGAATATCAGGTTT
Source organism: Orchestes rusci (assembly GCA_958502075.1). Taxonomy (NCBI): domain Eukaryota; kingdom Metazoa; phylum Arthropoda; class Insecta; order Coleoptera; family Curculionidae; genus Orchestes; species Orchestes rusci. Next base: position 28,572,515 of record OY293306.1, on the reverse strand, counting down.
CCTCAAGATTTGATCAAGTAAGGTTATATTCTAGAAGGACGTAGGTGCGTCAGGTTGAAAGAATAACTAATTGGATTTGGTAATTGCAAGCATGACAAGACTTCATCACAACTTTTAGAAAATTAAAGAGCTGCAGATGGTAAGATCTGCCATATTTGTCGTTCACGAATTAAAATTGAGATATGTTTTCTTCTTCTCAGCCTTTTCATGATCCAAGGAAAAATTGTATAATAAAATATGTTGGGGATGCACTTAGCAAAAGACAAGGACATAGCTGCAGATTTGTCCGAATGATGGTAAAATTGGCTAAAAAGCATTCTTAACACATCAACGAGCCTTAACTTGGGCTCACTGAAGTGATATAAGGAAAGACAGGATTGACAAACTATTCATTTGGGAATTTAAGTGGTCACCACAAAGGGCTTCGGATGAGGATCAGAGAGGTTCTAACATATATTTGAAAGAAGGAGTTTTTTACACAATATTGCAGTTTCCTTGAGGTTCTGTTGTCCTTTGTTATTGGTGAATTTGGATTATTCATCCAATTCTCAGACCTGCGAAAGTTTTCAAGGGAATAAGCAGTGAGTTAATGACAGACGTGCTCCCTAGGTCACACAGTCATACTTCTTGTGTTTTTCAGAATGGATAACAATTTTTGGTATAGCTTTAGAATGTCATCTTCTTTCGTCCTCTGCCATTTTTTTTTTCTCATCAATATATTTGTGTTTTTTTCGTACCTATCTTTTAATAGTACATGAATATAGTATACGACACTCATCACTATTTTCAAATCTTCTTTAAGGGCATGAAGATTGCAGTGGCGGCTCGTGATGTGAAAGTATGGGTGTGCGCTACCAAAAAAAAAATACGACGCATTCACCATCTCATTTAAATAATGGATAATTGGTTTAATATCTGTGAAATGAGATCTAAACAGAGTTGCGATAAACCAATTTTGAAAATCGGTATATTTATCGTTTCAGCAAAAAAAAACAAGTATTGTATTTTTTGAAAAAGGGGGGGTTTGAAAGTCTTGATTTTCCCAAAAAACTTCTTTTCATTGATCAAAATTGAATTGAGCTACCGGTTTCGCAGCATGATATTGCATCATCAGGCTTCATAGAATTGTTATACATAAACGAGAGTTGTCAGAACATGAATGAACAGGTCATACCCCAGGGTAACACATAGATGTAACTTGACATAAAATTTAAAACCTAAACAATTGACAAAAAATTTTCAAAGGAACATCATGTTCTGTTATTTGACTGTAACGACAGTCAAATAACAGAACATGATGTTCCGACAGTCAAATAACAGAACATGATGTTCCTAGGATCTAGGATATTCAGTTGATTTTACCTTTTCACTAGGATCTAGGATATTCAGTTGATTTTATTGTGTCGACCCCCAGTATCTACACCAATGGAATATTTCTTCAATGGTCTTATTCATTACTTCAATATCATTATGTACCACATATAAATAGGTATGTATGCAAAATTTTATGGAAATCGATCAAGAAGCGAAGTTATCATGTGGAAACCATTTTTTGTCTAAAACTTTGAATCTCCTTAGCTTAGTTTGAATACATTGTTCAATAGAGTTTTCTCATAAGAGTCTACGCTTTTTTTTTGTTTTATCACTCATCAAAATTTATGATGCCTTATCTAGACTGTAGTGTAACAATAATAATTTTGAATCAGCATAGCAACAATATGCCACTCACTGCTTAGGATATTCATTATACATACACTGTCATTGAATATTACCCCACAAGACATATTAATCAACCTTGCGAAACGCAAACTTATAATCACCCCTCACCTGTCAAATTACATACAAGACAGCTCTCAAAAAACAACGCAATCAAAACCAAATAGAGAAACCTGATAATACAAGTATATCATTACAACTTCCCATAAATTATAATCAAAGTGTTGCCTATTGTTAAACCATTACCTATACTCATATATTATCGCAAAACATATAACTCTTTAATTTCATTTTGCCCCGTATAAATTACGATCTTTACGTTAATTTACGTTTGTTCGCTTGAGAAACCACTCTCGTTCGTCGTGCTGATATCGATCAATTATTTTATAGAAAATACGACGAGCCACGCCCTCGCTAAATATTATTCATTACGTCGACATAGCGTACAATGCGACGTATCAGAAAAATCGAAATTACTCGGATAGAAAACTGGTTATTGAAAGACAAGAACCTTTAAACTGTTTGGTTGGCAGCGAGTGAGATTGGAAGAATGTCGAAACATTGTGTAGACAATAATATCGTCAAGTTCAAGAATGTTTTATTACTTTGCAAATTGAAAGAAACGACATCATCAACATTATTACTATATCTATAGTAAACGCCAAACAGTCTCCGATGCACGTCATAGCCTTTGTCCACTTATAACATTTTGGTCCGATCGAACCGGATCGATCAGTGTTTTTTGGTTGTCGCCAAAAGAAGAATAGTCCCGGCGGCCATTTTTGTTCCTGTGTGGAAGACAGATGTGGGATGTGGTACAGTTCCAGTCCTGAGCAATAAACCCAAAAGCTGAGACCAGTAGAGGGATGTGGTAGACGAGTTCCAGTCCGGAGCATTAAACCCGAAAGCTGTAAGTCCGTTGAAGCATAGATTTGGTTATTTCAATTGGTTTGATGCTGTGTTTGAGATCCTTGGTGTGCGATATTATTTGATTTATTATCATCAATATTTTTGTGTGTCACGTCAAATATAAGGGTTGATAGGTATGGCGGATTTACGAAAAATGAAAGTTAAGATAGGCTCTCTTAGAGGCTCTTTAACTCGAGTTAAGTCTTTTCTAGATTCAGTCGATCTAGAGAATTTGTCAGAGCATGATTTAATTCAATGTCAAACTTGGTTAGACAATGTTGAGCCGCTTTTATGTCAATTCAAAGATGTCCAGACGGATATTGAGTGTTATTTGTCTCCAGAGCTAGAAGACGAGAATATCGATGCCATTTTAGAGATTGAAAGTTCACATAGAGTTGAATTTGAAAAAGAATATTTTGTTGTTAGCGGAAAAATCAAGTCAATTATGAATACTGCGAATTCCGAGAAACAGTCTGAAATGGGGGTTAGATCCAACACTGATTGTAATTGTTTGGTGAGTCAAAAACTTTCCATAAAATTGCCAGATCTCAAATTGCCAATTTTTGACGGCGCTCACGAAAAATGGCTCGAATTTAGAGATGGATTTCAAGCTATTGTCCATAATAATGTGCATTCGTCGGATGTGGAAAAATTATTTTATTTAAAGTCTTTTCTCAGCGCTGAACCATTACAGGCCATCGCAAATTTGCAAGACACAAACGACAACTATCTGAATGCTGACAATATAGACAGACCGGTACGAAAATAAACGTTTAACTGTTTATAATTATGTCAAAGATTTGTTTGACTGTCCCAAAGTTTTTAAGGAGTCGTATTGGGGGTTGAGACAACTGTATGATCTGTTCAAAAAAAACTTGAGATCTTTGAATACCTAGTCTAGGTGAGGAAGTTGATCATTGGGACACACTTATTGTGTTTATGCTCACAAACAAATTTGATTCAATAACAAGACGTGAATGAGAGTCGGTTCTTGTAAATAACAGTGACTTGCCCAAATTGGAAGACGTTAATAAGTTTTTAAAGACAAGGTGCGAGCTATTAGAAAAGTTGGGGTCTTTAAAAAAGGAAATAAAGGTACCAAGTAAGTCTGAAAAAGTCAAGTGTCATGCTGCAACTACATCAGAAAATAGATTTGCTTGTTACTTTTGCAAAAAAACCTCACTCAATCTATAAATGTTTTGCGTTTAAAAACTTGAACGTACAATCCAGGTTGACGGCGATGAAGGAATCAAAGCTTTGTTTGAACTGTTTCAACCCTGGACATACTTGTGATAGTTGTTCAAGTCCTAGTTCTTGTCGTCATTGTGGAGAGAAACACAACTATTTATTGCACTCCGATACATTGCAGGCCAAGATCAATCACAATCAGAATAAATCTGCAACTCTGTCTACGCGGTCTGCGTTTTCATCGTCGATGGCAGAGCCACCAGTCGTGGTGAATCCCGAAAATTCTGTTGCATTGAGCGCCACGCTTTCGTCAAACGCAGTTGCATCATTGTCAGTTTTAGCCACAGCTAAAATTCAAGTTTTGGGTTCGGACGGTGAAATGTATTGCGTAAGGGCTCTACTTGATCCAGGCTCACAGAGCAATTTTATATCGGAGAAATTGCTTGACAAACTTGGCTCAGACAAGGAAAGAGTTGATTACGGAATAGTGGGTGTAGGTCAAGCCCTAGCAGCGACGTCAGGCTATAAAGTTCATGTTACTTTCATGTCAAATTTGAATAATGATTATAAAAAAACTATTCCTTGTTTGGTTATTTCCAGAATAATCCAATTTGCCGTCTATGTCTTTTGATATTTCTAGATGGAATATTCCCAAAAATGTAAGCTCAGCCGACAAATGTTTCAATCTACGAGATGGAGTTTATATTTTGTTGGATAATGATGTTTTTTTCAGGGTTTTGCTGATGAAGCAGCCTACGTAGTCCTGCAATGCCTGTTCTTCAGATGACTAGATTGGGGTGGATTGTTGGAGGTAATTTTACTCCATCTCTCGCTTCAAATTCTTAGAATAGAGTAGTGACGTGTCTTTCTCTGGAGCATACAATTGATGAGAACTTGACAAGGTTTTGGGAATTAGAAAACTTGGAAAATGGAAAGATTTTATCCAAGTCGGAGCCATATTGTGAAGATCATTTTCACATATCACTCAAAATATATAGGAAACTCCCATACAATAGTTTGAAATGAAATTTGCCAGCGCCCTACAACGGGTAGTCCTCGGACTTTTGACTTTTTTTTCTCAAAAACGTGAAGAAATCTGTTTTTATTACATACGGTGGAGTCATCTATTGGATAGAATACGATTTATACCACGTTCGAAATTAAAATTCAAATATGTATCACATCATGGTATATCAAAAGTTATTCTGCAAAAATGCATGACTATTTTTCAAAAACGCTCATTTTATAATGTCTAAAAACTATGTCCTGGACAAATACAACCTATGCATACTTTTCAGTTTATAACTTTTGACAAGCCATGTGAATCAATATTTGAATTAAATTTCGAATGTTGAGTCTATAAAATGCAAACCACAAAATTTATAGGACTTGTATACCCAGTTGTGCTTCAGTTTCGTTGTTCAGAATCAAATTTTTAACATGCTGAACCGATTTTTCTAAAACCGTGGAAGAACTTTTATTGAAAAGAAAAGGACGCGTTTTGTTAAAAATATCCACACATCCAGGTGACGATACATTTCTCAAAGAACTCACGATAAGCTCACACTATAGTCCAATCCAAGGTTCAAACACAAATTTCGAGATAATCTAGGTACTGAAAATTAGATCTTTCGGCACAAAATTCAAATTACACGTGAAATGACAATGACGTCTGGGGTTAGGAATTGGTTATTACTGGCAACCGTTGTGAGGGAAAACCTCCGTCTCTAGCGCCATCCAACAGGTAGTCCTCTAAACAAATCCGACTTGATTAACTGGTTGCCTAAAACTTCATATACATTCGCTCCCGTTCAAGTTTCCTATATATTTTAAGTGATATGTGATCATTTTGTCGATAATTTTACTCGAAATTTGGATTTACGATTCATTGTCAAATTTTCTTTTAAAGAAAATATAAGTCAATTATGTCTTTCCCGAAAGATGGCGTATAAAAGACTTGTTTTGGTGGAGAAACGCCTACTCAAAGATGACTGGTTAAAGGGTGAATATGTGTCATTTCTTGAGAAGTATAGTAACCCGGGACATATGACGAAAATAGAAGAATTTCAATGGATTCCAGTGATCCAAATGAATATTTCTATCTACCGCATCACGCTATTTTGAAGAATCCAGTTTAACAACCAAGGTAAAAGTTGTTTTTGATGCGTCTGCACAGAGTGACACTGGAATTTCTTTGAACGATATTCAACATGTCGGTCCAACTATCCAAAAGGATCTGTTGTCAATTCTGTTGAATTCCAGAATCTATCCATTTGTGATCAATGCAGATATCACCAAGATGTATCACCAAGTTTCAATAGATGCTAGTAAACGAAGATATCAGAGAATTCTATGGAAATCTCCTGGCGATCCAAACGCAGAAATAGAATGTTTCGAGCTCAATACGATCACTAATGGTTGTGCCTCCTCACCATTTTTGGCAATTCGGACTTTGTTCCAATTAGGGCTAGAGTTCCAGGATAGATTTCCTGAAACAAGCCAAGCTATTATGATTTGTTTTTATTTGGATGACTTACTGTTCGGTGAGTTTTCGCATTCCAAGTTATTACGACTCCAACAAGACATAACCTTAATTCTGAGTACCGCTGGATTCAAGTTGAGAAAATGGCTCTCCAACACTTCCGAGATAGTAAGTCAGTTCCACGTCGAAAAAGAACAATTTTCCAGTATATTGCATTTAGTCAAAGGCGAACAAAACAAGACATTGGGTGTATTCTGGAATGCTTCCCAGGATTCTATCCATTACTCAATGAAGAAGATTGATTTTACTGAGCCTACCAAACGAATCAGTCTATACATCACTAGTCAAATTTTTGATCCACTTGGATTATTGGGTCCAATTGTTGTAGTGGTGAAATTAATTCTCCAAATTACGTGGCAAGAACGATTGACATGTAATGCACAAATTCTACAGTTTCTGGTAGAAAAATGGTTCGCATTTTGTAAAGATTTACAAGTGCTTGGAAAGGTGTCCATTCCGCGTTATGTTCTCAGCAATAACTGGGGTGAAATACAAATGCATGCCTTTGCAGACGCATCGGCATATGGAGGATGTGTCTATATGGTTTGTCTCGTTGCTAGTGGTGAATATATCTCCGCCTATCTCATGCTGTTCAAAACCAGAGTGGCTCCGATCAAAAGAATAACTTTACCTAGACTAGAACTTTGTGCATCGGTAGTCACTGCTAAATTGGTGAAGAAGGCTTATATTTGCATTTTTGTATGTATGAGTAAGAAATGTGTTCATTTAGACGTCGTTAGTGATATGACAACATCTTTTTTATGGCGTTGTTGGAACGTTTTATTGCCAGGCGAGGTAAGCCTTTACATATCTATTCCGACAATGGCACTTTTTTCGTAGGGGCAAACTTGGAAAATTCATAAATTTATTAAGTTAAGCTCTAATGAGCTAGCCTCAACATTGTCAACCGAAGGAATCACATGGCATTTTAATCCTCACAAGTCTCCCAATTTTGGTGAATTATGGGAAGCGGGAATAAAAAGTTGTAAATTTCATTGAAAACGTATACTGGGAAATTTCAATGTCACTTATGAGGATCTTTGTACAGTGTTAACCCAAATTGAAGGAGTTTTGAACTCCCAACCATTATTCTGCATTTTTGGACGATTCTGCATTTTTGGAAGCGATGGAGTACTGAGTACATCAGAGCTGCAGTCTCGTATAAAATGGAAGCAGTCCCACCAAGAATTGTTGGCGGTTGGCAGTTTGGTGATCATCAGAGAAGACAACGTTCCAGTCACCAAATGGAACATTGGAAGAGTGCTCGAGCTGCATCCCGGTCCAGACGGCGTTATTCATGTGGCTACTGTAAGCTGTGCCTCTGGTTCAGTGTACAAACGTGCCCCAACAAAACTGTGTGTTCAACCTGGTCAATGCCTGAACCAAGAACTACATTAATGGCCGCTTGCACCAACCTGTTTTGAGGATACTTAACGCTAAGGGACCCTTAACTTGGCAATTTTGCATGCAACAGGTTCTAACGCCATATTTTTTGGGCCTCTCTTCTGTCTTCCTTTCCAAAGCGCAACTCTTTGGAATAACAATCCAGGTTCAAAAAACGTAGAACCGTGACGCTTCCTACTGCTTTGGCAAAAAAGATTATTGCATTTTCCAAGAATATATAGTTTTCCAGCCATCCCTCTGCCATTGTCTATTTTATTTTACCAAACTAGCCGCTTCACTGGACGTAGCTTTAAAACTACAGTAACTGTTAAAATCTACAGGGTTTTCTTTCTTTAAAGCTTGTGATCATTTTGGTTGATCTATAGTATCACCAAATCAATTCTTGCATGGCCTTCCACATGCCATTATCATATCTTCTCAGTTACTGTTCAAGTCACCGAGTTTCGCAAGTTTGACTGTCTTGTTTAACTTTGCAAGATTACATAGACTACGATTCAATTAAGAACAATACTTTGACGATGTCTTTATCTCTTTGGAGCCCCCACGCAGCCCGAGGGAGAGGAAGACCTCGTCGATGTATAGTTCTTGGTTGAATCGTACTCTACCAGGTACGTTGGATAATTTTTGAGAAAGTTGTTTGGTTCCAGTATTTACATTGGTCCCAGGTCCAGTGAATGAAGCTTCAGCCTCTGTTTGACAACAGTGAACCAATCATTTCTCAAGGCAGAGAATCTCATATTGTTCAGAGCCGTTTAGATTTGGGCGTTCTTGAAGTGCTCAAGTTAAATCTTCTTATATCTCATTACCCGCACTGACCTTTGACTTGTTGTCAGAATTGTCACATTGTTGTACAGGGTGATTCATTTTCAGCGATAGGGTGCCAGTTATCGTAAACTAGTCATCATAGAGACTAATAAAAATCTGTATAGTAATGTACCCAAGAGAAAATGCTGGAAATATATTTCAAGCTTCTGTGATCGCCGCAAGGGGGCGTAACGGTACTGTGAAAACAGAAAATCAACAAAATTTTGAAATTTTTCCTTTTGAACTATCAAAAAAGAATATGGCAACAGATTTTAGACGATATTCTCTACAAAATTGCCTCCCGACACTTTTCTCTAAGTTGTCAAATAAGACAGCTACAAGCCGTCGAACTTGATGTCACTAAGTTTCCTATAACTTCGAAATCCCTCGACGAATCTGACTGTTCTTCAGCTCATTTCAAATAAGAAAATCTGCTTTTTTCTGGTGCATGTACTCGAGGTCGATTTTATCTGCTTTAGCCGACCACACAAGATGAATTGTAAAAGTCAAGCCTGTACTTGCGGTTTTTCGATTTTTTCAAATGCCAACCCACTAAATAGATGCCTCCATCGTGTTATTTGGATAATCTCCTATAACTTTCATACAGATCATTTTTCTTTATCTTAAGAAATAGAAGAGTTACGGAAACTTCATCAGGATTCACGCGAGGAATACTTTTGAAACATCCCCTATAAATTTGAATGAGTTAAAAATATACACATCAGATTTGTTTTGATTCGTGTTTAACATTTTCTTCAGTTGATGTTGAAAACAAAAGTGAGAATGCCAACTATTTTCCGTTTTTTTTTCCCCGAGCAGCTGACAAGTAGAATACAGTGCACCATTCAGTCGCCAAAAATAATACGGTTGACCAGTAAACACCTTATTCCAAAAATATTTTTAAAAAAATGGAATAAACTTACAGCGATAACACCAAATCGAAAATACCACTCTGTCATGGCAACACAATTAAACACGTTGTCAGAGCAATCGATATGGCAACGACAATTTTTCGACACATATAACCACGTTGTCAGGGAAATCGCCATGGCAACGCAAATTTAGTGTAGTTATATTCTAGAATTCGTAAAATATTCGAAGGTAATACCACGAGTGCTTAAAAATTACCGATAAATTTTCACGAATGCGTGTTTTCTCAAAATTTCACGAGACCGAAGGTCGAGTGAAATTTGTAGAGAAAACACGCATGAGCGAAAATTTATCCGGTTAATTTTAAAGCACGAATGGTATTTAGAAGAATATTTCACGAATTCTAGAATATAACTTCACTAAATTTGCGTTGCCATGGCGATTGCCCTGACAACGTGCTTATGTGTGTCGAAAAATTGTCGTTGCCATATCGATTGCTCTGACAACGTGTTTATTTGTGTTGCCATGACAGAGTGGTATTTTCGATTTGGTGTTATCGCTGTAAGCCTCCGAAAATTCAACTGCTCTTATGGGATTTTTTGTACATGAGTGGAATATTCTTCTAAATACCATTCGTGCTTTATAATTAACCGGATAAATTTTCGCTCATGCGTGTTTTCTCAAATTTTCACGAGACCGAAGGTCGAGAAAATTTATCGGTAATTTTTAAGCACTCGTGGTATTACCTTCGAAAACACCACGTTGTACTGGAGACTATATACAAAACATAGATTTATCACTCATTTTCAAAAATGATCGAAAATGGAAAAATGATGCTTATTATAGGAAAACTAAATTAATTATTCTGTGTTGCAATAAAAAGTACCTATCAGTTTCCTATGCGACAGCCATAAAATCGTATTATATCTGGAACAGTCTCACAAACTTTGGCAAACAAACACCAATAAAACAGATTCAACGCTACTTTTATCATGTCCTAGATGTTTTTTCAAAGCAATATATTTGGCCGTCTTCAAAGGTAAAAATGACTAGGATGAGCATTAAAGAAAAAGATTGTGTCAAAGAAAATAATATTTTTCCATCTTCTGCAGACTTGTTCCGAATATAAAGTGTGCATTATAGAGGGAAATGGAGAGAGCGCCATCTTTCATCCTCCCCGCTTCCCCGCTCCAAAGATCTCCCATCCACCCCATCAGACCCCGTTTCACTTATATTTCAATTTTCGTACTTTATATGACAATAGGTCCATGTAATATTTAAAATTACTTTCCGAAACGTTTTGCATTCGGGGAATAGATGATTTATATGAGGACGAATTGTTGATTTCCTTCAAGCTTTCAGATTTGAGTGATGTTTTTTTCCCTTAAAAGTTGTTTTGTTTCAGGAATGAAAAAAATTATAGAGATTTATTATTGCATAAGCGTTATCTCTTGATGATCCGAAGCAACTTCATTCATGAACAAGACCACAGGAAATTTTCCACTAATCCTTCATTAATAGTTCGTTTGTCCATTGAATCGCTGATGTATTCATTCATTAATTTATGTATTTATCAATAGTTATAATCTGCTTCATGTATTGAATTCTGGAGTTCACTGTCTCATTCCAGTACCTATATTTTGACTCTTTCATAATTCTTAAGTATTTTGTTAGTTTTTCGTCACAGCATTTTTGAAATGAATATGTTCCTAATTTCTTTTGTACTAATAAAGATCGTCATTTGTAAAAGTAAGAACAAAGCAATTTCTAAAAGAAAAACATTTTAATTTGATCTGTAAAGAAAATCAATAAAATAAAATAAGACATTTATGTCGTTAGTTGAAAAGTGAAACACCCAAAAATTATTTAATTCGTTGAAATCGATTTGTGATAGAGAAAAAAGACAAATTAGAAATTCAAAATACTGGGAAAAAAAGAGGAAGATTGCCTACAAATATAAATTTTATGATCCCTTTAAAACTCAAAAAATGCAGAAAAAATATATCCCGTCAAAAAAAAAACCTTAAAAAAAATCGACGATGGAAAGCGAATTCGCAAAAGTGAAAACAATAAAAGAAATTTCAACTATGAAAATAAAAGGCCAGGCAGATTAGGAATTGAATAGGTGTACCGGTAAATTGGGGTGAATTCGAGCGGGTTTTTGAGTTTTTTTTTAATATTGCGTCGGCGTTTGACATTAAAAATATACCAAAATCTAAAGAGAAAAGAGCCCTTGGTGGCAAAAAAAAAACTGATTTAAAAAGGTCCATTTCAAAGTGAAAAATAAATTGCTCACATTTGCTTCAATAAAATGATAAACGCTGCCAATCTTTGGTTTAATAAGAGAAATAATTGGAACTTGACTCTTCATAAAAAAAAAGATGAACAAAAAAAATTATTCTATGACATATTCTTTTCATAAATGTTCAAATGTCCATCGGTTCCGCATCTTTGAGGTCTTTTTGTGACTGTACTTAATAATTCCCATAATGCGTGACAAATACTTTGAATAAAAATGTCTCTCACAATTGTATGTTATCGATTTACAATATAACTTATAACGTTTCTACAGGAGACACAAAAGAATGTTTGTACAAATTTTCAACCTAATTGAACTGGATAAACCAAAGCTACAATCGTTTGTTTGCCGCGTATGGAAAAATGGGGGATATATCGCTCACGATATACAATTAACCAAATGTTAAACTTTAAGCGAAAGAGCGTTTTGCCACCACCGATTCACTCAGCTTACTGTGTTCTTTGATTTTATACTCCGGATGGCAAAGTTGATAAAATTCATGTGTTTCAAATAAATTTAGAATATGCGCGAGACATTCACATCCATTCAACCCGTTCGAATTCACTCCAATATCTAACAACATTTTAAATTATCCAAGAAACATAGTTTATGAACAAGTGGTTAGTTCTGCTTGGGCCAGTAGGTACTGTACACCTCATTTTCCGAAGTTTTCGGTCGGATTTTCGGGCTACCATCTCTTCAATACGCATCCTCATCAATCTTCTCCATAATAGGTATGCATCGCATCTTCTTAAAAACCTTTTGCTTGTGATAGCCCTACAGGAAAAAACTGCAAGTGCTCAAATCCGGAGATCTCACCGGCGAACCCAGAGGTCACCCCTCAGAGAGATCATGTCGCCTTACTAAAGATGAATAAAATGTCTTCTTCAAGACCACAGGAAGTTATTTAAAAACTGAGAAAATCAATAAATATAAATATCTTAGAAAGAGTTTCTTGAAGTTAGGTCTCCACCAGGTTGAACGACAACATCGAATTCTAAAATATTAATAAAATTTTGTCTTGTCGTTCAACAGATAAGGTAGAAGTGTGAAATATTCTTGTTCTGCTACTCTTCTTCTCAATGCCAGAATACATATAGGTATATAACTACCCAAAATCTGCGTTCTCCAATGTTCTCCATAAAGGCTTCCCGATTCTCTTCATCTTCTTCTTCTAAACAGAGTGATGGCTAAATTACAGTTGCTAACATGGAAAGAGTTCAGCTGCTCAATTCTCCAAATAGATCCGTATACGGATGATGTAGAAAATCAAATGCATTTTCGGATACGAATTATTTGGAGAATTGAGCACCAAGGGTGTGTAAGAATATGAAATGTGTGCTCAACCCTTTCGATCTGGGACCGAACTGCTTTCTGACGAAAAGTTAGATCGGAAGCTGCATAATAGATGTGTCCCGCCTTTAACTCGGTTTCTGAAAGCACATCTGCACCATCAGATTGGAGAAGGTAGCCCTTCTAGATCCCCAAATACACTCTGGTTCCTGCTTCAATTATTGCTTCAGACGAATGTGAAACAATGGAAGGGAAGGTCTTAATCACGATGGTACACTAACTTACACAAAAAATGCGTACACAGAAAGTGAAATCATGTTTTTTTTAGCAGTGTTCTAGGCTAGCAATATATTGACATGCCATGCACTTGAACTTTTTATTTTTTTTCCAATGAAAACGATATATTGAGGGTACGACTTTGAATTTATTCACTCAGTTCGCTAAGAAAAATGTAGGTTCTTGTAAACATTAGGCATCCACGTATTTTTTACTTTTCAAAGGCGAATTTGGAAAATTATCCTTCGTTCAACTATTCTAAAGAGAAAAAATGCTGGATGAATCACTTTTTTGTAGAAAAAACACTATTTTTGGCACATTGTTTCATACGAACATTTTCCAAAAATCTCGATTTGTTCCAGTTATGGGTCATTGAAATGGACAATTTCTGTTGTTCTCATGTTCTACAGTTCCTCACGTAACGACTACAGAAGTCAAAGCATATAGTTGAGAAGGAAAAATAAATTTTAAAAATTTGACTCAAAGAACATCCCGGCGAACTCGAAATTATCAATAACAACTGTCAAGATTGTCAAGACACTAGACACTACTCACTAAATAACTACCAAGAGTGAAAAATACGCGCTGTTGCCAAGTTTTCCTTTTTCATTTATTTTGCTTTTTCGTTTTGGCGCCATTTTATTGATGTATATTCAGATGTCCATCATGCCGTCATATCAAAAATATCGTTTAGAAAGTAACGCTCCTGCCCGAGTAAAAAGGTACGCTCCTGTCCAGCGTAGCCGGTGGATGTTCTCTTGAATATCGTTTAAAAAGTAACGCTCCTGCCCATATGGCTGCTCCTGCCCGAGTAAAAAGGTACGCTCCTGCCCAGCGTAGCCGGTGGATGTTCTCTTGAATATCGTTTAAAAAGTAACGCTCCTGCCCATATGGTTGTTTTTTTCACTGCTTTATTATGTTTGTCATAGTATATTAAGATATACAAACATACAAACAAAAACGATTGCATTCATTGTTTTTAAGAAGTTTGGGAAAGTTTGGCAATGTTGTTGGTTCTATAATATGTAGCTTGTATGGATTGTAACAATGTGACAAAGCTGTGAAATTGTTCTATAAACCCAAAAATATGCTCAAAAATTGAAAAAATTCATTAATGTGTGGATGCCTAATCTTTACAAGACCAAAAATGTAGATTATTTTCCTAAAAATCCGGTAGCAGAACCATTTCTAGCCAAAACTTCTTGTAGTCGTCAAACCATGGAATTTGATAAATCTTGACAATAAAGACGTCATTGGCGAGCTCATTCCACACATTAAGAATGGCATCTAATAGTTCTGCCTGATTCTGAGCTGAGGCCTCCAGTTTATTTGATAAATAATTTTCACCAATGGTCCCCACACATTCTCCATCGGATGTGGATCGTTTACTTGTCACCTTCATACACTGCTCAAACCAAAGCAATTTCACCATTTCAATGTACGCATTTTTTGTGCAAGTTAGTGTACATGAGAATTTCTAGGGTGATAATTTCAGGGCATAAAGATACATTTAAACGCCACATTCGTATAAATATTCCTGCAAATCATCCATCTTCTTAAATTGGGGACCAAGTCTCTGATCCCCAAGCAAAAATCAACGTGGAATAATCAAGTCACTGAAGCGTGGCCTTTCATACGTAATGACAGGGGCAGCAATTTGGCGCCTAGTCAGGAAGTCGAGCGATTGTTTTTGTTTAAGTTTCAATTAAACGCACGAATCGTTTCTGGAATTCCAATCTTCACGAGACGTTGAACCATATTCTAATTGATCAAAAATCAAATCCAATCATCGAAGAAAATAAAACCAATAAGCCGAGAAAAAAGTTTTCCCCAAAATTCACTTCCCTTTTATTTTCATCAGCTCAACTTTTGCGATAAAACAATATTATTAAAGAGTTCGCAAAGTTAAATTAGCGCGAATTTATATACAAAAGGTTTCGTGATACTTTCGGTTTGATTTCGACTTGAATTTTTAATAAGCTGAGCTTTTTATCAGATAATGGAGCTTTTTACGTTTATTAACTTTTTAATCTTCGCGGCGCTACGCGCGGCCACCGACAGTGAAACTGAGTTTAAAGGGGAACGACGCGATGGCTCGTTTGGAAATTATAAATAATTATTTTTCTTCGGATGTTTTACTAATGAAGCTTCATTCTGGCACAATAATTATTGACGGGTATTCCTTTCATTAATTTTATGATAGTGAATTTCTAGATATTTTCAATCTATAAACGAATAGCTGGCCGATTAAGGTCTCTTAGTTTCACTAAGATGAATGTTCTCTAATGCTTACGGTCCTTTGTTTCTGTGGGAAATTGATGATCACAAACTTCGCAGTTTCAGGATTTTTTCAATACCATACAAGTACCTACTTTTTTTATCCGATAAAAACTATCAGTTTATACCAGAACAATCTTCCCGAAGGTTGTGAGATGGAAATTTGTTTCATTTTTTCTGGCACAAGACGTCAGTCAGCTAACGTTGGTCCAGGCCAGGATGTTTTCAAAACCGCTTCAGCTGCTATATCACCCGCAATTATACTATTCAATAACTTGACTTACACAACAATTACTATCACAAATATCAATCAAGTACTTCTTTCTTTTTTTTATAAAACGTCGTTTAAAAATGTCTTTTTCAATCATGAATTTGATTGGTTTTTTCCTCGTTTTCTCGTTATCATTTATGTAAAATCTTTTTTTAATCTTCTAAACCCTGGTGAAGTTTTTCCCAGACTCTAGAAATTTTATTTTATACTATTCTTATATAATTCTACCTAGTAGATTTAATAATATCAGGATCCTGATTTATATTTTCTTCCATCGTGGTTTGCATGTGAATCTGTGGTTCAGTTGAATAGCTATAAAGCTAGATTGCGCCACTCGAAACAGTCGTAACTCTTCACTGATTTTTAGTGTTGTGAATTGCATTGTATCATTTTCATTTTTTTAGTAACAAGTCATCTTCTTATGGAAAAACACGATAATTACATCTAAACACGGTATGTCACTAATGTCAGCCTCACAAACGATTTTTTTGCGCAGTGACGCAGTTCCCATGGTTTCTATAATAAAATGTGGAATATGTTTTTTGGATTTCTCTGCCTGATAATGTGGCCTTGATTTTGAAAAAACTGTTCGCCGTCTGGCGTCAAAATACAACTTTCCCCTCTATTCGACTACATGCATGGGAATCTCAGTTATTAAAAGAGATACAGGGTCCGTTGAATGGATGCAAAGTTGCGCTTTTTGTTGCTCAAGAAAATGCCATTTTGAAATTTGAAAAATTCCGACCACTTCCAAAGATATTAGAAAAAAAACGAAATTTCGCAAAAACTTTTTAAATATTTTCTGCGTTTGTTTAAAAAGACATTTTAAATTTAATTGTCACTTTTTCTCCTCTACAAGATGATGGTATCAAATTGAAAATCTGGCGTTCCGTCTTCGAACTGCCATCATCAACTTAATTTTTTAAATACGGAACCGGATTTTTTATTTTATTTATAGTTATCTTTTGACGTCTTTGATGCATTGAGGTGATTAGATGGGGGTGTAGAGTTATGTGTTGCCTTAGCAACCTCAATATTCTAAATTATTATTCACCCATTATTGTTATTTCCAATATTTTTTAAAATTGCGATATTTTTTAACACTTTCACAGTAATTTATTCCGTTTTCAATATGTATTTTTTTCATTTCATATGTCATTTGTGGATTTAATTTGATTTCATTAAATGAATCGTTATTGGATGTTATTTCGATTTTATCTCAGTCGATTTCGATTAGTTTTGTTCAGTTGTGCAGGTTTTCTCATAAGCGAATAACGTGTCGAATGTGTTAGGGAGACAAGGTTTGCCCAACTAATTTTCCCTGATATTATTATTTTGATGAGTATTTTTTTTGATGGTTGCGATACCTCAATGCCTCAAAGACGTCAAAAGATAACTAAAAATAAAATAAAAAATCCAAGTGATGGAATGAACTTGATGATGGACGCTCAAAGACGAAACGTCAGATTTGCAATTTGATACCACCATATTAAAGGGGGGAAAAAGTGGCAATGAGAAAGTGCAATTCATTTTAAAATAATATGTTCGCAAATGAAATCAGGAAATAATAACAACGGTTCTGCGAGTTTTCGGTTTTTTTTTCAAATATCTTTCGGAAGGGATTTTTTCAAATAATAAAATGACATTTTGTTGAGCAATAAAATGCGCAACTCTGCATCCATTTAATCGACTCTGTATCTCTTATAATAACTGAGATTCCCATCCATGCACTCGAATCTGTGGCACACTGTATACATTTTGAAAAAAAAATCGTCAAAATCAATCCATAAATACAAATGTTATGAAGGTGCTCCGCTTTCAAATGGGTCACTCTGTACAGGGTGATTCATTTTGCCAGTTCTCGTGAACTATCCATCATAGAGACCCAGGGAAAAAATCTGTAGAGTAATGTGCCCAGGAGAAAATCCTGGAAATATATTTCAAGCTTCTATTATCGCCACAAGGGAGCGTAACGGTACTGTGAAAACAAAATATCGACATATTTTCGCATGGACTTTCCACGGATAGGGTTTACAATAGCACAAATGGATAAAGAAATTAATTTTTCGGGAAAAACTCATTCTTGTGAAAAAATTTGATTGTGAAAAAAACACGATCCACGAATAGAAAATTTTAATTTTCTATACAGGGATCGCAAAAACTTCAATAATCCGAATTTTATGCAAGAGTAAACTACCTTTATCTTTTATTTTTGAGCAAAATGTCATTCACAAAAGTTATTTAGAATCCCGTTTGTAAGTGAAATCGCAGATTTTTTAAATAAATCTTGGATTTTTTTAGTTTTATTAATCTGTAGTAAACACCTACACTTTGACTGTAGATTCATATTTCAAACTTCCACATGCATTCCTACCACCTTTCGAGTACACACAAAATCTTGTTTTTCAAAACAAGTGTTTTTGATAACACCAAAAAAAATTCTTTGAGACTTTTTGATATTCCTGTATTAAAGATAAATCATCAATGCTTTGTGTATTTCAACCTTTAATGCTGTCCGAAAACAAATTGAATTCGAATTTTGCTCAAAAATGAAAAAACAAAGGTAGTTTACTCCTGAAAAAAAATTCAGGTTTTTGAAGTTTTTGCGAACCCTGTATAAAAAATCAAAATTTTCTCTTCGTGAATCGTATTTTTTTCACAAGCAATTTTTTTATCAAGAATGAGTTTTTTCCGAAAAATAATTTTTTTTATCTATCTGTGCTATTGTTTTCGCATATACAGACTGTCCTCTCCGTGGATAGTCTGTATATACGAGAGAGTTTGTATTGGCAAAGATCTGCAGTTTTGTAACCTCTCCTCAAAATTATTTTTAGTTATACAAATCTTGATGGCTGTCAATATGTCATTAAAATAAAAATAATTTTGGTGTTTTCTAGAAACGCTCCTAGCTCTGCAAATATTATTTGTATGGGAAAACGTCAAGTACAAAAGTTTCAGGAAATTTTAATCTTTAAATAGTAGGTACAGGAATCTTGGAAACTATAACATATGCGAGAAATTTGGAATGAGTAAAGTTTCGTAGGTTTGTAAGCTCTACTCAATAGATATTTCCAAAAAATATATATCAATTGAAGACACGAGTGGATCAAGGTATCATGTAACATTTTTATTAGTTCGAGTAAAACAGATTCTAAGGTTTTTGACTGGATTTTTTTTGTTAATGTGAATGAGTAAATTTTTTCTGTTTTCATGTTTTGAATGTACAGGGTGATTCATTTTCAGAGTCAGGGTGCCAGGTCTCGTAAACTATTCATGGTAGAGGCTTGCGGAAAAAAATTTTATCACTAAAACGGCCATGAGAAAAACCTGGAAAATATTTTCAAGTTTCTGAAATGGTCGCTAGGGGGCGTAACAACCAACACCAAGTAGAAAAATAAGATTTTTATGGAATTTTGTCCAATGAAAATATATCGATGAGCTCATTTTCGGATTTACTGACTATTTACCTACACTTTTTGTCCAAAACGTTTTTTTCTATCTATCATAATAAAGTGGTGGGGGAAGTTCAATTGTTTCATTAAACAAACGGAGATTTCTCCCGTTTCGCTTGACCGATTTAAACGAGCCTGGGCTCATATGAAAGAGCATGATCTGCACTTCAAAAAACTTTTTTGGTTTTGAATTTTTGACCCTAGGCGTCACCGCTAGATGACGTTAACTGAAATGGTAGCATGTTTTTGCGTTTTTTCTAAAAAAATCAAATGTAATGGTATAATCATTTTTATATATTTTAAAAGGAGATACATTTTCCCATAAGAAAAAACAAAAAAATTAATGATTTTTTTTTGTTTTTTTTTTTATTTTTTTTTTTGTTTTTTCTAATTTTTTTAATAGGAGAATGTATCCCCTTTTAAAATATATAAAAATGAATATACCATTACATTTGATTTTTTGGAAAAAACTCAAAAATATGCTACCATTTCAGTTAACGCCATCTAGCGGCGACGGCGAAAGTCAAAAATTCAAAACCAAAAAAGTTTTTTGAAGTGCAGATCATGCTCTTTCATATGAGCCCAGGCTCGTTTAAATCGGTCAAGCGAAACGGGAGAAATCTCCGTTGGTTTAATGAAACAATTGAACTTCCCCCACCACTTTATTATGATAGATAGAAAAAAACGTTTTGGACAAAAAGTGAAGGTAAATAGTCAGTAAATCCGAAAATGAGCTCATAGATATATTTTCATTGGACAAAATTCCATAAAAATCTTATTTTTCTACTTGGTGTTGGTTGTTACGCCCCCTAGCGACCATTTCAGAAACTTGAAAATATTTTCCAGATTTTTATCTTGGCCGTTTTAGTAATAAACTTTTTTGCCGCAAGCCTCTTCGATGAATAGTTTACGAGAACTGGCACCCTGACTCTGAAAATGAATCACCCTGTACAGTGCTTTCAATATAGTTTGTCACACTTTCAAAAGGCTGTAAAATATTTATTTTTTGAGCTAAAAGGTCGAACAAAGAAGAAATTATGGGTTTTTTCGTAAAGTTTCGTGCCTTTGAGTCAAATATTTCCTAAACTGTCAAATGTCAAAACTATTGGAATAGCTTTTTTTTTAAATGGCAACCCTATACAGGGCTTTTCACTTAAAACTCCGCACGTCATTATCTCGGAAACGAATGGGAATATTTGATTTCTGTAAAAAGTAGTCAATGTATGGGGTTGAGTAGTTATTTTTCACAGTTAAAAAAATTCTACGCCTACCAAGAGTAAAGCGTCGCGACGCATCGAAAATATCAATCGATTGCAGGGACTTTGAAATTACGAGTTCTTTATAAACTTTTTTGTTATCAAGTCTAACTCATTTATTCTACTCAGTTTTGAGATATACAGTCTGTCCAAGATAAGGATGTCTATCACGAGGATCTTGGAAACCGTGAGAGATACAAGGTCGGTTAAATAGAGACAAAGTTGCGTATTTTGATGCTTAACAAAATGCCGTTTTAAAAGCCAAGAAATTCCGACTAAGTCCGAAATTATCCGAAAAAAACAGAAATTTTTCAAAATTGTTTTAATTTTTTTTTGACCACATTTGAAGAGATATTTTGAAATAAATGGAAATTCTTCATTGCCACTTTTTGCCCTTTACAAGATAGCGTTATTAAATTGAAGAACCGACGTTTCGTCTATGAGCAGCCATCATCAACTTTGTTTTTTTAAATACGATCCTGGATTTTTTATGACGGATTTTGAGGGCCTCTTATGTTCCTAAACCAACAATGTATCGCAATTATTCAAAAAAATCATGTTGATGGATTTTTCCATAAGAACTCATGTGTTAGAGAAAGACAAAAATACATTTTTGATAGGATCAAAAACAACCACTTCTTTTTTAAATAGTAAATAATAAAAAATAAAACAACTTTAGTTAAATGCGCTCCACTATGAAATGGTGGTGCCTGGGTATAAACGCAGCATGTGAGACTAAAATAATGCTTGAATAAAGATTTCTGAGGCTCACTTGGGGCAGTTTACGCCATATTGGCAAAAATCTTCTCTCACCAAGACAATGCAATGCACCGTTTCACATCTCACCGATTATCATGGCGAAAAACCCCGAATTGACGTTTCAACTTCTGGACCATCCTCCACCCTGGCCAGATCTAGAGAAAAAAAAAACTCTTTTGTTTCTTAATCTAGGATTTGTGCTCGGAGAATAGAGACTTATTAGGAAAACACGTATAAAGATAAATCAAGAAATACCTTCATTTCCTACCAGTCAAATCGCCAATGACTGCACTAAATATTTACTTTGAACGGAAATCGCCTCACAAAACGCCATTGACAAAACAATAATTGCAATTACCACCTCGATATTCAAAACGCAACAATTACCGCGTCAATAGCAATGAATAAAATACGGCACCGTCTATCGTAAATAATTCATTCATTTCGGTTATCCATTCATGAACGCATAAACCACTTTTGTTTAAATAATGCGGATTTTATTGGCTGGTCAAATGGCTGTTTAATCACAGCGAATGTTC
The DNA here is from genome assembly GCA_958502075.1 of Orchestes rusci. Lineage (NCBI taxonomy): Eukaryota > Metazoa > Arthropoda > Insecta > Coleoptera > Curculionidae > Orchestes > Orchestes rusci. The sequence continues at coordinate 28,550,660 of OY293306.1, read as the reverse complement.
ATTGGCATACGTCTATGTTTACAACTAGGCGGAAATAAATTTGAAGCACCATTTGTGCTCTTTGGAGAGTTTGTTATCGACTTTTTGGGTCGATAATTCAAACTTTTCTGAACTTCGTAAAAACGATGGGATGGTTCTGAACAAAGAAATGAAAGGCTGCAGATTAGGTAACCGAGGTACAACACCACCTTTTCAAGAAAGGGAACACAATGGACCATTCAGTCTTCCAGTGAAGGCAATGGAAAGAAATTCGCAGTGCGGGGCAGACCAGAACCTTACACCGAGAAAAAAAATAAGGTTTTTGTTACTCTACATAAGGTTTCTGCAAAATTGATTGATTATTAATTCAGTGGACCACCAAATAGTGAGAAGCATAAAAAAAAACTCAGTTTTAAAATGTTGCTTCATATTTACAATTTGCTCATATTTGTAATAAATCCACGATTGACTATTACGAAATGATTGAAAAATAATCAAATTTTTTTGTTAGAAACAATTGAAAATATGTACAGAGTTTATTCTAACATTGGCTGATTTGTAATAAATCAAATCCAGTAAACAAAACAGAAATGAATTGAAAGATTAAATAAAAGTGTAAAGTATACTTGAAACCCAGTTTTACTAATAAAAACTTTAATTAATTATTAACATTGATCTGTTATAATTATAATAAACATTATTCCTAGTTTTTAGAATATAGTTGTTTAATAGTAAGTTGAATAGTTCATTCTGAATCAATTTAGGTTTTTCATAAATAATTCTTCTAAAACAAGCCTGCTCATTCTAGAAAACTGCATTCAAGACTTGGAAACGTTACGGGAGTAAGCATCTGATCAAGTAAATTTCAAATTACTTTTTCCTGTGGTTGGACATCAGTTGGAAATAAAAAAGAATCTCAAAGCATCAATAATTACTGAAGAGGTTACTAATGATCGAATACCTAGTAGCCACACCCCACACCGTCGAAAATAACTGGTCCATCGAAAATTCAAAGTAAGTCCCATTCATTTGATCCAATCAAAATAAATATGTTCGTGTAACAGTCTTCATCAATCATTTCAATGATCATAAATTTTTAATTATTCATTCATTCACATATCTATTACATCAATTGGCTAAGTTTAAAATAAGTTACCCTAATTGTTAAAATCACATGAGCAGTTTTTGCACCAGCACCTAGATGAATAAACATCTGTAAAATTATGTTGATCATAATATGATACAAAGTATGATGCTGTTTTTTCTAAATAACATGCTGGGAGGGTTGAGACACAAAACACGAATATACTATGGAGTCAAATTGATTTTTGTTGTTCATACAAATTAAAATTATTATTTCTTCTTCAAATTTCAGTTCTTAATAAATATGGGTGGGATTTTTGTGTACAATAATCACCTATTATCATTTTAATATTCACTTATTTCAGTTTCACTCCGGCATATTCCTCATCAACATCACTGCAGCAGTCTCTTGAATCTTCGGTTTCATCTTTACCAGTTCCGGTATCTGTGTAAGCTTGTTTTTTATACAGGGTTTTTCACTTAAAACTCCGCACGTCAATATCTCGGAAACGAATAGGAATATTTGATTTCTGTAAAAAGTAGTCAATGTATGGGGTCGAGAAGTTATTTTTCACAGTTAAAAAAATTCGACGCCTACCAAGAGTAAAGCGTCGCGACCCATCGAAAATATTAATCGATTGCAGGGACTTTGAAATTACGCGCATGCGAAAGTACGAGTTATTTATAAACTTTTTTGTTATTCAGTCGAACTCATTTATTCCACTCAGTTTTGAGATACAGTGTGTCCAAGATAAGGATGTCTATCATGGGGATCTTGAAAACCGTGAGAGATACAAGGTCTGTTGAATGGAGGCAAAGTTGCGAATTTTGATGCATAACAAAATGCCATTTTAAAAGCCAAGAATTTCCGACTAAGTCCGAAATTATCCGAAAAAAACAGAAATTTTTCAAAATTGTTTTAATTTTTTTTTGACCACATTTGAAGAGATATTTTGAAATGAATGGAACTTCTTCATTGCCACTTTTTGCCCTCTACAAGATAGCGTTATTGAATTGAAGAACCGACGTTTCGGCTATGAGCAGCCATCATCAACTTTGTTTTTTTAAATACGGTCCTGGATTTTTAATGACGGATTTTGAGGCCTCTTATGTTTCCAAACCAACAGGCTAGTTTTTAGTTTAATATCATCTTACACTGTTTTTGTTAAGTGTTATGTTTGAGAAACGGTTTTGTGTTATTGTCTTTATTGTTGAAGGAACGCCTAATTTTTTATTTCTGTAATACTGTACAGTTCGTGTTTCGTATTAAATAAAGTTCATCAAATGAATAAGAATTTTCATTTGCAATCCCATCCTTCACAAATGCTAATGTGTTTAAAAATCAGTAATATTGCCAAATAAAGTTGAGTAATTATTACACATCTTTCTTACAATTATTTATAATAAACCAGCATTAGTAAAAGGGCAGAAGTAATGTAGTCTGATTATTACTCAATAGTCAAAATCCGAAAATCAGATTCTCTATTTATTGATCGACTCATTGACTAACAATAATAAATCCAAAGATTATTAATTATTTGATTTATATATTTGATAATAATATACATAGATTTAAAATTGATCAAATCTATAGTAGGCTTAAGAAAACCGAAAATTGATTATGTCGGATTTTAGAGCTATATTTGAGTCATTATTATTCAATTTGAATCATAAAAATTCAACTATTTTCTCAGTGTACCTAAGCTAACATACTGCTCCTGGTATGATTTTTGTTCTGAAAACTGACTTTTAGTACTTTCAGTGCAGCTCGACTTCTCAAGCACTCTATAGGTTTAATGTATTTTGTGTGAACCAAATTTTGGCGGTGTGTGTCATTATAAATCACATAGGCATGGCAACCTCAATTCGAGATATTGTCTTCTTCATGGTAATCCTCCATGCCATCAAAGAAACCTTACAGTGTCCTGATATTTCCAATGCCCAACATTATCTGACTTCCAAAGTGATGAGGAGATTCTGTTTCATTTTCATTGCCATGTCGATAAGTCAAGATTTATTGAAAAACATGAGAAGAACAATTATCCATAATAATTATTCTCTTGACTAATGTTTCACAGCAATACACACATTCCACGCACATCCTCTCATTTGAGGAGAAGTTCACATCTGCTTCGATACTGTTGGTTGGGAGCCTACTTCTGAATAGAATCTCCCAGATTTTGCTACTGCAAACAGAATCTGGATCACCTCAAGTAATCAAGAGGTTACACGTTGTTAAGGATTCAAAGATGACCAAGAGTAAAGAGGATCATCTTGAAAATCGGCCAAAGCAAAAGTCTACAGCATATACTGCAAAGCAACAGAGGAAGTGGGAACCCACGGACAAGATAGTTCTAGTTGATAGAGAATGACTTTCTTGGTGACAATCTGAATTTTATCACCAATCACCTCTCTGAGTTTTGACCATGACTTACGTATATGCAAATCGAAAAGATTTGAACATACATCATAAAGGTTATTGTCGCGTCTACCTTCACCCTCTCAGGTCAAACTTGCCTTTGGCCATCATTGCATTTGCTTCCTCAACAAAGATCTCTACTTCTTGATGGTCGAAGAGGGACAATCCCTTTTCTCTACAGAAGCATCAAACTTGAGCCCTATCACTGTTTTTCCTTTAGCAGACGTCATTTCTCCCCAAGTTTCTCATTCAACAGACTCATTTATCCCCGAGACATCCAATTCCCTCGATTGGAAAACGGAGTACAAAAAGTGACAGGTAGGACATAGACTCAATTTTGTCTATTTTGATCGTCAATAATTTATCTATCAAAGTCCCTTGAAAAGGTAGAACCAGTCCATATCACATGTATACAGCTTGCCAGCAATATCGCCACCTATGAAATCCTCTATTGACGTAGAATGATGTAAATCAGTTATATTGATGTCCAAGATAAGGAGGTCCTCTGTCTAGGGACCATCTAATATGAAAAAAACTCCAATACAACCCCAATACTTGGTCGAGAGCATCGGAAGAACAGCTATAGTTATCATGTCTCCATACTCAACGTCATAATTCTCTTTCTAATATGCCATGTGAGATGTTGATCTCGCGTTTGGATGTATATCCCAAGAGGTCAGACGTAGATATCAGAAAATAAGTAGTCTTCTGTGATCCAGTATTGCGGCAGAAAGTCTTAAGCAGCTTTCTTCACATGTATTCCATTTGTCGCCTTAAAAATGACTAAATCTTATTTGATACAGTTCGCAAATTTAAAGCCTCACCTTCTCAAGTGATACGTTGATCGCTGTTAACTTTATTTTCGCTGGAGAATGTTGGGTTTTCGGAAAGCTGCGATCGTTGTTGCCATACTCTCAATAATTCTCATGAAAGACATGATCGAACCAAAGAAAACAGTATAGCCCATGAAATGCCAAGAGTCTCAAAGAACGTTATTGACACTCTAACTCGTCATACAATTGATAAAAATCAATGTTATTGCCAGAGGAAGCGTTTATTAAAACAAATTTGAGTAACTTCCGGAATTAAACTCAAATTTGATGGCCTCGCGAACAAATCGATCAAGAAGGCAGCATATAATTTCACTGTAGTTACTTCGGGTACCAGGAAAACTGTCGACGAGTGGTCTGGCACTATTTCCCGTATTGTAGCTTGAATCAGATATTGAACTTTATCATTCAAGTCAATATCTGGGTCATCATTTTTGAAATTGTGACCAAAACGGTAACGACTCTTTCAGTATTACATCAAATTTGTTAAATTCCAACGTAGGTATGAGTAATTTGAATTTACGCTTACCAGTGCGATTGTTCATATTGACCCCACTCCCCACTACACCTAGCAGATGTGTTGATTTAGTCTGTATACATTGCTCGCAACGACAATTCAAATTCACAAACTTCCTGACATAAACATCTGCATTTTCCACCTTAGCTACCAAACCTTGCTCAAGCATCCTCATTCAAGAGGAGGTCGTAAATTTCAACACCAACTCGCTGAAGGTCACTTGGTTTTTGAAGTAAAATATATAACAATACCTTTAGTGAAAACGATCGCAACTCCCTGTCTGTCGACATCAAAAGCATTTTCCCCTCTTCCCTTGTCAATTTTGTTGATGTTGTGCAAAGCACTTTGTGGTGCTCACTCTTCTGCTTCATTATTTTTCCCTTTCAAACAGGGATCGCCTTGTTCGGCTTTCAAGAAACTTGTATTTTTCACTCAACTTCTCCTGTCACGGTCGCCAAGATGTCGAGTGTATCAATAATCAATGTAGAACTTTCTGTTGTTCTTTATTAATCGAAGCGAAACAATAAAATTAGGTGCTGCAAAACACGACTTCAACTACAAAAACTTGACTTATCACAATCTCTTGTCACCCCTTATCACCTTTTTCAGCTACTCACATATCATCACAAAATAATGGACAAAGAAATCAATCTCCAGGGTAGGTACCCAATATAACATCTTGTTGAATCCCATTTCTCATTCCACATGCCCCATTGAAGTAAAGTGCCCCGACATTATCGCCCCTCTTCTCGTAATCTTAGCTCAGCCATTGAAAAATGTAAGTGCGTTTCCGTTGTTTTCAAAAAAAATACCCACTCAGATTTATTATAAATGGAAAAGCTGCTTACCTTTTACCTCTTCTTGCTTCAGCTCCGTGCAAGCTGCCTACTTGTTACAATAGGGAGAGAATACAGCTTTTTACTGGCAACTGATCGCATTACGTGATGCTTGGAATGCGATTTTAGCCATTTCAGTGTTTTTATTGTGTTATGGGCTGGTAGTGGTTTTGTGAAAGAATTGGCCACTTTTGTTTTGTGAGATTTCGATGATTCCAAGAGTATGATTGTATTCAGTATTAGTAGCTGGCTACAGAGCGATTCAGCAAATGTGTGCCTATTTATTCAGTATAAAGTCTAGACGTACTTGGCACTTACTTATCAGGCGTTAGCAAAATTGCGGATACATCATTCACAGAAATAAGCAACATAAAGCTGTTGTTTTCAATATTTTTTGAAGATTTGCGTAACTACATTGTACATTTTTCTGTTAAATCTCCGGGATCTTCTTGGTTTTCTAATTTCTTCACTAAAGTGCGATAGATTTGGTTTTGGACTCTTCCGCTCCCAACTTTTATCAGTACAAACCAGTTTTCACCAATATTTTATTCTTGATGGTTTTCTCAGGATAAAAAACGTGATGTATAGATTGAGTGATGATACTGTCCCTTCGAACATTGAACGATTAGAAGCATAAACAAACATTGTTGTGTGAGTCGAACACATCAATGTAAACATGGGGGAAAGGGAAAAAGCAAGCTTCTTGTTTGCCATATTTACTTACTTGAAAGTCCTTTCACCAGATTTTCTGTCACCAATTTTCAATAGAAATTATGAGTGTGTTATGCTGATTCTAGTCGTTCAAATTTCGAAGGACTGTCCCTACCCACTATAAGGTGAAACCACTACCAAGGTAAAGTGCATGGAAAAATAAGCGGGAAAAGAAAACCCTGCATAAAACAGCTCATCGAGGACAGAAACCACGCATAGAGGAAGAAGGTACAAGCTGGCTTGATCTCGATGTTCAGTACACATAGTGGAACAACCGTCTCCAAGGCTGTGTGGTATCAATATTTAAAAAAAAAACTGGACGCCCACGACAGACCACAGAATGGCAAGATTATTGTTTATCGTGATAATAAGACAAAATTATTTCATAAAAAGAAACGCTTTTGCGATGTTTATTTTTCATAAATCAATTTTGTATTGACCCATAAATAGTTTCGCCCAACTCGGAATGATTAAGTCCCAAATCGGCTAAATTCAACCCTAAACATGCCAAATGATCTTATCCCCCACTAATCCTCAAGAGCTTTCCATTTATATCTCTATAATTGTGTTATAACAGATAATCATGGCAAACTAGAGAATATTAATCAAATCAAATTTCTTCAAAATGCAACGAAACGAAGCCACGTTTTCTGGTTGTTGAGCTCGTTTGTGGTTACACCGTTTTGCCTGCACTTTTATTTAATAAACTCTTTAAATAGACGAGCACTTTTTCTGGCTGGATTGGTTTTTGCATGTTACGTGCTTTGATTACAAGTTGGTTGAAACTGAAGACGTCTAATAATTCAGTTTGATGTACATGTTGGTTTTTTTGCTTGGACAAGGAAGATTACAGAAAATATCAAACAGAAGATGCCACTCAATAAAGGTCAACAGTCTAGCAGCTTGGTACACTCCTCATTCGAATACAGCTGTCAAGTCTGGAAAACCTTCCCAATCTGTTGTTTCGCATATCTGTCAGCACAACATGTCTTGAATTTATTGGTGCTGTATCTCAACCTCTACTGAAAAAAAAACAGTAGCCTAGTTTACACCGATAACTCGTTTAGCTCGGTCCGATAGGATCAAGTGGGTGGGGAGAGTACGGTGGGACCAATGCTTGCTTCTCGCCCGTTCTCACCTTCTTGCAACGCGTGAACTAAATGAGTACGCGCGCGATTCGTCAAAAACAAGTCGAAATTATTTATCAACACTGATTGAGAATCATTCCACACAGCATTAAGTCAAGCTCCCAAACTCTACTCCAGATTGTATTGTTTTTCTGCGAATTTGAACCACTTTCGTAAACGACTCATTTCACAAACACGAATCTAGGAAACGAGAGGATAGCTGAAAATTAGTGAGCAGACTAACCAGCACTTAAAGCTGCCACCACTCCACTTATAGGTCCATAACCTGCTATTAGGATGAACAAGTCCTCCAAAGAAGGCTGACTGAATTGTTCAAAGCCTTCTGGAAAAGGGATAATAGGGATAATGTACTTCCATTTCCCAGAGATCGGATAGAGAAACAGTAGAACGTGCATACACAATCAGCCCAATCACAGACTCCAGTGACTGGAAATCTGTAATCAGTAAAACTCGAAACATAATTGCGAAGCATCCAGTTCACCGACCTATCCCAAGTAAAGTTTTCTCAAGCCAAGTTTCCCGTTTCGAAACTCTTAACAAATCGTCGCCCAAGTTCGTACAAATAGCAGGACAAAAAACGTCCAAGCAGAAAGTGTAAAAAAGCCCCATTCCGGTTTCCCAAAGTGTTGTTATGAACTTGAACCGGGATCGTCATGAATGAAAATCCCCTGAGCGGCCGGTCGGGAAACAGCAGGATAGCACGCTTCGGCTGCCGCCTCTCGCCGTCTGCCGCCTTCGCTTTTATAGCTGTAACCGCCGCACACACCGAGATCAAAAGCAGATTGTCACCATTACCATTTTACAAAGTGTCAAAATATCCGTGAGCGTACTACGAGACGGGAACGGGGACAGGCAATGGATTGTTGGCCCACGCCAAGGACGTTCATTGCACTGCTGAATGCTGAAAGTCGGATTGCGTGATGTACCCAAATAAAATATCTTTCGCCACACTTTTATCACGTTTTTATGTTTTGCCACTACAGTAAAAAGGTTTTAAGTTGATTTATTGAATGGGATCGTTCGTAGTAGTAGCGTTGGCCTGTGGCTGGGTGAAAAGGTGCGGGAAGTGCAACAGATAAAGAATGGTGAACAGACTCTCATGCCCACTTGAAACATCACTTATTACAACGGATTGAAAACTTTACTATAACTCAAGATATAGAAAGAGGGTGGAAAAACGATAACAACATTTTTTCCAAAAAGAACCACGTGCGAACACAAAATGCTATCTTCCACTGAGACATTGAAGATATGCAACGCAGACATAGAGTTTTAGATAACCAACTGGCATTCAATGATGATAATGATTAACAAATTTGAAATGGAAAAAAATGTCACTTATGAACATGCAGAGCAAACTAATTAGAAACGAATTAATAAAAACAGCTAGAGTAGGAGCTCTAAAAAGTGCAAAAACCAACCAACAATATTCAACTCATCAAAAATAAAAAATGAAAATAATGTAAGCGCAAAGAAGATGAGATATGAGTGTGGTTGGGAATATTTGAGAGTGAAGAAAAAATCATAAAAAAAACAGAAATTACCAAAAATTACTTGATAAAGCTAAAGACAACTGAGAACAGAATTTAAAAATACCAAGGTACAGATTGAACAAGTCCCACAGAAAAAGAAGGAAACAAAGTGTGGTTAAAAGTCACCTGAGAAAGTGAAATGACTTAAATTGTTTAGGAATTTGATTAAAACTAGATAAACTGATCAGAAAAATATAGCATGACCTTTAGGCTGCTTCCACATCAAAGTATCCTGCGACGTGCGACTGATTGCAAAGATGCTACTCACATTCATAACCTATGCAACCCTGGCAACCTGGCTGCCATTGTTGTATAAGTAAGTAGCATGTTTACTCGTCGCATGCTCCTTTGGTGTGAAAGCCGCCTTAACAACACAACCAAAATGAAACACTATAAAAAAACCCAGAAAAAAAAACATGGGTCACAGATCAGTGATGATGATATATTAGTGTGGTTAGAATTACTTAAGAGGGGAAATAATTTGGAATGTGGAAATAAAAAAAGTGGTCGAGAATCACTTTAGAAAGCCCAAGACAATGAGAATACATTCAAAATTCAAAAAAAAAATACTCAGAACAATAATCGGTGGCAAAAAATCATTTAAGAGTTTAAAAATCATACGTTGACAAATTTTAGTATAAATGAAAAAAAATTATCACAAAAAATAAAACAAAACCACTTAAACTCACAACCAAAACAAACAGTACAGTGATTAAAAATGAGCAGGAACAACCAACCAACAAACTTCAAGATAATCATCAAAAAATAAAAAATTTAAAATCAATAGGAATAATTTAAAAATTGTCCAAGAAATACTCCATAGAACCTAAGACATCTCATTGTTCTTGATAGACTCAAACTGAATATAAAAATTGAGACGAACTTCTGTTAACAGTAATTCAATGGTGTGAAAAACTATGGCAAAAACATCGTTGAAAAATTGAAAACTGTCAAAAATAAGATTGATAAAAAATTGACAAATACATTCACGTACAGGGTTCTTCATAAAATTGGAAAGTTTGATTTTTTGTAATAGAATGTCCTATATTTCTCCTCATTTTCCTCTTTCCAAAAATATAGTTTGCTATGTTTGGACTAGCCGTTTTTTGAGTTATTTCATTTTCAATAACTTGCAATGCAGGTAATGATAAAATATTTTTTCTACAACCGAGCGCAAAGTACCATGTTTGCGCATCAAAAAGGAAGCGCAAAGTGTCACTTTTCCGCGGAGTCTACTTTGTCGCTCGCCGAGCGGCAAAGTAACTTTGTCGCTCGCTGAATATGGAAACCATATTAGAAAAATGTCCAAAGTTTCTGCGACATTTGACAGCACAGTGGGCATTGAACGACATAACGGATTAAAGATGTATCACTAAGAACACTTCTTTTATGAAATGATAATGAAATTAAAACTGAGAAATACAAGTAGGGTTAATTATAACCAAATATTTGTTGTTGTTCACCGCTATGCAAGTTCAAAATGCGTTACTAGATGTCACCCCTTTTGTCAACTTCTCCCAATCTAAATTACTGAACAGCATTTAACAGATTATGTCAACAGTTTCATGAACAACGCGTATTCGAAGATCGTCATCGAAAATAAAAATATCTATTTCAATACAACTCATGTTTTTCTAAAATCTGCGGTTGTAGAAAAAATCTTGTGTGTAATTCGAGTGCAAAGTGAGATTGCCGCTCTCGCAAGGTAGCCATCTCCATCTCCATCTCCTTGCTCAGAGCGGCAATGTATCACTTTGCGCTCTTAATACACAAATAGCTATTATCGCAACTGCCATGGATCACCAAGGGAAATAACAATCCCCATATCAAATATACTTTTCTGCCATCAAATATTTCGTGTCCCTTGGTTTTCCATGGTTTTCCATGATGGTTGCGATGAATGATTGCATCATTCGACCGCATTGCCACAATACAATAAGTTATACAAAGTCAAATAACTCAAAAACGGCTAGTGCAAACATAGGCAGACTATATATTAAAAAAAAAGGAAAATGAGAAGATCCTGAATCTCTAATAAAATAGAGGGCATTCCATTTGAAAAAATCAAATTTTTCCAAATTTTCCTGATTTTTAATAGTGATTATGTTCTTTCACTTAGTTATTATAAAATCTTCAGGAAAAATCATGATACTTTCATTAGAACTATTTTTTTGTATCTCTGTAAATAGAGTTTCTGAAAGGGTGGAAAATTATAAGGAAAAACCCTGTACAGTCACAACCGATCAAGATCAGACAAATGCTAAAAAGCGCAAAAACCCACAAAAACAAAACACAAAAAGCTTAAAAATTCAATAAGAATCTAAAAAGTAAAATAAAAATACAATTTTTTTGCTAATAAACGCTTTATTTATTTATTTATTTATTATTTTATTTAACAGGCCCAGAATGAGCTTGGTTGAATGTAGAGATTGCCGCTCTCGCAAGGTAGCCATCTCCATCTCCATCTCCTTGCTCAGAGCGGCACTGTATCACTTTGCGCTCTTAATACACAAATAGCTATTATCGCAACTGCCATGGATCACCAAGGAAAATAACAATCCCCATATCAAATATACTTTTCTGCCATCAAATATTTCGTGTCCCTTGGTTTTCCATGGTTTTCCATGATGGTTGCGATGAATGATTGCATCATTCGACCGCATTGCCACAATACAATAAGTTATACAAAGTCAAATAACTCAAAAACGGCTAGTGCAAACATAGGCAGACTATATATTAAAAAAAAAGGAAAATGAGAAGATCCTGAATCTCTAATAAAATAGAGGGCATTCCATTTGAAAAAATCAAATTTTTCCAAATTTTCCTGATTTTTAATAGTGATTATGTCTTTCACTTAGTTATTATAAAATCTTCAGGAAAAATCATGATACTTTCATTAGAACTATTTTTTTGTATCTCTGTAAATAGAGTTTCTGAAAGGGTGGAAAATTATAAGGAAAAACCCTGTACAGTCACAACCGATCAAGATCAGACAAATGCTAAAAAGCGCAAAAACCCACAACAACAAAACACAAAAAGCTTAAAAATTCAATAAGAATCTAAAAAGTAAAATAAAAATACAATTTTTTTGCTAATAAACGCTTTATTTATTTATTTATTTATTATTTTATTTAACAGGCCCAGAATGAGCTGCTTGGTTGAATGTACCTACTAAACACTGGAAATGTGAAATCAATTACAAAAAGTTTAGAGTGTCAAATAAAATGAAAATAGAATTTAGATCTCTCGAAAATTCAAAATACTCCTGAAGCCCGGTCAACACTTGCTATACAGGATGTTTCCTGACCTCTCTGACAAAAGAAAAGGGGGTAAAATGGAATTCAAAAAAAGAAAAAGCTACTCGTTATCCAGATCTCCTCCAATGATCTACCCAATAGAATAGTTTAAAATGGACACGAAGTACATTACTCAAACCTTTTATTTTTTATTTAAACGCATCAAAGTTGATTCTTGCAACACCCTGCAATACGAAAATGAAACTATAGAGGATTCTTCACTTCTTTTGTCAGAGAGGTCATGAAGCAGCCTTATAACTCTGAATAATTTAGCAAAGTTATATAAAATTACCGACTTGAGATGGACAATATCTAGCATGTTATCAAGCAAGAAAATATGTTGTGTGGAGCGAGATTATAAAAAACATAGAAGGCTAAATATACGTAAGAGTGCAAGAAACTTGAAATCTGATTTAGTCTGGAAAAATTGGAATTTTGGCGAAAATCACTTGACAACTAAGACATGCACGTGCAGGTGCTCAGGAATCAAGGCGTGGCACCAGCATATTTAAACTCCACAAAAAGAGAGGCAAGAATGTCACGGAGCATCAAATTCTAGGTACTGCAATTATACATGGTGCCTTCGATTAAGTCGGAACTATTGTTAACTTCTTTATTATTGAAGATACGGAAAATTGAACACCGCGTTCTCGATTTATTTAAAAACATGTCCTTTTTTTAAATGGGACACAATTTTTGGGAAAACTTAGCCATGAAAATTAAAATTTCGAGAAAACAATACATATCGGTTGCCATATTTGCTATCAAACTTATTATATCGTGCTGAACGTAGTTTGTTTGTTGAGCTCATCTTGAGACAATTAAATTATTGAAACTTCTTTCTATTTTTGGTTGCAGGAAAAAATCCACATTACCTTTTATGTTCAGAAAAGAGTAGCTGATCAATTATGATAAAAATATACACGGTGTCCCATTAAAAAAACATTCGTTTTTTGAAATTAATCGAGAACGCGTTGTTCAATTGTTTTTCTGTTAACACCACGTTAGTCAGCGGAAAAAATACCACTAGTTCTCTCATTTTAACGACCTCGTATCTTCAACAATAAAGAAGTTAACAATAGCGCCGACTTAATCGGAGGCACCCTGTAAATCCAAAATTCTCGCGGACGACGATGGTGACTGGAATATAATCCTGACCTTGATCAACCGAATTGCTATAGTTGGAGCTATTATTGCCATATAAAACGGGAAACGTTCCTATACCTCTTAAGAAAATCCGATATAAAAATCTAGCATGCATATCGCGATATTATAGTCACTTAACAATAAAAGAAGCAATAAATTAGGTACTAAATTAGCGTGACGTAATGTACGCTTCCCCAAAAAAAATCACGGAAGCGCGGAAAAAGTGCGGAAGCAGCACGTCAAAAGCACTCAAGCGACAGACTTTGCCACGTCACATTTCATGCATGCACCGCGCCGCCGCCTTTCGCCATTTGTATGTATTGTAGGGAATATACAGGGTGTTTCCTAAAGATTGGTAAAAAATTCGTTGTGTGATTCCTGGGGTATTTTCATGAAAAAAAGTTCCTATAAACATTTGCCGAAAAATGCTTCCGAAGGGAGCTACGCCCCTTTAAATAGGGCACCCCGAAGACGGATTTCCTCAATATTTCCATAACCTTACATACAAAAATCATGAAATTTGGTACATCATACAAACTTTTAATGCTGAATGAGAATTTGAGCTCAGAATTTCAAAATTTTAATCAGGGGCGTACCATACTGGCGTACCATACCATTTAAAAAATTGGATTCTTTTAACCTTTAACCCCGCCAGTATGGTACGCCCCTGATTAAAATTTTGAAATTCTGAGCTCAAATTCTCATTCAGCATTAAAAGTTTGTATGATGTACCAAATTTCATGATTTTTGTATGTAAGGTTTCGGAAATATTGAGGAAAAACCGTCTTCGGGGTGCCCTATTTAAAGGGGCGTAGCTCCCTTAGGAAGCATTTTTCGGCAAATGTTTATAGGAACTTTTTTTCATGAAAATACCCCAGGAATCACACAACGAATTTTTTACCAATCTTTAGGAAACACCCTGTAGATTAAGTAGTTGATATTATTATTGTATTACATTCTATTATTTATTCACAAGTGCATCCTAGAAATAATCTTTTATATTATATTATTTCAACCTATTTCATAAAGAGCTTAGTAGCACGTTCGTTCTGGTTTTAAGTCAATATTTAGATAGTAGTTGACGTCAAAAATATTTGGTAGGTATTCAATATTTTCATGGTCTATTATTGTTTAATGCATTAAGTATGTGCTGACTTAAGAGAGTATGTTTCATGTGATTTGGAATGATTTATCATTTGATGGATTAGTAATATAAAACTCATAGAAGCAGTCAGTGGTTTCAATGTTTTATTGTGGAGTTCCTGCACCAAAAGGGAACTCTTATTACAGTACATTCTGGGCCTAGAATAAAAGACACTCGTCAGAAAAAAAAATGTATCCAATAACCTGGTGTGGGAACAGCACAATTATCATAAAAAAAAGAACAAATAAAACCTTTGACAATGTAAAAAAAATATTTATCTTTAATAAACCTCAATGAAGAGAAAATATGATTATAGTCAAGTTCACTTAAAAGTGGAAATAACCTGTAAGATTGATTAAAAAATACCTAAGAGTAAAAAAAAATATCTTTTAAGTAATTTAAATCTACAGAAATCTTCAAACTCGTGGTAAATCCCAAGTCAAGAAAAAATATTCGAAAAGAATCAACAAAACTTGAATATATCTCAATGAAAATCTGAATGTGTCGACGACGAAAGTAAATGGAACAGAGGGATGTGATAGTGAAACTATATCAAGATTATCATGGAAGTAAGAAGATTTTTAACTAAACATCAGATTCATCACACTTGCAACATAATGTCACACTCCACATGATCCCCGTTATTGATTCGACTCTCAAAACAGATGCACAATTTCGAATTTCCATCCACTGAATTTGATTGTTGATACACGACGTTTCGATCAATAGTACATCGTCTGCATCGAAGTAACAAGAAGAAAGTCAGAGAACGCATGCAACATTGTGCAAGATCAATGTCGAAAATAAGTCCCAACATGATCCATATTCCATCTCATAGATTTTGGCGAGATGCGAGATTGTCGGAGTCGCGCCAAACCCATTGCCAATTCTCCACATCTTTGGCGCAGCTTTCCACGGTGTGCCGTGTGCCGTCGGGGAGGGGTTCCGAAGCCGAAGCCTCCGCCACCGTCACACCGACCGAGTCGAAGAGCTCGCGTCGTGTTTTCTGTATTCCTTGCCGATCTCTCTCGCGAAACACTGACACTCGACACTCTGTCAAATCGACTGTGTCATTCTATCTCTTCGTGTCCGGCACGCCGAAATCACGCCAGCGGCGCGAAATTCGAATTTGATTGAAGAGTATCAAAACGCACGTGTTCATGGATGTATAGTGCCTGCTTGTGACACTTATTGGATTATTTACTCACTTGTATCGTTAGCACGATAGTATTTTGGGATCCAGGACTTACCACAAAACCACAACGCTGGAACATTTAAAGCCGATTGTGGCTTCGATCACTACTCTCATTGGGAATTGTGATAGTATGGAGGCCACTTACTGCGTAGGGAGTGACATTGACGTATGCCGGATGTTCGATCAGTACTTATACAAGGTACGAACCAGCATCCTAAATGAGGATTAACCATTTTATTTTCCGATATCTTTTTAGAACATGCGGCGAACCAAAATATACCCCTCACAAGACCCCATCAAAAAATCCAATTTTATCATTTCCGTTCTACCACAGGCGTAGTTAGCGTAGTAAGCCTAAACGTGCTTTGAACGTCAATCATGCTTGGTTTGATCTAAGATCGGATTTTTTGTCAGCTCAGCTGTTCAACAAAGTGTAAAATTCGACACCATACATGATACATTATAGTCTCTGAACAAATAATGAAAGCGATTTTATTCTTGATTCATAACAAAATTCAGACATCAACATAAAAACTTCTCAAGAAAGTGAAGGCTTTGGGAAAGAATGCAAAATTTTTCCTCAAAATTTTATTCCTCCACCCCTTCTTTAATTTATTTTCATGATCCCCTTAAGTCGGCGATACAAATTTTCTTAAAAACATGAACGAACGTAATTATAAATGCCAGAATGAAGATTTCAATGCAGTGTAAATGCTGCGAGATAATTGAGTTTTTTTTTATCTATATAGCCACCTAAAGTTGGCGGTATTTTAACACATTTTCTTGAGGGCAATATCTGACTAAAAATTTTAAATCCTAGAATAACAACTCCGATGAATTGTAGCTATTATTGAAACTGTGCAGAGTGTCCCCTCAAAATATCACCTCCTCCCAACCATCCTAACCTAATCTCTATTAGGTCGGCGATTTTCTTTTCACAGTATCTATATAGCGAATGAAATTATGAATTCTAGAACAAAAACTTCAATACAAGGCAAATGATGTGAGTTTATTGGGGGAGTTTAGTGAAGAGCCTCCACCCAAATTTCCCCCCCAACCCCCTTAGTTTATTTTTTATAACCCTCAGATCCAAAAATTGTGAATCCAAGAATAACACCCTGTCAACAATTGTAAATAATCGGGAAAGCGTGCGAAGTCCTCTTAAAATTTCAACCCTCCAAGCCTCCTTATTTATTTTTCATGCATGATATGTTAGGGTTGGCTGTATTTTCCAGAAATCTTCTTAACGATTGTATCTGACGAAGAAAATCATAAATCCTAGATTAACAACTTCAATGAATTATAAATGGCAGGAGCAGTATGAGCTCCTGTGCAGAAAGTCCCCCAAAATTTCACATCTCTATATTCTCTATAGTATAGCTCCTCAACTTCAATTCAATTCAAAAATACTTTATTGTCCAAGAATTCAGTTAGAAACTACAAGCTAAACTGGTCTACGTGAAACAATGGAATTCACAGCTATCGAACAGCTATCGATAGTCAGCGATATTTTTTTCAGATTTTCTTGACGACAACTACAAAATTATTAAACCTAGAATATCAACTTCAATGGATTGTGAATGTCTGGAGCGATTCAAGAATGCTTTGCACCGCTGCCAAATTTACCTTAAGTTAAAGTGAACGTTACATTTGTTAATAAAAATGTTACATTTTTGCTGACAGCGTAACCATAGTGAAGCGGATTTTGTTAAAAGTTAACGTATGGGTTATGGTCTCGATAGCTATTACCAATGGAACATCTCCATTAGTAAGCAATCGTAACAGATACGTTAGGCAAACGTAAATGTTCAATCATAAGGCACAATCAAAGTTATAAATCCTGGAATCAAAACTTCGACCCAGTACCAATGATGTGAGTTATTTGAGTAGGTCTCCAGAGTGTCACCTCAACATCTCACCACTCTAACCCTCATAATCTATTTTTCACAGCGCCTCATGGATCGCAAAGTTTTTTTTCAAAATTTCCTCAAGAAACAGTAGATACCCAAAAATCCTAAAAGGAATCCTCAAACCTCCCAGTAAACTTCTTATAGCCTTGGGGATGATTCTCGCAAATTTTCCTCAAAGAAAGTACGTAGAACGTAGAACTGTTTGAAATAGTGGAATCGCCAATAACAATTTGAATAAATGAAGGATGTCAACGCTGACAAAAAAAGATCAAAGCACATTATTCGAAGGAACCAATATTGAAAACAATATTACTATTTCGAAATCTAAATAAATAAAATGTTATTCGGCTTCTGAATATTTTTCCTCTTTTATAAAAATTGTTTTATCATTGTTGTTGTTGTTGATAATGAATTGATACACTGCACTGAATAGTTAAGTGTTATTGGTGCGAACTTGGACTGAATACGATGGTTATTGAAAAAATCCGAATTGTAATGCTGTTAACTGTATGTGCTTTTTTACTCAAAAAATTGTTTTTATGTTATTTTTGAATTGTGATTTTCTTTTCATTTAATCATCATAACAATGAAGTTATTTCAAAATTTTTCCTGAATCGGATATCCCAAAATAACAAAATATCCATTCACATAACCGGTTTATATTTTGTTAGTTGTCCTTCCTTTTGCATTTTACTATTTTTGATTGGTACATCATCAGAAATATTTGTGGATGTAAATGTAATTAAAATAAATTGACTGGGAATTTTTTTTTGGGAAGACGCATGTTATTTTGATTAAAACCACCATATGATCAAATTTGAATGTAGTGGTCTAAATGATGATTCAACATTCACATAATTAATTCATGAGTGAGTGAATGAGTCTCAGCTGTAGAATTTTATTTGGAAGGAAACGTTACCACGTTAGAATGTTCATATTATTATGTTCTGTATTGTCCTCGGTATTGTCTCTACTCTTTTTGTATAGTTGACTTTTGAAGTGAAACTTTTTTTGCGGCGTTGTGATAATTTGTCGACAATGGGGAGTGAATTAGAAAAAATGGAGCGTTAATGAAACGTTTACAGATTTCGTTACAGAAATAGAGAAAATCTAGAACGAAGTGAGGATGACATAGAGAGTTATAGTATATTATCGAGAAACACTTGGATCTCAATCTTTACTTGCCCAGATTGATTCGAAACTTTGCACACTTGTCAAGAACCGATGACAATACAATAATTTCAATTGAAAAAGAGCTGAAAAGTAATCAGTACCTACTTTTTAATCAAACAGAATCGTGGTTTTGTTGAATTATCTGACTTTTGTCTTGTCAAACTGAATAAAAGACTGGTTGACGTTGACGCTTTGACGGGACTCTAATTCAATGGACTGCCTAAGCCTTGACGTCACGAAAGTGGGGCGAGCTTATATTTCTTCCAAACAAATTCCTATCCTATGTTAAAATCTCATAAGAAAATCTTTCTTGAGTGATTTTGAATTTGTTCGAAGCAAATAAGACTTCTTGTCGTGATATTTGGTGATATTTGGTTGCACGAGAGGGACACATAACACCTACAATATAAAGGAAAGTCAAATGGCAACTTGTGACATGTTCTTACCCAGCAACCAGTAATACATGAACATGCGTATTTCGCCAAACATCCACAGCGGCGCTGGAATTTGTTTGCTGTCTTTTCCCCGATTGGTTGTTAAGGAAAGTTTGTTGTCATTGTCAAAAGTTCTTGTTATAAGCTTATAGAGTTATTTTTCTCAGGCCGCGCATGCGCTTAGATCAGGTCAACTGGTGGCTGCGTGATGTCACATGTGACAATATTTATAATCTCTAAATTGCTGTCAATGTCAGTGCCAAGTGTGAATGAGTTTTAATTGGGTTTCATGAAGAGTAAAATACTTTTTTGTGGATTAAACAATACACAAATAAAACGTGAGTACTTGAACTTTAACTTATAGGTCAAGAAGCGCCATTTTTGTTCGAGCAAAAGTCATATTTTTGTTTTGACATCTCTTTTGCGTTCACATTGCTGGACAAACTTCATGCTCTATCATTGTTCAACTTTGAGCTTGACAAGGATAGAAGCACGCTCGTGAACGCGATACTGCTTGTCACTTGCCCTGGTTAGAACGCATGCGCCTTACGCTATCGGCGAGAAAAACAGCCCTATCAAATTTCATCTTTGTTGACGTAAACTTTCTGAAAATGGAGTGTAATCAGAAGCGCGTTATAACGGCTTTTGTGTTATTCCTAATTGTCATGATTTAGCAAGTAAGGCACCTAAGGATAATGCGGAACTTTTCGCAAAGTGGATTTGTGAAGTGCGGGATCCATTACTGCAGAATAAGACTTATGAACAAATCTATAGATCTTATTTGGTGTGTGATATCCAGAATCTTCCTGGTTTTAAAATATGGTAATTTTCAACCCAATTATTACAATCGATATTTTTTTCAACTCTATCATAATTCTAGAATTATTTGTAGTTGTGGAAAAGTTATTTTGTGATGATTATTAAGATGATTCTTAATCAACCGATGTTGGAATTTCATCTTTGTCGCTCCGCCCGTTTGAAGGTAAATGAAAACAACAAAAATATAATTTATTTTTGTGAAACCCAGTTGTCTTAGAAAATAATAACTCAAGAAGATAAAAATCATGTATATTTTAAATGGAACACTTATTCGAACGCATCGTACAGAGGAAATAGGTAGCGAAAATTAATATAGTTGGACATTCTAATTAATCTCATAATGTTTGTTTTATTATTTGAAAACGAATGAAACAGTCGGCAGCAATAGGTTACTATTCTAACATTGGGTGAATAAGAATAACCATAGTGGATACATTTTAAAATGAATATTCTAGATTATACTTCCACTCTTGTGGGTATTATCACCATGTAATAGTAAAAAAAAGTAAAAACGCCAAAAAACAACTTTCTCCAAACCATTCATCATTAAAATAGTATTTGGAAAGTTTTGATTGTAAAGGTATCTATTTCGAAATTTGGGTTAAATATACATACATATTTTAAAACCAGGAACAAAAGCTCAAAAAAATTATAAGCATTTGAAATTGCCGCAGAAATATAGCTGCGACAGAAACCTGCAGATGGCGCTGTATGCTGATGTAGATTTCTGTTTTACCATATCCTGTCATGTGGTTTATGTGGTTATCCAAATAACCATTGTAGGGCGCCACTTGATAATGTCAAAACTCTCCAACAACCTTTATCATTGCAGTTTCATAATGTGGAGAGGGATACCTATTTAATGGAATTATATAACCTTTTGACAAATTTATTTGATTTCAGATGCTTGGCAACATTTTGAGGATATCCTGTTTGCACTTTTCTCAATTTTATCGACTTCCTTCAGACTATTTCAAGGAAAATCGCTTTGAAGCATGTTTTCAATCTATCTAGTAATTATTCTTTATTTTAAAACGACAATAAATGCTTCAAAAAATTTTTAGAGGTTATGGTACAGATTGTATTGTTTTTGTTGTGTAAATTCCAAAATCATGATATCTTAGACCTCGATGGTTTCATTGTCGTTTTTAAAGAAATCATTAATACTAGAAAGGTAAAAATATGCTTCAAAGCCATTTCCTTCAGTATAGTCTGAGAAAATGCTGATAGAAAGCAGACAAATATAACCTCAAAATGTTTCCAAGGATTAATTATACACTAAAATCAGCTTAGCTTGTCAAAAACTTATATGATCTTAAATATCACTCTCGTCTAACCAAACATCACTGCTAGAAAGTCTTATTTGATTCCAAGAAATTCAAAAACAGTCAAGAAAAATTTTCTTATGGGATTCTAACATGCAATACAGATTTATTTGGGAAAAATATATGCTCCACACACTTTGTGACGTTATAGTCAGTCATTACACAGTCTATCAATCTGGGGCTTGTGCAAGGTTGCTAAGGTAGTTTTCTTGTCAAGGCTGTGTGCTGTGTTTATTTGATAATATCCTTGAACCGTTCCTATGTAACTATATAAACTATCAAAATATTATCAAAAATAATATTTCCAATAAGCCTATGCTGGGAAAAACAAATTAATAATAATATATATTACGTAATTTTTAACAATTCAACTGCTACATATCAGGTTATAAATGTAATAGGATCGCACATTCAAATAATATGCTGTACCTAGATGACAGATCATCTGTATGTACAGCAAATCAGTATCTCATTTTAATCAGTTAAACATTAATAACAATTTATTGATAGACATATCTCTTCCAGATTAAAAATAGATATAACTTAGTGAGAATGAGAAGGAGACCAAATATTTGTTAGAAACATTTTGCACTATTATATTTTGTATCTTTTGTAATTATCCCTTTTTCTCTCTCTCTTCATTCTATAGTTTGGAAAAAGTTCCACTTCTGCCGCGTGTAAGATGCTGCACATGATTTTTTTTATTTCGTCACTTCCTGAATATTCCTTATAAAAATTAACGGTAATATGGGGAGTAAAAATAACATATCCTTGGAACAACCAAATTTGTATCACATACTTCTTGAATATTCCTGTTTGAAGTACCAGAACCGCAGCATTATCTCCTTTGTAATCTCTTTTTTTACAAGCAATTCTTTTAAACAAAAGTTTTCAATTATTGAAAGAGCTTTTTCAATCAACTATCATCGAAAGATGCTTTTATAATAGTTAAAATTTGCTGAATATTTTAGTTAAAGCCAAGGTAATCTGGGATTGAAGAAGAAACTGAAGCTCTTGTTACACAAAACCAATGCGAAAAGTTAATATCCAGAACACATTGGCTTCATTGACATAAAGATGTCAGTCACACACACTAATTGAACACCGTAATGTTGAAGCAATTATCGTAAATTTTAATCCCAGTTGGGGATAATCCCCTATAAGGGGAACCCTTGACTAGCACGCAAAGAGATGAGGCAATTTGCCTCCTATAAGACGAACATACCTGTCACATAAACACTTCCCGGATGATTTTTGTAATGGATTAATACGGTAGGTTACGCGACAGTATGCGAATTAATGTAAAATTTGAGATAATGAACGGTTGGAAAAGAAGCGTGGGAATTCTGAACGATCACTGAGAAAAAAAAGTAAAGCACTATCATTCCAAAGTAGATTGGAAATCAACTCAATTTTTGATGAAGAGTCATTATGAATTTCGAGGAGTAAATTTGTGTAAGTGGGGCTCTCCTGATACTGGTTTTATCGCGAATAGGAATCATTAGTCACATGTCACCACTCACACATAATAGTAATAATATGCAACTCTATTTGTGTTCGCAGACTTGCTAACCAATAGAAGGCGGCAGATGTTGAAAACATCTACGGCACATTAACTCGACTAGGATAATATATTTTGTTGAAAGTTGCATTTGTGCACGATACACACGGTAAGTCAGCCTCGCGAACGAGATTCGTTCTGTCCACACGCTAGTATCATATGAAATGGTCTTTTTCCTGTCCAAACTTCAAGTGATCTTTTCAGATTTTGTCAAAATCGTGATTTCTTTCCTGAACAAGTGTGCAGTGTGTATCTGCAAATTTTGAGAAAAGACGACTTTAACTCTATCAAAAAAAATTTGGTACGTTATGTTGCTATAGATACCACCAATGATCTAATAACTATAGATGAAACATTTCATTCATAAACTGGGAAAAATTGTGTGGCCAACATCGAACATAGAAGAGACGTGAGGTGGAGTTGAGCGGGGCACTGAGTGGGGATACGTTTGCACCAGAGAAATGGGAGGGGAGTAGAACTCGTTTGACAGATGCGCGGACGGTGAGATTTACGAACCCATCAATTTGAAGTATAGCTGTCAAAATCATGGCCGCATTCAGGGACGGAGCGGATCACAAGTGCTGATTCGCGTGTTAGTTTGCAGTGTTGATACCATCATAGGTATAATAATGTTAGGTATATGGTTACTTGGATGATAGAATTTGAAGAAGTGACTTGTGGTAATGAGATTCAGTTTATTTGACAAAGATCAATCAAACTCTTGTTAAATTCATATCACAGAATGCATCCATCAACAAGAACAAAACTCGATATGTTATGTCACATGACATGACAACAACAGTCACGGGTCAAGAGATCAAAGCTTTGATCCTCGACAATTGACAATAATGACATTTAAATGACGTAAAATAGACACTCTTGACAGATACACTTACAAGATGTCGCGCCCTTGCCGTTCCACAAAAATTGGATGCGCAGTGGTCGAAAAGCGTTCTACTCCCCTCCCATTTCTCTGGTTTGCACCTCACTGAAATGTGCTTCGGTTACTACACGCGATACTGCCAGTGGCGTAACTATTTTACAGAATTCTCAAATACTTATCTACTGCAAGCTTGAAACTCGCGACTCTTGCGAGTCATTCCAATATACCATATAAGTAAATAATGAAGCACTATAAACTAAATCAGAATAATCACACAATAAACATTGACTAAATCAACACCAAACCCCACTCAGAAAACAAGAGACGCCAATGAGACGAAATATAAATAATGAAGCGTTTAGACAAAATCCGATCTATAAGGGCGGACCCAATTTTGGCGCGTAGCCGTACTTCAGCTTTTTCAATTTTCAGAAGAAAATACTGGTTTTTCTAAATCCTGAATACCTAAACAAATCTTGAAGAGATGTTTCAATTTAAACAAAAAGGTTACCATCAACTTATTTGATTAAATTCATACATAAAATGGTTTGAGAAATGATACCAAACACTGTTTTAATATTTTTGCTGCGTAGTAATATCTTAATAGAGTTAGTTTGGCAAACAATGTCGTCGTGAGGGAAACTCTGCACCCGAGTGCACAGTTCGATGTTGTCCTCAAGTTTATTTCGCTATGTTTCATCTATAGTTATTAGATCATTGGATACCACTTGTACGAATTAAACTTATTTATTCACACACACACTATTTGTGTACCCACAGTACCCACACTAACACTAATTTATAATCGCACCTATTTACGTTTAGAACTGTTTCCCTATATCCTTAATTCAACAATGACCATTACCGAAATGACTAGAAGATTCCCAAACGATTGCTGGTGAATGTGCCTAATATTCGAGAATAATTCTATTGATCTTTCCGCGGTCAA
Organism: Orchestes rusci; assembly: GCA_958502075.1. Taxonomy (NCBI): domain Eukaryota; kingdom Metazoa; phylum Arthropoda; class Insecta; order Coleoptera; family Curculionidae; genus Orchestes; species Orchestes rusci. The sequence goes on along the minus strand of OY293306.1, from coordinate 28,525,770 downwards.
CGAATATTAACTAAAGACACGAAGGTTCACTCTTCGTCAAAAGTTGCTCCGGCTGGCCGCATTCCCAGTACCGCTCTGGTCCCAACATTATATACGAGGTGTCGCTGATCGGAAATTCCGGCTGAGATACGTCGTTGGAGTTTCGTAGACCGGCACCGCTTGAGAATCGATAGCCTTTTTCCAACTTGTCTCCCTCGTAAAACCTGTTCTGGGTCGGTTTTCTACTGGATCTGGTTTATGATTTTAGGAATTTTGGCAAATCACTTAAGAGATACGATTTTCAAAGCTGCCGACAGGAAGTGAATCAACTGTATATTCTATAAGCTGTGTCACAGTGTTTCCGCATCATTGGGTTTTCCAGAAGTTTCGCGAACTTCTGGTGAGCAGCGTGGGCTTCCTGGGCCTGGTCGGACCGCTGCTGTACAGAATCAGATGTTTCGTAAAAATACTTTCTTCAATTAAACACTGCTAAAATGCTAGTATCTTATTAAATGGGCATATTTCTTTCTCTAGTCCTAAATTAAGGTGATATTTCAAATATTTTGTTTTTTTTTCAGGACGAATGCATTGCATCTGCATGCCAAAATCATTTCCGGCATTGCCATCTGCATGCCAAAATCATTTCCGGCATTGCCAATTTGCCAAATTCCCAATGCAATACATTTTCAAACTCCTCAAGACACTACAAGTCATTAACATGAACTCATATCTGTCCAATGTATCAAAGTCTTGCCAAAATATATTTAAATCGAAAAAAAATTGAACGCTTGCCAGAAAATACTTATATCACCGTCATAAATCAAGAATGTTTGCTAACGCTCAAATTTATATATTTTATACACATTAAAGCCTGAAATCTTGATATATAGATCAAATGTGCCAAATTCGCTTGTTTTCTCAATGGAAGTCTTGATCCATAAATAACATGTTATTTATGATCTTGAATGATCACTTTCATCGCGATTTAATTAGAGTTTGAATTACGATTGAATACTCACTAATTTGAACCACAAAATCGGCACTATTGGGGACAACATAACATCTAATAATGATAATAAATCATTTTTTTAATTGACATTTTATGCAACTACGTTGAAAGTAGTTTTCCACTTTAATTAATTGATAGAAATTAATAGATATGCATTATAACGGTAATTACATAATCATTACTCTTTCATGAATTTTACGGTGTGTCCTTATACAAAGCATGACACAAAACACATTGTTGATTCAGTAACTAGAGCCACATTTACTCATTAATTTATTTTACAGCATACTGTACTATATTTGATGACAAATATTAATAGGTTCTTCCGGTTTTTGTATAATTTATCTAATTATTGTAACCGTGATGTGAGTGTCTATTAATACATTTTATTGTCAACGTTAATTCATGACATCCATCGACATCGCTACTAAAACTTTTGTGACCATCCAAGTACAATATTGATTACGGATTGGGATGAAGATGAAATCATTCGCATTGAGTTACCTACCTCATAGGAATAATCATAACGTTGTACGCGTGAAAAATGTATATTGTAGTTCACCTAACAAGTGCGGAAAAGTCACTTTACGCGCGTGTTAAGTACAATATTTTTTCTAAAAGCGTGCGGAAAATACCACTTTTCCGCACGCATTTTAGTTTTGTGTCACTTTTCCGCACTCAGTGCGGAAAAAAAAGCTTGTAGAAAAAACATTGAACAAGTAGTACAAGTACGTAATATTAAACACAATTATGGATTAGACGCAGAAAGGAATAAAAAAGAAACATTTATTTTGGATTATTACGCAAGAATCTTCAACATGATTCTTTCGAGCCTCTGTTATTTTTTTCCATCATTTTATGCAATACTTAGGTATATTACAATTTGTCTTTCAAGTTTAAAATATTTCAATAATCTTTCGGTTTTATCAATTGTATGATTTTCAATTAGTCTATCTCGTCTTGAGAATATTTGATGTTGAGAATATTTTTTTCTAGTCTATTTACTTTTAAATTCAATATTGCTTTTTGGATAATTTTTGTTTGGGTTATATTTTTTGATTATTTTTCCACTTTCAAGCAGATCTCTTTCCTATTGATCCAAGTGCAATATCTTTATTGTCCATATACTTTCCTTTTTTTAGCGATTGTATATTGATTTTCGGATTTTTTGCAGTTTTTCGATTTTTATCACTACTTTTCGCTACTACAGATGATTTTTTCTTCCCAGCGATTTTTTTCAGACCTTTATTACACATTGTTCCAACTTTGCAAACGTGAAGATAGTTTTGATTTTTTATCTTCTTAATTCTATTCTCTCAGCATGCTCAGCATGTGTACAGTTCATTAAAGAGTGATTCACTTTGTATTCATTTTTCTGCTATCAAGAGATTTTTGTTTCAAGTTCATTGCGTCTTGTTATCTTTTGAATCACTTTCTATCTGTTATTATTAACCGCATCAACCCTTCTCCGAGTTTAAACAAAATGTTTATCGTGATTCTTGCCATTTTTTATACACTTTTTATTTTTTTGGCATTTTTTCCTTGATTTATTCAATTTTTTTCCACATATATATTTTCTTCAAGTTGTTTTATCACATATAAGTATTTTTCTGACTGGTTATGGTTTGGTTATACTTCTGTTTTGTAAAAACAACTACAAATAACATGTAATGAATAACAAAAGTCAAGAAAATTTTATCAAAAACTGAGGAAATATATTACAAAAATAAACGTCTTGTTCAAAACATAGTCAAAAGTCTCGCAAAAAAAGCGAATAAACAAAAATAGTGTAAGAAATGATAAATCTTAACAAAACTCGATACGAGTCAAGTGAGGTAAAAACAATTTTTCATTATCGATTTTATGTATTATGGAATATTATTAGGTACAATTTGTTTATTAAAAGGATTTTTCAAGGCATTTTAATAATTCTCCTTTGCAAACGACTTTTTCTACCTTGAGATGTTGTTTTATTATACATATTTTTCTAGTTTTTTAGCAATTTGATATTGAGTCTATGATCCTTTGATAGTCGGGTTTTTTTTTCAGGTGAGTTTTTGGTTTTTATGTGATGATTTATCCTGTGAGATGTTTATGGACGAGGCGACGAAGGGCTTGTTATCGTACAATGTTTTTTTTCATACTGTCATTGACATTGAAACCCTTTTAAACTTTCCCACAAAGTTCAACATGATTTGAATTTGATTTTCTATGAGCTTGTGTAAACAGTGCGGATTAAAAAGGTCCCCTCCCCTAAATTTTAAACCGTTTTATGTGCAAAAATTAAGTTTGGATCCCCAATAGAGCACGTACAACATTTCTCAACTCAGAAGTGGCAGCTGAGAATTTGAAAACGGCAAGTGGGCTTTTTGAAAAAACTCTGTGCACAGTGCATACTGTAATATATTTTTGAAAAGGTGAAAAAAGAAAAATCTTATGGACTATGAATATACAGGGTGTTCCATTCAAAAAATAAAGTTGGGTCCGATAACGTTTTGACCTGACCCTGTATACCAATTCCAAAGGCAGAATCGAGTTCTACGGGAAAAGTTATATAAGAAACAGTATTCACATTTTCCATAACTCATCTGATAGTTAAGATACGAGGACTACCTTAAAATGCAACATTTTCAGGTTAGCCCTGTATCTTAAAAACTAAAAGGGCTATGCAAATTTTGTTAACGGCATCTTCAGTTTCACGAAAAAGTAGCACACTGTCGCGAAAACCGCAACTTTCTATCTATAAGAATAACGGAGATACCCCGCAAAATCACCCAAAATGAGACACCATGTACTTTTTTAATCTATTTTCTGGCTATAATTTGAATCAATCTCCGCAGCCCTATTCCATCATCTAAATATTTGTTGCTCGTGATTTTTGCCTTTCATATTTTATGCCTACATATTATATTTTTGTTACTTAAGCTGTTTTAATTTATTTTTTTTAGAATTATCTGATTTTTTGGGGGGGAACCTACAAGATAAATAAAAAAAAGTCCAGGAAATTTGAACAAGAGGTAGAAAGAAATTACATAAATAAACATACTGATCCAACTACAATTAAAAATTTTAGAAAAAAAGCGAATAAACAGAAATAGTGTAAATTGTTATACAAAATTTGCCAAAACTAAAAATGACCTTGAGTGAAGTGAAAATATCACAGCAAAATAAAGTGAACAATCAAAAGTAGAAAATAAGACAATCAATAACCAAAAGAAGACTAATAATAATTGCCAAATATCTCATATTCTTATTGACTCATCATTATTTTCTTTCGTCTTTTAATGTTTATTGTGTTTGTTGAATATGCATTGATTTTTTTCCCAACTAATTTTTTTTGTCTTCTGGATAGTTTGTATTCCAATAAATAGTTTCATTGCTGGTGACCATTATAATAATTCTAGATTCGAGTACGGAGAGGTAAAATCGTTTAGTGTCGTTTATAACATCAGGAAAGTTTCTGGGAAAGTCCTTACAAAAAAAAGATCAATTTTATTTGTTGAAAATTTACAAGAAAACATTCACGGAGAAAATGGAGACATAATAACAAGAATAGTAATACTAACATGATAACTTTTACCCTTTTTTTACCCTTTCTACCCAAAATTCATTCCAATTTTCTGACATTCTAAGAAATCCTGAACATCTTTAATCACTCAGTTTTGACCACTGAATAGACCTATAAAAAGTAACCTGTTTGTGTCTTTTTTGTACATATTTCACTGCAGCTAGTCTGGGCCCTGAAAACCTGTTTTAAATGCGATGCCAAAAGTCCCAATGAGAATTGAGATTTAGACAGTGCCTTCAGACGAAAAAACACTTCTGTCCATTGGCGTGGAATAACTTTTTTGTCAAATCAAATTTGATTGAACCCCCAACGAACCCTGTAACAAATCACCCCCACTCCTCCCCTGTCAAATTCCGGGTTCTTTTTCTCATTTTCAAATCGCATTATAGGAGCACGTCGATAAATTGCATTTGTGTGACGTTATTCGGCGGCAGGAATGAGAAATGTCAACGACCCTAGTCGCCAAGGCTGGAAAACATTTCTCTGCTCCTGCTAGATCGGTTATTCGCTCACTGTCGGGAATCGGGAAAAACTGGAGGGAACACTAGCGTACTATTGGGGTTTAATATGGGGGAGGGTAATTTAAGAATTGTGTATTAGATGGGATTATATGATAGGGGGTTTATGCAGGAGGGTGGAAGGATCAGTGCAATTGCTTGTAACCGACTCTTAATAGCCTTATTTAGGGAGACAGGACATTAAAACCCTACTAGTAATTACTGTCCATTTTATCATAATATGTTCTTGATTCTTCTTTATTTTGATATTTTTAAGATCTCTTCAATTCTATTTTCAAACTTTATTCCGCAACCAGCAACCACTTGCGCATCTAGACTTGTACCATGTATCACGTGGCGAACCAAACCACGTATATTGATCAATGTACCAAAACAAAATATTTTTAACTCTTTTTCGTGCTATAATTGGAAAAATTTCTACATCTCACATACCGGGTGTCACATTTTCTATTTCCATATTTTAAACCCTCAAGACTAATGTCAAGCTGATTGGAATTATCGATATATTGTTGATAACAAATTGTTTTATGTATACAGGGTTTGCCCAATATGAAGGATTTTTGACCATCCAAAATGACTTGTCATTTTCCGAACTGCAAATAAATTATATTAAGTTGCATATTCTTAAAGAATGTTATTTGATATACCAAAATCGCTACAAAATCAAGAGTGTTCCTTTAAACATTTTTATTTATTTAAAATTGGAAAAGAACTCAAAGAGTTCTTATTTTGGTACTTTATATATAAATATAGTCTAGACTTTTCCATTACCTTTATTTGAGAACCATCAGGCTTCAAAATATGAAAACATAACCTCAAGACCTCGTATTAAAGAAAAAAAACGTAAACTCTACACAGATACATTCATTGATACTATTCAATACCACAAACATTTTATCAATAAAAATAAAACAACAGATTCGAAGTATAATTTCCTAAAGATTATACAAGTTGAGAAGCAGTATTTCTAAAAATTAAACCCGAGAATAGAGGAAATTAATCCGAATCAAATGGATGAAATTGTCTAAATTGGAACGCAAGATTTTATAGATAGAAAGGCAAGCTAGGCGAAGGTAAATAAAACCGTTTAAAAAATAGGGTTTGGCAGCACATTTTTTTTTATTATTATAGATAAAAGAGAAAAATCGCTCCTCAAGTGAAGAGTATCTACTGAGCTCCATGATTGATGAGTTAAAACTATCAAGAGACCAACTACATATTATGATTTCCTATAAAAAACTTTTATGAATGAATATTCGATGATTATAGCTTTCCTAGCATATGGAATGCACGGAAATAATCATGAACAACTCCTTCCAGTTTATTTCGTTTCACAGTGGTTCCTTGAGTGGTACTAAATGTATTCATTTATTCAAGTCGGTACGTGCTTTAGTTTGCAAAATCTTCTAATATACAGGGTCTGTAAAAGGTCTTTTCAAAATCTTACCACAGATTCTCGACGTCAAAATAAGCCGATTTAAAGAAGCAGCTTACCTTATTCCGAAATTGCTCAACCACCATCTTCTGCTTCGCTGACCAAATTTGTTATGCAGGAGTATGAAGATGAAGTAGATAACTATGTAGAATACTAAAAATCCAGTCTGGTAGACTCCCTTTTGAACTTTCTGAAGCAAAAACCATTTATCGCCTCTGATACCCAAACCAGGACATCACTCTAACATATTTAAATAGAAGACTACACTTTCCAAATGAACATGTTATTCAAATTTATTAGCGGTAACGACGCTGAGAAGTAATAATTATGCAAATCCTAATGACCCGCCATTAGCTATTCTATAATGATTTTTTTTTGTTCTCTTTAAGTTCGAGCACGCTCTATACATGATGATTATGACATTATTTTAATCAAGCTAAGGTAATGAAGGGGAGGATTCCATGCATTATATAAATTGATTCACTAGCAAAAAGATACATCAAGATCTAGTTATGACTTGTTTTATGTTACGGCTATAATAGCAAACCGGATTGTCATCGTCTCTATTACGACCAGCAAAAAAAAGTGAAAAGAAAGACTCTGTAACTTATTCTGTTTCTCTTTCTTCTTTGTTATTTTTAAAGTGATGATGTTCAAAATTTTACACTGGACTATCAAGAGCTCAAATCTTCTGTGACTTTTCTTTTTTGTGGTTTATCTTTTGTTTCTAGCAGATTTTATTTTTCCATAATATTTTTTGTTTTTTCCATTGATTAATAATTCTTGCCAATCTTTTTATTATTTCTGATAAGGTTCAGCAAACCATTTTGGAAATAGGTAGTGCTAACCAGAATAACATTAGAAAAGAAGAGATTTAATAAAAACAGAACAATATAGAGAAGCCTGGAGGTATAAACGAGAGAAAAAAATGCCTGTTTTCCCAAAGCCTCAAAAGTCTTAAGAATAATCAATTTATCATTAGATTAGACATGACAGAATATGTGAAATGAAATTTAAAAAAATAATCTCAAACTACTAAACTAAAACTGAATATGAAATTGATATGGAAAAAAAATTAACACGTAAATAAGAAAGAAGAAACAATAACGCCCATAATAATTATGTCTTCTGAATATTTTTTTTTAAAAGTCGGATTAAAGACTAGAAAGTGGATCGAAGAATCGGGAATAAAAAAATAACTGGAAACAATATAAAACCAACAAGATACATTATTAAAATAAAAAATGATAACAATGAGTGAAACCAAGCAAAAACTTATGCACACTAGTTGAAGTGACTAAAATTCAAATAAAATATCAAAAAAGAGAAAACGGGAAATAAACAAAGGCAAATTAAAATACGTTTGACGGGTTCTAGGATCTGACAATGAGTAATATTTGGTACAACTTTCAATTATTGAAAAGCAACATAAGAAAACTATAACATGAAAGAAATTAATGAAGGCCAATGTGAGTTTATTATAACGATATTTATAAAAAGCCGATATCGGGAAATTCAAAAATAAAGACAACATAAAAATGAAGAAAAATTGAAAATTATCATTAAAATATAAAATAATTAGAAAAACTATGAAGAATGGAATTAACAAAATAATGTTTCCTTATGAACGCAAAAGTGATGACATTTGACTGCACATCAGCTTCATCAGCTGTACTTGAGAAAAGGAAGACTGATTGAGGCACCTTTCTAGGTCACCATTTCACCTTGTTCCTTAACCCATAAAATTGGCTCGTACATCGTAGATAAACCGGTTCGAAAGAAAATTTGCCCCATATTCCATCCTACATATTCGCATACACAAAATCCATACACGCCTACGGCAATGCTCCGAGGTGCAGACTTGCTTGCTTTTTCTCCCCTGCACCCCTTCCTCTGTGCATTCTCCCCCAATGCCCCCCACCTCGGCCGTCTCGCCTATCCCTAAAAATTTGATGTATTGATTTTTTAATATAACTGCCGAAAACATTGGAAGGCCGATGTAATGAAAAATAAACATCGACGAACACATGCCAGTTCTGGCAGAAAATGAGGGACAGATAAAACAGGAAATGGCAGATTCTTGTCGGTTGGAGATTGTATGGGGTGTTCATTTCCAGAAAAAAAATAGATTTGTTAGGGGAGTGAAATTTTTCTCGCGCATCAGTTTACTTATCTTAATCAAGTCCTTTTCAACTTATCATTTTTCTTTCTTTCCGCTTTTGACTAACTAAAATTTTGTAATGAATACCTTTTTCTTATTGAAATCGATAATCTAGAGTTTGCAAAAAGCACGTATATCGACACTCCCGGTGGAAAATCTGTGTATGACATAGGGAGTATGTGTATTGATGAATTAGAGAACACGGAAATATCGAGGTGTCTCATTGTGTTCCCCCTGTCACAAGTTGGCTAACTCTCCCTTATTTGAATTATTTTCTAGTAATTTTGTTTTGCTGAATTGAATCAAAGGAAACAGAATTAAAAAAATAGAACTAATCTAAATTTTCAAAAATAAAAAAGTTCAAAGATTATCTCAACACATGGCATTATGTATCTATTTATTTTATTTATTATGTAATAAATGAGAGAACTAGACTTAGAACTTTATCACCAGAAAGCGATATTTATCTTGAACAAAAACCACATAATATGCCTATATCCAACAAAGTTAATAACATGCTCGCTAACTGTAAACAATAACGGTGGGGCCTTTATCCCTCTTTGTTTATTCTCAATGAATAATTTAGTATTAACAATTCTAATGAGGTTGCGTTGATAAAAATAACCGCAATGGATTTTTTTTTACCCTAATTTTTATTCAGTAGAATAATTACTGCCTGTCGTTTGATGGTAAATTAGAATGTTGGGAATTTGTCATGTAGTTTACCAGAGAATCATTGGAATTAATCAGGATTTCATTAACCCCATGTGATTAATGGTTTTGAAAGAAAAACATGGGAATACCATGAGATGTTGACCTGATTGGGGCCCATATGTTGAGGTGATTACTATCACTACTGATGAAAACATCGCTATTATGGTTCTATAGGTATATGTTAGTCAAAGGAAGCAAAGAAGCGTGGAATTTTTATAAATCTGACAATACAGCTTCGTGTATATAATCAATCTGTTATTGATATTACAGTTGCAACAAAATATCTTTTCTTAGGTCTTATAGCGTTTTATATAGTGAGGACAATATAACACTTCCGGTTAATAACAACGGGTCGCTATAAAAACAAAAACGTAAATTTGAGGTCCAACACTAAGTACCAAAAATTATCAAAATCGACTTTTTTTTAATCTTTGACGGCCTCTTTAGACTTAACGAAGCAATTTTGGATATAGGTAAGTCTGCCTAGATCGCCTTAATTTTGGTTAATTAACTTCTGGTCAAGCGTTGTTCAGTGATTTCAGGGACACCCTGTAGAAAAAGTCTATTTTCAGATAAACAGTGAGCTTATTTTCAAATTCTTATAACCAACTGGAGCATAAAACAATTGAATTTTTCGAACGCTTTCCGAAACTTGATATGAGAAGAGAATCAAGTTTTACAGAAACTGAAAAATTCGTGGATTTTTAAAGTGAAACTTCTTTTGCAGCAATGAGAAGTGAATTGGACAAAATTCGACGCTTCTCAGAAACACTGATCCTACAGTGTCTATATGTATACTGATCCCATTAACTCGATCATCAGCTGTTGTGATTTGTCTCCTTTTATCCCACGTTAATGAAAACAGACCAAACACACAGCGAATGATCGGGTTAATCGGATCAGGGTTCCCGAAAGCGATTTTTTTCGACATTTCCTTGCATGTGAGAGAAAAAAGATATAGCGTACTGAGAATGACAACGGAGCTATATCCTGACGGAATCTTGGAACTCGACTTTTACTTTCTTCAAGTGGCCAGATTTATACGAAACATTGCACACTTGTCAAGAAACGATGACAATACAATAATTTCAATCGAAATAAGGAGCTAAAAAGTAATCAATACTGTTTAATTAAGCTAAGTCATGGTTCAGGTGATATACAGGATGTTTCATTAATATTGCGAAAAAACTCAGAACGCGTTTTCTCGCTTGAAAATAAGAACGAAACTTCCTATAAATATGTGTCCTGAAATTCTTCATTACAGAGCTACAGGTTGTGTTGAAGTTTTATTTCAATTTTAGTTTCTTCTAAATAGTATTTGCACTAATGTCGTTTTTTTGAAGAAAATTGGTGTTTGGAGAATTATTGTCATGCGAAGTTCGAATTTGATGTTAGTATGGCTTTAACTTGTAGAGGGCGCTACCTACACTTGTTTTTCCTAGTATTAACAGCCGTAACTCTTTTGGACGTGCCTGTATCATATTTTAATCAGATTTCTTCATTCTTTCTATGCAGGAAAAGTGGACTTGTTAAAAGTCGCTAAGTGCAACCATTTTCGAAATATTTGGATTTGAAATAAAAAATACTTACGTTTTTGGGATTATCGTCGAGCAAGGTCTTGCATTTTTTTTTGACAAAAAAATCAGGATGAGTCTCCCTTGTTCAAAATAAGAAGAAAACAGATGCTCCTTTACAACGCTACAGGGAGTTGAAGTTTTTCATTTTTTTATTTTTTCAATTTTTTTATAATATTTCAATGAAAATTATTGTTTACATCACTCATCAGTTGAAGTTTATCTTTTTATTAAAAATATGTAGCAATCATACGAAATATTTTATAACTTCACCTCCGCCATTATTTCAAAATCAGATGTATGTATTATTGCAAATCCAAATATTTCGAAAATGGTTGCACTTACCGACTTTTAACAAGTATACTTTTTCTGTCCTAGAAAATACATTTGAATCTGTTCTGTTGCTCGAAAATTTCTTAGAGGTACGTCCAAAAAACTTATGGCTGTTAATTATTGGAAAAATGATTGTAGGTAGCGCCCTCTACAAGTTAAAGCCATACTAAGATCAAATTCGAATTTCGCATGACAAAAAAACCCTGAACACCAATTTTCATCAAATTATCTACATTGCCTCAAATATTATTAAGATATAACAAAAATAAAAATAAAGCTTCAACACCATGTAGCTCTGTGGAGAAGCAAGTACTGAATTTGTTCGCAATATTAATGAAACACCCTGTATGTAACTGAATTTTGAAGTTCGACTGTGTAGCTTTTATAGAAGAGATGAATCTTCGTGTTGCCCAATTTTTTTTCTTTTTCTCTCAGAATTGATTGCACATCTAGAGATAAGCAGCAGGTTATCAAGGATGAGGACGCAGAACCAGCTATAAGAACTACTCTCACCAACAAATGGTGGCCACTCATAGAAATAGAACCTTTCTCCACAAGTTACATCCATCTAGTACAGACCCCCACTAGGTAGAATATCTCCTCCTCCCACTTACCAGGATGATTTGCTTAGCACAAATCTATTGAGGCAAACGAATGATGTCTTTCCCAATCTTGGACAGAAAGTAGACAGTCGTTGATATGTTGAGATCTGATATCTCTTATCTAGCTTGCCTAAATGTTGTATTATTACTCCATTACCGAACTGGTTCATACCAGACTCATTCCTCAAGGGCGCTGGTTATTTATCTCATACTCTTCGGCCAGCGCACAGCTTATTCTTGGTTTGCTGAGGTTTTGCTGAACTTGCTAGACTATTAAAGTAGATTATCATGATATATCTTCTCCCTATCTTTTTCCTTCCCTAATCCATGTTTGTTTTTTGGATGATTCTTGATAGTTTCTCTCTCTCTCTCTCTCTTGTGTGTCGACTGGGCTCTGCGTTTTTTGGGAGAAGGTTACCGACTGAAGGTTATTCATAAAATGTTGTTTCTTCTCCAAAACCATAAGCTCAATTCCTAATCGATGCACTAACACAAGCATGTGGTGAAATACCAATCAAAAGATAAATTGACTTCCATTAGAAACAATCAGCGTCAACTAATTCAACTCCAATCATCAAGATATGTCTTCTCCGATCAAATTCTACAAGACACCGGAACGCACTTAATCGTTTAAAATTAACCTAAACGACCAATCCACTTCAACTTTTTCACGTAATCATCTGGTAACATATCAGTAAACTAATATTCAGCGAATGCGGATGTCTGACCATATTCAATCACTTGGTATATTTGGTAACGATGTTATGTAAACAGTAGACTTAAGTGGAGTAGGTTAGCTTAGCTTTACTTACCGTTTTCTCTGATTATGTAGATTTTAATTTTTAATCAAGGTGCAATTATCGTTGATTGGGCTCCAATTGATTCGCTGTTTTGGCTGAATTATGCGAGTGTATGTCAAGTTCAAGAATGAAATGGGTAGTTATAGACAAAGTAGTATTAGCTATGTTAATCCTCAACTTTCGACTATATATAAACATACAAAGCAGCTTCTTTATTGGTTGACAAATAAACAACGTAAATGGAAAGTCTAGTATTTTATATGCATAATAACAGATGTCGATAATTTCAGTTGATATCAAATTATCAATTCATACTTATATGTGACAACCTCACAAGTTCGATCGTTTTCAACAGCTACACTGTAGCCGGTAGAAATCTCTAAAATTAACTGAACGTAGTCTTCAAACAGCATTTTCAAGAGGATTTTAATTATAAGCACAGTTCTCATCAATTTATAAAAAGCAGTCGTGATGGCAACGAGGGGCGGTCCGGGTCAAATTGAGCCTCTGAACTCCGAGAATAAATTAGTTTAAAATTAAAGTCATTTTGAGTTGGTTAAACAGCGTCAAGAAAAGATAATAATTTTTTTAAATAGTTTTCTTCCAAATTGGTGGTAGGATTGAATTGTTTTCTTCAACAGATTCCATCTCTTCTCAGCATGACAAACAAAATGGTCTTATGCATAAAAAATATTCGTTTTTTCGTGTATACCGTCAGTGTGATTATTTTCATTTTTCCCTTTTTTAACATTATAAAAGCTCGTGAAACTTGGTTTTTCAAAAAAAATATTTTTTCTACAAGCGTGCGGAGAATACCACTTTTACGCACGCATTTTAGTTTAGTGTCACTTTTCCGCACTGCGGACAAGTGACACTTTCAAAATTTAAATGCGTGCGGAAAAGTGGTATTTTCCGCACGCATTTAAATTTTGAAAGTGTCACTTGTCCGCAGTGCGGACAAGAAGAAAAGTGGTATTTTCCGCACGCTTGTAGGAAAAATATTGTACCTAACACGTGCCTAAAGTGACTCGCCGCACTTGATTGCTGGCCGAACTCCGCTTCGCGTCGCTCTGCAATCGCGTGCGGAAAAGTGGCAATTTCCGCACTTGTTAGGTAAACTACTATTTCCTGATTTGTATTGAGTCTTCTAAAATTTCCCGACACTCGCTTTTTTTGTTGGTTGTGTGCAAGTCCCCCGTAAAAAATATTTCTCAGTTTTTGACGATTTTTTATGGTTTACCAGAAATTTGTCAAAATAAGAAACATCGTTTTTCTGAATTTTATTTTGTTGTCAGTAACTTTTTTCTGTTATCACGAAAAATTTATGATTTTCACTTTGAGTGATTCTTTAGTCACTTTTAATCACTTTTTCCAAATAAACCATTCACATATTTCAATATTTTTCAAATATGTTGGTCAAAAATTCACCGTTTATATCTTTTTTTAACAATATTTTTTTCATAAACATTTAGTATCTTTTTGTTGATCATTTTGATGCATAATCTAATAGCAATTTTGGTTCACGTTTAGTAGGTACCTTTGGAATCTGGAATGTATTTCGTTTGTGATGGAGAATCTTTTGATTGTTTCAAGATATTTGCTAGACATTTTCGTAACTTTATTCTCATTTGTTTGTTTTAACTTATCTTTTGCTTTAGAATATTTTTTTCAAGATCAAGTGATTTTTGCCAACTGATTTTTTTTTTAATGCAAATTTTCACTCTGGGTAAGTTTGATCTATTTTGATAATTATTATGATTATTATTAGCTCTGATTTTTTTTCTCATCACAAAGGGTTCAGAAGTTCAGAATATGAATCTTCAGTCAAAGTGTAGATGTTAACTAAAGATTTGGAAAACTAAAAAAATTCAAAATTTATTTCAAATCTCGGATTTCACAGACAAACGTTATTCTAAGGGCCGGTTGCACAAAACTATGAATTGGACCCCGTTATGCAACAAGAAACCAACCACCAATTTCATAATTCGGAGATAATCGAGAAAAACAATTTGGATTTTCAATTGAAATTTTTATTGAAAAGAAATACATTTAATAATCCAAATAAGAAGTAACTGAAACATATATGAGTAGACAACCTTTCTAGACATTTTACTTGAAAAAAAACTACCCCCTTGTAGGAAAAAAACATGTGGTTCTTTATTGCTTAATTAACATTTTTGTATCTTTGGTCTCAAAAGGAACTAAGGTAATAGAGCATCAAACATTTTGATGAAATACATACCTAAAAACACAAAGTTAACAAAAAACATTAGCAAAAATAACTTAACTCCTAAAAAAAATAAAAATAAACACCTCGATAATGTCGCCAAACATAATGGCAAGTGTAACTAAACATTATGGTATATTCAAAACAACTAAGAACTAAGCTTAAACATTTGGTAACTCTCAACAAAAGAAGTAAAACATAACGGTAAACTAGATGATATCTAACTCGAAATCCAATTCGCCATTAAACCCATCTATATCCTCCTCCACAGACGAATTTCCTATAAGGTTCGTATAAAAGTGCATGGGTGATCTGAGGTAGGTATTAGATGTAAATACGATTTTATATCCTTTATTTTGGCGTCCGCGACTGCTTTATAGTCTGTTTTAAAAAAAATGCTGTATTTTTTTTCTTTCAAGAGCTTGATTTCTTTAATCTCTTTTAATCTCTCGGAAGGATGCGTTTCGTCCTAAAAACAAATACGCAATAAGGAACCAACCTAATTTTAAGGAACTGTGGAAGTATTTCACAAACATCTTTTTGTATGAATAAGTAGTCGACAAAGGGTGTATCAGCAACCAATAATAATAATTACCCCAAACATACTTCAAGAATGTTAAAAATTCGAGTTCTATTATAAAGATTAAAAAAAGTGAGGTTAGGTACTTACTTGATTTTACGGAAAATTTAAATCTGCAAAATGGACTCAAGCACCTCTAGATTCTGCAATAAGAAACCAAGCGTATTTGGTTCTTTATAGAAAACTGTATTGTCGATAATTTTTTATTTTGCAAGATAGGCCTATCGCTCCCAGGTGGCGCTGATAGCGAATATGTTTGGGTTCTTTTTGCAGAACGATGAAAAAGGATATTCTGGGTCAGAAAACGCTGATATCTCAGTTTCGGAAAATTGGTCGGTTGGTTCCCTGTTGCATAACGGGGTCCAATTGTAGTTCAATGTTGATCTGCATTCCAACATCAAAAATTAAATGGACTTTTTGACGTTGAGCTGCAGACCAACAATTAACTACAGTTGAAAGTGTTTATGTAACCGGCCCTAAATAACTTTTCTAAATGACATTCAGCTCAAAAATTTGAAATAAGTAGTTTACTCTTGGAAATAATTCAGGTTTTTGCGATCCCTGTATAGAAAATCAAAACTTACTCTTCGTGGATCGTATTTTTTTACAAGCAAACTGTTCCAACAAGAATGAGTTTTTCCCAAAAAACGAAAGTCTCTATCCATTTGTGCTCTTGTAAACCCTATCCGTGAACAGTTTGTCCACCTACTCTTTTCATGTTTCATATAATTTTTGTTTTTTTTTTCAAATCAATCGTTTCACGATAAGAGAACTTACCAAACTTGGATTCCTTTCATTTTTCATCTAGTTTTTCACATTGTTCTTGTTTTAGAATGTTTAAAAAAATGTTCTTCATATTTTATGAAATCTTTTTCCAAAACTTTCAATTTTCGAATACGAACTATCAAGCAGCGTTGCCGAAATGCATGAATATCCCTTTTTTATTATGATGCAGTTCTTTTATGCCAATGATGTTCTTATTTTTCTATATCAGGTTTACTATTCACACTTCTTTTCACTGTAGACGACACGGAAATATCGGCTTTTCTGATTCTTGACACTATAAATAGTAAGAAGAAAAAAAACAACAAACTTTGTGGTCAACATGTCCCACTCTTTAATGATTTCAACAATATCAAAATTGATCAAAAGAAAGCGCATATAACCATTTCAGACTAGGGCCAAAGTTGTAACGTCTGTTTTATACTTTATTGATTTTTTTTTGTTTGTTTCTACAGGGTAAATAGTGAGCCTAAAATCCACTTCCACTAAGTGGAAGTGAAAATTGGGCGACGAAAACGGGGTGCCACATTCTTCATCGTACCTCTTCTCTGTTTCTGGAAGCCTGCACACGCCATTGTTGATACTTTATTGTGCTCACTTCTTCTGTATACCTATCAACGCTGGACCTAGCGAAGCATCCGAAAAAGTCTGATTTGAATCCTGGTGGATGATAACTGAGAAGGTTTGGCTCAACAGAAGGGCAATGCATGGTCTTCCAGATTTTACATTTTAACCATTCTGCTGTTAAAGACTTATTTCGTTTCGGTTCCGTGCCTTGCAGATTCTTTTCTTCTCAAATTTGGTTATACACCCAGTTTCCATGCATAGCAAACAATATTTCTGCTTTCATGGTGGATCGGGCGCAATGGAATCAGAGAAGTTGATACTGTGGAAGAACTCCAACAGCGCATTGAGAATGCGTTAACACCCGGAATTTATTTTTTAAGCTCTTAGGAGTCTTGGGTACGTCGAGCAAGTCAGGAGAAAGCAATGGAGATGATTTAGTTTTTCCAAAATATCGCCAGAATAAACAAACGCACATGACCTATTCAATCACTTCGCTTGTGCTTGTTAATTTCGGCGGTGTTCTTGACATTGATATTGATCGACACAAGCATCCTCTTGTATAGGTAGAATAGAATGCGAACCATTTCTACAAAATGTAGAGCACAGTACATCCAAAGAATCTAACAATTCGAAAATAAATCTCATTGCCTCAGTAGAATCCGTTAACTATACTGTCCTGCAATTGGCAGCTCTGCACTCTAGCAGTGTGACTGACGACTGTGTAATAATATAATCAAGTGAAGACAAACCAAGATCAAGGCGATCATGCTGTTTGTTTATAAATCGGTACGTCGTCTCAAAGGCTATTAGATGAGCCGTGCCCGAGATCCGGACCACGGATTTGGATTCATGACACCTCCGGAATAGGAATGTGCTAGATTGGTCGACTGTGTTATTTGCACCATCGAACATGGTAGTATGGTAGATTTTATTCTTGAGCAAATAGTTTTTTATGTGCTTACTGAAATTTAGTTCTGAGCTGAAATATGGCCTAGGTGCATTGTAATATTTGATTTCCTCACTCTGACCAGAGATATATGGACAAGATGATGATTTTTCTAGATCACCAAGACTGAACGCAAATTTGAGTTACCAAATCTACACGTGTATAATACATGATTGAACTATACCCAATGAACACAGTTCACAGCTATTCTTCAACAAATCAGCATTGACAACTTCAAAGTTGATTAATAAGGATTAGGCAGACGTGTATTTGGAAAATTCTGAAAGATAGTGGAAGCGCGGAGGGTATAATTTGATTTTCTACGGATTGAAGTTGATCTCTTTTTCTTCAAACCAAAATAAATCGATTTTATTCTTTATACTTCTACGATACAATTGACCGTTGTAGAGATATTTGAGGAAAACTAATTTGTCGTGTCAAGAGAGTCATACAGTGTTGGTTTTTCAAAACCTGACATAGGCCAACTTTTTTATTTGGAGAGATCGACTAGTACTTCCAAAAGGAAAGTTGAGATGTATGTTGTTGTTTTCTCAAGGCCTACTATTGCCATGTCAACTGATCCGTATATTGTGTTCACTGTTATGAAATCCAGATTATCTTGATTTTTTTGAATGATTCAAAACATTTTTTGTTCAGAATTCCGAGATCTATAACTTTGTGTTGAAAAAATACCATGTTGCTATTTAAAAAAATATAGTTTTCGCGTCTGCTGCGATATCTGCCAACGCCGAATTTTTTTTCATCATTTTTCTTAGTTAGATCATTCCACACAACTTTCCTTTAAGACTAACTAAATAGTGGTCCCTGTTCAAATAAAAAAGTTGACCTGTGTCAGGTTTAAAAAAAAACCTACACTGTATTTGGTTACTTCCGACGATTACCCGCGGTCGGATATCTCGAAAATCATTGCACTTAGGTAGGAGAAACTGTTTAAACACACTTTTTGCAGATAATTTTGAAATGAATCAATGTTCTTCACACTTTTGCGATACAATTGACCGTCTAAGAGATATAGGAGTAGAACTTAATCGACCTATCAAGAGATTCTAGTGGCATTTCAAGTTTGACCTCATTTTCATTCGAAATTCTGAGAGGAACATTTACTTACAGCCATAGGGTGTTGAAACACGATGGCTAGATATTTATTGAAAGTGCCTCTCTTGAAAAATTTACAGGAATTCCGATGGAAATTATGATTCCAATGTTAATAATCTTACAAATCCGTTGCCACCTTAGAAAAACGATATAATCGCCCTTTTATAACCCCAAATCCCCCCTATCGATTGTTCCTTTCCCATCCCTAATCTGGAATTGTTTCAAAAATGTTGCGGTGACGTGGTTGGGTGGGCGGCACGCGACCGCTGTCGACGGCGGCACACTGTTCTGGTCTGGGTAAACTCATGGCGTGACAGTTTGCGGCAAACGATGCTAAATCGCTCATAGTTTGTGTTATATTACCTTTACTATTCTCTGTTGTATTAACACATCAACAAGGGTATAACGTTTTTATTATAGGGGGTACAGAGCTCGACAGACGAAGGGTTGTTAATTAAATGAGTTTCATTGCTGGTTATCGTTGAAGAATGGTGAATAAATGTTGATTTGATGACTGAGATATACTGCTTGGCTCAACTGGTTTTATGATTCAACCTGTAATTGAGATGTAGTCTTGTAGAAACACACATAAACAAAACATTCTTTTCAACCATCGCAATATAGTTCATGGTAGAAATCCTCATTTGGAGACATTCATCCATCTTACCATTCATGTTAAGAAAACCGAAACTGCGCTTATATGCTTGAAATCAGTCTCATATGTCAATTTTTATCAATAAAATAGTATTGTAGGTATCTAAACAAAATAAAACTTAGTGACTCCGGATGACGCCTATCGGGAAACTCAGCCGCATACATCCTACTTGCCAAAAAAAAATTTTTCTCACTTTTTCCCAATACAGAAATCATATCAATAAGCTCTTTTTTGAAAAATTTATTTTCTCAACCAATTATTCGCCAATATTCTTTCACTCACTTTGTTAGATAAACAAAGCGTTTTTCCATAGCAACCTTAACTAATGGATGGACATAGTTATGGTTTCTGGTGAATATCTTTTGAACGGTTGAGAATTTGAATGAATTTATTTTCCTTGAATTTTTTAATTTTTTCCATATTTAACATCTGACAGGGTGTTCCCCTATATTTTTGCACCCCACCTAGAGAGTTTATTTGAAAAAATATTGAAATAATGTTAATACAAAACTTTCATGGTTTTTCATGATCTTTTAAAATCTGTAGGCAAAAATGTCAAAAAAAGTAAGTAAATGTCAATTATTGACAGGTTGATGATTTTTTCAAATAGAACACCCTGTATATTATTTCAAATATTTGTAGACCTTTTTATTCTGTTTTCAAATATATATATATATATATATATATATATATATATATATATATATATATATATATTTTTTTTCATTTTTGCTCCATTGGAAAAAATCTTCAACTGTCAATATTAGACATTAACTTACTTTTTTCGACATTTTTGCCTACAGATTCTAAAAGTTCATGAAAAACCCTAAAAGTTTTGTATTAACCTTATTTCAATATCTTTTCAAATAAACTTTCTATGTAAGGGGGGTGCAAAAATATACGGGAACACCCTGTACGTACCAATTTTTTAAATTTCTTTCTACAACTACTTTTTTTTGTGAACTTCTTTGGTTATCAATGCTTTCATCATGACAAAAAGTAACAAAAAAAACGCCAGTGAAAAAGTTCTTTAAAAGGGCAAAGGTCAAAGGTAAATAAAATGAAAATACCTACCTCACGACAATCCCGCATATAGCACACAGTAGATACAAATTTCATGAAAAACGTTTTTGAACAGCAATAATTACTGATCATCTACATAAATGGCGAGAGAATCGGAAAAAAAACTGATAATAGAGTAGGTACTTGAATACAAAAAAAAAGTAAAAAATTCTAAAAATGGCAAAAGTCCCAAAAAAATGTCCAGCAAAAACCCACATTGAAGATGCAAAATAAAATTTGGATAGATGTCATAAAAATCCCCTGAAGGTGATATAAATAACTTTGATTAATTCAAATAGGTAATACATTTTATCAACGAGGAATCGCTACTTACTTATTCCATCAAAAAAATCTCCACAATCTCGCATATTTTCAGACCTTATGTTCTCCGCATAACAAACATCTAGAAATTTAAGCAATAGTGGACTTAAATCCAACTCGCCCGTGTTGGATAGACTCTCTTCGCTCCTTATATACTCTACATTCCTGATCAAAAGATGTCACGTTGCCTGTAATACAAGTAACTGCAGACAGCAAGAGAATCATGGGACTGACCCGCTATTAGATTGTGAAAAGCAGTTGCTTACTGCTCCTGATACAAAGATGTAGTATTGTATCATGCTTTTTTGGGATGGATACGTACCTACAAACCTCGAACTAAATACAAATAATCTGTCTTTGAAACCATAGTTTTTAGAGTTATCAACCCTATTGTCAGATCCGTAAATTTTGAATCTACGTTTCAAAATATTCCAAAATATCCCACTTTGATTTTGGCTACGTCTAACCATAAAGACACCTACTTGTACCTATCTTGTTGCTGACTCAGCCATAGAATAACGTTCATATCTCCACCCACAAAGGAAGCAAAATGCCCTACAGAAAGAGTGGTTGCTGTAAGGAGAACCCAATTGTGATTTATGTTCTCCGTTGAATTAGTCGGCTAATTCCGAGCAATAGTGATACAAGTCGAAATTTACTGGGGGATCCACTTTATACCACTCCTAACTTAAATTTCTTCTAGTGATCTCTGCTGTCCTGGTTTAAGGACGACGAGAATTTGACGAAAAGTGACGGTAAGACACAACTGACGACAACGGTGGTCGTCGGCGTTGGTTCTGTTGCTTCCGACACGTTTGGAGATTCGTTTTCCTAAGAATATGATTTTTTCATGTCATTTCATCATCTTACTTTATCAATATCTAGTCGCAACAAAAAAAAACATGTTTTCGGTTCCATTTTTCATTTTATGACTTGATGATTCCTCACTTCCTATTCCTATCGAAATACATAAGAACTCGATGTTCACCATTAATATCTTGAAAACGGTTGAAGATCCAACGTAACTTGAATTATTCTCCCAAGCGGCTAGGAGGTGTCTTGTTAGTAGGGAGGCTTGTTATAGTTCCGAAATTTGCAGAAAGAAAAAAACCTGAAAACCATATCTGAAGACTTTCAGGTCTGTATAGAAGGAAATATTTCTAGGGTTGACGTCCACTGCACCATACACATTGCGAGGTGGACTTACGCCACTTTTCCCGTAAAGTTCTCGTCGTCTTTTAATCAGGAAAGCAGCAATGTGATGGGATCTCCGGCTTGATCTGTATGGAATGAACACCCTTCGGCAAAATTTCAGTTACGTCAATATTGCCGAGAATGCTGACGATTTGTTAGAAGGAGGAAAATATATGATGATTTTTTCGGTTCATACATTCATACCGCACTTTGATACGTTGATATAGCATCGATAACATATTTTTTTTTTAACTTTACAATTTAACAAAAAGAGAACCAATCTTGAGTTGGGTGGTCATTTGCCTTAATTGTAATCATCTTTCCTCTATTCAATCGAAGAAAATTTTCCTCCATACTGTGACAAAAACATGGTGAATGCGCAAGCCACCACATTGTGTAGAATTGTTAGGGATCGATTGGCTACTGGTACATTCTAGCAAGGCTAGATGGCGTCGAACATTCTTCGCTTTTCTCAAAATATCTGGATTGTTCTCTCAATCCTGGCGAGGGTATATAATGAGATCCGTCATTTCAAGTAGTTAGTTCAGTTCTGAATACGTCGTGAAATATAAATCGTAAAACATAAATAAGCTGTGATTCTGTTTGTGAATAGTGAGTTCTGTACATAGTGACTTGTAAAATAAATTATTTAAAGCTGAACAGTGTTTTCTATAGCGAAACTTGTTACATTGGTGTCAAAAGTGGGATTTATTGTGTGCTATAGAAACGGACATAAATATTCGCTGTGATGGCTGCAAAACTAGTGTTTTTAACCGGATTGAAGGTCGCTGAGTTGAAGAGGGAGCTGGAAGAGCGTGACCTGGATAGTAGCGGTAAGAAAACTGATTTACAAACAAGGCTTCGTGAGGCTTTAATGGAAGAAGGCATGAATCCTGATACGTTCCAATTTGAAGTTCCCGATCCCAACGCAGTAAAAAGATTATTAGAAGAAAACTCTAGAAAAATGGAAGAGAAGCTGGAAGAATCCTCTAGAGCCATGGAAGAGAACTCCAGAAAAATGGAAGAAAAGCTGGAAGAATCCTCTAGAGCCATGGAAGAGAACTCCAGAAAAATGGAAGAGAATTCCAGGAAGTTGGAAGAGAAGTTTGTAGAATCTTCTAGAATAATGGAGGAGAAAATCAAGGAACAGCTGGCGGACAACTACAACTTCTGGAAGGATCAGGTAACGGAAGAAATTGAGAACCTTGAGCAACGATTTGAAGCAAAACTTGGAGATACAATGAAGACTTTGGAAGAAGAAATCGAGGAAGTGCGAAGACAAGTAGCAGTGATTAAGAAACAACCAGAAGTGACATTCGAGAGCAAAGGTGCTAAAATGGAGTCTGATACCGTGCGAGTCCACATGAAAGCCCCTCAGTTTGATGGCAAGCTGTCCTGGAACAATTACCATCGCCAGTTCGAGGCAGCAGCAAGGGCAAATGGATGGACCGCAACAGAGAAAGCTCTGGCACTAACTCTGGCGCTTCGTGGGGAGGCAACGGAGATCCTGCAGACGCTGAACACCCAGGAACAGGAGGACTACGATGTTCTGGTGAAGCATTTGGAGCTGCGGTATGGTCAAACTCACTTGGAGCACGTCTACCACTCTCAGTTGAAAAATCGCATTCAGAAGACCAACGAGACCTTGCAGGAGTTTGAAGCGGATGTTGCTCGCCTTGCACGACTGGCTTATCCAACCACGCCAGAGAACGTTATGGAGAGGCTTGCAGTTCAGGCCTTCTTGGATGGACTTCGAGACCAGGAGATTCGGCAGTCCCTAATACTTCATCGTCCTGACAGACTAGTGGATGCACTGGCAAAAGCCTTGGAGTTTGAAGCGGCTAAGCAATCCGTCAAGCTTCCTGCACGCATGCGAAGGATGGAGGACCAAGATCTCGCGGAGGAAGACTCCTTCGACGCAAATGTGAGGAGGGTCGTCAAGGAAATGGAGGCGTCCAAGCGAAGGGAGCTACGATGCTGGAATTGTGGAGAGCTTGGCCACATTCGTAGTCGATGCAAGAAGCGAGAGACGGGCACCGTCTACGACGTCGGAAAACTAGAGAAGGTCGATGCGAAGGGGCAATCGTCGACCTGTAGCCAGTATGCCCCAAGGAAAACCGCCATAGTTGCTTCTTTAGGACACAAACTGAACAGCGTGTTTGTGGATGGCTGGGTTAATGGAGTGAAACGCACCATGCTGCTGGATACAGGTGCGACGAAGTCTATCATCAGGCCCGACATTGTCACAACACCGACAATGATTAAACCAACAAAGTGGCGACTACGGACGGCAACAGGAGACTTGGCTAGGATACATGGTGAAGTGGAGGCAGCAGTGACTCTGGGAAGCACCAGCTTCGAACATCCAATGCTGGTTGCCGATATTGAGGAAGAAATCATAATTGGAATGGACATCATGAACACTCGAGGCTTCCAATTAGATTTCAAAAATGGAACACTGAGAACCAACAACGAAGAGGTGGTACTGCATGGGAGAGAGGAAGAGACAGTTCGTGTTTTGCTGGCTGGGGATTCTTCAATTCCTGAGAAAAGCGAGATGATTTTGTGGGCTCGCCTGGAAGGGAAGATGAAAGAAGGAAGCATCGTGATGTTTGAGCCTAAAATACACGATTCTGAAGTAGGACGAGGCATTGCATGTGGAAAGAGCCTGGTACATGTGGGAAAGACTGTGCCCGTGAGAGTGATGAACGTCAACTATCACTCTGTAAGTTTGGCAAGGGACACAGTTTTGGGGCTCTGCTCGTCAATTTCCTCTGTGGTGCGACAAGTATGTGAGACTGAGCAAACCATCTCTGAGTTTACCGGAGAGATGGAGAAGTTAGTTGTCACCTCTTCAAAAGATCTGGATAAGAGACAAAAACAACGATTGAGAAACCTGATAAGGAATTACGGCGACATCTTCGACAACGGGACTGGGGAAAAGGGCCGAACGAACGTGGTGCGGCACACTATCAACACAGAGGGAGCACGACCGATCCGCCAAACAGCTAGAAGACTACCTTTGGCCAAGAAGGAGGAGGCGGACAAGATCATCAAGGACATGGAGAAAGGCGGTGTCATCGAGCCTTCTAGTGGTCCGTGGTCATCGCCAGTTGTTCTGGTTAAAAAGAAGGACGGTTCAACTCGATTCTGTGTGGACTATCGTCAGCTGAACAACGTGACGAAGAAGGACAGCTACCCGCTACCACGGATCGACGACACTTTGGATACCTTGGCCGGATCGAAGATCTTCTCAACCCTGGACCTCAAAAGCGGATATTGGCAGGTAGAAATGGCCCCTGAAGATCGAGAGAAGACTGCTTTCAGCGTTGGAGCTGGGCTGTGGCAGTTCACTGTTATGCCATTTGGGTTATGCAACGCACCTGCTACGTTCGAGCGGCTGATGGAGACTGTGCTCAAAGGACTATCCTGGTCAACATGTCTTGTATACCTGGATGACATAATTGTGGTTGGCAAATCATTTGAAGACCATCTGAAGAACTTGGAGGAGGTATTCCAGAGACTCAGAAGTTCCGGTTTGAAGCTGAGTCCAAAGAAATGCCAACTGTTCCGGAGGGAAGTACAATACCTGGGTCATATCGTGTCGGCTGAGGGTGTAGCCGTTGACCAGCAAAAGGTGGAGGCAGTTAAGGAGTGGCCAGTACCAAAGAACCTTCACGAGCTAAGAAGTTTCTTGGGTCTGTGCACGTACTACCGGCGTTATGTCCAGGGATTTGCGAACATCGCCCGGCCTCTTCACAGGCTCACAGAGGCACAGAGACGCTTTCACTGGGACGAAGATTGTCAGGAGGCCTTTGACACGCTTAAAAGGGCACTTGCCACCGCGCCTATCCTAGGCTACCCACTACCTGAGGGAAACTTCATCCTGGATACAGATGCCAGTAATGTAGGACTTGGTGCAGTGCTGTCCCAGATCCAGCAGGGACACGAAAGGGTGATCGGCTATTTCAGCAAAACCTTGTCGAAGCCGGAACGGAACTACTGCGTGACGAGAAGGGAACTACTGGCAGTAGTCAAAGGGGTAGAGCACTTCTACAAGTACCTCTACGGAAGAAAGTTTCTGCTGAGAACCGACCACGCCGCGCTCAAATGGCTCCTACAGTTCAAGAATCCGGAGGGTCAAGTTGCTCGTTGGATTGAGAGACTTCAAGAGTTCAACTTTGACACGGAACATCGAGCTGGATCCAGCCACAACAACGCTGATGCCCTATCCAGGAGACCTTGTCCAGAACAATGTAAGCACTGTCAAAGAGCCGAGGAAAAGGAGGCGAGCACTTGCAGGACGACTGTAGTGGATGATTCCTGGCAGTCTAAGGCGCTTCGCGAGGACCAGGGGAAAGATCCAGATCTGAAGCTTGTCATCGGATGGAAACAGGCAGGCCAACGACCAACCTGGCAAGAAGTCGCGCGGTTCTCGACCACCGTGAAGTCCTACTGGGCTCAATGGGACTCGATGGTTCTTGATGACGGCATCCTGAAGAGGCTGGTGAAGAATCTGGATGGCACGGAAGATCGGAGGCAGTTAGTCGTTCCTGGAAACAGACAGGCAGAGGTGATGAGAGAGGTCCATGATGGCGTCACGGGTGGACATTTGGGTGTAACCAAGACGCTGGGAAAGCTGCGAGAACGGTTTTACTGGGTTAACTGTCAAACCGATGTGAAGGAATGGTGCAGAAAATGTGCCGTATGTGCGGCAAGTAACGGACCCCAGAAACGGCCAAAAGCTCCTATGCGCCAATACAACGTGGGAAGCCCCTTTGAAAGGATCGCAATCGACGTGGCTGGACCGTTCCCTGAAACGGACAAAGGAAATAAATACATCTTGGTCGCCATGGATTACTTCAGCAAGTGGGCTGAAGCGTATGCCTTGCCAAACCAGGAGGCAGCTACCGTTGCCGATGTCTTGATTAAGGAATGGTTTTGCCGTTTCGGTGTCCCGTTGGAGCTGCATTCGGACCAGGGCAGGAACTTCGAATCGACGCTATTCCAGAACGTCTGCGATGTCTTGAAGATCAAGAAGACAAGGACAACGGCGTTACACCCACAATCGGATGGCATGGTGGAGCGAATGAACCGAACCATCAATCGACACTTGGCCAAAGTTGTCTCTGACCATCAAAGAGACTGGGATCAACATCTCCCCCTATTCCTCATGGCGTACAGGTCAGCAGTTCATGAATCGACGGGCGAAACACCTGCCAAGATCATCATGGGTCGTGAACTCCGGCTGCCCTGCGATTTGAAGTTTGGCTGTCCACCTGGTGAGGATGTCGCTGGGGAAGACTACGCAAGTGATCTTCGTAGAAAAATGGACGATATCCATCAGCGAGTCCGACTAAACATCCAAAGTGCCAGCGACAGGATGAAGGAGGCATACGACGTGAAGGCCGAAGAAGGAGGGTTCCAGGTTGGGGATTTGGTTTGGCTTCACAACCCACAGAGGCGACGTGGATTCTCCCCAAAACTGCAAAGTTCTTGGGAGGGCCCGTATGAGATTCTGGAGCGAATCAATGACGTCGTCTACAGGATTCGAAAACCACCACGAGGAAAACCGAGGGTTGTTCACTTCAATCGTTTAGCTCGGTATGCTGGGAACCACGACGATCAGGACGCTGAAGTGAGGCAGATCAGGTCACCCAAGAAAGACATGTCATTTGAAACTTTCATGTCTCTACACTCCAATGGCCAGAAAGTCCAGAATGGCGTTGTCCAAGAGAGGCGGCTGGATTTGTTTGAAGCACCGGCCGAATACTCGTTGGCTCACTGGGTCACTGAAGACCTCAGTATGAGGAGTGGACTTGCTGCAGCTTTTAAACGAAAATTTGGACGATTGGACCATCTGCGACGACAAAAGCCAGAGGTAGGGAAGCCGCTCCAAATCACGAATGGGACACGACACCTGTTCTACCTTGTGACGAAGAAGCTCCCACAACATCTGACCACCTACAGTGAAGTCTGGAAAGCCCTCAGTCATCTTCGTGACTTGATGCAGTCACAGGACCTGACTCATTTGGCAATTCCGAAGATGACTAATGACCGAGTGGACTGGCGAGTGGTGAGAAGCATGCTGGAGGTGATCTTCAAAGAAAGCGGTATTGACATCCTGGTGTGCTGCTATCCTTCCCGGAGGACGAACCAGAGGACAGTGGACTGCTACTTCCATAGGACATCAGGCTGCCGGTTTGGGGATAGTTGCCGATACCGACATGAAGGCAACTCGGGACGAATTGCCTTAAGAAGGGGGCAATGTGACAAAAACATGGTGAATGCGCAAGCCACCACATTGTGTAGAATTGTTAGGGATCGATTGGCTACTGGTACATTCTAGCAAGGCTAGATGGCGTCGAACATTCTTCGCTTTTCTCAAAATATCTGGATTGTTCTCTCAATCCTGGCGAGGGTATATAATGAGATCCGTCATTTCAAGTAGTTAGTTCAGTTCTGAATACGTCGTGAAATATAAATCGTAAAACATAAATAAGCTGTGATTCTGTTTGTGAATAGTGAGTTCTGTACATAGTGACTTGTAAAATAAATTATTTAAAGCTGAACAGTGTTTTCTATAGCGAAACTTGTTACAATACCTTTCAGAAAAAGATATTTGTATCACGAAATTGTTGCAGTTGTTGTCTAAACCGTTCAAGATTGGAGAAAGCCTGCATAATATTTGTATAAAAAAACTACAAAAATATTTGAGTCTAGAAGAGAAACAATAAAAACGACCTATATACGGGGCGTCCGGAAAGTATATGGCATAATTTCGGAAGCGTATAGTGGAGGTCAAAATAACCCAAAGTTGGTGACGGTTGCTCGAAGACGAAACGTGTGATCATAAACTTGATAACACCATTTTGTAGACGAAAAAATGTGGCTATGAAGATGTGACATTTATTTTGAAATATGTCTTCTAATAAACCTAGGAAAAGATAAAAACCATTTTAAAAATTTTCGTTTTTTTGTAGTAAGTATTTTGTGGATTTTCCAACGGCATTTTATCGAGTACCAAAATGCGCAACTTTGTCGTAGTATGAACTTTTTTGTTTATCCTACCGTTTCCACGATATCATGGTGAACATTGAAATGTGTAATACCCTGTATGAAAGTATAGCCCCGAATTTTGCCAGGCAACCCATCCGCTATCTATTTTTGAACAAATTATCTAACATTTAAACTTTATTAGCATCAAATAACAAGTGGGAGTAGAAATTTCTTACACCGTATCTTAGACATAGTAAAGTCAATATTTTAAATTGTGGGGAGAACCAGGAACGGACTGGCCACCCAACCTTTTGGGGTCAATTTTTGACAGGTGTTATTTACCACAGCTGAAAACTACTTTTTCAAATACTCTGAACTTTTCTCATCAAAAAAGGTGCTCTTCTTTCCGATAAAACTAACCGTTCTCGAGAAAAATATTTTTTATTTCACACACGTTACTGCAATAATACATTAATAACTAAGACGAAAAAAGTAGGCAGTTGATAGTACCTTCTACTCAAATGACTGAATAGCTCTTGAATAGTTATGATGAGAAAGTGCAGATCACTTTTCTCTTTGTTAAGCCGTTTGAGTTTTAAAGCATGTCAAAGTTGCAAAAATGTCATTTATAAAACGCAATAGCTCGAAAACGGCTGAGTTTAAAAACATTATGCCTAAAACATTTTTTTTTTTAAGTTTAGAGATCTATAATCCTGTGTGAAAAAATGTCATGTTGCCGTTTAAGAAAATATCGTTCTCGGGTCTGGTGCAAAATCTGGCAACGATGACCCTTTTTTTTTCTTCATTATACTTTTTATTTGAAAGTACTAGTCTAGCTCTCCAAATAAAAAAGTTTGCCTATGTCAGGTTTTGAAAAACTAACACTGTATTAAATACTCGAGCGTTTTATTCAATGAAAAATGCTGCCAGAAGTATTTTCAGTCACACCCAAAATTTAAAGCAATAGCTGAGGACTATTGGCAATGTGTATATCTCCTTTATGAAAAATTAGTTCGGAAATGTACCTATATACGCAAAAAGGAGAAAAACCAGACAAATAAATAAAACTTCAACTATGTAGATAATTTTCTATCAGGACCATCCTCCTTTAGAGCGTGATGATTTTTCTCAGTATCGTCAATCTGTAGTTAGTGAATTCTTCAAAGGATAAGAGTGAAAATAGTTTTGAATCCGGACTTCAATCCATTCGATCGAATTGAAACAATCTGGTTTTCTCAGATGTTTGTTGCCCATCATTGTTATTGCTGGAGACTTTTGGGACGAGTTTCTCTATCAAAAACTTCAAACAATTTGTACATCACCTAATTATTGTTGTCATAATTGAGGGTGTGATGATATACACTTTGTAATTAGATGATTTATTGTCCTTGTCACCAAATTGAATCCTTAAAAATCGACTCAGTCACAAACTTTAGGAAGAATAAATCAATTTACAATCATTATTTGACGAGCATTTATATAGAATGTCAAAATTTATTGGCAGACATAAATTCGCCAACTATTTATTGTTTCTACTACTTTATTTATCGACGGCGTCAATGATTTATTTACATGAATTACATCTACATAATGTACTATTGTGATTTATTGGCTATGCCTCGATAAAATTACATGACATGGGCTCAAGTTTTTGTTCGCATGATTGAGAACAGAGCCAAATTGATGAAGAGTCTTGTTGCATCATGTTGGCCATTTATATTTTTATAATACATTGCCCAGAGCATGTGACTAATTCAACATTCTTTTCAGGTATGTCAGGATTTAATCACAATCTATGGTAAGTGTTTTCCTGAAGACAAGAAGCAGCAATGGCTGATTTAATTGATAAAACTTAATCAGATTATTTATCGAATTAAGACATGACATCTGCAAGGCGCAAGAGGGATAATGGCATGGTTCACTCAGCAACAACTGCTCTTATCATTAGCAGATAACCATCTTATTTAAATAGGAATTTTACTGTCAAAAAATTCTTTGGCAAAACTGTTCTGGATCGATTTAGTTTGATAGGCATTTTGTTCATCCTATAAATTGAAATGTTTATTTCAAAACAAGCTGATGGGAAGTTAATAGAAACTCGCATCAATATCATTTAATGAGCTATGAATAATTAAATAAAAATCAGATGGCGCTCTTTTGGGTTATTTTGGTGATGTTTCGCATAAATTAATTGTGCATCTACATCATCGGTCATCAACTAAATAATATGTTGTGAAACCCATAATTTATAAATAAATTTAGGCATAGTTAACACCTATCTGTGCTACTTTCGTATTGCGTATTTTTCCACTGTAAATAATTATTGTTATTGAATTTCAAGTTTTTTGTTGATGATTGATGATTTTTCAAGAGTCTGGACGTTGAACAATAGACTGATCCATTTGTTCCAGACTCATAAGTCCATTTTACGACCCCTCAAACTTCCATAACTCACCACAACTCCATCAAACAAGTCATTACAACCCAATTTACGATTTCACAAGTAAATCTCTCGACATTATTATTACCGACCATAAACTTCTCGATAATTACCATAATAACTTAACTGATTTTGCCGATTTTATGCCCGTTCGTACTGATAAATTTCCAATATATTACAAATTTGCCATTATTAAAACCCATAACCCATAATGGTGGAACGAAGAAAGATTATCTTCTAAATTAATCTGTATTGATGGGTATGGGGTATTCACATTAATCAACTTTTTATTATTTGGATAATGCCTTGAGGGGGTGTGTGGCTGGAGATAATGTTTTGATGGTAATGTATATGGGTATGTTTATCTAAATGGTATCTGAATATTGAATTTGGATACTCAATTGAAGCTAGTGTGATAAACATCGGGACTGATTTTATATCGGCACTTAGCGCTTATAGCATACGATTACTATATGGATGTTATTTTTTTTATTCTATTACAATTTTAATTTGATGCACTCATATCTTCCAGGAAATAATAACCGCATGAGTTTAACGAATTTGAATTGTTCGTGCTTCAGGACATTTAAAGTATTCTTTTTGATTTTTATTGTTTTTTGTACTGTTTCATATTTTGAAGTTCATCTCGTGTTATATTTTGTAGTAAGAGATGTTCGTTTTAGGTAATATTCTGCATATTTTAAGTCATTTGTATCTACAAAATTTATCACACATTTAGTCAGTTTTTTAACAATTTTTCGTATAAATTTTCACAAATTTTTATCGAGACTTCAATCCACGTTTCCTAGTATTTTGGTACTATTTTCCCTTTGTGAAACTTAACTGATCCATCTATTATTTTTATTTAATTCGTAAACTATTCATCATAGAGCCCCAGAAAAAAAAATCTGTATGGTAATGTTCCCAAGAGAAAATGCTGGAAATATATTTCAAGCTTCTATAGGATCGCCGCAAGGGGGCGTAACGGTACTGTGAAAATGGAAAATCGACATAATATTTTCGATTTTTTTCCCGATTAACTACCAAAAAAGAATATGGAAACAGATTTTGGACGATATTCTCTACAGAATTGCCCCCCGACGCCATGACATCTGATTTGTTTTGATTTGCGTTTAACGTGTTCTTGAGTTGATGTTGAAAAGAAAAACCAATGAGTGAGAATTCCAACTATTCCTCGTTTTTTTTCTACGAGCAGCTGTCAAGTAGAATACAGTCCACCACACGCCAAAAGTAATAAGATGGGCCAGTAAACACCTTATTCCAAAAATATAAAAAAAAATTAAATCAACCCAAAAAAAAAGAACTAGTGCAAATGCTCAAAATCCCCACCGTTGGCAAGGCGCTCCTATCCTTTTGACACATTCAAATTCAGAGGGGCAGTTTCAAAATTATTCCTCGAGGGATTTCTGATGAAGTCTCCATAACTCTTCTATTTCAACAGATATAGAAAAATTACCTATATGAAAGTGGTAGTGATTTATCCAAATAACACGATGGAGGTATCTATTTAGTTTTACATTTGAGAATTTTGAAAAAACCTCAAATACAGGTTTGACTTTCACAATTCATGTTGTGTGGTCGGCTTCAGCCAATAAAATCGACCCCGAGTACATGCAGCAGATTTCCCCTCTTTAAAATGCGCTTGAGAACAGTCAAATCGATTGAGGAATGTTTAAGTTATAGGCAATTTAGTGACATCAAGTTTGACGACCTGTAGCTGTCTTATTTGACAACTTAAAGAAAGGTGTAGGGGGGGGGGCAATTTTGAAGAGAATATCGTGACAAATCTGTTTCCATATTCTTTTTTGGTAGTTCACTGAGAAAAATTTAGAAAATATGTCGATTTTCTGTTTTCACAGTATACTGTTACGCCCCCTTGCCGCAATTCTAGAAGCTTGAAATACGTTTCCGGCATTTTCTCCTAAGCATATTACTACCGAGATTACTATATTCTTTTCCTGGGTCTCTATGATGAATAGTTTACGGGAACTGGCACCCTGTCGCTGAAAATGCATCGCCCGGTACAGTTGAATCTTGATGTTTTTCTGGTCCATTGTATTTCCAGGTGATTGCAATAATTTTGTTGAGTCATTTTTTATTCGTTTTCTTTTGTATGCTAATTTTGTATTTGTTTGTAGTAGGGAAGGTCCTAATGTTGTATGAGTCATTTGTAATTTAAAATTTCTCAGGTGATTCTCCAATTTATCATTTAACAGTTTTTTTTTAATTTTGAACTTTTATAAGATCATCACATTTTTTCGTATTCTGGACAAGACTTTATGAGCCTTTATTGCTTATTTTTTGTTCTTCGTGTTCCTGTTTTCGATTTTTCTTTTTTTGTACAGCTACTAGAATATCGTATTTTTAGTATTTGTTGCCCCTCTTTTCAATTTAAGTTTCTTTTGCACAGTTAAATAGTGTTAGTTTTTACTTAAGTTCTCTAATGTTGTAGTTTTTGTAGTACCCACTTCACCAAGACGATATACTGGGTGATTTTTAAGTTGGTACTTTCCTTTCAACACTGTACGTATAGAATGCAAGAAAATGAGAAAATTGTTCAAATAAAATTATGTTCTTCTTTTGACCATTAAATTTCATTTTTTCATGTAACTTTAAAAAAAAACTTCTACCAGTGGCGTTCGAACCGGACTTGTATCGAATTTAAAAAAAAAAATAGTACGAAAAATGTTCGTTTTTTTTTACTTCTATACAGTGTTAAAGAGAAAGTATCAACTTAAAAATCACTCTGTACATCTTTCTCTATATTTATCTTATGTGGTATTTTTTACCCTATTTTTACTCTATGGTGTTCCATGAGACATTCTGCAGTTTTTGATTGATTATTCTGTATAAACGGTGTTTCAAAGTTGAGTACATAGATGGTGGACTTTGCATGTATATATACTGTAGTATATTATGGCATATCATGCTACTTGTTTGATTTTCATCATGATTTTGGATCATCTTTCTTCCGTTATTTCTGTAACCTACTTTTTGGATCATGGGTTATACTATTTCACTATATTATCAAAATGTTTGCACAAAACACAATAAAACTTTATCAAGACACTATAGCAACCATAAAGAGTTACGGTCCGTAGTATACAGTGTGTCCAGAATAAAATGATGTACATGGGGATATTAAAAATGGTAAGAGATACGACGTCGCTTAAATAAAAGAAAAGTTGCGTATTTGTATTCCCAAAAATATTATACCTTTGTTTTAGTTTGAATCGATACGGTAATGTAGATACAGGTTGAAAAAGAAAAATGTCAATTTTTGAAAAACCACAATATTCCGCTGATTATAAAAGCTGACATTTCCAAATTTTCAGGATATGGATAAGAGGAAAAGACAATTCTAAAAACGACGTTAAAAAAAATTTTAGGCCTAATATGTTGCCTCCGGCCGAGGTCAACTGTCGTTTTTCTTATGTGGGACATATTGAATTTTTTCATTTTCAAAATCCGCATTGAAAATGATTTTCAAAAATATGACTTTCATAAAAAAAAACAGACTTGACTTTGGCTGGACGCAACATAGTGGGCCTAAAATTTTTTTGACGTCGTTTTTAGAATTGTCGTATCCTCTTAACCATATCCTGAAAATTTGAAAGTTCTAGCATTTATAATAAGCAAAATTGTGTGGTTTCTTCAAAATTTGCCTTTTCCCTTTTCACCCTGTACATTACGGTATCGATTTAAAATAAAACAAAGGTGGAATATTTTTGGGCATACAAATATGCTGCTTTTCTTCCATTTACGCAACGTCGTATCTTTTAAAGTTTCCAATATCCCCATATAGTGCCATAAACATCATTTTATTCTGGACACACTGTATACGTTTAATATTTTGGTAACCAAAGAAACTCCAACGTGGATGAAATCACTGCGCAATAGAAACGAATTTCGTTTGCGAGGCTGACTTGCCATGTTTAGGTGTATCGTGATTCAATAATGTATTATAGTATTTATTTATTTGTAATGAGATTTAGTGGATTTGTTGAATGTTTCACTCCTTTCCATCGACTAGATAATATTTTATTCCACTTTTCAACAGAAACATGCAAAGGCACTGACACTCCATTGAGATAGTAGATCAAGCAGCTGTTCCAACTACATAGAGACCTTGACACCAAAGGCACCGTCATCTGCTTTAATTTCCAAGACATTATCATTACCATCCAAACAAACTACATGTCGTAATCCAACCCCTAATGTCATGTAACCATTTCACAGCCGTCGATCTTTCCTCTTCTCTGTCCTGTCTTAATCTGATCGCAGTCTCGGCCACAAGCCGGGCCCATCTGTCGGTCGAAAGGAGATTCGGTTTCGGCATGTGCCACGCTTAGTTAACTTGACGACAATGGCCACAGGTTTGGGATTTCATCCGAAAGCACAGACTTTCTTAGGTGTGGCTAAATTGAGGGTGAAATGACCCTCATGTGAGTGAAGCCAACTAAGGCAGATTTGACGGCAGGTGGAATTGCAAATGTTAAAGGTTGTTTGGGGATTTGGTAGATTGAAGAAATTGACAAGCCTTGAAGCCTTCAGTTTTTTGCCAGAGAACTAAAGTTCTTGAGAGCAAGACCAATATACTTGAACACACATCCTAGAGATCTTGCTTTTGGCGAACAAGAAAACTCATGAAGACTATTCACCAAGTTCTTGAAACTGCGTTGAATCAAGCTTTTTTGACATAGCCTCCATTATTACCCCAAGTTTTCTCGTGTGTTCTCGAAGAATTGGTCAAGGACCTCCCAAATTACGTTACTTGATATCTCTTTCCGCTTTAAAAATATCGAGATTTGAATTTGGCTAAAAATTTCCATGTTGCAAAGCAACTGTCCAGCACTTTAATTGATAAGATAAGATAACAGCACCGCTTTTTCAGAAGAATCTGACAACAGCACCGACATTACTTTTCAGTTCTGCATATCTTTCCAAAAACTCCCAGGCCCTTTTTTTGGAACGCAGCTCAAGGCTTTGAAGAAATTCAAGAAATGCAATACATACTTTCTATCGATCAATGCTGTGTTGTCATATCTTATCAACTATACTTGAAATAAAATTCTGCTTCACCGCTATAAAAGAAGATTGAACAAAATTACCACGTGTAGCGCAGAACTGGAAAATCCAGCACCTGTGAAGAAATTTGAGAGATTCAGTTCTTTATACTTATCCTGTATAATAGCGTTGATGGTGACGTCACCAGAATCGATATTTGGACCGCCCCGTTTTCGGTCATGTAGCGATGTTTGTATTTTCGCACGATTAAAACAATCAATTATTTATTCAGTATATCATTACACATTGAAAAAAAATATATTCACGCTGATGACTTTCAAATATTGAGTGAAAAACTTATATAAAAACTTTCAAGTCGTTTTAAAATTCATGCAAATTACCCATTATTGAGTGTCATGCCTCAACAATGGGCGATATAATTGAGTCCCTGCAGCTGTTTTAGATGTGTTTCGTCAAGTTTTTCCATCTTTTGAGATTTTGAATAGGTATCAAAAGTAGTTTCTGGGGCATACGGACAGAAAGAAATAGGAAATTTTCCGAACCCGTGCATCTGCTATTCCGGAACAACACTCGTACACTAAGCTACCAAGACGAATTATTACATCCGCCGCATTCACCGGACTTGACATCAGGTGATTTTTTTTCAAAATTTAAAATTTTCACATCGAAAAATGAAAACATCATATACCAAAGATACTTATTTTGAAGAGCGGTCGAAATTTTTCAGACAACTTTGAGAGGTTTAAAAAAGATTTTCAGATGATTTCTATAATTAAATGTTTTCTCCAATAAAGTTCTTTTTTCCACTTTCGCATCTGTTTTCCTTTCAGGGATTTTTTTCTGTTTCAGTTTCTTTACCATTTTGCATTCTGAAGATGTTTTTTCTCAATCTTTGTCATTAGGTACATGAGAGAAAAATCATGTTTAATTGTACTGGGTCTTATATCTGATATTCATATCAGTTTTGCAACTGTATACCAGTGGGTTCAAGATAAGAATGTCTATCATGGGGAACTTGGAAACCATGAGAGATACGAAGTTGGTCAAATTAGAGAAAAGTTGCTCATTTTCAAGCCTAACAATATGCCGTTTAGAAAGTTTAAAAATTTCGAGTAGTTCCGAAAGTATGCGTGATAATAGCCTACTTCACCATACTCAGCGCTATCATTTCAACGCCTACTACACCAAAACATTCGGAATTTGATAAAAATCCAACTTATCCAATTCAAATATTGCATAATCAAATTGTGCCTTACCTCGTGATATTCGTGATAAAATATGCTATATAGTACAATTCAATACTGATGTTTTTTAAGAAAAAAAAACGTCGTACGCAAAATTACCGCTTTTTTGTAGAGCTGAAAAAGTGGCCATGAGAAAGTGTTTTTTCATGGAGTTTTCTGTCCATTTTGTTTCATGTATTTTCTACACCCTCCTTTTTGGTTATTTTAGTCTATGAAGCCTGATGATGCAGTGTCATGCTGCGAAACCGGTAGCTCAATTCAATTTTAATCAATAAATAGAAGTTTTTTGGGAAAATCAAGACTTTCAAACCCCCCCTTTTTTCAAAGTGTTTTTTGTTTTCCCATATTTCTTTGATACGTCCGAAAAAAATAAAATCCAAATCGACAAATTTTGGTTTTTTGGGCATATCTCCGGAAATACTCAGAATTTCAAAACAGCATATTGTTAGGCTTGAAAATGCGCAACTTTTCTGTAATTGAACACTCTTCGTATCTCTTATGGTTTCCAAGATTCCCATGATAGACATTCTTGTCTTGGACACACTGTTTATCAATTTCATTGATCAAAGATCAACGTAAAACTAAAATCTCAAAGTTTATAATTGTTTTTTAAATCTTTTTATGATTTTTTTTTAGTTTTGCTCATGTTTTTCTGAATGCTTATAAGTTGTTCTACCCTACCAGCCCTTCAAGTATTATCATTGACTTTCCGGACACCCTGTTTTATTCAAGAATGTTAATAAATTAGAAACATATTTTTTGTAGTAATTATTGCAAAATATTTCTTGTTCCTGATGTTTTTTTTGTTGATTGTTAGAGAAATCCTCGTTCTCAACATTTATTAAAAATCGATGAATTTTTGAAAGTTTTTAGTTATAAGAATTTACAAAAAGTATTTTTTCGCAATAAATCAAGTTTTTATTACATTTTATTTGGAAACAGTTGCATGGCTTACACAAACTTATATTACAATTTAAAATCAATAATGATTTTTCCCAAAATTTTGAAAAGTATTGATTCTTGAAATTCTTTGATAGTGTCATTCAATCGATTAATTAGGCCTACAAAAAAAAACTCTTTACATTTTTCGTTACTGTTTTTTTGAAAAACGAAGTATTATACTCAAATCTGTTTATATGAACGTATACACTCCTATTGTGTGAACAACGCGGTATCACCAAATATTAACTGAAGACAAGAAGGTTCACTCGTCGTCGAAAGTGGCACCGGCTTGCCGCATTCCCAGTCCTGCTCTGGTCCCAACATCATACTAGGTATCGTCCATCGGAAATTCCGGCTGAAATGCGTCGTTGGAGTTTCGTTCACCGCTTGGAAATGGATAGCTTTTTCGAAAAGGTTTTACGAGAGAAACCTGTTCTGGGTCGGTTTTCGACCGGATTTTGTTTATGATCCTAGGAATTTCGGCAAATCAAATAAACAGATTATCTTTTGTATTGAGGATCTTATGATATGAACTGCAGGTCGCTCGAAGCTCGATTACATGAAGATCAGGTAAATTTGGTAAAAGAAAAAGAATGAAAAGTTATACATGATCTTGGATTAACTGAAAAACAACTTTCTTTGTCTTATGAAACGGCATTAGATTGAAAACTCCTACCAGATGAAATATACGTTTCTAGCTTTGCTGTTCGAGTTGTTGCCGGTGAACTAGGAGAACCCGCCGCCAAAACGGTGTACTATGCACTTGTGGAGAGCCACCTTAGATATGGAATAGCCTTTTGGGGATTTTGCAACAGATCAAACTTCTCATCTGTATTCATACTTCAAAAACGAGCTATAAGGTACATCTATGGAGTGAAGTCAAGGGAGTCATGTAGGCCATTATTCGTGAAACATGGCATACTCACTTTTCCATGTATATTTATCCTGGAAACCGTTTGCCTAATTTACAAAAAACATCAAAGGAGTTACCGTCATACCAACGCTTACAACACTAGACAAACAAATCTGCCTCTGCCTATACCAAAGACTACTCTGACCAAAAATTCAGTCATGAACGAAGGCATCAAAATTTTTAATCACCTTCCTGCTAACATCAGATCCTCTGGAGCACTCCACATATTCAAGAAGAGAGTTCACATAATTTTGAGAGATAAAGCTTATTATAATGTCTCCGAATACTTCGAAGGTATCTTAGATACTACTTGTGTCTATGCGCAGTGTTAATTTTCCGAAATTGAATATTCTACCCATTTTTATATGTATTGTTCTTTACTTTTGGACTAGTTCCGATTATTTTTTTACCGGTTATCGATATTGTTGTTTGCGCTTACTCGTTTGTGCTGTGTGATATTATATTTATTCAATATTTATTTTTTTTAAATTATGGCGTATTTGATAATAATTAATTATTGTTGTTGATTTCTGCTTTGCGAATGAATACTTCGTATTTTACACAATAAAGCTTATTTTGATTGATTGATAGAAATATAAAATCACGTCACTCGTTGTGAAAAACAATAATTGAACAATAACGTGATCACGTTTCAGAGGCAGTGACATTGAATTATATTAATTTGTCCAATTCCGTTACAACCCCGGCGAAATGTAACAATTCACGAGTAAAATAGTTCACCTAAAAACAACTTGGGCCACAAATTTCCATAAAACCCAAACAAACTTTCCCGTATAAATTGCATCAAGATCAGAAGATAAAATTTCCAAACATTTTGTGTGTGAGCCATCACGCGATCGCAGGATTTTGCTTTTATCGGCTTGTTTACTGCTGGTTAACACGGAATTGAATGATATTGAATAAAATCAAAACGCTATAAATGAAATTGGGTTAATTGATTTCGCCAGATTATTTGCGAAGTGGGGCATAAATAGAGTTAGTTATCTACCTGACAAAACCCTGGAAAAAAAGGTTATGCTCACCATCTGACCCACTAAAATCTCATCTAACGGTTCTGCATTCTTTGCATTATCGCAACCATGAATCTACCGACAAGACACATAAAAATTTGTTTAAATGGGCCTTAACTATAAATTGATAGTTCCGGTGACATTTTACGTAGCTGCGACGAAAGGTTATAAATATTAGTCATTTGATACGGATCAGCGGTGAAGGTATTTCGAAAAGGTTAGCAGATTTTTTTTGACCCAGAAAATCGTAATAAAGATTCACGCGCAGATCAGTTCTTAAATTTACTGAGTTATTCCGATGCATCGCACGTACCAGAAAATATATTCTCACTTCGTCCTGACAGTTGGGACGGACAATGAATCCTAATGATCGGATTCGAGCCAAATTACAGGAAAATAGAAAAAGATCTGGTGAAAGAACATTATTGAAAGATTATTATCGGAGATCATTGGATTAGTGCAGTGAATGTTAAAGATGGCGTTTGCGATTTGCGAATTACATTTTATTGTGGTGATTTAATTCGGACCAGGGCGGATATTAGATGGGCCATTACCAAATCAAGAGATAGAAGTAACTAGGAAACACAACCACAAGCTACCAGATTTGAAGGAATGCAGCCATTCGAGGGCTTCCACCTTTACAAGAATTTGGAGTAAGATTAACAATGTCTAAATAAGAGAACCATAGACAAATTAATATCGGATAGATGAGTCAACAAGGTATACGAAATCAAAAGCTTTGAAATAAGATGAAGAAAGCTTTATTGAAACACTAGGTGTGTTTGTTATTTCGGTGTAGGATAGTGTAGTGCAGATTGCTGGTGTAACTTATGGAGACCACTGTAAAAGAAATTCACCAAACCCGTGACCTGGGGTAACTGGTGCAGTAATGTGCATTCTACACTGGAACACGCTACACTGCACTAACCCCGTAACGAACGCCGCGCCGCAGTGTTGAAAAGTGTAAATTCGTGTGCAGGATAACAAAGACACCTAATAATAAAATTGTTGTTTATCTAAAATTTCACACAAACCACCCTGCACATAGACAAATTTCAACTGGAATTGAGAAAAGAATATGATATAAATAAAGACAAAGGAACATTTTCCATAAAATCTGATAAAAATAATATTTTCTGGGACTTTTTCTGCTGTCGAAATGATAGTTCGATAGATCATAATTGAACAAATAAAAGACTGTTGAGAACTGACTTCTAACGCATAATATAATATGCATTGAATTGTTGTTTTAAAATGTATTTGCTTCCACGTTTTCCATAATCGGTAGTTTTCAGAATTGTATGGAAAAAAAAATAGTTGATACTTGGTAACTCAAAAGAAATTGTATTCAAGATGTTCACTGTTTTTTTATGAGACATAAGGCTCAATGTTTTTGTTTTTTATCAGAATTGTTGGAATTAATAGGTATATGTACTTGGAAAATGATCTTTAAAAAAAAACTTTGGCGTGTCCTTGATGAATAGATGCAAAAACTGATACCTAAAACATGGTCACTTCATTGTCAGCTGATACCTAAAACGTGATCACGTTATTGTTTGATCATCCTATAATATTCAGTGTTTTTTACTTATCATCAGTTTCGTACAAACTTTGTCTACAATTTAGGAACGTCATGTCAATTGATAGAACTGAAACAATGATTTGATGAAAAAATAAACATAATAAATAAGTAGGATGTGAATAGAACAAAAA
The DNA here is from genome assembly GCA_958502075.1 of Orchestes rusci. Taxonomy (NCBI): domain Eukaryota; kingdom Metazoa; phylum Arthropoda; class Insecta; order Coleoptera; family Curculionidae; genus Orchestes; species Orchestes rusci. Next base: position 28,483,295 of record OY293306.1, on the reverse strand, counting down.
AGTGTCAAATAATGGAATCACGAACAAAGGTCCTTATCATAAAATCGTAAAAAAAATACAAACGCTAAATATGAAAAATTATTGAAAGATAAAAGCTGAAAAATAAATTGATAATTGAATTTATTGCGTATTATTGAATTTGGTGAAAGTACCATTTCACTTAACTCGGATGAAAAATACGTGATAAAAACCTCAAAATCAGTGATACAAAATATAATGAATGAGCATAAAAAAACAAATTTGATTACTTGGCAACTTCACCTCATCAATATTTTAAACTTGTTTAGATTATTTTTCAATCTCAGCGGCTTTCCAGTGATTGAATAATAACGTGATGACGTATTATATCGGGTACCTACCACTTTTGTTGAGTACCTTTTTATGTTTATGCAGAACCTTTATAACGAGGATTGAAATGTCCATGAAAAAGGTATAAGAATATCTATTTTATGACAAATTCATATTCATCATAAAATTATAAATTATTTTAATTTGCCCTCGGAACTATTATTTACAGTGGAAAGCATAATATGAATTCGCACACAATATTTTAAAGAGCCCTCGTAAAATGCCAAACTTTGTCATAGTAACACACCACTTTTGTCAAAATGACAAGTCATAAGTAAACAAAGGAGCTGGTTTTTGGTTTTGGGAATGATTATTCCAGCTTAGTTCAAATAATCTTAATACAACAAAATGCATGGTTTCTCAAATATATTATCCAGTGATGCGAAGGGAAAAGGGCAATCGAATTATTGGCTAGTATGTAAGATATTGATGCAGAAAACAAAATATAGAAAATAAGAAATACATTAATTGCATCTCTTGTATAGGTATCAGATTACCAAATATATATCACCTCAAATCAATTTCAGCGCAGCAGATACTACACAATACTCACCGCAGTGGCTTGAAAGTTTTCATTATTTATGGTTTAAAACAAAAAATCATCGAAGTGAACAAACGACACGTTAAACTATCGGGCAGATCACATGTGTGCTGGTTTATTTCACCTATGCATATTACACCAGGGTTGTCAAAAAATAACTGTTTGTGCGAATTCATATGCTTTCCACTGTACCTGCCTGCAGCTACAAAATTCATTCAAATAGTGATAGACGCTCCAAAGTCTGTAAACAGAATCAATACATATGCACTCAGACTGCATTAAACAATCTTGGGTCACCTCCCAAGGGGTCAGCTCACCCTCAATGTCCACCAGTCGAATGGACCAAATCATAAAAGAAGCAGAACTGCCACTTATGTTGACAAGGACAACCTATGGGTAGAAATATGCAGTATTTGGAAGAACTAAACTGAGTCCAGAATCATCCATAACAAGTCTTCAGGACCCAGAGACCTGAAAACAGATCCAACAGACACTCAGATTGGATCGAAAACTCTGGAGTACTGGAGTCACCGTCTCAAGCGATCCAGAAAAAAAAACTAGAGGAATTTGGGTCTTCCAAGAGAAATTACGGGATTCAATAAATTTAGAGTACCGATCTGACTCCAGAGACATACAGTACAGCGAACATCCATCGGATATGTAACCTGTAGTATTGTGCTGGGGACATTGGCAGTTGATGAACGTGACAGTTCGATTACCTTGAATTCTGTATTTCTCATGTTTAAATATCTTTAATAAAGTAACTAAAAATATAACTTGGCTACCATACTAGATTTGGCGACGAGGATAAAAAGTCATCAGCAGCTGATTGGAATCATGCAGGAACAAGACAATGCACCATCGTCAAGTTTGTCAAATAATAGCGGTTTAAGGAATTTCCATTTTGAAAGGTTCAACCCAGATAATGAGGCTTGGGAGTACTCACATTCAACGGTTAAAAATTGAATTATCGATACATGGTTTTGAAAATACAAATAATATTCCAGACCTAAGCAGAAATTTACTACTTAGCAAGGTAGGTCCAGATGCTTTTAGAATAGTTGTTGATCATTTTAAACCTGTAGAGGTTTCAAACAAATCTTTTGATGAGATTGTATACGTTCTTGATAAATATTATGGAAAAAAAAATCACATATTATCTGAGAGAGTACCATTTGCATTCAGAAATAGGATGGAAGATGAAAGTGTGACACAATACATCAATGTTTCACGTGGGCTTGCTGGAAATTGCGATTTTGGTACAAGTTCAAATGAAAGACTTCGCGATCAGCTAGTTATTGGAATAAAGAATGATACATGGCAACAAGATTGTTCCGATCACATCCAAATAGCACTTCTACACTTGAAGATGTTGAGGCTTCTCTATTGATATAGAACAAGCGTCGACTCAATCAAAGCGTATGTTACATCTTTCTCATTATGCACAAATCGAGTGAATTTTCGTCAGAAAAACCAAGCCAAGAGAGATCAACTGAAAACAAATAAAAGTAGCCTGGGAAAAAATAAGGTTTTGACAATAGATCCAACGGTCGATTGTATGATGTGTGGAATCAGCAGACATAAAAACAAGTAAACTTGTCCAGCAAAAGGAAAGAAATGCTCCTTGTGCTACAAATACGATCATTTTGCTAGAGTTCGTATTACAGATGAAAATGAACAGATAAAATCAAGTGACAGGCGTACTCGTCATGTTCGTGATAACAAAGGAAACTGTTCCTCTGATAGCGAAGTATCCAGTTATTCATCACGGTTTTCAGGAGAGACAATGAACGTGCAACATGTGCATTCACCTAGCAAAGTTATGCTTGGTGTAATCATAGAGAAGGAAAAGATTGAAATGCTGTATGATTCTGGTGCTGCTCATTCTGTTATTGGTCCTAAATTATGGCAACGTTTAGGAGGTCCGTTCCTTCATGGAACTAGAAATCTTGTTGTCTATACTAATTTTGATATTGAAACACTTGGCAAAACAAAAGTGACAGTTCGAGCTTTTGGATCTGTATTGCAGTTGCCAATTTATGTTACGACAGCTGATGACGTTCCTCTTTTTGGACTTGATTGATTAGATGATTTTGACGAGGGTATAAGTATAAGTAGCAGCACGAGCAAAGCGAGGGCAGATATTAGCCGAGTCAAAATCAACTTTCGTCCGTGGTGCAAACAGTTCTTTTTGTACAACCAGTTTGTAATCATTTAAAAAAGAATAATTATGAAAATCAAAAATAAATAATCGATACACTGCACTACACTGATGACAAGTCAGACAAGTGACAAGTGACAATTGTCAATCATTGTTACAATATAGGTGTGTTCCCGTATTCTTTTGTGGTGCGGATTCATTGCCACCGAGATTGTCACGTGATTAGTTCCTTCTAAAATGCTAGACTGTCACGTGGTTATTATATTCAGAGGCGTTGGGATCCAAGGAACCGTTGCTAAGCGACCTACTTTTGCGCCCGCGGACGCGAAAGTACAGCTGGTTCGTAAAAAAACTGGTATTGCTCATAGAAATGTTCAAAAAATTGAGCAGTGTAATATTTGTTTTGACAAAACAAAAAAGTATGACGTCATATTTTTACCAGGTTGATACTTTTGAATATTTTATTTCAAATGACTCCTCACATGAGTACAGGAACTAAAGCGAAAATATTGAATTGATTGATTGTGTGTATCAAAATTTGCAAATCTACCTGATTCAAATCAATTTTTCACATACATACATCATAACATACCCAAACTTTTCACTTGAATGACATGTCACTGTCGTATAGTTTTGTCAAAACTAATATTACACTGCTCAATTTTGTAAACATTTCTATGAGCAATACCAGTTTTTTTACGAACCAGCTGTACTTTTAGGCCCGGCTGCCAAAATTAGCGACTTTCCGCCTGCTTTGCATGCATCGAAAAGAAAACTTATCTCAGAGAAAATATCTTTCCACTCAACTTTTACCTTATTACGAGAAACGAGATGAAATGTCCTATGAAGAAAAAATTCTACTGTGGAAAGGCAAAATCTGTATTCCAGAATCCTTACGATCTGATATTCTGAATATGCTACATGATGGACATCCTGGAATTACTTCTATGCAATCGTCAGCTCGATTACATATTTATTGGCCCAATATTGACGAACATGTCAAACATTTTGTCGAATCATGCTCTTCGTGTCAAGAATCTCGACAAAGTGAAAAGAAAGTACCACTATTTCCATGGAGTGCACCCGCAGAAGCATGGTCTCGTATTCATGTCGATTTTGCTGGACATTTCGAGAGAAAAATGGACCTGATAGTAATTGACGCATGTTCACCACATTCAAAGCTACAATTTCATCACTTCTTGAAGTTTTTGCGAGACTCGGATATCCGAAAATGATAGTTTCCGATAATGGACCACAACTAACTTCTGATGAGTTCAAAATATTTTGTAGGGATAATGGCATAACTCACATACGATCCACACCATATCATCCACAAACAAATGGTTTAGCTGAGAGGGCAGTAAGAACTTTCTAAGAACGCATGTCCGGAAGTGGGCAAGAAACACCTCAAGAAGAACGGTTCATTCGTTTCCTTTTCTCTTATCGTGATACACCTCATAGATCAACTGGACGATCTCCAAGTGAAATTATTTTTGGCCATCCGTTACGTTCCGTATTTGACCTCATGAAGCCAGACATACAATTGGATATGGAAAAAGAGAAACTTAGTCGGAAGATTGTTTTTGACCAAGGTACAAAAGCGAAGGAGTTTGTATATTATGAACTAGTATGGGTAAATAATCCAATTGGTAAAGGCTCTGTGTCTGGAAAAATTGTTCAACAGACGGGTCCATATTCATATCTGGTTAATATTGATGGAATAATAAGAAGAAAACATGCTGACCAAATGAGATCAAGAACAATCTGGCCATTCATCACATCTTCCACCAGAATTCCTAAAGATATACCTACTAGGTACATCTTCCACCAGAATTCCTGAACCAGGTACATCTTCCACCAGAATTCCTGAAGATATACCAGGTTGCAGTTTCACAATGCTTCCAAAAAGTTTATCGATTTCAAATACCACTTCAAAAGGACGGAAGTCTTGCGAGTTGAATTTCAAATCAGTTGTTGATAAGAGTCCAGAAAAAGTTCAATTATTGAATGAAGAAGTTGATTTTCTATCAATTAATGACTTGGAAGTTAATTTGTCCAAGACTGATGACGCAAATGTTCCCAGAAGAAATCCTACTAGAGAAAGAAGGCCACCCGAAAGATATCGCAATTAGTTTACTTTCAAGGGGAAGATAGAAATGTAGTATTGTGGACATAGTTCGTGATGGGGACTTTGGCAGTTAATGAACGTGAAAGTTCGATTACCTTGAATTCTGTATTTTTTATGTTTAAATATTTTTAATAAACTAACTAAAAATATAATTCGGCTACCATACTACATTTTAGAGATCCTTAACAAATCCGAGCAAAATGTAAATTCTGACGATTGCGTATTTGGAGGACCAGGCTCTTGACAAGGTGCAGCGAATCCAATGTTTTTGCAAGGTGGGCGAATTGTATCTGTTGTTCCATTACCAAGAAGTCCGTTGCTGATGTATTAAATGCGTCCACTAAAAATTTGCTGATTAAAGGCTCCAAATTCAACGAAGTAAAATTGAGACTTGGGCACAATTCAAGAGACTAGATACTGTGAGGCGTCTGAGGAACTTAAGAAGAGTGGATAGACTGGTTTGTTGACAACTTCAACTGCCTATTTTCACTGACCTGAGCATGGATCATCATCAGTATCATCAAGAATCTGGAGTTTTTGCTCCATAACAGATCCAACAAGCACTAAGGGAGGTTGTAAAAACATGTGGGTCCAGGGTCAACACTGAACATAAAAACCCCATAATAACCTGAAACTCTCAAACATGGTTCAAAGATGACAATGTTTTTCTGGTTGTGGTGAAATAATAAAAAAAAGTTATTCTTGAATATTATGTGGGTGATTGTCTACAACAAGAAAATTTCCGTCCCAGTTTTCTCCACTATACCAGCATGAATAAACCATGTCATGACCACTGATAACCGAAAGCCGATAATCGCATAAGTCATAAAGGTGTTGAAAAGTACTCCATTTTCACGTCCCACGTTTTGTCGTATCTCCGTACGCACTTATTGAGGCGTGGGCTATCAATGGACAGCAATCGCGTGCCTTAACGCTTAATAAAATCATAAATAAACAAGAAAGTGTTACTTAATGCGTTTTTGAGAATTTATTGTTATTATTCGTATTGAGTACGATTGCTGTTTGATTAGACAGATTTGAAGTGGTGTGAATTGTTTGGGTGACTGGTTTACTGAGGCGTGGATGGAATTTTTGATGGCTGATATGTTGGAGTGACTATTGATATAATTCCGTCATGGTGAATTTATGGAAAATGGCTTTAAAGCCATTCATATTTCAATAGGTAGCTTGGAATAAGTGGTTTTCAGTTACGTTTTGCTGCCACTTTTTTGATTATTGTTTTTCAAAATTCTATTTCATTTTATCCATTACTGTTTTGAGGTCACAACATGTAATCCTTTTTATGATGTCATGAGCCTACCCTTTTTTGAATGATATACATTATACTTAGGTTACTAGTTTTAAATATTTTTCATATTAATGGAAGTATTTGATAAAGTTCAAATATCCAAATCCCCGCATCTCCTGAACCATCCTACCCTCAGAAAGTTTGACGATGGAAAGCCAAAAATTGTCCCTCTGGTCTACATATTTAGGAAGCCTGTTGCGCGCTTCGGGATTTTCGGTGATTTTGGACGTGATTTCAAATGTAAGTAGCATGTTTACTCGTCGCATGCTACTTTGGTGCGAAAGAAGAAAAATTCGGTGCAACTCCAGAAGATTCTTTAGAATGGAATTTCGCAACTCTCCTAATGAATGGATGAAAAGATTTGACAATAAAAACGCGGTTTTAAATATTTATGGAAAATGATCCTACCTAGCAAGTGCTCGGTTACCCTGAATCTACGGTGATAAAAAAAAAGGAGTTAAAAGGAAATAATGTGCTAAGGTAGGAAAGAATTTCATAAAAAACAGTCCAGTCACTCTGACGACCACGTTTTGCCCTCCAGAAATAAAGAACAGATCTCAGAGTTGAGGTGATGTGGTAAGGTAGGAGAGAATTCCTCAAGAATCAATCCAGTCTCTCTGGTGACGTTTTCTCTACAGGAAGAAACAACAAATTTAGAAAATCCACTATGGGATAAAGAGAACTGATGGGAAATCATTGCGATACCCTCCCCTGTTGCTTTGAAGAACGAAACGCGGTGAACGAGTTTCTGTGATCTCAAACCGGCGAAGAGGCTTAGCTCGTGGTCGTAAGTGGTAGGAGTCCCGGGAGTCCGATAAAGTTGGGAACGGCGGTACGTAACGGAACGGAAATTCGGCTAAACTTGTACCAGTACTTTCTAACGGTTAAGTGCTCACGAACCAGAACCTGTGTTTCTGTGCTCGGCTCTACACTGGTATTGCGAGATTTGGTTGCTAAAGTCTGCTCACAGGATGCGTTGCAGACTGGATAAAAACGATTTTAATCGGCGGCCATTCAATCACGTACGTTAAAGAAAAATATTTGAACGGTTGATTTAGATGTGGGAAATAATGAAACGAGACATTTTGGTGGTTGATGAATGAATTAAATGGAAACACGACAAATGAAAATCGGAAAATTCTCGAAATTCGTTACAAGTCTTTGTCGTCTAGAGTTGAGACTAGATGGTTATACTGCTCCACAAAGCTCTAGTCTATTCAATTGATCTTAGTGTTCTGTTCTACAATTTCCTATTGAAAATCCTCTCTTAATCTTGATCTGCTTTGGTATTTCTTTTTTCACCCTGATTCACATACGAAAATCCACTGTTTTGGCGTTCACAACTCTTTTTTAGATATGGCAAGAACATTAGCATTCTTTTTTATTATTATAACCACCTCCATACCCATTATCACAGTCACTAAAAAATACATGTAAATGGAAAATAAAACATCACTTCAAAATATTTAAAATTTTACATTTTTTTAACTCGTACATCAGTCAAAGATCTTGTGCCTCTCAAATAGAGGATTTGATAATGTATTTTGTCATCAAAATGAACATTTCCACCACAGTATGTGATTGTGGTGTAGAAAAAACTTCATACCTACATAGAAAAGATTGTTACCTTTCATTTCCTGAGACAGACAAAAATTTAACCCATGATGAACGAATGGTTGATGATATGAGCATCATGGTTTACACGGGCATCTTCTCAGATCGTCATCGAAGAACCTCCAACACCAAGTCTTCGCAAAGTTACAAAGGCATCTGGAAGAGAACATCGTTTGATCATGGGGTGAAATATGTAACGTAGATATCACTGGGAAAGCTATAGCATTTTCTGGAACTCATCATAAAGTGGCCTCACACAGTGAGGTTGGTAAGGAGCACCATACATTTCCATCGACTCTTTCTCTATGGCATATGGATCAAAAGATATAGGAAAAGCATTAGCGATGTCGAAACCTGGAACCAAACTTTCTCTACTCTAGAGATAAACTATTTACTCTTTGGTCATTTTCTTTATGGTGAGAAATCGTGGATGGACAACCTGCAGTGTTTTTTCGTTTGATTCATTCAAGAATTTTAGATCCGAAGCAGGTTCACTGGTGGACTTTCTGGATATTATTCTGAGCTCTATGGAAATGCTCCAGGAAAATTAAATTCATGAAAACTCATTGGAAGCAAGTTGAAGCGCAACGTATACATCATCAGTGAAACTGATTAGAAAGTCCCCATAGGATGGCTAAGAGTTTGTCAGAAAATCGGAGTGTGTTGTGTTCCTCAACACCAAATGTAAACAACAAGATCGGTTAAATTCAGAATTAGAGAAACACAATCTAGCCATCGGAACTTTCTACACAAAATTGAGCAAAAAGCGGGAAACAGTAGGGCAATAAGTGAGTCTTTGGAGACGAATTAAATAAAATCCCACGTAGAGGTGCATGCATGTCAGTGCCAACTCCAATCAATAGAGGGGCCGCGTGAAAAGAACTAAAAAAAAAACGACCCAATTCACCACATCGACATTCCAGATAATAAAAAGTGAATGTTAGATGTTAAAAGAATTTCTAGACTAGAACAATAAATTTTCATCGGACATTAATGCTAATGGTTGTTAGAAACAAGATACATCCCTGATAGGTACTGTCCATACCAGTAAAACGACTGTTTCCTTGTTCAATTAGTCAGCCAATCAACATGACTCCATGTACAATAATAACCAAAGAATCCCAGTTGACTGAAAATCATTTTTATTGGCAATGTTGTTAATCGAACATATCTTTTGTTCCCAACTACATTTTAGATCTCTATCAAATAAATAACACGAATACCTCTGTAGCTATTCTACCTTTTATGGTAGCGGTTTGAAAAGCCTCTATTTTTCATTCCTTCTCTCTCTTTTTATCCTTTTTGGCTCTCGATTCTGTTGAGAACGGGTTGTGTGTATTGTTTCATGAACGTTTGTTTTCTGGCGGTTGTTCAACAGAGGCGTGGGTGGATGGAAACGATATTTTGATGTTATTGACATTGTGGGAACATTGGCTGAGATTATAAAGTGCTCATGGAAAGTTGTACATTGTGGGCTATTCAGACAAAAACATGAGGGTTTTGAAATATTGAATTGCCAGAGCATTGTTTACTTGAGTTCTGACAATCTACATATGATATGTTTTTGATTGAATATGGTTCTTGGACTTGAGACCAAATAAAAGACGTTACTCTTATTGTCTTCGAGACGTTTATTGACTTCTTCAGGCTTAAACTTTGTTTTGATGGATGGATTACTTGAAAAACCTAAATGGTCCAAGTGAATCTCGTTATTCTCAGAAATCTCAGTTCATGCTACCGCAGCAGACTGAAGCTCTAAGGAAAAAGTTTGTTCGAGTCGAATTATTGATCATTAGAAATGTGGTCTCCGATCAAGATTTTTCTGTTCCGAAGATGTCGAAATCTTCGTCAAAACATTCATTCAAGGAATGTTTTTCCTTGCATGAAGGGTGATTCATTTTTTTTATAATAAATTTAATAATAAATTCGGTTGAACCAAGTCAACCATGGCATAATAATCAAATAAGCAAATTATGGACTACATCATTTTCAACTTTCTCCCAAATTGAATATTGCAATACGAAAAAACTATATTCCGAAACAAATTATATATTCCCAAATCTAATTCACAACGTTCACATGACTTGCATAATGACAAGCATGATCAAATCATACGTTGAATGAAACCAGAAATGACTCATCATCAATACAAACGAATAATTTGTATTATTCTAACAGTATCCTATAATGAACCGTGTCATTATCTACAATTTTGTTTCGAATGTACTGTTACTTGATACTACTTTTTACATTGATGATTAAGGTTCATGTAATTAATACACTGTGGACTTTCTGTTTTCCATTTGTACTTCGTCTGTCTGAGGTTTTAACGTCATGAAAACAATTTAGACTTATAACTATATTATGATGAGTTATTAAAATATCTTATAATTTTTAATATGTACTATTAGATGTTCTGTTTTAATAATTGTTATCTCGTAACCCTTGTTTTTAATAATTGCTTCCTTTTCTGCTTCTTTTGTGCCCAGAAGTTTCGAGAATGTAATATTTTTTATAATAACCAGAAGCCTAGATATTTTCGTATTTTCTTCAGCATCATTTTTTTTTTAATATAATTGAGAGGAATACGTTTGTCTATAGAGAAATGTTTCAATATTTGTTTTCTAATTTTTTGATCTTCATGTATTGTTATTTTTGTTTGTTCATCATTATGTGTTATTGAGTATAGCTCTCAAATACTTTAACAGGAGTTTTCTGTCGAACACATCACCTAGGTATAGTATTTTTAATATCAAGTTAAACGAAGCAATATACCAGGCCTTGTAAAATCGCTATCCTAATAAAAATAGTACATCCATACATTTTATTCTGATTGTTTCCTTGGGTTCACCAGTTCATTTATGTTATTGAAAAGCACACGACAATAATTCATAAAATTCATTTTGGTCTATTATACAAAAAAAAATCTCCCTCCAATCCACATTAAAAATACTGTGGATCTTAGTATTATTCATTTTTCAATTATTATTTTCTTTTTTTTTTGTTCAACATCTCTTCTGCAGTATTATAATCAAAACCACTTCTTCATCTTCATAATATATTTATTCATTTTTTTCTCTCTCTATTTCTTTGATCTCCACGTTATTTTTTTTTTACTTTTCATGTATATCAGGGAGTTTCAAGTGTTGAACCTTTTACGTGTTTATTTTCAAATGGATCTTTTGTACTCATGTTTTTATTATCTTGTTCCTGCCTGATTATTATATTCAAAATCACGTTTTATCAGTTCTATAACATAACCTTTTTTTATACAGAACGCCTAAAACTTATATTATTTTAATCCTTAATTTTGTGAATATTTTTGAAGTGGAAGTTATTTTTTTGTTCATTCAGCATCATCGAAATTGAAGAAATTCTGAGACAATTCTCCTATCAAAACCTTCATGTAGGAAATATAAATTTAAAAAAAATAAGTAATAGAAAACAAATAAAACAGTTATCAGAATCCCTTGACAAATAACCGGAAAAAGAAAACAAAAAAAAAAGAAATAAAAAAAAATAGAAATCACTTGTTTCAAAGTTCAATAAGACAGTGTCTAGAACAACAACAAAAAAAACGTTAAATAGAAATGCTAAAGTTAATTATATTCAATGAGAGTACGGAAAATCACTTAATAAATTAAATAAAAACTATTGAAAAGAATAAACAAACAGCAGCAAGTCCTGAAAATGAATATTTTCGTTTATCGTAGATGCTTATCTCCCAATTCACATTTTTCCTTCCATAAATGAAACAAGATCAACTGGCATAATACCTTGAAGAAATAACATGTATCTTGAAATATTTAAATGACATTTCACCATGAATAATTTATAAAAACATCCGGTTTTGCCATACTTGCTGGCCCATTGTGTTGTCTTAATGCATTACATGATCTTTCGAGATTATTTGAGGATTTATACGTTTGTGTTGCATTTGGTTCACTTTTATTCCTTTTCGTTTTCATGTGCATGATAAAGTATGTATTCTTTGTGAAGTCAGTGGCGCAACACATGGTCAATCTTGGGATCTTGGGGGCATCGTCATTAATTCCAATGCATCATAAATGCATATTCCAAACATTTCCAGTAGCTATGAAATTCGTCACGCTTAAATCTTCTTGTAAGGAAAACGATATTTTCTAGTATAAAAGCCTAGTGACGATTTACGAGGCTTTCACAAAGCGATTAGATGGTTTACGGCGCATCGTAAACTTGCTGTTTACGTCTTTTGTGGGGTCGGAAAAAATTGCTAATAGTATTGAAATTTTATACACATTCTTCGGAGAGAAAAACTTGAATAAAATAATCATGATTCAGCACTCCACAGTCCAATTAAAATACTCGAACATCAAAGGATAAATCCATGCATAAACACTTAAAATGCCTTTCAACGTCAAAAGTCACCACTTGATCAATTGGTTTAAAATTATGGTGCATCGTACATAAATCAATCTGAGATATCTTTATGATTATTAAAATCACTGGCAGAACTTGTATCAGTTTTCGTAATCATTAATCACATCACCTGAAAATAAATCAATGGCAACTAATAATCTGTCGTTGGGGTACCGAAATAAATTATGTACTGGCAAAGGAAATACCTGTTTTTGTTGAAAGTGGAGTACGGGCTAAGGAAACTATTTTGGAAACATGTCCTGAATTACGACTGAGTTTTTGATGTTTCTAGTTTTGGAAAATATTTAGATTATCTATCGACTTCTGACAAACATTTACAAATTTTTAATCATTTATGGACAATGTAGCTTTCTATTAGTTTCGGTGTATTTGTACCAAATTTTTATTTTATCTGGCTTTGGTATGGGTCTCACATGTGGGGGGCGCCTCTGACACATCTTTCCATTCATTCAAATCGTGATAACTTTTTTGTTTGATCTCGAACATTTTTTTTGAATCAAAAATTTGATTTTTCAGTCATTCTTACGTAGAAAAGGTATACCTTGTGAAAGTCGATGGGACTGACCTCTTTCAAGATCCTATTTGCCCTCGAAGTAATCCATGCAATGTTGATTCAAATGGAAAATTTTGAAAATCAACATAGGGGCAACGAAAACGCCGTTGTCACGGTGATTTTGTCAAGTATTATTTGTCTCATTGTTTTTGGATCGACTTTTAATAATGGTGTTTTTGTTTTTTCTTTTTTTTATACTTATTTTTTTGTTTTTTTTATGTTTGGTACAAACTTACTGCTATTAATACACTCGAGTATTTTTATATAAAAAGATTGGTTGTTTATAGTTCTTATTCATGGCAACTATCTATCAAATTTTGCATCTAATTTACGAAAATTGTCATTTGTTTGAGTGTTTATGCGAAAAAGTGCATACTGTCATATATTTTGAAAAGGTAAAAAAAAAGACAATTTTTTTTTATAAATATACAGGTTGTTGTATGAAGTATGGTACGATAACTTTTTGACCTGACCCTGTTTACTAATTCCGATGGCAGAATTCCATCTTCCATAAGTTATCTGATAGTTTGGATACGAGGAGTACCTTAAAATACAACATTTTCAATTTAGCCCTTTATCTTGAAAACTAAAAGGGCTATGGAAATTTTGTTAACGGCATCTTTAGTTTTACGAAAAAGTAGCACAAAACGCGACTTGCTATCTATAAAAATAACGGAGCTATCTATAAAAACCCGTGAAACTACCCAAAATGGGACACCCTGAACATGCATGGAACAATTCGAAACAAAAATCACTTGGAAACAAACACAAGAAGATGATAAAAACCATTAAACTGATAGCAATGCTATGATCAAAAACCTCGAAATAATTAAATGAGATTTTCTTTTTTGAACGGCATTGAAAATGAGAAGTGAATGGAAGAAATTCTGAATTCCATAAGAATGTACAAAATAACTACTTGATTAAATAAAAACGAGCTGGAGATGTATGTATTGTTCCTTATATGCTACAATACATACAGCTCCAAAATACAAAAATCTCGACAAATGAAGTCCAAAAATCACAGAATTACATGAATAGTTGATAAAAAATCACTGCAATGAATAAAAGACATGAAATAAAGAATTTGAGTACAATTTCTTCAAAGTAAAAGAATCAACAACAAATCCATAAAAATCCCAACAGTACCCCGAAAAATTAAGATGATTACTTGAAACGAAAAAGAAATACTGAAGTGATAAAAAAAAACTGGAATAATCAACAGACAAGCGGAAAATTTGATTTTAAAACCAAACTCAGATCGGAGAAAAAATGTGTTAACGGAAAAATAAACGAAAATGCATAGTCAATGAAGAAACTTGGAATATGAATAAAAAGTCCCTTTAAAATAAATAAACGATAAATCATCAAAATGAAGTTTTGAAACGACACAAAAAACGAAAAGGAACCACTAAAATGATAAAATAATGATAAGAAAAATCGACATGATTTAAATAGGAGTATAAGTTTCTTTAAAGTGCGAAAAAAAATGCATACTAAATTTAGAATCTTGGAAGAAACTAATCAAGTACTGCAATTCATTCAAATAAGGAATAATATTCTCCTGAAACGACCAGAATAAATGAACAAAGAATCCTATAATAGGTTATTTATGGTAGTAGTGTGTTATATTGAAAATAAGTCACGCGAGAAAGATCTTTTACCGTTGATTGAGAAATATATACTTGACTTGGGAAACATAACACACGAGTGGCATACAATGTTTTATCCAACAAGTGGAATGTCAGAATGACTTGGCCGTGACTTTTTTACATTTTGGTCGGAGTAGGTTGTTTGTTTGGTTACCACGGGAACGTGAGTTATAATCCATAACTCACTAGTAAGTCATGGATTATAACACACTAGTGTGTTATTAGATAGTTTACTTGTATAAAATGGCATCAATGATGGCAGTCAAAACTATCATGGATTGGATAAAATCAATAAATCGTTACAAAAATCTCCAAAATATATAATACTATCGGGACAAAGAAGACCAAAATTACAGAACAACATGAAAAGTTGAAATTATTTTTAAAAAATTGAGAATAAAGTATACAAGAAAATAGCTCGAAAAAGCCAGAAAAAAGACAATAATCACATAATAATAAATAGTAAACAAACCGTGAAAAACTTTATTCCAAAATGACACTGAATATGTAGAAAGAAGTGTCAATTAAGAAACTTGGAGTTTGAATAAAACATCAACAAGCGAGATCAATGCGATTGGAAAAGTAATTTGAATGAAGAGCAGAAACCAGTTGAAAGAAGAACCACTGAAATAATAACAAAATACAAATAATCAAAAAATTTGGGAATATAAGTACTAGCGTAGATATTCGTATGTTGCTCCGGACCAATCAGCGATTGTCAGGCAAGTATCATGACTAGTGAGGACCAATTACAGAACGACTTACGATGTTTGGGACCTTTCAACCAGGTTTGCAACAGAGAAATCGTTATTTTGTTGGTGTGCAGTAGTAGTGTGCACACTCATATCATTATACTTTGATCTTCCTAGACCAAAGAATTCATCATTTATTCTAAGCATGAGGAATGGACGACTGTTTTCATTGAGACTTAATTGACTTTTCGTTTCCGATTTTTTTAAGTGATAATTATCATCGTTGCCACTTGAAGCCATGACGAATATATCATCATCATTCAGAATTTGCCCCATTTCCCTATTATTTTTCCGACGCTCTATACATCTATTCTTGGTTTCATGGATAGCACAGATATCGTGGGATCAAGTTTTCTATTTGAAAAATCCAGAAATTGCTCGGAATAACTATTTTACCGGTTTTACTTCCAAGAAGCTAAGTCCAACCACTATAAATTTTTGGGGAAGAAAATACCTGTCAAAGAACGAGCAGTGTATAATAAACCAACAAATCTCGAGGGTGAATCTCACTGTTATGCCGAATTGAAATGACGAATGCGCTAGGGGTAGTGCAGGGACCATTTTTTGCTAGATTTTTTGTCAATCTTAATAACGATCAATAAAGTGAATTATTATTGACAAAGTCAAAACCACACAATCACAATATGCTCACACTCACAAAATCAAAACCCTTCACTACCGCACAATCAAACCATACAACTCCAATGCAACAAAACCAAGAATGCAAAAAAGCTTGATAACATTCCTTCACAATGTTTGTAATATCTCATAATTGTTATGTATGATGAAGGTAAGATAATTATGGGAAAATAATAATTCTGTGACCGTTGACCTTTGTCGGGGATCATGTCTGCTGCTGAGCAGTGGGAGGTGGGAGGAGGGAGGACACCAACCTGTTCTTGAATATTGTGCTGTTTCGGTTTCGAGGGACGGCCAGGTGCGGAGCCAACTGATTTTATTTATGGGAATCAAGTTGTATTTCTATGGCAATACGATAGAATTAGTACAGCGTATTTGCTGTCGATTACGTTCATTATCTAAATTACTTGTTAATGTGGTGAATTATTTCATAACAGTTATCACTATCAAATTAACCAGACAACGTCCCCCCAGACATCCAATCACGATATGATCGCAAATAATAGAAAATCTCTATTATACTGCAGCTTTTTAGCCAGAGTCTGCAATTACTTTTTAAAGATGAACTGCAAGATGCAAGTCGACAGATACGGCCAGGGTTCTCTCTCTAAGAGCCATCCAATGAGTATTATCAAGATGATGGATGATGAAAAACGAAAACGTATAATTATTCACAATAAAAATGCGAAAATAAGACGCAAAAAGAAGGAGAAGAAGGATAGTGGAAGAAGACAGGATTGGCCTGGGAATGCATTTGACCATGCAATTATTGCTTTGCTAGAAGTTCTGAGATGTATTTTACGATAGTTTTCAGTTGACTTTGGTATTCTATGCAAATTTTCTGAAATGTTGGGTTAAAAATCATATGGTGTCTCGAGAAAAAAGGAAAATTCGTCAGGATCTGTGTGATGATTTGGTTAAGTTTGGTAAATGACCTTCCAAACATATTTCAGAAAATAAATATATAGTTTTACCTACTTCAATTATTATTATGTAACAATTATTATCAATTCAATTTCAATATACACCTCACATCATTTTGACTGTACCTCGTAATAGTCGCGCGGGCACAGTCAGTTTATGATATTCATCTATGGCTTGGGCTGATTGTTGGAGTTGCCCTTGTGGCGATAAAGCTTGGCGAAAAATACACAGCTAACGAGCGTAACAGAACGTCTAAGCGGATTGGAAAATCAAACCGTACCGGAGTCGAGTCAAGCTAAACCTTTGAACATATCGCCGCCAACAATCCTTTCGACAAAACGGATACGCGAATCAACGAATACTCTTATTGCGAAGTGCATCACCTATATTTGCACTATGTTTTTCTGAGGAAAAGTGTCAACGACCTTGAATTTGCAAAAATGAGTGAATTTGAGAAAAGTTGTCGCCCAGTGTCTGAACTTATACGACAAACCAGTAAAGACAAAAATAAAGAAAATTTAAGGGGAGTTTCTTTGTCAAAATCATGTAAAGAAGGGGATTTTCGTGGCATACGGAAAGAAAGGGAAAAAAATTCTTGTCTTATTTTCTATGGTTAGGGTGTCGATACCTGCGAGAGTCGCTATATGTCGACGATGCATTTTGGTTGAAGGTTCCAAAAGACTCCTAAAACAACCTCGAACATGTGTGTGATTCCTCCTACCCCCCATATAAAACCTCCAATGTCTTGTAACCACCGAAGGTTGCCCACCATAACCTAAAAAACTTACATCCTAGAAGTGGGAAAGGTTTGCATTGGACTGGCCTTGCTCATAGGCATTGGAAGAGCGTTGTCCTGCTATGACGAAGGCCGTGGGCTCAAATCCCGCCAGAAGTCAACTGTTCCCATTTCCCTTTCTGTCCGTATGCCACGGAAGACCCCTTCTTCAAAAGTGAAGTTCACGATTGTACGATTTGGCCGACTGGACTGGCCGACTGTTTTGTGAAGTGTCGAACTTGTGTTACTGTTTCGTTTGTTTATTATTTTCTAATAACTCGTCCGACTCGTTATGGTGCAAAACCGGAGTTAAAGACTTGAAAGAGGAAATAAAAAACTTGGTTTTTCTACAGATCACATGAAATACTCGGTAAAATATGCAACCATTGGGAGTGTTGATATTCGTACTCAGCTATAGCATTGCTTGCTCACAGAAAGAATGAATACTACGTATGTTTCAAAAAATCGTTATATTTTGAACAAAATTATTGATTGTGCTAAATTTTGTGAGGCATCTGAGCTGGTACTACGTGGCCATGACGAAACGCATTTATCAAAAAATCCAGAGGTTTCTCTAGGACTTATAGTGCCGTATTTGAAAAAAAATGTCCCGTGTACCCGACGCATAACCGAATTGTTCCGTATTTTGTAATATGAATCTCTGGCGAATCGCTGGTGATACGTACTTAACACATGGGAGGCGAATAGAACGGAACTACTGGAAATAGGGGGAAATTGTTTGAATTCTAGGTTTTTTCGGGATATGGTGTTTGTGGGTTTGAGATGACTCCATCTCAGATTCGTCAATATACCTGGTTCTGATAATGGAGAGTGTCGATCATGCTAAGTATATGTGCGATAAACTTTATTTGGTATCTTCAAAGTGGGTTTGAAAATCAATGGCTCCAAAACTAGTGATGATCTTATAAGGGAGAAGATCCCTAAGGCCGGTATGTTTATTGAACAAGTAACGTCGTACAAGTATCCCAAGTAACACACAATAGTTGAATAAACGTTTATTTTTTGTTTATACCAGGCGTATATTTGTGGTTGAGAATCAACGAATAAACAATAAAATGTCCGCCCGATAAACGTTTACGAATGGGATATGATCTCCAAACTATACACGTTTATGAGACAACTGTTTTATACGTGTACGATATACGTTTGATAAAACGATTCTACAACACGTTAATGCTTACTATAAAGGAAACGTTGAAGTATTAGCTACGATATTTGAAATAGCTACGTTCCAATCAAACAATCAGCATACTTATCTACATTCTTTATTTTTCAACAAAGTTATGAAATATTCAAGGCATTTTGATAACTATGTTGTGACTGTTTCAACCATCGCAGTCCTATACTGGCATATGCTTGTCCCTTGTCCCAATTGTTTTGTCTTGGTCCAACGGTTGAGCTTTTCTGCTCCTCTCCATTAAAATCTATTCGGAGGCCTCTGGAAAGGAGAATAAACTATTAGGGTACACTACACTTACATAAAATGAATCAAAATTTACGAATATAAACTATTTTTCCTGATCTGTTGAATATCATAATGGATATTAAAAAAGAGAGTTTTCAAAGAAATTAATGGGAAAATAGCTGAATAGGTGCACGAAGGTACTTACCTAGCTATGGCCACAATAATAAATCATTCAATTCGAAACAATCCGATCTCCACTGAAAAGATCACCCAATCAAGCACGATATATTTCAACTAGTAACGCTTTCAACAAGTGGCAAATATCCAGCAAACATCAACAGTATAGATAACCACTATACAAGTCGGCTGACCAAGAAAGTGACGCTGAAAATGGAAAATCGATCGCGTTCATCATCACGTGATAAATCTCCGAAAACCTGATTGGCTCTAAGGAACGGAAACCCCCACGATACCAACTCTCGGCGTCCTGTATTATATTGGATATCATACACGTTGAGTACCATGTGGTTTTTATACATTGAATAAACGTTGCTTTAGAATAAAAATATACTATTGGAAACATCTACCCCACACTTTGCAAAAATGATCAGCCGATAAATGTAAGTTAGATTTGTCAAATGAATATAAAGATGAAGATGAGTACACCCAGAACCTTTTTTTCTCAATCTATTTGTGATAAAAAGACATACCGTTTATTACACTTTGGAAGAAACGTATATATGAGGGGTATATCGTATACCAAGTCTCACATGCGCGGGTCATTTTGGTTAATCTTTGAAGTCTGACAAATACAGTTCGACACTTACATACATATACTTGATATTCCTCACAAAAAATACCAGATTTTCATCCTGCTCCCAAAAAAAAAGTGTATTGTAAACGTGTATTGAACGGTTCAAAACATATACGTTTAATAAATATACCAAAACCAAATATTTTCAAAAATATGGTTGAATACACGTTTATTCAAGCATAATATATGATCGTGTGCTGCTTGGGATCTGGGTTCGGCCAGACTACTGGAACTATTGCGGAGGATAGGGTTTACTTGGGCAGCATTCTGAAATTTTAATGAGATTTTCCGATCAGACCTTCCTTCTTCCCTTAAGAGTAAGGTATTCGACCATCTGTATTGATGGTTCTTACATATGGTGCAGAGACTAAAACGGCATCCGTGAATCAGATCCGAGTAACTCACCGTGCGATGGAGCGATCCATGCTGGGCTATCCTTCAGACCGGATGACAAACATAGAAATTAACCGTAAATCAGGCGTAACACGTTTAGAGAACCAGTGACGACAAGTGGGCAACATGTACTTGGTAATGGAATCCAAGGCAGCATGCTATGCGGAACAGAGGATGACCACCAACGAGATGGTCAGATGATTTGAAAAAATACACGGAAATTTGATGCAAGTCGCACAGTATAAACATTCATGAAAGTAGCTACGGGAGGCCTTTGTCCAGCAGTGGACGCGTATGGGCTTGATGATAATGAGGATGATGATGTTGGTGGATGATTCTGATGATGTCTTAGATTTGGAGACTTGGTTAAAGCAACTACAGCTAAATATTATCATCATATTTGTTACGTCATCACCTGCTGCTCCATGCAGCTTTTTTCCGTACATGATAACTCCAATATTCTGGTATGGTTATGTTTTTGATATTCGCTTTCTTCTAGAGGTTTATCAGATTAGTTTTGTCTTGGGTCCATAGCACAGGAGGAAAATATTTGTAGGTTTTTCTTCAAATCCACGACATCCCAACAGAGATCGACACCCTCCCTGGTGAGCACTACACTGGAACACTCAGAAGTAGTTCCTAACCTAATCTGGAACACAGATTCGATTCCAGAAGACTTAAAAAATGCCCACATGGTGAACCCTTCCAAAAACAATGGTGGCTGCTCAAGATGCGGCAATTATAATAGTGGTTTGTCCTTTAGTTAATGGCGCTCTTGAACAACCACTAACTCCCAATTTTTTCTGATCTTTTTCAAATATTTGAGGATTTCTCTCTAGTCTCTACCTTTTCAAAAAATTCAGCAAAATTATAAGATTTACCTTTTCAATACTACTGGGCTATGTAGGTGAGGAGCTCATTTTTTTAATCATTCCATTGTCCTGAGTGAAATTCTTTCCATCTGGAAACATATTCTTGATTATATTATGGGTAGATTCCATGGTACAATTCTTTGTACCATGGGTTGATTCCCACCAATAGTCGAAATTCTTGATTCTTTGCGGGATGCCGTTGGGTAGTTTCATGGCGATATTATAATGGGTTCTAGGCTCCAGACATTGGAAAGTGAAACCTGGGTCAAAGTCCAATTAAAGCACTACTTCACATTGATTTTACGTCAATCATGAATAATTCTTAGCTTGAAGCTTGAATGGATAATTGGAAAACACTCTGGGCCAAAGATTTCGTGCCAAAATGACTTCATATACACCCACTCATTAAAGGAAGAAGCACAAGAAAATCAACTTATTTTTATGACTGCAAAGTGACTTTTCTCCAAGACTTACTCTTACCATAGTTTTCTTCTGTTTTCTTCGCCACTGTCAATTCTGCTTTAACGATATCTTGGCGATGTCAGAAATTCGCATCAATAACCTACAACAGCTTCTTGATCCTCGATTTTTGTCCAAGTCAACAACTACAGAAATTTTATGATATGAGAAGCAAATAAGGCAGTATATTCTGATACCCCTCATACAGCAGCATGCATTCAATATTGTTCTTCGAATTCCCAAAGTTGATATCTACCAACAATAACCTCTTGAATCAGAAATTCCAACGCATTGTACAGTATCACTATTCAAACCACATCTGCTACCACCCAAGCAAAGTCATTCCGTAACAGAAGCTTATTGCTTCTAGAAACTATCAATTTGACATAACCTATTGACTACCAGTCATTGAAAATCTAACAGTTGCTGTTTGTATATCGATGTCAGTGAACACTCAGTGGATTTTATTCAAACAATAAGCACTTTTTGATGTATGTACGTTATCCGTGTTTTAACATTGTTCTATCAATTACCATGTTTGAACAGGTGCTGGCAGTAAATTTAGCTTCTTTGGACGGCTAATAACTAACATCCGTGAAATGGTTCTTACCAAAAATACGATTGGAATTATTCCAATAATAATGTCCAAAAATTGGACCAAACCTAATCCTGCGGCAACATTGGTGCACCTCTCTGTTTCTTCAAACCAGTCGACGGAAAACAGGTATTTATAGACGGTATGTCAGGGTCAAAGGTGGCATAGTACAATGCGCGGGTCAGAGACCCCTTCAGGTGCAAAAGAAGAAGAAAGAATAAGGAAAAAAGTGGTGGGGTGAGGGGCAGCTGCAGTCAGAACAACAATAAATGGTTGCATGGACAGTTACAGATTGAAGAATGGCTGGGAATGTATATTGAAGGGAGATTGATTGGTTGCTGTGCTTGTAGATAATTCAATTGTGGACAAGATGATGCTTGTGAAAACAAACAGGATCATTCATCATTCTAGAAGATAAGCCTTGTAATGGCTATTGGCAAGAGGTCTCAGGACTTTTGCTTCTTAGTTTCCGCCTATTTCATGGTCTCAGTGGAGTGTTCTGAATTGGTATTGGTAAAGGACAACGGGAAATAAAAGTAGAACAACAAGGAACTGGATAAGGAAGGCACTGCACAAGTGGAAATCCGGTAATACTCATCAGAAGTCCAAAAGGACCCACATGTATTAAAGGGTACCCACATTCTTTCCAAATTGATGAATAATTTTTTGATACCATCATCATCATTTCCGAACTATTGTATGTGATGGGTAATCTCAAGTAAAACAACTTTTTATATGTTCGTCTTTCGCCAGCCAGTTGGGCCATTAATATCTGTAAATAGAATAACGATTAAACTGTTCTATTGAGCATCAGAATTATATCGGGTCTACGTGTCTGTGAGTTGATTAAAACTGGCATTGAAGATTCGACTTATTCGAGAGTTCAACGTTCTTTGCCTGACAACATTTTACAAAGTGTCGAAGTCAATATTAATTACCATATGCTTTCTTCAATTTCGAAAACATCACGCACATTCTTTAGCCTCAGGCGTTATAAATCTAAAAATATCGACCGTATCTCGTTTGGTACAACTTGTTGCTGCGGCAGATGTTATGGTTTCGGTACCACCCGTTCGGATGCACTTGTTCTTGGTCACAGGGTTGCCGGAGTTCCGAATGAGAAAATGATTTGATTAAGAAATCAGTGGTTTTAATTTGGTTTGTCTAGTTCTTTAAATTATAAATAAATGGATTTTATAAACGTTCGCCACGTACCCTAAGCCTTGGCCAATTCTCATGGCAGAACCGGGATTGATGACTGTAAACGATTTTGTTTCACTTTTTCCAGATTTATAGATTTATAGAAATTAAAAATAAATTGATATGCTTCAAAGGCATATTGAGAAAATACTCAAATGTATAGTTAGACCCAAGAACACATTAATACCTCCTCGCGACAATCTTGTAATCTTGAACAAAAATTATTTTTTTTCTTGTACGTTGTTGTCTGTTGTTTTTATCAAGAAATATTTATGTAGTCTGTTCTGGTTGGGTAACTTCATCCTACTTTTGTCATCTTCATTTCAGAGATTTTAAGCACGTTTGCTGTTTTTTATTCATCTTTTGTTTTTATTTCATTTTTCCACGGCAAAGGATTTCATAGAACTTTCTTCACGTTCACCATCTTTTCTTATAGAAATTAATTTTCTTCTTTTTACTGACCATTGGTCACAGATTCCTGTAAATTGGTCTCCATCATACACTAGGGATTTCTGATCCACCTCATTGGTTGGTCTATTACTTTTGGAAAGTTGGATGTTCCTTACATGTAGAGAGAAACTTTCTTACTTCCAGAGTGTGTTTTTCTCTTCTTCTTTTTTTTCTTCATAGATATAGTTTACTATTGCTTGCAACAATATAATAAAACATTAACTGTTTTCAGTTTTCAATAATTTGACTGTATTTTCACTATTGAATAGTTTCGCATTTTGTAGCTATACCTACATTTTTAATGATGTTTTATACTGTTGATTTTGAAAAAGGGTTTTTTAGTAAGTTATTTAGATATCCAATATCTTTTAGTAAAAATACACAATCAAATTTCAAATAAAATGAAATAGCATAAAATTAAAATAATCTGCTCGTCAAAATAAAGAACTCTTCTTAGTAATAGGAAACATATGTTTCCAACACTGAAATCACCTTTTTTTTATACCTACGTTTCTGAAGATAAAATTACATGATAGATCCAATACGTATAAGAACTTCACGTGATTCGTAAAAAAAAAAACAGTCAACAGAAACATGGGTTGAATCTTGGGAGCTTTGTTAAGACAAAGATTATAAGGAGCTGCTCTAAAATTATTTTTGACAAAAATGTACTTGGAGCTGATTTGAACCAAAATTGAATAGATCTGTCTAAGTCTCCACTCTCCACAGACCTTCAAAAGTAAAACACCTCACCTCAATTAATTCATCAAAAAACCGATCAAAACCCAATTTTCATGGCATTGAAAAAGAACTTCACCATGACACACCAACCAAACAACAGACATACTTCTGAGAAATCACCACAATGTACTAAGTACACACATTGTGAAACGAAATCTCCCATCTTGAAACTCGTTTTATTGCCTCGTCAGGTTCTTGTTTTTGAAATGCATGAGTGTGTTTGATGTTTAATGCCCTTACCGGGAAAGAGATTCAAAATAATTTATTGATGCATTGTAAATTTTCATAAATTGGGTTCTTGGTGGTTGGCAGGTTGTCGTCGAGGTTTGTGCCGTGGGATAGTACAGACATAATAATGTACTGAAAAAATGAAAAGAACAACACGATAAAGTCTTGAATAATTCATAAAATAAAAACACTTAATCGGTACAAATTAATACAATTTGAACTACAGAATGGTACCATCTGATTTGAACAAGTAATTACCGCGGATACGGTCTGAGAATCGCGAAATTGATTCGTAATTATGTACTGGATAAAATCGCGCACATTATGATATATTAACGTTGCACTTATATTTTTTCGCATGCTGCTAAAATGACTATGTATCAGATTGATTGCGATAAAATGATGAAGACGTTCTGGAAGATTAGCGATTGATGTGATCAATATAGGAAATGCCATTTTGTGTCATTATCATTAGAATGGTTTTCTCATATAGATATAACGGCTAGGTACTTAAAAAAAAGTCTTTTAGTGTTCTTGAATAGGTATCAGAATCAGTATTCATATAATTGCTCAACATTTTGTACATTCAACCACACACTGTATCAATGGTCGTAACCATAATCATCTTTTGCCAGGGCTTATCTTCAGGAACAAACCACCAACATCAACTGCAGAGCAAGAATAGCCTTATTTTCCAAAAATAAGCATGAAAAAGATGTCAGCATGGTTTTAACGCCAGTAATGCAGAGATAGTTTAGATCTAAGACATACCAAAATTCTGCAGAAGCAGAAGCTACCATCAACTAATCCTGGAAAGCAAATTTCTCCTACAAAATTGGCCAAGAAAGTGACCATTTCCAGATCACCATAGCGATGATAGATTTCCAGGACAGCAATCACCAAACAAAACATAAAAAAATCTTCGGCAATACGTGAGAAGTTCTTGATTAAGGACAGATAGGAATTGCATTCAGCATGAGGAGAACCTGAAATGAGCAACCACCATAGTGAAGATGAATAAATGGAAAAAAAGACAACAGGAACAGGCAGCACAACAGATGGTTCACTCCAAAAATCTTCAAACTAATACAGTTGATCGACTAGATAAATAAATTTTCCGAAAGAACAATGAAAACAAGGATATTCTTTAATCTGGAGGACTGTAGGTGAGTAGAAAGATCTATCAAGTAATCAACTCTTGGACGTTGCTGATCTATTAAGTGGCCTCGACCATCTTTACAGGAGCGGGAGATTATTAATTCAACACCTGGCTTTGATCCCGCAACATAGAGCAAGTATAAATGTGGAGAACTCTATGAAAAATAAAATATCGAAGACACAAACTAGAAAAGAATGTAAAAGCTCCCTGGAAGTTGTGGATTCAGTTTTTGCAGAAAACAGTTCCTTGGTGCATGTTTCCGTCATTAATTGACAAAAAAACGAGAAATAACCAGAAACTAAAGAATGAAAGCGAACAGAAAATAAAAGGACAACAGTAAAGGTATGCTTTGCAACCTAACGAAACAAAATAGAACGCCTGATTAAACATAGGGCATATATTTATTTAGGGCCATGACCTAGACCTGTTAAAACCTCTTTTTCGACAAGTGTTTTAATATATGCCATAAACTGAAAATAAACAAGTTAATATTGAGCCCCAGGGTATAATGATCGTGTTTGCTGGCTTGCTTAAATATTTAGTTGGTTACGAGCTGGTAGGTCGAGAAAGTTGGAGGAATGTTCACTTTTTATTTGTGTACGATTCAGGTTTTAACGGATTTGCTGAAATTGGGTAATTGCTGTGCTGGGCTACTTTTAATCAAGTTGAATTGAGATTTTATAGGAACGTGTTGATCAGCAGAAATTTTTTTGGAATTAAATTAATACAGCGACGACTCATCAGTGCATGTGCGAATCTTCTTTACCTTTCCTCAGGGAATATTTTCATTGAATAATTCTCTCATTTAATTAAGGAGGAGGGTGACTTGGAGTCTTGAATATGTGTATTATACTTCTTGGACATTTTTTTTCGTCTACTAGTTTCTCCCGTATATTTTATTTCCTGTTTTGTCTTAATTTATTTTTTCCAAATAATCACAGGTTCCTTTATATTTAAGAGTATTTTTGTTTCTATCCAATCATTTTTCGTTATTCAATCTTTCCTTCTAATTTATTTGTTATTTTTTCACCATATTTTGAGTGATATTTTTCTGCAAACGTTCATATCAATTTCATCAATTGATTTAAGTTTGCTTTTAATTTCATTGGATGGATTTGAATTTATCACCAAGTAGGTAATTTTATCAACATTTTTCTAAAACATGTTTTGAATATTTTTGCTATTTTAATTTTTTTTATATCACAAAATGTTATCTTTGACAATTACTCGCCACAATATTTCTTTTTAACTATTCTGTGACGATTTTGCAGTTTTACTGAAATTGATCCAAGATTACTGACGTTTTAAATCAGTTTACAACATTTTTTTTCATAGAGGATTTTTGTCTTTATTTGCAGATTTTTAATCGATATCAGTGCATTTTTTTTAAGATCTATAAAGATTTGTTTTGATTAATTTTACCGTTTCTAGTTTTTTTAATGTCTGTATACATTTTTTTTCTGAAGTTTTACGAAAACTTTATTGAAAGAAAATCTTTAGTGATGGTACTTGACTACTTCTCACGTTAACTTTTAAACTGATTTTTTGATTTGTAAATGTCTTCGTTCCAGTACATATTTGCAATTTTTGTGATTTTTTTTCCATGCACATACCTCCACTTTTAGTGATCCAATTGTATACTAACTTTTATACAGTGAGGACGTAAATAGTCCCCCCCCCTCTAACTTTTGAACGCATTAATATTTTTGGCTCAAATTTGGAAGTGTGTTTCAGGATAGGCTTTACTAAGTTTTGACCTGCAAAAAAAATTTTCATCTGTCAAACTGACAGCTGGGCACCATTTTGAAACAAAAAATTAAATGAAAAAGGGGGTCATGTGATACCTTATTTGAAAGGTCCTTCCATTCTCTTTTCACCCCCAAAGTTTGAAGTCCTTATTATTTTTGACAAGGAAATAATTTTGCATGATTTCGTTCTTAATATTATCTTTAGTATTAGGTTTTTTTGAAATTTTTTATTAAATACTGTTGTAGAAACAATCACTTATGTTATAGGTTAGTTTTTTCATTGTTAATAAAGTTCTTTTAAGAATTAGAGATAGTATTTTGACCCAAATAATTTATTTTCGATATGGCGCCATTTCCTTAAGAAAAATGCTAAGGACTTCAAACTTTGGGGGTGAAAAGAGAATGGAAGGACCCTTCAAATAAGGTATCACATGACCCCCTGTTCCATTTAATAATTTGTTTCAAAATGGTGCCCCGCTGTCAGTTTGACAGTTGAAATTTTTTTTGGAGGTCAAAACTTAGTTAAGCCTACCCTGAACAACACCTCCAAATTTGAGCCAAAAATATTAATGCGTTCAAAAGTTAGAGGGGGGGGGGGACTATTTACGTCCTCACTGTATGTACATTATTAGTACTTTTTCCTTGTTCTCTGGACCTTTCACAAAAAAATTATCTTCAAGGTAAAGGTGATGCATTGGTTTTTTTTCCATTTCATTACCATTTTTCCACGTTTCAAATGGTTTTTCTCCAAGTTTGTGCAAATTATTTTCACTACAGTTGATTTTTACATTCATACCTTCAACCTTTTCGATGCTGAAGTATTAATTTTTTTTCCATTCCAGGTAAGATGCATCAAGAAAAAACCTGGTACTAAGTCAACGAGGCCCCCATAATGTATGTAAGTGTGCGTCTGTGCAAAAACTGGAATTTTACTACAGGTGTGTCCTAAGCTAACCCAATAAACTCCATTCGTGCCACAAACTACCCGTATAATAAACATCAATTTCCAAACCATAAAGCTGCAAGACTTAATACCCTTTTACTACAAAATACTACACTTGACCGCAAAATAAAAGAACGACACCGAGACCACGGCCATTATTCATATAGAAGAAAAAAGTGTTCGGGTCATTATCTCAAAAAAAGAGTCCCAAAACATCATCCCAATACAATACAGGCTGTTACTCACACCACACACCTTAATTTAACTCCACAACACAGACTTCTTTTTCTCCTTTCGATGACCTTGTACGAAGAAGAGGAATCCGGTTCTTCGGGCAAGTTGCTTTGGGTACAAAAGGGCGCAGGGTCGGACTATATTAACTGGTTTTCTGATATTATGGTACCTGCTTAAGGTGGATTTAATTGAACTTTGAGTAATGTAGGAGTTTGCATGGGAAGTTCAGATAGGAGCTGGTTATTGGAACGGATTTTTAATTGATGAGGTTGTGCTCTTCGATTACAATAATCAATATGATATAAAAATACACTCAAATCAACTTCTGAAATCTATACTGCAACAGGAAGCTCTCAAAAGCTTCGAAAGCTTTTGAAAAAGTATTATAAAAAACTTATAAAAAACAATAGAAAACTCATCGAGCTTGCTGAAAAAGTTCTCAGAACAACCATCAATGGCTTAGTTCTTAGTTTCATAATTCTTGTTACAATACACCAAAACTATAAGTATTTGTATTATTTCGAAGCCGTACAAAGTTTCAAAGCTATATTGATCAATGCTTGAACAGTCTTAGAAACTTTGTACTTTGTTGCGCCTCTAGTGCTATTCAGAAATTTCAACGAAGATTCATTTCCAAATAACTAAACCGGTGTTGGTAAAGGTTTGAAGACACAAGATCTTTATTTATATATGAATTGCTCTTGTCCTCCCTATAGTGAGAGCTTAGGAGGGATTTCCTCATTTCTAGTAAATTGAGGTGTCTGAGCAAAGGTCTATTTCCAAGATGTTCTCCATCATATCTTCACTTTTTGACCAGCAATTACTTACTAATGATGTTATGTCCCACTATCCTTTTTATTTATTCTTTTTCTGCTATCTCAGCTTGGATGCCGTCCAAGAAATATAACTACTTTCTCTTGATTTTTTCAAGTATTGAAGAGATCTTCAAGTAATGAGTGCCTCAAGGACTAAAATCGCTGTATTTATCTGTGGCGTTGATTTTTTTCACTAGATGTATGATGTATATATTATTATGTATTTATCTTACAGGGAGGTCCAGAAAAACGTATTATTTGCTAGAATAGATAGGGATCATATTTTATTATGAGATTGTGAAAACATGTATTTCTTTTTATGTTTGTAATGTATTGAAATAGGTACAGGGTGTTTCATTATCTTTGATAACATTTTTAATCAGCTTGGACGTTTCTGTTTTTAAAGGTATCGAAACGAAACAAGAACCTTAATGTATCCAGTAAGTTTTGTTCTGTTTGAAAAATAAAAAATGATTTTCAGAGATATTAACCTAACTTATGATATTTTTAAACGTATTATTATTGGGTGTTTCGATTCTACTCAAACATCCTAGTATATTTTGTCAAGATGATTAAAATGATCAAATTTTAAGAAGAGACGAGGCTAGAGCTGGATGTTGTTAGCATTTTCACCTGTTACGCGCCTCCACAGGGTGTTCTAAAAAACAACCTCTATTTAATTCTTTTTGCTTCGCCCTGAATATGACAAAAAATTTCTTTAGGAATCAAAATACAATAAAAAAAATCTATAATCGGCCAAAGGATTGTCGAGAAAATTGACTTCAAACCTCACAATAGTAGTTTACCTAACAAGTGCGGAAAGTGAAGCCCTGACCCGAGTGTGTTCTATTGGCTTGGCAACGTGTGAATCAACTACTATCTGACATTCCGACATTATTATTATTATTTATTTGTTTTTTGGACTTTGCATTTATTTCCGCACGTCTGTAGAAAAACTATTGTACCTAACACTTGCGGAAAATCTTTTTTCTGCACTTGGCTGCTTCACCGAGCTCCGCTACGCGTCAGCAGCTTCGTGCCTAAAATTCACTAAAAAGTGGTATTTTCCGCACGCTTGTAGTTTTTTTTTATTTGTTTCCCTAATTTTGCTGGTTTTGTATATTTTCCACAGTCTTGCTTTTAACACTTTATAAAACTTTTTGCCGCAGATTTTTAAAACGAATTGTATGCGAAATACACCTTTCATTCTTATTGAGCCACCCTGTACACAATACCTACATGATCTTTATACATTGGACCTTCTTATAATGAACTTCCGCTTTTCACGGACCAATCTAATTTACAAAAAATATAGCTTTTTACCGGTTAGTGAGCTGTACTTAAAAAAAAATAGTTTTGGTTCATAATGAGCTAAATCGGATTTTTGTTTTTGTCTGATGTATTATTGTATAATGGTCAACATTCAAAAAGTGGATAAAAATCATGAAAGTTTTGGGAAAATCAAGTTAATCTTTGAACAATCTTTGAAAATTTAGGAAAAATAACAAAAAGTAAAAATAACTAACATATTATAATATAAAATGAATAAATTGTCTAAAATATAATATACAGGGTGGACCAGAAATAATGGACTCCTTTCCACTCAATCAAATAGTCATGACTTTTTTGTACGCACTCGGACATTTTTTTTTAATAATTGAAAAATTGATGATTCCGTCACTTTTACGCCAAAAAAGTATACTTTGTAAAATTGGATGGGAATAGCCTTTTTCAAGATTGCAATGTGTTTTCGAATGGAATATTTTGAAAAATAACATAGAGGGCATCGAAAACGCAGTTGTCAGGGTAATTTTGACGGGTGTCTCGATGTTCAATGGTTCTTATAAGAAAAAAAAACATTTTTTTGTGAAAAAATATAAAATAAGATTAAATTTTCTTAAATCAAGAAACATTGAGCATTCCAGCTAATGTCAAAATTACCATGATAACGCCGTTTCCAAAGCCACTTATGTTTATTTTCAAATCTTCATTCAAAACCACATTGCATGTATTAATTCAAGTTCAAATATCTTGCAAAACTCCTAGCCGCTTGTACAAAGTATATCTTTTTCATGTAAATCTGATGAAGAAATCAATTTTTCAATTTAAAAAAAATGTACGAGTGCATACACAACAGTTATGACTATTTGAATGAGTGAAAAGGTGTGTAAGTGGCGCCTCCTACAAGTAAGAGCAAATCCGTGCTCAGATTGGAATTTTGCATGTCAGACAACCCCCATATATCAAATTTCATCAATATAACTTCAAATAAATCAAAAATTGAAATTCAACTTTGACACGTTGCATCTCCCTCAATATCAACTTTCGGACAAGTTCGGGTAGATCGCAATATTTTTCTGTGTGGAATCTGCTGTTACCGTATGTCCCATTACTTCTGGTCCACCCTGTATAAACACCATGATAAATTTATAGTATGGACATGATTACAAATGATAAATTAATTCAAAGACCACGAAAAAACATCACAAAGATATTATTTCACAATTTTTGAAGGTTTTTTGTACTCAGCTTTGATGAGCTGATTTTTCAAAAACTCCGAAATGTCAGCTTGGTAAGAGAACCCGAATATATTTTTTTAAGAAACATGAGATCGCATTGAAGAACGATGTACCTACATGCAGACTGATGCTCATGTTCACATATTAGCGGTTTTGGCTTTTAGTGCTCTACGCACTTTGTACCATATGCTCATGTTCACAGAGCGTTACGTTTGAATATTTAGAGATCATGCCCACCAAGATATCCAGATTTGTCACCTATGGATTTTTTGTTGAAGCTCATGAACTGTCTGCTAAAATAGCAATTTGCTATCTAGCTTTTTCAACAACTTGTTATTTGAGAATGGTTCGCTCTCATAACTCTGGTTTGTTTTGCTTGTGAAGAAAGGTATTCTGGTGCCAAAACCCTTGTCAACCCGGTTCAAAAATATACACAAACAATAACAATGAGTTAATATAATATTTTTCCATCCATCTGACACTGACTTGGTTACTACAAACTTATCGCAAATCCAACTCTAATTAAATCCAAACATCTGCATCTGACATTGAGTGATCACCTGTTTCATTACTGTGCAGTATTTCTGATTAAAGATTTGTTCAATTGGAGTCATGCCAATTCTGCTTAATTGACTGCAACCACAAATAATCAATTGCCAATGCCTTTGACAATGGACTCCCAATTTCAGTACAACTCTCGTGAATCAATACGAGCTTCTTCTATTTCAATTCCTGATGAAGCAAGCCAATTGGTTACGTTAATTAAGTGACTCATGTGTGTTGCAATTGATTGCTAATGTGGGAACATTGTTTTGTTATGCTTCTAGTTCGGTGATTGATCAAGATTTTTCCAGACTATGTGGCACAATTTAGAAATTTTGGCTTCAAACACTCAAAACTGTAAATAGGAACAACAGGTCTTATATTGTGCCTTGTTAATAATGAATCTGAATTTATTAGTTTTTTATCCGTTAATTAATATCAGATAAACATATTCCCACTCTCATAAATATGATTACGAACGGAATATGGAAATATTATGTCAATTAATTATTATAACCTTTTCTATTTATCCATAAATTAATCATGATAAATTATGTGTTTATGTATATACCACGTCAATATTATATGATTTTATTTCAGGGCACAAAAAAATCTCCGCCTTTAATGTGAGTGTTAAAAAAATAAAAGGTTTAGTCGTGACTTAATTATCATTTCTTCTTATTTATGTTAATGTCTTATTGTTTTTTATCAACCTTTTAACACAGATTTTCCCAATTCGTCGAAAAAACTGCACGCAAACAAGCCATTAAGGCCAATAATAATAATTCAAAACGTTATTCTATTATCATGGGCATCTGCAGGAATTGGGATCAAATAATAAACCCCCAGCAAGAACCCATAAAAATGTTTACAACCACATATATCAGAAACGAATAGCATGCAGTCTTTTTTATGCAAAATCAATTCTCGTCTATAATTTGAGAAGTATTCTGATAACAACGTGCCTGAAGATGCTCTAAATAATTATAGAACCCAGTCGGTTCAATTGAGTTTGCGTGATTTGATTTTGTTTTTGGTTTTTTTTACTTTGAACGTTCAATGAATGGCTTTTATTTCTGAGGAAATTGATTCGTGCTCAGTTTTGTACTTTGAAGTTGATTCAAATGAAATATTATATGATGTTAACATACCTATTCCTAAGTAGATTCACTCAGTGTAACCAAAATCTGGATCCAGGCCATGCTGACTCACCTATAAAAAAGTTGAAACGAAAAAACAGCTTCACAAAAATAGCAAGAATAATAGAATGGTATCAGAAACTCTACTATAAAAACTGTCATGAAACAGGATGTGAAATTTCCAAACTTTCTCGCGTTGATATAACCAACTTTTTTTTCAAATAATAATGAGATGTACAGTGGAGAGCATTAGAATTTGCACAAATTATTCAAAACAGTTTTTTTGGCAACCCTCGTAATATGCCAAAATGCCAAAATGCTAGACCAGGGTGAAATAAATCTCGTGATCTGCTTAATGTATGTTTTATCACCATTTTTCCTTTTCTTTTCTACATAAATACCATACATACTAGTCAATAATTCAATTCCCTTCGCATCTCTGGATAATTATGTATGTGAGAAACCATCTTATTGTTTGCGAATTCTAATGCTTTTCAGTGTACCTAGTACCTATGTGAGACACGACAAAATTGAAAAAAAGCGCCATTTTGAAAGGAATTTGATCCAATTCCAATCTCTAAAAAATCATTCATTCGATTCTTTAGCATTTTCAATCATGCCAAATTCTTCAAAGCGCCATGGATGGGCCGATTTTTATGAGTATTGCGTCATTTTGAAGAAAATAAAATCTGGCTTCTTTTGCAAAACTTTGTGATTTTTCAGTTCTAAAAATTTCAAAATTGTCCATTATACCTACACTATCTTTCAACATTTCCAAATTCCTTAAGACAAAACTAGATAGACCGATTTTGAAAAACCTTCCATCATTTCGAAGAAAATTGGATTTTTCTTCTTGAACGTTCGTTATTTATTTTGTCTCTAAAAATTCTGACACACGATTTTTCACTCGATTTTCAACATTTACAAATTTCAAACATTTTTTAAAACGTCATATTTTTTTACTGGGTTAACTGAACTTAATGAATTTTGAGCCATTCTGAAGAGAACTTGATGTACCTACGATCTTTATACATTTTGTGACTTTTTATTCCTAAAAATTTCGACAGTTTTCAGATTTTTCAACATATTCATTTCAAGTGAAGGTTATTAGTCGCTTAACTTCTCTATGAAAAAAAAATCCTGACAGTTAACAAAACCAAACATTGAAAAGAGAAGAATCTCCTCAAAAATTGTGAAAAGTTCATTCCGATACCTATCCCAAAAAATAAAAACGTTATGAGCTTTGACGTTTGTTCTTATGTCATAGAATCCTATCATTTTTAAAAATCAAAAGTTTACGAAGAAAAATGAAAATTTCTAAAAAAGAAATCTGAAACTATGCTTAAAACAACGTTTCTTAGGGAAAAGCTAATTTTATGGGGAATTTACTGGAAGGATCTTCATCATCGAAACAAAAATTTGAATTTTCAGGTTCAAAATCTACTAAAATTTGGGTATTTTAAAATCTTTTGTGTAGATACTTTCGTAAAACTCAATACAAATCTAACAAAATTGGTCCTAACGAGATATTGTTTCATCAACTTTTCCGTTCAAAATCGATCTTGTCATAAGTTGTCCGAATTCGTCCAGTTCTTCTGTACGTGTGAATCGTTCTTTACCTCGGACTCAGGGTTGGATGGGACGACCGGGCAACCGGGCAAATGCCCGGTGGGCCTGTACGATTTAAAGAGGTCCGGGCCGAAGGCCCGACCAGCAGCTACTAGAAAGTTGGATTCATAAAACAAAAAGATCCCGAGTGCCCTCAATAATGTCAATATTTCTAAAA
The DNA here is from genome assembly GCA_958502075.1 of Orchestes rusci. NCBI lineage: Eukaryota > Metazoa > Arthropoda > Insecta > Coleoptera > Curculionidae > Orchestes > Orchestes rusci. Next base: position 28,447,416 of record OY293306.1, on the reverse strand, counting down.
AAACTGTAAAAACTATATCCTAGGCATCTACGCCACTAAGCGTTCAACGTGCATGGACGAAACTAGCATGGCTGTCGCTGGAAGACCAAAAAGCGTATGCGAACTATTTGAGAATGAATCAAAACTAATTCGATATTCCACCGGGACAACATTCAGATCACATTAAAATAATACAAAATTAGTGGCCTATGATTCAGATACGCATGAGAGATGCAATACCAGCTCGTGTAAAATTGCAATTGACATCAAAATTTCTGGCTTTAGGGTTGCATCTTCACAGTATAATACAGGGTGGCCCATCGAAAACGAAACGGTATTGATTTTGGGTGCTTATTATCATATAAAGTCAAAAGTCAAAAAACAAGTCAACTTTGTCTTTGCACTTATTAGGCGTATAAGTATGTCAAAAAATAGTCACCCGCAAGAGTTGACTTCTCAAACCTCGAAGGATGTGATGAGGGATAGAAAATCTTCAAAATGAGTTAGGTATTACTCAATCCTTTCGACGAGGATGTATTTCACCATAAAAAAAATTGGGGAGATGTAAATCCTCGTCAAAAAGATTGAGTGATGGCTCATTTTGAAGATCCTCCTGTTCCCCATCATAGCGGGACATAGCGTCTCATTTGGGAAACGTAAACTTAACCGCAAGAGTTATTATTAAATGAAAACAATTGAAAAAAATGGCAAGCCTTTATATCAACAGGAATGACAGCAGAGCCTTGAAACTCGAACCATGTATATTGACTAACCAAAAGCAGTATTTCAAAATTTCTCAGTGAAGTTCTAGACGCTTTTTATAAAGCTTTGAAAAGATAGATTTCTATCTTTATATGATGTTTTTTTCTAGTTCCATAGAGACTTGATTTTTCAAAATACTATTGGAAAGAAATTTCAAGTGTATTATATTTTTGGAAAGCTCAGCGGGCCTATTCCAAATAGTCAAAAATATACAGGGTGTCCCTATCAAAAAAACATATGCTTGTGTTACATCTCCGAATCCGTTACTCCTAGAAAAATTCTGATAACAACATTGGATTCTACACTTTTTTTATGACAATGCATTTTTACTTTTTATCTAAATTATATGACAGCTGAGATACGAGGTGACAAATACGAGGGAACAATCTTCAATTTCGCCCTGTGTACTGTTTATCAGAAACGAAGTGAGCTACGAAAATTTTGGTTGTGGCATCGTTTGTTTCTCGAAAAGTAGGTCAGCATTCTAATAATTGCATGTCTCCATCATCACTCATAAGAGGGATGCCTCGCAAAGACAACGAAACTGGGACACCCTGAAAAGGGTGATCACGTACATTTTGGCCAATAGCTATCTCCGTTGATAATAACCTTAGAGAGTGGTTCAAACTAGCAAAAATGTACTATTTTTTCTGAACTATCAGAATTGGGAAAAATGAGGCTTATCTTTGTTTTGAAAAAAACACCTTGTATTTTATCACCTAGTACGATAGAGAATTCTTTCCCGATTTCAAGTATAAAAGGGTTCAGGGTATTATCTTTAACGGTTACAAAGATATAAACGTTTTTCTATACATGGAATAGTTTGCTGGTCTCTACTAATCAACGCTTGTCCAATTTATTATCATTATTCCTTGTTTAAAAAAAAACATTAATATTTTTTAGCGGTGAGAGATAACAACCTCAACTCTTATACAGGGTGATTTAGGTGGAAATGTCAAATACTTCAGGTACGTATTCAGGGCCCAAAAATAAACATAAAAGTTCAAAGTCCGCGAAGCCTTCGTTTTCGAAATGGGATGGAGATGAAGACCTGATGATGGTATTTCGTAGATATTTCCAAAACCTGTTAAGGTGATTGAATTAAATTGGGTACACGTGCTTAACTTTTTACACTCTATCTAATGAATGAAAACTTGGTACTTTATAACCTTCATGAGTGGGATATACAGGAACGGGTTCAGGAAAAATATTCCTAAAATCTAATTTTATTGCTGATTTTTAGTACTTTTGCCTACAAATTCTGAAAATCTAGAGTTTTCTACAGAGATAAGGTACTTACCCAGATAACAAAATTAACTTGAAACTTGCTAAAAAAGCACTAAGAAGCAGAGGTTTGCTTTTGATGCACTGCAAAAAAGCGCTTGGCTAGTCGACCGGCGTCCCTCCGGCCGATGCAAAAATAGCATTTCATAAAAAGCTTAGTCTTCGCTTCAGAGAAATGCGCATTTCACGCTCAAGAATTCTGCTCGTCGTGCGTTCAAATATACTGCTCGATGTAGGCTAAAATATAAATATGTAAACACTGATACAGAAGACTCTATTTTCCAGTACATAATCAACAATGGACAATTATTCGAAACAAACCATGCATACCTATATTAACCAATTTGCAATTTTACCAAGTACCTACAAACTGATGATAATATATAGTGTAAATAACTAGAAATAATCTCATAAATGATTTAACACTACATTTATAGAACCCTTCAAACAATATTCTCAGCATAATAATTGTCCAGTATAATAACAATCATTCTCTAAAATTTTATTATCGAGAACACATCACTACTTATCAGCTGCCTTCGGCCTTATTATTCGTTGTCCTCGTAAGCCATGTCGTAGGTCCACAAACCGAAAATACAAAGGCGTTCCAAAGGATCACAATTCACAATCACAAGAAAACTAATGTGGTTCACCAAAGCCAAAATATCACGAATAACTTTGTCAATTGGCTACTTCTACAAATAGCCGAATAAGCCGAATAAGTTGAAAAGCTGATGTGCTTGTCTTGTTTGGCTTGTCTCTGACTCTGCTCAGTGCTCAGGGCAAATGCAAATTGCAGATAACAAAGACCAACGCGGTGGTCAACCAATCAGGCAACTAGGTAATACGAACATGTCCGAGATTGTTTGGAAACATTTAATAATAACTACTTAAAAAGCGATTGCAGGGCATCTGAGAATCGCATAAATGCATATGCATTTTGAATGCGCGTATCACCCACTTTTTAAGTAATGTTGTAAAAAAGAAGCATATAATAAGCGCTTATTGAATGATGATATGCTATCTTTTTGCTTGTCGGACGCAAGAAATTTAGCACGCTGAAATCGGCTTGCTATCTATGGAGGATTTATTCGGCACTCCTGATGTGCTTCACATTTTATCAAAATTAGAAGTTGTTCAAGAAGCGCTGGCAAAGTATGTATTTTTCGTATACAAGTGAATGCATATTGCAGGCAATTATCCTTCGCTTATGATGTAGTCTTGCCAAAAATAAGTATTTGATAAGCGCTTAGTAAGTGAATGATATAAAGTGTTCCCTTTTTGATTGCCGTCCGTAGGAAATTGAGCACCTTGCAGCAGAGTGTGCTATCTGGGTACTCTTCTCGTACCTCGCTAGGACGCACCAGTTTCCAGAAAAATGCATTTGAAAATCTTTTAACACACTGATTCTAGTGGAAAAAGCCTTTTGCATCTGGCAAGGCTTACACGTAAACCTGTGCTTTCGATGTGAGTTTTGGTATACGTGATTTTGTCTGTAATATGAATTTCAAATGCATTTTTCTTTAAATTGGTGCGTCCCATCGAGGTACGAGAAAAGTACTTTATCTCAGTAGAAAATTACAGACTTTCAGACTTAGTAGGCAAAACTCCTAAAAGTCAACAATGAAAAAATGTGAGGTAAATTTTTCCTGAACTCATCCCTGACCCCCCATGAAGGTTATGAAATACTAAGTTTTCATTTATTAGATAGAGTGTAAACACTCAAGCAACTGTATCCAATTATATCCAATTATCTTAACATGTTTCGGAAAGATCCACAGAAAACTATCATCAGCTCTACACTTTTAACACCCTGTATTTCGAAAACGAAGGTATTGGGAACCCATATTTATATGAACTTTTATGTTTATTTTCAAGCCCTGAATACGTACCTGAAGTATTGACATTTCCTCCTAAATCACCCTGTACATTTGAAATCAGGAAAAAGTTCTTTATAGAACTATGCGATAAAATACAGGGAGACCCTTTTAAAAAAAAGGAAGCCTGAATTTCTTTGACTTCTGATGCTCAATTGTTTTTTCTGATAACAAGTTCTGATAATTCAGAAAAAGTACTACAATTTTGCTGATTTGAACCACTCTTTGGGGTTGATATTAACGAAGATAGCTTTTGGCCAAAATATACGTGAACACCCTGTACATAATGATATACTGGGGTGACTTGTGTTGTGTATTAATAATTAAAATAAAATAACAAAAATGTACTTGATGTTTCCGTTTTTTAATAAAATTTTTAGAACATCTAGGTATTTATTTTTTGTACGTTAAACCGGGCCGGATGAAAGAAATTGCCAGGGCCGGTTTGTCAGAGCCCATCCAACCCTGCCGGACTTGACCAAAAAATGAAACGGACAGCAACAGACATTTTTGAAGTGAAACTTCTTTTGCGGCGTTGTGATAATTTGTCGACAGAGAGTTGATTGGAAACAGTGGAACGCAAATGAACCGTTTTGAGATTTCGTTACAATTTACAAGAGAGAGAAAAGATTTATGACGTAGTGAGAATGACAAAGAGAGCATACCGAAAATCGTCGTCAAACGGGTGGTTGACGCTTTGACGCAACTGTGATTCAATTAGTTGGTGGTCTGTGCAACGGTTAAAAGGTAATTTTCTTGTCAAGACTGTGTGCTGGGATTATTTGATAATATCCTTGAAAAATAATATTTCAAAGCCCATACTGGGCCAACAAATTAAAAATAGATATAACGTAGTGAGAATGAGAAAGAGAGCTATACACCGAACTGAATCTTTAACACAATTTTTACCCACTTCAAATGCCCAGATTGATTTGAAACTTTGCACACTCTTTGTCAAGAACCGATGACAATTCAATAATTTCGATTGAAAAAGGAACTAAATTTAAAAGATGCAATTTTTTCACGTTATCTAGAAAATCCAATCAAATCACGTACCGATGATAGTGAAGACAATGAATGAACCAAATATTTGTTACAAAAATTATGTACTATTATATTTATTACATATTGGAAATTATCCCTTTCTTCTTGCAGCATTGTTTAGCCTATTCTTTGTAATGAAAAAAATTAAAATCACTCTTTATGCCATAATGTTCAAAATGATATGAACCACGTTCAATGGGGAATACAAAAATATATACAGGGTGTCCCAGCAAGGGTGGCCACCGGCCATATCTCAGAAACTACTGGACCTAAAAGTTCAGGAAAGAAAAAATTATCACTAAAGTGGCCACGAGAAAATGCTGGGAAATATTTATAACTTCGAAATTTTTCCGCTAGGGGGCGCAATCAAAGCTTAAATATTAAAATTCGAAATTTCTCCGGAAATTCTCAGATTGAGGTATATCTTTATCAACATGGTTAGAAAACCTAGACAATTTCACGTCTTTTTGGTACAGGGCTCATTGGCGTACCGATCTTCGTGTGAGTAGGGGAAGGTAGTGAAAGTGTAATTGTTCAAGTAGCTGTAACCTATTAACGACTTGTCCGATTTTGTTGCGTATAGGCTTGTTTAGAAGATAAATGTGGATACTTTCGAACATCGTATCCAGTAGTGCGTGATTGTCTCCAGCAAAATTGCTAGAAGGGGTAACTTGAATTAAAAACAGTGTTTTTCATTTTACCGCAAAAATTTAAATGGTATGGTATAATTCTGATAAGAGCATCGAAAGGTACATTAAATTTAGAAGAAAAAACCTTTGAAACGCAGGTGGATATCTTTTTTCGTTATCGAGTTATTGCCGAGAAAAGAGTTTTTGACACTCGAAAAATTGTTTGTTGTGTAGTTCTATTGCAACCTGTTTTTTTTTTGGCTTCAATAATAATAACTAGTCCAAATTATGTAAAATTTAATGTTTTCATTTGTTATTTCAATAGAACAAAACTCATAATAAATGAAAAATATTTTGATGAGCATAAATCCCAATCTAATTATGTATTCAATATTGCAATGATGGGTTGAAAAAAAATCTAGGTACAGTCCGTTTCACGAGGGTTCATACTCACGTCATAGATGACGTCATTACTTGAAAAAAAACGTATGTCGTAGCTAATTCATATAGTTTCAAGAGCGTTCAAATTTTGTATTGAAGCCGAACAAGTATGTTCCAAAACGCTCTCCAGAACACGTTCAGATTTGTTTTCCATTTAGATTTTGGATTCAGGCTGGTCATCCATTGGAAGCGTAGTCGCGTGTATATCCGCCATCCGGATGCGAGCGATCGTTAGACTAGGCAGCTTACAGCGTGCACTGCTTGTGACTCTACCATTAGACTCAACGCTATTCCAGTTCGCTTCTGTTTGTGCATTAAGAAAATCATGTAGAATAAAATTCCAAGATATGTAGTTTTTGAAAAATCCTCACATGGAGGGATTGCATACATTCGTCCAGTAGAAATATCATTATTGAAAAAAAAAATGCTGAGGAGCTGATCTTTTTGGGGGATACATTCGCCACAATTGTGTGTTTTTGCAAAGGGTTTTTTTCTATTTATAATAGTTCACAAAACGGACTTCTCTTGGTATACTGATAAGCAATCGTTGCTATATAGACACGTTTGAATAAAAAACTAAGAAAGCACCATTATCGCAAAAACCCACAATAGTCGAGTTTTATTCTTATCAGTAGACGTCCCCCCATCACTGGATGAACATCAACCCACGAGAAATCAGCTAGTCAGCATTTTTTTTTTATGAATTATTAGGTAAACGAAATTTAATACATCAGTTTGGTGGCCAAAAGTAGATTAACAGCCAAAAACTTGAACACTTTGATCCTGCAACAGTTATCAAAGATGTAATGGTGCATTAAAGAACTCCATTTGTCAGTTCACTAAACCAGCGATTCTTTTCGATTTTCATAGGGTACAGAAATTTTCCCTTTCGGATGGTGCTAACCAATTTTTCTAGAACTTACACATTTTTTTTGTAACGTGAACAAAGAGACCTAGACAATATTTTGAATAAAATCGCCATGACCGATCAAATGACAGATTGTTTGAACCCTTTTAATGCACCAATAATTTTTTGATAACTGAAGCAGGATGACTTTGTAAAGCTTATTAGCTTAATAAACGATTATCATATTATATTATATTATAATATCAAAGTTCTATCAAATTTTAGGCATGTGCTGTTTATCCGACCGTGAGTGTATATTTTGATTCTACAGAGTGTATGTATTTTTCCAAGTTTTATGATAGTGTCAAAAAGAACAAAGCACCAGACTATTGTGTGCTTTGAAAATGCGGAGTAAAGGATTTTCCTTGTAATTTGCAAACCGCCTTAATAGCCGTTATTTTAAGTTATAAAAAAATGATAAATTATCAATAATTTTTTTATACCTAACTCATGAAATAACGGCCATTTGAGGGGGAGTGAAAAATGGAAACATTTTTCAGATCATTTATCAACTGCAAGACATCACTTCCTGCCCAATCATAAGGTGATAAATAAGTCAAATTCCTTACTATAGGAGAAGAGAATAATAAACGTAATTTTATTACAAACAAGTACCAGCGGAACATAGATGAGGAGACTGAAATCATGAACACGAACTGAATATAAACTAAAATAATGTCAAATTCTGCCTGCCCAAAATATTCATTCAATAACAATACTAGCCCTTTTTTTCTTTTCTCAACAACGCATGACTGCTCCAATAATCCATCTATCTTTCTGATCTTTGGACTGCAATTGACGTGGATGCCTTGAAGTCCTCATCAATTCTGATTCCATGAGATCTGATCTTTTAAGAGTTGTAATTTCAATTCAAAGGGCATCAGATACTCTCTACAAAAGTTCAGGAGATGGAATAGGAAATGAATAGGTACAAAGAACTAGTTTTATGAAATAACTCACCTCCAAAACTGCCTCAAGTGGTAAAAAAGGTTTTTCAGCATCTCCATCCTTTGTAAAGTAGATCACAAGCTTTTTTATCGTATTTTGTTCACATTCTGAATACCGACAAGGTATTTTATACAACAAAACTGTGACATTGGAGAAGTTAACTGACTTGTGTTTTGACAACAACATTGTTTTGATTAATTACTCGATCACATAACCAAATTTTAGGTTATTATTATTCAGAGATGATAGAAATCAGCTGTTGCTCGGCGGCCATTTTGGATTCTAGTAACGACCGATGTTTATTACGTCATTAATTCTGTTTCAGTCTGTTTTTGGACCTCTCCATGAGTTAGAAAAGGAGAGACAATCAATGACGTGAGTACAAACCCTCGTGAAACGGACTATAGCTGTGGAAAAACATCGGCGGGTTTTCATGGAGATAATTGAAACAGATATTGCAATCATAACAATCTCTTAATTATCATTTTAACATTTTCTCGGCCATAACTCGAAAACGAGAAAAGATATCAACCTGCGGTTCGGAGGTTTTTTCTTGTAAATTTAATCTTCATTTCGATTCTGTTATCAGAATTATACCGTACCATTTAAATTTTTGAGGTGAAACGAAAATAACAGTTTTTAATTCAAATTACGCCTTCTAGCAACTTTTCTGGAGACAATCACGCATCACTGGATACGATATACGAAAGTACTCACATTTATCTTCCAAACAAGCCTATACGCAACAAAATCGGACAAGTCGTTTATAAGTTACAGCCACTTGAACAATTACACTTTCACTACCTTCCCCTACTCACACGAAGATCGGTACGCCAATGAGCCCTGTACCAAAAAGACGTGAAATTGTCTAGGTTTTCTAACCATGTTGATAAAGATATACCTCAATCTGAGAATTTCCGGAGAAATTTCGAATTTTAATATTTAAGCTTTGATTGCGCCCCCTAGCGGAAAAATTTCGAAGTTATAAATATTTCCCAGTATTTTCTCGTGGCCACTTTAGTGATCATATTTTTTTTCCTGAACTTTTAGGTCCAGTAGTTTCTGAGATATGGCCGGTGGCCACCCTTGCTGGGACACCCTGTATATTAGTTATACCCGATGTTCAAAATAAAATTCATGGCAAAAAGAGTGATTTCCATTTTTTTCATTTCAAAGAATAAGCTAAACAATGTTGCATGTATACATCATTTTTTATTATAACTTTGTTATTCTTTGGTCCCAGATCACCTCCTCATTACTTCAGTGTGACAGAAGTACAGATTAGACGCGTCGCCGCAACAAAAATCATTATTTTTCCAAAAATATATTCTTGATCTTAAGCGAAGTCAAAACCTGTATTCCTGCAATCCTCACCAGATTGTATTTTTTGCAACCTTGTTTTGTGTTAAATTTATCAAAAATGTGACCTTAGTTGTCATCATCGATTATTCTAAACTTGGTTAAATATTAAAGCTCACAAATATTAGTTCAGAAGTGATACATTTTAATTTTTAACCAAAACGTGTTTGTTTAACAGCAATTAATCATTAGTGAGTAAAACCCAGAAAAACAGGTTAGAAAATAGAACAGCGTCCAAAACAACTCATTTGTCAACTGAGTCATGTGCAACATAACTGCGTGGGCAACTTTCTATGTCGATATTAATTGACACTTTATCAAATAAATTTCATTAAACAAAAAACAATGATCTATAAACGTTACAGGCCCGACTGGCTGTCAATAATGGAAGTCAAATTTATATTTATTCCATTTTCTAATTTCGGTTTCAGTTCATAAATTACAAACCTATCGGGCACAACTACTTTTATAATGTTGAATAATAATAACAAATTCAGTTGCGAAATGCGCCAACTGATTTAGTTCATTGTTACAACATCACTATATATTGTTACAATCTTGTTTTAATAGGGTAATTGTTGTTATAAATGTAATTATTAATACCTGATGTAATATTTATCTGATTAATGCTTATTGTGGGGTTTGGATTCTTTATTGGCGATACATTTTGAAATTATATCTACAGTTTGATTTAATATGCATCCATGACTGTGCCATTATTCAGGATTTTTATTTTTCATCAAATATCAAGGGGATAGGTAATTACGTTAACATTTATATCGCATGATTTTTCAACTAAATTGCTAAATGCAAATCATGGTACTCATATAGTTAACTAGGTATATAATTTGATTGTCTTGATTGACTAAATGTTTCCAATTACGTTTGCCAGGTCTTACCATTTTCATAGGGTTTGTGAGGTTCTTCTTTCTAAATGATGACCAAAGATCTGCTCTGTATTGCCAGTCCAGAATCAAGCTCCAGCAATTATCAGTGTAGTACAGCATCTACACCATATTCCCAATCTCTATGCACAGGAATTTCTCCGTTCTTACACAGAGGAGTAGGACCATGAAGAAGAACAATCACAAAGTGATTGTGGAATAAAGAAGGGTTCCATTCCCAACGATCATTTCACTTCACAGGCTGCCATAATCAGCAGAGCTTTGTAGACAAAAGATAACTGACACCTTGAATGAAGTAAAAATCTCGAAAGAACACCAAAGCTAAAAGTCTCCAGTGTTTTGATGTCTTTCGTACATCGATCTGAACTCGCCTCTCATCAGATGTTGGAATTAGTAAGGATGGAGGCCCCTTTCTTCACCTGAGGTCGTCAATGAATCAGATTTGCGTGTTGCTTGGAGGTTCCGTCGGGCCACACGCCCCTGGAAAGAAGATATACCTCAGAACTTCTATGAAGTCTGAGCCTACCATCCGTGGGTGTTAGTCCCGCCAAGAATAACGACACTTCACGTCTCAGATGAAAATCTAGTGTGGTCCCATGCTCCTTGAGCAGTCATCCTCACGTATGCTGCCATCGCTTCCCTCTTTCCCCAGAGTGTCAGTTCCGGAAACGCAAGAAGGACGTTCAGTGCAGTTCCAGAAGTGGTCATCATTTATCATTTGTTATACTCAGACAGGCCATCTACCAGCCCATGACATGTGGTTTAAGACCCCCATTGTCTACCCACCACACGGCGCAGCAGTCATGTTGTGGCTATGGTTTTTTTGACTATCCTTTCAACATGAGGTTTTTCACGTTAACTGTCTGTCCAAAAGAATCTCAAGATACTTGACCTCCTGTTTCAGTGCCAGTGCCACTTCAAATAAACTGGGTGGCTCCAACTTCTTGAGATCCCTCCTTTTTGTAAAAAAAAGTGGCACCGTTTTGTGGGATTCACGGAGAGCCCCATCTCTTCAAATCATATCTCCAGGATTTTACATGCTGACCTTATACGCTCACAGACGACTTCCAGATACTTTCCTATGACACCAGACCGTCATCGGCGTAGGTCTGCGAATAAAAGCTCCTTAACTCTAATATTGACAAGATACTATCCATTACACCATAGCCTTGGTAGGCAGCTACCTTGGCTGCAACTTCCTTGGACAGTCGCCTAAGAACGCTGGTGATCCCGGAGAGCAGGACGAACCCAATTCATCAAGGTGGCGGAGGTTCCTCTGGCCTTGAGAGCCCCACAACTCACGTCCGTTTTTGCCTCATCAAATGTTCCTTCCACGTCAAAGAACAGGATCAAGGCGACCTCTTTGTCGTTTATAGTTTTTTCAGCTAGTTGTACTACATCATGAAGAGACGACTCCGTACTCTTGCCCTTCCGTGCTGGTTCCTGTGAAGATCTTGAGAGAATCTCACATGTCCAGAACCGGTCAATAATTTTTTCCGCTACTTTCATTTTAAAAGGATGTCAAACTGATTGGCCTTTGAAATTGAGCGCACATCTTCAAGCTCAAGGTGAAGGTACTCTGGATCTCCTGGCCAATTTGGCATACATAAATACTTTGTACGAACACACAAATCTTATAAAACATTTTCAGTAATAAACTTCGCCAATAATCTTGTATCACTAGATTTCTTGATAAGTAATCCAGAAATCTTTCGAAGAACAACGAACTGAATTGCCGGACGTAGTATTTTCTCGACGTTCTATCGATCAAACTAGCTCTGACTTCTGGGACTCCTTCTCTCAAAAACTCTGGAAAGTCTCTAGAACTATGAGCATTATCACTTCTAACCCTTTACTTCAAGAATATTCTGAACAGTACCTCTGGTACCATTGATCATTAGGACTTGTCTATGTCTTTATCTTCCACCTATACTCTCGCCCGTTATATTCTAATAGACGATTGCCGAAACATCCCCTCTTCTCAACTTAGCAAACATTTCCCGAAATTTCATCACATATTCCCCCATCTTTTCAAATTCCAACTTTCCCTCTAGTTTGAGGAAAAAGTTTATGCCTCACAGAAGAAGAAAACTCGCGTTCAGTAACTACTTTTATAATGTATATAGAACTCATAAAACTTCGTTTGGTTTACGTTGTCCAATTTAAACTTTTCCAAACTTCCAGGAAAGAAGATGAAATTATTTTGAAACAAATGCAATTTAGGTCTCCAGCTGAGTGGAAATCTGAAATTCACGATTTTTTTATTAAAAACTTGGGTTTTTGATGCCCTCCGGGTAGATGTGGTTGAAGTTCTTTCACTTTTCAACGTAGAAGGAAAAGTTTTGTGTTCTTGATTTTCTGGCTGAACAAATGATTTATTTAGAGGGAATATTTACTGTGGAAACTAATAGTTATGGTACTAGTGCGTTGTGTTGAAAATAAGTCACGCGAGAAAAATTAGGCCGAGTGGTTTAAATTCTCAAGTGACTTGTGAAACATAACGCACGAGTGCCATAAAATATGATATCCAACAAATGGAGAAAATCGTTTTTTTATGAGATAATTATTAAATATAAGTTTCAGTGTCAGAATGACTAGACAGTGACATGATACATTTTGGTCAAAATAGGTTATTGTTTATTTGGTTGCCACGAGAACGTGAGTTATAACCCATAACTCACCAGTGAACTAGTGAGTTATGGATTATAATACACTGGTGTGTTATTTGACACTTTAATGTCCAAAATGATATCAATAATGACACCTATAACTATATGCGTTAGATAAAAAATTCAAATCCTATCAAAAGCTTTTTCAGATTTTTATACAGTTCCATCGTACTTTTGTCGACTTGATCTCATTTTTGCAAGTCCGATCAATCTTAGGTTTGTGAATTAACATTCTCTCCAGTCAAGACAGGTTCTATGACAATTCCACGAGAAGAACAAAAGAGAAGCCAAAGAAAATTCAAACTATTAAATACCTATACTGATGGGATTTAGCTTTTTAACAGAGAAGAATTAATCAAAATAAAAAGAGGAAAAGGAAACCTACTTTGCACAGAATTCGTGCCTCCGGCTACTATAATTTGATATTGCAGCTTCAGTTCTTTGACTGAAAGTTTTGTGTTTTCTCCAGAAAGTTGAAAATAGAAGATCTAGTGTGAATTTCACGACGAAAAAAAACAAAAAAAAAAAAAAAAAAATCAAACACCGAGAGATTTTTGCTTCATTTTCAGCTATTTTGATGGAACGGAATCAAAACGATTCTACGAAATATTAATCCAAAACTCCAAACGTTATAATAACATCAAAAAATGTAGCAACAACAACATTACAAATAAATGATAATAAAAGGTAATGAAATCATCATAAGTAAAAAGTAAGTCTACAAAGTTTAATAAACGATGTAAAAAATAATAATATACTAAAATAAGTCCAGCGGTACAATGTTAAAAAGTGCAAAAAAGAAAATAGAAATATGAACATGTCGAAATGCTAACATGTAACTTCAAAAAATTATTCTACATCAAATCCGCAAACTATATTGAAAAACACTTGTAGGTATAAAAATAAAAATTGTTGATAAAAAAACTACATAACTCGGACATAACTGGATTGAAGAATAAAGAAGGTAAGGGAATCTGATATCAAAAAAATAATTATTCTAAAAATCGCTGACAAAAAAAATTGAATAAGAAATTTTGAAAAGCAATAAAAATAGCACAACAAAGAGAGAACATGATTAAAATAGCAAGTAACAAGAAATATGGAGATTATGAAATGAAGATCTGAGTAGTTATGTTCTGTCCAAGTGACAGAAAAAAGTTAAAAAAATAATAAAAAGAGTGTTATGTGATAATAATAATCGAATGCGCTTTAAATCTTACTATACTAGGAAATAAATAAATAAATATTTGTTTATTTAGCAAATATGCTACTTACAAAAACATTCCAATAAAACAATATAGCTTAGATAAAATTAGGAAATTAAATGAATAAAGTGATGTAAATACACAGATACGATCAGAAAAAAAACGTACACAAAAAAGCAGTAGATTACAACAAAAAAGTCTCTTTTTTTAATTTTATAACTACATATTCACGTGCTAACTTCTTGAATAAAAATAAATTATGACAGTCTTTCAATTCAGGTGGTAAAGAGTCAAACTCATAGAGCCTCTTATATAAAATAGATCTGTTTAGTTGACTAGGCATGCAGTTATCATATATTATAAAATCATTCCACTTCCTCGTATTATACTCCTGAACATTTTTGAAAACTGGTTTTATCACGTAAATATGCCGGTAAAAGTCTAATTTTTAATTTTGTAATGAGGACAAACACATTCAAAACGATTTTTTGCTTAACGGACAATAAGTTTAAAGCTGCTAACTAGAATTTTGAGCAAAATTTATATTGAAATAACAGGAATCACACTCCATGCAAAATTCTGTTTAATCGAACAGACTCACGCCAAAATTAAAAAATCCCCAAACAAAACATCAAAGAGTTTTGTATAGGATTTTTCGCATTTCATCACCTGTGAATGCTATTGAAATCCTACTCCATCCACTTTAATCGTTTTATCTTTGTGCCAAAAGGGAGTGAAGGAATGGAAGGGGGGTTGCAAAAAGCATATAAAAGGGGGGAACCTATTAGCAATAAATCACTTTCATAATTGGATTTCGGCAGTGTAGGAGAATTTTATACCAAGCCAGATAATGTGGCAGCCCTTCTACCTTTTATCACGAGCGCAGTTGCCGGATAACAGTGTCATTTGCGTAATGGAACTTGATTTTTAATTTTATCATTGGAGCATCTAAAAGTAAAAATTGTATTGAGCCATCGCGTTAATTTACTATCATAAAATGTGTCATGTACCTACAACAACATATCCAATATTATCGAACAAACAAATTATGTCAATTATTTTCAATCGGTGCGATTATCCGTAATAAAAATATGCATAAACATGCAAATAATTTGGAATTAAAATCTGGCTTCAATTAGATGTTATTAGATCGTAATAACCACTTTCAGAAAATTGATCGATAAAATGTAATTGGGGGATTCTTTCTTATTATATCACGCTCACGTTCTCCATCTACTGTATGTTTGGGTTTTTTGGGCGGAAATATGATAGTCTTGGAGAATTTTCAACAATTCACTAGCCCACTTCTCAAAAACACAGAATCTCAATAATTTTCAAAAAATTAATCAGTCTTTATATCAAGTTACAACATTCGAATTTCCCGCCGTTTTTTTCTGACAGCTGTCGTTCTCCACTTGTTAAAGAGAGGGAGGTATATTCTCCGGTCAATTTTTTGCCATCCTGGGTTCGCGTTCACCAGTGTCATTCCGTCCGTTGGACTTTTGCTCTGGACTCTGGAGTTTGTACATATTTTGGGATTTGTGATAATTTGAAGAAGGTACCTACATTTTATTCCCCTCCGGGTGTCTCCATACCCATGCCTCGAGATACATTGGTGCGACTTTGAACCAAGTTTTTGATGTTGTTAAAACCTTCATGAAGATTATGAAGCGCACCTATATCAATTCTGATAATCATAAAACTTTGGATAACGATCTCAGTCAAAGCTGTTGCGGGATTTGGACTGCACCGGTTTAGCTTTTTTTTGTGGTTTTCGGTAGAGAACTCTGTATTTGGTAGAGATCATTCGTCTGAAATACCGGACCCTAGATATCTTTGTTCATTTCTGATCAAACGCAAGTGTATGTTTTCTGGAGATCTGGCATGCCCAGGCATGATGGCCCTTAAAAAAAAACACTTAATCCGCAGAACTACAGCTTGGCGAACTTCAAGCTTCCAAGAGTGGATAGTTATATATTGGTGAAAAGGAAAGCAAAAGCTCACGCTAAACCAGTAAACCAAGAGAAAATGAATAAAACAAACTTATTTAATACATGCCTTCCATGCCATAGCAGGAGCAAAAACCTTAAACATTGCTGACAATACATCTCCATGTAAAGTGAACCAGTGGCAACAACGCATTCCTGTTGACCTTACCAAGAGAAAGAGATAGTTTATAGGTTCAAAAAACCACGAATGTCATTAACATCATTTCTTATGGTATTCAAATGAGTTATGAAATGATGTCTCTCGTATAATCGTTGGAGTGTGCCGGAAACAGATGGACGAGGCCATCATGGAAAAAAGACAGACTGTTCTTTCAGCAAAACAATGAAATGCTGAAATTGGAAATTTTGATTTGACTGTGGAATGTCGAAAATATGTTTTCTGTTATTGACTTGTTTTTTTTTCGTCGAAATTATCTCAGAACATGGTGGAAGCTCTTATAAGATAATTTTTGTGGTAGCAGTCTCATCAGATAAATTTGACGGTGGTTATATCAGTAGCCGTATCTCAAATCAAAAAACGTTTTTTGTAAAAGATATTCTATATTTAGTTCTCTATAAAATTTATCTTGATAACTTTTCTCTTAGGAGTACTATATTCAAAATATCGTTGAAAGTCCACACTCATTGGTTATCATAACTAGACGTCGCCAGATAATTAGGGGATATTCACGTATATCATATTGGAAATCGCTTCTCCAACAAGAAAACTTTATGATTACAAGGTGCTTTCCGATCTTTTCTGAAACATTTTTCTCTCCCTTGCAGTGCTTTCAAGATATTGATGAAAATTAGCCCCGATCGGTTATAACGAACGATTATGTCTGACAAAATGTTGACCGGTATTATTGTTTTCAAAAGCATCAACTTCAATAAAAAAAATGCTCAAATAAAATTTGTTTTCTGTTTCATAGTACTATTGGTATTGGTATTGGTATGGTGGGGAGGCAAACCACTGCCCGGCGAGTTGCCCTTTGAGGCCCTTTTCGACAAACCCAGAACCACTGTAGCTCTAACTAAGTTGATGATGGAGAACATCACCTAGTTATATATTTGAACTAGCAGGACCAATTTTTTGTTTTATAGTACTACTTCCACTTCAACCGTTTTTTTATCAAACTCTGTGGTATGGAATGAAGTGTTCCTACTATCAGACTTACCTTGCAGTCCAATGATTTCAAGAACGGAAAGTTGGACACTATATTGTTTCACATCGATTTTCAAATTTTCATGCAATCCAGCTCACGGTTCCAAAATTTATTATTGCAATCTGAACTGCATCATAACGATCGCTCTTAACATGCTACCACGTGGTGCATTACGCACATTTTGGCTAGAGGTTCGTTAAATGTCTTTTTTTTTTGTTATGTCCCAATAGCCCCGCGGAATCCAAATAGCCCTGGTCCACGGTACCCAAAAATATTTTGATAAACGCACTGAAAGAAGTTTCGATTCCACCAAGAAGTTTTTTAAAAATTATTAAAAAAAAACACGAATTTTGAATAGTTTGAAAACATAAACTGGACGAAAGAGTTCTTTGACAAACTGAAATCGTCCACAGTATAGAAAAGCTAATCAAAACAACCTACAAAGAAAATGAAGTTCACTTAAAAGTATTAAGATCATTTCCAAACAAATCAGCAGTTTCTTATAAAAAAAAGATAAACATTTGACAAAAATGCAGATAGAGAAGAAGAAAGAGAGAAAAAAAGATGGGCACTATCATTCAAAGAGTTTGTTTCAGAAAATTTCTTAAATTCTGAAAAGAAAAACCCGAGAAAATTTTACTTTCCAATGCTGTTTAGGTGGGCATCAATTTAATAATATAATCCATTGTTTTTTTCTCTATTTTCTCAATTATCAATACCTATACTTTCTTTTTTGAAAGAGGAAGGTGAAGGGATCTGTTGTGTAGTTTAATTTTTAATTTAGAACTCCTTTTTTCACTGATATTTTTGATGTTTTCACCGCTTTTACAATATTCCTCTGTCTTTGCAGATCTCCAGTATCTCAGATTTCAACCAGTTGGTGATATTGTTTCTTCATTTTTCAAAGATGTTCCACTTTTTTAAAGATCTTATTCCATTTGAAAAAAAATTGTTTGAAAACCATTCTTTACGTACAATATGAGGAAGGGTGGATCAATATCACAAGCTTTGATTAGAATTTCTGAAATAAAACTCAACAAAAAAATTGATAATGTAATCATCGCACACTGAATAATTCATAGCGATAACACGCAGATCAAATTAGAAATTCATAAAAGCTAATAACATGCCAAAGGTAACAAGTAACTCAATATCGTGATATATCGGAATAACAGTACACAGCACGAATCAAACGACAAAATAAAAATCTATTACTATAATTTGAAAAATGTTAAAACGTAAATTACAGGTTGAAAAATCCGCGCCAAATTATAAGGGAACGGATATAATTACTCTGCCATGTTCTGAAGTAATAATGTTGTACATTATTAATTTACTGTAAATGATGGTTGCATTGTGATCGGTTTGATTTGTTAGTTGGTACGATGTAGTGGTAAAAGTTTTGAGTTTAAAATCAGGTATAAAAGCAATTAAAGGAGGATTTGAGGGTATAGTTTCTTTTTGTTCTTCTTTTCTATTTTGACGAACTTTCTCACCTCTTTTTTCTTGAGATCTTGTTATGCCAAGATAACATCATGATCTACACAGACATTACTCTCACCACAACTCATAACATTAGCACTTATTGTCATAAAATTAAGTCCAATTCAATTGTCTAACTTCTATGCAGTTTTCCACGCAATTTCCTTCATTACTTTAGCTTTCTTACCTAATAATTACAATATGATAGTAGTTTCTTTTTTTGTTTTACTCCACAACCTTTTTGCTTACTTACTCTGAACTCCTAATGTTTTGTATGTGTTGACGTCTTTTTCTCGGCATGAGTGTGATTTTTCAAGGCCCAGTCACCACAACCACGACATCGTTTATAAAATTTTTGATTCAAAAAGGAGATGAAGTATATGACTACAAAGCTTATTGTAAAAAAAAGACATAAAATTAAATTTATTTCCTTGACGTTTTCCACTTTGGCTGAATGTGGAGTTATGGTTGGATTGTGACATATGGATTAGCAGTGACATATTAAATATGGAAAGACCTAGGTGATTTTTTTTAACTGAGTATTACACCAATTGAAAATACCTTTAGAATGATGATTGATAACCTACTCTAAGATATTATTTGCCTTGTTAAGTTTTTTTTTTTTAATTTAGGATGGGTAATTGAGTTGAATTAAGATTAAAACTTACCACCCATGATTGCACCCCTCCAGCCCCCAAGGCTACCATCCTCAAATTTTCAAATGGATCGAGGGGTCACTAAGTTTAAAAATGAACACCAGGTATAAATCAAAGTAGAATAAACTCATATTGGAAAAAGGAAAAAGGGGGACTAGAGGTTTTTATAAGTAAAGTAAAACTAGCTATAACCGAATGTCGACATCATCATATTAATCGTAAACTTCTTTGAAACAATCATCAAATAAAAAAATAGTGATCTGAAAAGTACCTTTTTACTGATTGAGGCACAATATGAAAAATAGTGGAACGGACTCACTCAGCTTCAGATTACTCGGAGAAGCACAGCAGTCACAGGAATTAGCCTCAAAATATAGATAGAGAGCTCGAGTCTACTGGAAGGAAGCCTCCAACGAGACCTTGTAGTCAAGTTCAAGACTAGAATAGGGAAATTGAACAACTTAGAGAAGTCCTTTGATGGAGGTTTGATTGATAATCATTGTATGTTTAATCAGATCCAGTCAATCAAAAAGTTATCTGATTACAAGGAAACCATTATACGTAGGTCGACCATTACCTTCTACAACACAATCGGAATAATTACAACACTGACATTTGCAAATAATCGAAATAATAACAAAACAGGAAGTGCATAAATCGAATAGAAAAAATCCACCCCGATTGCAATTGAACCAAACTGGTTGCATTACGAAAGCAGATACCAAATAGACATTGATGCTGGCGTTGATATAAAAGTGAAAGTGAGCGAGTTAGTTTTATGGGACATGATCGATACAAATAGAAAGCAAATAATATATGAGTCGCTTGGGTATCCGCCATAGATTCTATCAACAAGCGATTCAGATACATAGGGCAAGTCGTGAAAGAAGTCGAAATATTGATCTTGCATATTGAATTATCTGCATCGTGGTTTTATTGTGTCCATTAGCATCGTGCAAGATGGATTATCTGAGAAATGTCATTTCAGAAGCGTTGTTGCAAAAATAATAGTGATCTGATTCATGTTGCTTGTGATGTTATCTTTGAGAATTATGCAAAGGATTGCTTTTACAATCAGCAATGAAAGCGAACTAGTTTTTAACTTCAATAATGCTGCACATTATTCCCACGTATGAATCTTCATTAAACTGAAAGGTTCCTCGGTTTTCGTTCTTCTCGATATTATGAATTTGTGTGATTTTCTACTTCCTACACGCTTCATATTAGCTTCACTTGGATGTAAGTTTGTGAGTGTGTAAGTTTGTGACGGAATCTTGGAACTCGATTTTTCTCCATTTCGAATTCCCAGATTGATTCGAAACTCTGCACACTTGTCAAGAACCGATGACAATACAACTATTTTGATCAAAAAAGAGCTAAAAAGTAGAACCCAACTATTCCACACTTTCAATTTATTGTAGAAAAATGCTGCAACATGGTGGAACCATGATACTCATAAACGATAACTGGATTGAGAAGTTGTGCGCATCTGCTACTCATAAATACGACCTTTTATTGGCTGAGGGCATCTTCGAGTTTTGTATTGTGCATATCAAGGTTTCCAATATTTATATTGTTTGTGTTTATAGGTCTCCAGTTACCAATTCCAAAGATTTTTTAGAGAGACTCGAAATGTTATTACACTCTTTACCACATAACTGTAAGTTGATATTGGCTGGAGATTTTAATATAAACTTTATTGATGACAAGAGTGACACAAATCATCTCAAGAATATGTTTCAGTCATTTAATATCCGTATGTTGGTTGACAAGCCTACACGGATAACGCCTGTTTCCAATACTACAATCGATTACTTTTGTGTTAACTTTGTTGATGATATTTTTTGTAACCTTTCTGTAACTTCGGCTGGTCTGTCTGATCATGAAGCGATCGTTGCAACGATTCGCGTCAGAAGTCGTTTGGCCGAAAGACAGGTTAAAACTGGAAGGATTTTCTCACACCAAAATTTACAAAAGTTTAGAGAAGCGTCACGGACAGCCAACTGGGAGACCATTCCTTGTAATCCAAATTTCACGTCATTCCAAAGAATTCTCATTGATTGCTTTAACGCTTGTTTTCCGCTACGTAAAATTAAAAAGAAAAGGAAAAATCAATGGATAACGTCTGGAATTAAAACGTCTTCCAATAATCTAAGATGCCTACACAGCTTGCGTCAGTACACAAGTAGCCCGAAGTTTCATGAGTACGTTCGTACGTACCGTAAAATCTACAGACGTGTTATAAAGGCTGCCAAAGAAGGGTATTATGAAAAGAGGATGTACGAAGCATTAAGCAGAGCGAAGGAAAGCTGGAGCATAATCAATGAACTGACAGGAAGAAATCCTGCAACAAACTCAGTTGATATAGATTGCACAACGCTAAATCGCTATTACTGTGAAGTTGCTGAACGTTTAACGGCGAACCTTAGTTGTCAAATTGATCCACAGTCATACTTAAAAGATTCAATCCAGAATTCATTTGTCCTTTTCCACACTGATAGGGAGGAGCTAAAATCTATTTTCAAGACGATAAAAAATAAACGTTCATCAGGATTTGATGACATATCGATGAGAGTCATTGAGTGTCTGTGTGATGAAGCTTTGGATGCCCTAGTTGAAGTAATTAACCATTCGTTTGATAGTGGAGTTTTCCCAAACTGTCTAAAACTGGCTATCATCATACCCATCCATAAAGGAGGAGATGATCAAGATCCGGGAAATTATCGACCTATAGCTCTTCTTTCTACAATTTCTGAAATAGTGGAAAAACTCATGAAGCTTAGAATAATGTCATTCCTATCTCAAAATAAAATTCTTAGCTCATGTCAACGTGCCTTCCAGGAATGCCAGGGAACTTCGGATGCCATTTTTGATCTAGTTGAAAACCTGTTTTTGTCGTTGAACGACGGGGAATTGGCTACTGCAGTGTTCTGCGATTTTTCAAAAGCATTCGATTGTGTATAATATCTTGTTGGAGAAACTGTACCGGTATGGGTTCAGTGGGACAACACGAGCATGGTTTGAGTCATACCTAACTGGAAGACACCAATTGGTTAGAACCGCTAAGGGCGCATCTGTTCCACTACTCAATAGACATGGAGTGCCGCAGGGATCTGTACTTGGACCAGTTCTATTTTTGCTTTATATCAATGATTTGCCATCGGTTCCAATTCAGGGTCAATTCACATTATTTGCGGACGACACGGTTATTCTATGGAAACACAGACAACGCGAAGCACTTATGAATGTTGTAACACAGGATATGCATAGGGTCAAGGAGTGGTGTGATGCAAACAAATTGTGCCTCAATGTGAATAAAACAAATATTCTCAGCTTTAAATATGACGGCAACCCACTGAGGCTTGATGGACACGATCTAGAGCAGAAAACAGTCGTGACGTATCTGGGTCTTCATATTGACGACAAACTCAAGTTCAATTCCCACATTGAGACCTTAAGCAAAAAATTGGCCGCGGCATGTTATGCAGTTAGAGTGATTTCTGATCAGGTTGGCCTGGTACTGGGCAAATCAACCTATTTCGCTCTCATAGAAACCCGCCTAAGATATGGAATTCCTTTCTGGGGTACAAAAGTACAAAAATCGTTTACTTTTTACATCAATATTTGTACTCCAAAAGAGAGCTTTAAGATTTTTATTCAAGATTGGAGGAAGAGAATCTTGCAGGCCCATATTCAAAGAGCATGGCATATTAACCCTACCATCTATTCTTATTTTGGAAACAGTTTGTCTGGTATATAAAAAGCATCGAAATCATGAAAAGCAGACCAGCTATAAATTGAGAAGTTCTGATGATATTCCTTTGATTATTCCCAAACTAGCATTGTCAAAAAACTCCATAATATATGAAGGGCTGAAAATGTACAATCATCTCCCAATAAACGGTAAAACGTCTTCAACATTCCTTGTTTTTCGCAAATTAGTGTCAAAATTGTTAAAGGATAAGGCTTATTATGATGCCAGTGAGTTTTTTGCTGACAAATTTTTGTAATAAGTTCTGCCTGTGCTTCACCCGCTGGAGCCATGTTATTGCTAGTCCTTTTACCGTTGTGTACCATAGTTGTAGTGATTGTTGAATTATTTTAGCATAATTATTTCACCATCATTTGCTAGTTTAGTTAATGCTTTGTCACAAGTACACTGTATTTCCGACAATAAAGCAATTTTGATTTGATTTCATTTGATTTGAACAAGAAATAATTCAAAATATCTTGGTTTGTGGATTTTTTTTGAGGGTTGGTGGGACCATAGATAAAAGAAATATACAGACTGGACGGTAATTCTTAAACCGGCCGTCCGATATGCAGCGTTGCCAAGGTTATTTTCTTGTCAAGGGCAAAAGAAAAGACAATGGATTTTTACACGCTTTATTACAGCTTCACTTGTATGTTTGTTTGTTTGTTTGTAACGGAATCTTGGAACTTGCTTTATTCCCGCTTCAAGTGCCCAGATTGGTTCGAAACTTTGTACACTTGTCAACAACCGATGACAATACAATAATTTCAATCAATTAAATTGAACACTAAGACAATATTGACAATGACTATCTAAAATTAATATTAGTTTAAAAAACTAAAAAACACACTTTCGAACTAAAATGTAAAAAATAAATTATAGTTTGAAAAACTAAAAAACACGCTATCGAACAAAAAAAGGAAGAATGATTCCTACTCAAATGAATAACGAGAAAATTTATATCCTCGTGAGGTGCTTCGATATCAATTGTTATAGTTTCTTACTAACCTCTATTTCAAAATACAGAGTTAGTGATTGAATGACATTTTACAAAGCACCCCACGCTTTTGTCACAATGAAATTAATTTTCTCGTTATTCATTTTATTCCTCAGTTGAAAATTGATTTTTACTTTTTAGTTCGTAAGCGTGTTTTTTAGTTGTTCAAACCATTATTTATTTTTTCTTGACTAGGACAACGGCAAATTTCACAAAATGGTCAAATCGCGTTAAAATTATCTCTTCCCAAATCGAGTTAGTTCAAAGTTTTCAAGTTAATACCCCTTTTTGGCGATTTTCTTACGAAAAGCGCAAAAATAAAGCGAAAAAAAATGAATATTCTGGCGGCCTTTATTTTGATACCTCAAAATCGTTGTTACCCAAAAACTTTTTCGTGTATAATTGGCTTCTAAAAATCCAAATCATGTAGTCAAAATATACCATGCCCTTAATGCAGTTAAGTTTGAATATATTTGTAATAAAATCATTATACTTCTCACTTTAATTACACCAGAAAAAAAGCTTTACTGAACTTTGGTCTCGGATCAATTTTACCAAAAAAGCAAACATTAAAGTAGTGATTCCATAGATTTCCTCACCACATTCAGCCAGGTTTGTTATTAGTAATAAAGTAATATCTAATATCCTTACATTAATACATTTCGAGTTGAACCAAAAAAAAAACAAACTTAACTTAGTTTTGATTTAGTTTTTTTTTGTATTCAAATAATGTTTGAGGTGTAGCGTAGATATCACGTACTTGTATTATTGTAGGAAGCTAATTGTTTATTTATAATCAATGTGTTTTTGAATTGGCTTGTTATTCTTGTATTTTCATCTGTTTTTTATTGGAATCATTTCATTCCATTTATACATTTGCTTCTTGAAATAGAAAGAATTATATTGAAATTATTTAATATATATTCCATTTATAATATTTTGGGATAGTAACTACCTCCCAACGTTTTGAAAAAAATTATTGAACAATAGCAAAAACTAAAAGATCCAATCAATAGTTTTTGAGATCAATCGTTATATTTTGTACCAAAGAACTGCATGCTCCATGGCCCATTAATTTCACAACACCATGTACAACCGCTTTTTCCGTATGTCCTTTAATATTTAACAAAGTGGCTCTAATGTTTTGCAATCGCGACCCGAAAATAGCACGACATCGAATTGCACACTGTGTAAGATCGGAACTACTATTAGCATGAGCACATCATAATACTACCAAATTTTCCAATCTAAGATATTCTCCATCCAAGTATATTTACTGGAAAATCATTGTGTGAGACGTTGCCTCATACTTTTGCTAAATCTATCTTCTAATCTGATCTAATGTTTCTTTAAATGGCTATGGTTAGTTTGGGTTAGTTAGGTTCTTTTTTAGAATAAAATCCGCACCAAATACTACCGAACTGCCTACCTTCAAACTGAATTTCCTATATTTGATAAGGAGACAACCTCTGCTTATGGAAAACGATAACTCATCGGTGCACTGAAATCATCCCACATTTCTTTGTATTTTAGGGATATGTGGAAAAATTGAAGTCTGATTTGCTTTTACGCTGGTCTCAACACTTTTTGCACCCTCTCCTGCTTATAATGGCGAAATTTTTATTTCTCAGTTACTACATAAACCACTTACTTGCAATTTGGGAATTGATAGTGATAATTCTGTTGGATAGTAACTCTTGAAGTCAGAGTTCCCTGAGCTCAGCCATTTGATCTCAATGATTTTTTCAAAAAGCATTCTTTTCTAATGATATGGTGCCTTAGTAAAGAGAGACAGATCTTCCACTTCGCTGCCACGACTCTTAACTAGACTACTCATACCATAACATCTCGATTCTAAAGATACCTGTATTGATCAATAGTAAGAGTTGTTCTTTTCAGTATCACAGAAGAACTTGGTCTTCATTTTGAATCTTGCGATCAGTGTAAAGGGGTGATCAGGGTACAGTTTCCTATCGTAGTAGGAGTATTGAAGGCACAATAAGGTCTGTAGGTACTTCGTACTTCTCTTTGGTAATATCAAAAAAATTAAGCATATTGGGTGTGCAGGAGGTTTAAAAGAAAGTCTTCTTCCCATCTCTCTGTAAGTGTTGATGAAGAAAATTTCCACACATGGAAATTCACTGTTTAGCGTTTAGTGTACGTTGTGGCAGGCAGCATAATTAACCTGACATTTTTGAAATCTGAACCAATTAATGGTCGGCGGATTAGCTCTTACCGGTTACTCTTGCCGCGAAAAAAACATTTGAACATAGTATAACGTTGACTGTAGCAATTCATAATAATATGATGTTTTACCGAAGTCAATTGGAAGCCAAAATCATGCGAATCAACGCTTCAGGATTTGGAGCTGGTGGTCAATTATTGACCCTTCGCAAATTTGAAACGTATACGCAAAAATTCGATCACCATGTTATTTCAAATGCTGATCGCACAATCGCGTATACGTTTTGAATTTGCGAATTCTTAAGAATTGACCCCCTGTGAATCGGCTGAAGACCGATAAATAGGTTTCATATTTTATTCTTCATGAAGATACAGTTTTAGTAGTGTATAAGTATTATCTACTGACTAGTTTGATAAAATTTTGAAGATTCAAACTGTTTCCAAATTTACTTTGATAGAAGTCAGATTCACTTCATAATATGAATAAACATTTCTGGACCCACAACTCATTCACAAGCATCAACCCCAAGTCGTAAATAATAAAAGATATTCTGATTTTATTGTTAACCGGGTGGCTCTTCCTGCAGATATTTTAGTGATTCTGATACAATGTAGCTCCTGCGGTGCATATTCATAACAGAGGACGAGAGGCTCGTAATTTACGAACCGCCATCCACTGTGTAATGTTACAAGGTGTAAATTTGTTTTATCGCGTATAAACTTTATGATTTTATCTATTTGAGTAGTTCCATTTGTTTGACTTCTTGCATTTTATTGTGTTGTAAAGTTCAGTGTTTATTTTGATAGTGTGATGAGGACTGGGGCTGTTAAAGATAATAAGAACCATTTCGTTGGGATTTATGGATAAAAGAAGATCGAATGCGGGGTTATAGAACTTCATAAATAGATTGGTTTTTGTTTTTGGCATCAGAGTCAAAACAATACTTATTATCAAATGGATTTAGATACTTCAACTTGTGAGTATCGTGAACCTCTCGGCCGAATGTCGATTCACTGTTTGACCTTATAGGGCACAAACGGTTTTTGGACGGTTTTCTGGCTATTAACGAATTAACTCAACAAAATTTAGAACACACTATACGGTAACCGGTTTCACGTGAAAAGCCGCCAAGAACAACCTGGACATTAGTTTTGTACAGCCATTCAGTCGATTCGTACTCACCCAAAATCGAAAATAGGGGTTCGATGACTTGACCGTACTGAACGCGTACTACATGTCCGCCTGTCGTCCTTCCATGCCACCTGCTCCCCAGTGTTGCCATATCAAACGTTCGTTGTCAGTCATACTTTACAGTAAATAGAGACCAGGATTTCATGAACAAATACGAATGCGGCCTCGTAACTGATAAGGGATTAATTTAATTTCCCAAAATCCCAATAATTCAGGAAATACCATGAATAATTCGTCATTAGATAAATGATACAAGGTAATGCATTGTAAACCAACAACATAGACGGCGAGCAACTATATAAATGTCAATAGAATCGGGCAACGCGTTGGAAATAATTACCCCCAAATCAGGCCATAAATACCCTCAATCTGTCCATTTTGTTTGCCACTCGAAAATTATCGCCGCCCATCAAATATTAACCATCCACTAATTTTACTTTCAACTATAGGTCGGTAAATTCGCGTTGGCAAATTCGTAGTTGGACCGATGGACTTTCATTAACAATACATCAAATAAATGAGAGCTGAATTTACCAAAATATCAGACCGAATGTGATAATATTGGAACGGCACATAGCCGCTGTATTATTTAGTTTTGAACAATGAATTGTGTGAATATTATATGGGCAAAGGCAACATATGTACGACATGCCGCCGCTTGAACACTGATTTATTTAAATTGGACTGTGTGTTTACATGAGGTGTCACCGAATGCTTTTCAATTGTTTTTATGATCAATGTTGCATTAATTTTGTCATCAAAATAAATCGGCGCGACTTTGTCAGTTGGAGGCTTTTAATAGTCAATTGCTGAAATTGATACATCCGTTTGGTGTTTGTCTATAAATTATGTAGTTAAATGATATTCCTCTATCAGATTTGAAGCACAACAAATGGATTCTTTCCGTGGTGCGACTACATACTGGAATGTGCTTTGGCCAAAAGTGAACTTCCTCCTTTCTTCCCTATACTCTTCATGTGTTTTCATAACTTCAGTTTCAATGACATAATCTTTATAAATAACTTCTGCACTGCTAAAAAATGGCGTGATATCCAAATTTAGTCTTTGTCGGAAAAAATAAATTGAATTCCAACCCCTGTAAGCCACAAGATGAATTTTTTCAGCGCTAAATATCAACCGCACAGACCAATTTATTTTCTCTTAAAACTCCCGATAATTAGATTTCCAAATCCGGCATGTTTATTTCTATTAAATAAATCCGTTTTTTATCGACCAATTCTTCGGTTTTACGTTATGCTCTTCATTTTCGTGTTGGAAGGAAGATGCATAATGTCAAAATGTCTAAGGGGATAATTAGAGGATTGTGTAAATTGATTTAATTATTTTATCTACTGATTAAATCGAATCAATATTGTCGAATTACTACACGACTAGACTGAAAATTCTATGGAGTAAAATACTATATTTATCAACATTGAATAAAGTGTCCGCAACAAAGAGTATATTACAAACTTTTATCGAGGAAAGAGAGAAATTCTGAAAAAATTATTATTATTGTCTTATGTGTAAATTACACGCAGGGTTGCGTTGATTTAAATCAATTGATTCAAATCACTGATTCAAATCGCGATTTTAATCACGTGATTATTTTTTTTAATCATTGGTTCAAATCACATAATTGAAAACATATACAGTGTGTCCAGAATAAAATGATGTTTATGGCACTATATGGGGATATTGCATTGAGTTTTATAAGGCTTTAGAGAAGGAAACCTTCAAAAATAATGGCACCATCATCCAATTTTGGACGTATGTCTTGAGAAATTCACTGTATCGCTATCCTTGTCGAGTTATATCTATCTGCGTCGCCGAAAACTGACCTGCTTTGGACGCGGTTGCCGATTTGGGCAAATCTTCATCAATGAAAATTCCTCTGTGTACGAAATTGATTGATAAGACATGATACAATGAAAATTAAGGAGGATTGAGTATTGTTCATTTTTCAAGAAGGTGCATCAAGGTTCACTATTCTAGATGATCGCATAATCAGACACATTTACAACCATGATTTCGTGTGAATCAACTCAATGTTGAACAACGGTGATAGTGTCTAATGATGATATTATTTCATATCATAAATAATGTGAAACATTTTTGTGCTACTCAAAGCTTGATTACTAACATTCATTAAATAATGATTTTTTGTGCATTGGATACAGGCGATACATAGTAAATACTAGTCCTAGTACACGGCAACGCTGCCTTTAAACAGCTGGTTTCGATTTTGAAGGTAGTGCGGTGATGCCATGGGGTTTCAACTTTCAACTTGAAAACTTCTACTTTCGTGCTTGTGAAGTGTTGTATTGTGACTTTATTTGTGAAAAATGGTAAGATTGTGCTTGCTGTGTCAAAAACTGGACCATTCGGATCCAGAAATCACCATTCACAGGTAAGTGTCAAATTTGCATTGAGCATTGACTGGAGAGGGATCCAGTGGTGTAGAGTGTAGGCATCATCATATTTCATTCATGAAAATGAGGATTTTTCAATCTTCAGGAAGTTTAAATGTTTGTTTTTATTCGTGAATAGGTAACAACGAAAAAATGAAACTGATCTGGGGAAAAAGCCTGAATGGTAGTGTTTTATGCAATAGGAACAGATTGTTCTCAAATAAGAAAGGATATTCATATTACTTGAATACCTATTCCATTATTTCCTCGATTATTTCATACACAGTCAAGATGAATTATTTATTGGATACTTCCTCAACTGTCTTATTTTCGTTTTTTTATTACAATAAGGTTGAAGTCTTCAGTAAGAATGCTTACTTTTACAATTATTATTATTATAATCACTTTTTAGAGCTCTTAAAACCTCGCGTTTATCTCGAAATTAACTTTTTGACATATCGCCCTCTTTGCCTGTACCTTTCAATTGGAATTAAAAATTTTGACGACGCCCAGTCTTTCTTCCTGTTAAAGCGAAATATAGTTTTTCCAACAATTTGCTCGAAACCAATCAATAGACTTTTATGAGGTGACATTTTTGTCAGAAACGTCAAATAAAAAAGATAAAGGGGGTCTAAATTATTAATATATAAAAAAACCTTGTACAGGGCACGGCTAAATGGACCCCGCAATTCACTTTTTAATTTGACGTTTGGAAAAAAGTTTTAAATTAAAGTTCAATGGTTGAAAATAGATATTTACCCTGTTCCCAAGGCTTCCGAATAAACCTTTACATTTTAAAACGTGCCAGAAAAAATGGCAATTTTATTTTTAAGGTAGGTATAGGATATATAAAAAATGTTTAATTATCTGGAGAATGCGAAAAGTGAATAGAAACTGCAAATATTGGTACTTGCAAATTGAAGCAGGGTACCTACGCATTATGTATTGTTTATTTGCCCATACTTCTTTGAATGTATATCTAGACATAAATGTTTTTGGGCCAAATTTATGTCTAAACATACAAAATTAAATTTATGATTGTCTAGACATTAATTTAAAGAAGAATAGACCAATAAACAATATTGCTTACCTGCTTCAATTTGCAGGTATACCAATATTTGCGGTCTTTGTTTAGTATGACTCCTGCACCATATTTCTTTGAATTTATCTCCACTCACTTTCCAGCACTGATAATCATTTTGGTATAGTTAAAAATAGTTTTTCGGCCATTTATTCATAATACTTTTCGCCTGTACATATACTTATGTATTAGAAACAAGAAAAGTAAAACGTTGCTGTTTCCTATTTTTTATATTTTTTTCTTGTTATCCAATTTTAGATTTCCAAAAAATGAAGAGCTGCGAAATATTTGGTGTTCTTTGGTGAGGATTGACGAGGTCCGACTTCGAATCAAACCTCCCTTTTTGTGTTCGGCCCATTTTAACCCACAAGACTATTTACGTGACATTGATGGAATCAAATATTTAAAACCGGGAAGCTTGCCAATCATGACTCACCGGCAGACCATACAGTTTCCCGTCTCCAAAAACAAAAATCATATGGCAAATTGAGTAAAATGGCCTCAGAGATATGTAAGAAATGCGAAATATATTTTGTATTTTGGTTGTCATTTTATTCGGAACCGTAATTCATTATTGTCGGAGGAACAGCAGGAGATTTAATTTTTAATGTTATGAAAATTTCAATTTTTATTGATTAAGAAAGTCAAAAATGTGATATACTGTCATATAACAATAACGACATAGGTACCTACTCAAATTAATATTCATTTATATTTTTCATACAAGACGGTTAAAACTCGAAATGTGCCGCCGCTGTTCCAGATGAAAATCGAGTTCGGACGTACGTATTATAAGAATCACATGTTCTCATGCGGTGTTGCCCGATGGGTTCGGATTCCTCGTTTTATCTCTTTCCACTCATAGTGTTGTCTCTTTCGCACTTATTGTGATGTTGGCGTCAAGACTAATACCATTTTATGAATGGGATGCCCAGTCTATAGTATTTAAAGTCAATGGGATATTGGAAACTTTAAAAGATACGACGTTGCGTAAATGGAAGAAAAGCAGCGTATTTGTATGCCCAAAAATATTCCACCTTTGTTTTATTTTAAATCGATACCGTAATGTGGATACAGGGTGAAAAGGGAAAAGGCAAATTTTGAAGAAACCACACAATTTTGCTTATTATAAATGCTAGAACTTTCAAATTTTCAGGATATGGTTAAGAGGATACGACAATTCTAAAAACGACGTCAAAAAAATTTTAGGCCCACTATGTTGCGTCCAGCCAAAGTCAAGTCTGTTTTTTTTTATGAAAGTCATATTTTTGAAAATCATTTTCAATGCGGATTTTGAAAATGAAAAAATTCAATATGTCCCACATAAGAAAAACGACAGTTGACCTCGGCCAGAGGCAACATATTAGGCCTAAAATTTTTTTTAACGTCGTTTTTAGAATTGTCTTTTCCTCTTATCCATATCCTGAAAATTTGGAAATGTCAGCTTTTATAATCAGCGGAATATTGTGGTTTTTCAAAAATTGACATTTTTCTTTTTCAACCTGTATCTACATTACCGTATCGATTCAAACTAAAACAAAGCTATAATATTTTTGGGAATACAAATACGCAACTTTTTTTTTATTTAAGCGACGTCGTATCTCTTACCGATTTTAATATCCCCATGTACATCATTTTATTCTGGACACACTGTATTTTCCCTTCTCTAATTCCATTTTTGAAGAGTAAAATTCAATTAAGTCATCAAAATACAATTATTTAGTCTTGCCGATGCATTATTTATTGTTTTTTTTTAAATGATTAGACAGTTTTCGTTGCTCAAAAAATGCAGCTCCGGTTAACGCTAATTGACAACTTTGACATTTGGATGTCATATATCGTATATCGATACCGATAAATGCCGGTTGTTAACGGACGATAGTCATAGCGGTTGACGTAGCGAAACGCATGCGCAGTAGAAGAAAATATCTTATTTGTATTTGACATTTGATTGTCAATGTTTTGAGGTTTGATTTCATTGTTTTTGTTGATACTTCCGCAGGATTCAAGACCAAGACAATTTACGCATTGAATACAAATCAATAAACAGCATGTTTTTAAAAACTATCAGGCGAAACCAAATTCGGTTTACCGATGAAGATGACCAGATCTTACTCACTGAAATACTAGCAAATAATCTATATGGGGATGTTTCTAAATAGAGTGTGGTTGTTTTCAATTTTTTGGAGATCACTAGAAAAGAGGTGTCCGTGAAGGGAGTTAAGAAAATAGTACATATTATTATGTATTGAAAAAGTTCGAGGAAAAGGAAAAGGTCAACGTATTCCGGTAAGTGCATGTCAGATGATGGAAATCTCTGCTCTATATTGGATGGTGTTGTGGTTACTTCTAATAACATGGCATCTTCAAAATCAGAATCTGATTCGTTACTGGAGTCCAATGATACCATATTATATCAACAATCATTTTGAAAAAATAGCACATACATGAGCAAAATAAGACTGCGATGTCATTTGCCAATAAGTTTGGTTGGGGTTGAGATTAAGCGTAACGGTAAGCGGATTTGTTTCTTGCTCCCACCGGAAACTGTATTTTTATCTGTCAAATAGCGGCTATCGCTCAAAGTTAATTGATAGTAGTAAGGTTGGGTTTTCGGACGAATCAGAATTCAGACAAAAATGACGTCAGTCGGCTCCGATCCGGTTCTGAAATTCAAATACACATTTAAAAAAAAGATAAAATATGGTTCACACTTGATAATGAGAAGTTATTTCACTGTATACCAAAAGCTGTATGATAACTTACCCTCAAACACGTTTAAAAACGGCCGACACTCGGTAAAAAAAGTGTCAAGACCCTGAAATACGGACATGTTATGACATCAAGATGACACACCGATGACAGGAATGTCAATAATGGAGCTCGGTGACGAGATCGATTCGGTTTATCGTTCGTGTATTTCCGATTCCCTAGTTACGGCGCAACCTCTACATATCAATTAACCTTGGCTATCGCTATGTCTTTCGTAACCGCTATCGGTGATATTTTTAGGAGCAACGAAAACTGTCTATTGTTAAGTGTGACAGTGGTTAAGTTGCGTTGTGTTATGTGTCAAAACTTGAAATGAAATATTATGTTCAGAATAAATCTCTCTGAAATATTATTATTTAAAAAAAAACACATATGAAAAAATGATTTCAATCAAAAAGATCGATTTAATTAAAAAAAAAACAACTTAAATCAGCAACACTGATATAACATCAATTATAGTATTTTTTATTTATTATTCAATTGATCATTTTATTATTCCTTGTACTCTTCTGACAATGGTATGATATGGGATTTATTTTGTCTTTTGTTATTGTTTATTCTGAAATTGTTTTCCGATCCACTAAACTGGTTCATTTTCCAGGTTAGTTCAAAACGGCTCCACTCAGAACAACATCAAGTAAGTTGTACTATTATTATCATGATTGGACCTCTGCTGGGTAGATTTTGCTTGGCTTTTGACTCATTTATCCAGAATAGCATCGCTTGAGCGTTGATTGAATCAATCAACGCCTCAAGGTCGTCACCATAAAAAAAAGAATATTTTAGATCATACTGGAAGGCAACTGATGGTTCGAACTAGAACTCTAATCTACTACCCATTATGTTTGGTGTCCCACATTGGCCTGTACGTGGACCTTCATCGATAAATGTTCGGGGTCAGTTCACCCTGTACGCCAATGATACTGTTATCATGTGGTCGCATAAACATCATTAAAACTTTGAAGACATGGTGGCAGGGGGTATGCTGATAGTCAAGGAATGGTATGATGCTAATAGACTGTGTCTGATCTTCAGCCTAACAAATCTAATGAGCTTCAAGTGAGGCTTCTCATTGATGACCGATTCAATTCACTACTCACGTTGAAGCGCTGTCTAAAATGACTGACTAATGCGCTATGCAGTGAGAATTATTTCGAATGAGTTGGAAGTGAACATTGGTTTTTCAGCCTACTTTGCACTTATGGAAATTCATCTGAGATATGGCCTTGTAGGGTTTCTGCAGCCAAGCCACGTTTACGATATTTTTCCTCCAGAAAAGAGGATTGCGATTTATATGCGGGTATTCTTGCAGGCCCTTTCTTCATGTGTCATAGCATTCTCACTCCCATCCAACCTCATTGAAAACGTGCACATTATGTAACTTCGAAAACCTGAACTCACAGAATTCTATAAAATTTAAAATAATCCAATTTCCATGCTTGCATAGAAAACCATCAAAATAGCAAGAAAACCCAATTTCCCATCCAAAAAGAAAATGTCAGTTCCCAAATCAATAAAGACCACATACATCATTCTCCGAATACATCAATTCGATCAAACATTTTGAGAGCCGCCGGAATCGCGAAAAGCCATTAACCTCTCTCTCTCCCTCCTCCACCCCCCTCACATCCCTCTTTTCCATTTCGTCCCTCAACCCCTCTAAGCAATCTCGAACAACCCCAGTCTGAATTTATCTTTTATGTATGCAAAATTTAATTTATTTGCTTACAATGGCAGAAATTTTAATAGGATATGGAATTGTATTATTTCTATACAAACTTGGCTCTTGTTAAGTGAGATTTGAGGGATATTTTCAGTGTTTATTTTGTTTAGTCTGATAGGATGAGCCTGTGTTCAATAGTGATGTGTTCAATGCCTCACGCACAACACCATTTGAGTAACTAATCAGAGGAGAATCCTTCATGTGGGGAAATTAAAATATATGCTACCTACCTCAATTTTGTCGGAATTTTACTTGAAATAATGTGAAATGTCTTATTTAATTCAATAAGATTCCAGAGCCTGATTCATTCTAGATTGGTTATCATTAAATTGAATTCAGGAAGTGCTGGTTATTCAGCACTTCCTTTTAAGCAGAAAGAGATTTTAATCTGGTAGAAAACATTTTTTTTAAGTTATTGTCTCACGGCTACTTTGGTTATGTATGTCATCTGAAAAGGGGTCGAAAGTTTCTATTCAAGAGTATAAGGTATAGTCGTGTGGATTTCTCAAGGAAATAGAGTATCACCTTGAGATTTTGCACACGTATAGCTGGCCACAATAGATGACCGAATTCAGCAAGAATTGATGAACAGTGAAAGCCTGGAGGATTCTCGATAACCAAAAAATATCTCTAAATTTAGTATAGGTATTCTCAAACAACATTTTTTTGTTTGTGAAATATTTGTATGCCAGCAGCGTTCCTCAGGATACCTACTCGATTTGGTATTTTCAAGTATTTCAACATAAATAATTGGATAAGGCATCATTTTGAGAAATTCTCATCATTAAAATGAAAAATTGGAAAGCTATGAATTTTCGGTAATTACGGGAGTTTATTTGGAGAATAAAAAGAGCACTGAATTTCCAGTAGATTTTAAAAGTGGTGCCTGAATGTATATGTTTTGCTTTTATGAGTAGAAAATTTTTGTGGGGGTTTTTTGATCTAATTTATTTTTTCTCTATTTAAACAATATCAGGTATTCAGTGTGTTTAGTTCTACCACTACATATCAATTTTTTTTTTTAATTAATTACTTGTGTTACAAGGTTCATTTTAAATCGTTAAATGAAAACTGCTCCCCCTCACAGGTGTTATAGAAGTTATAAAGTGGTTGAACGGAAATTAAGTACAATTTTGATTTCAATTTTTCTGGTCTGAAAGGAAGCAAAGTTCAAGGATGCTTTTGTCTCAGTACCATCAGTTATATTAAGGCAGCATCAAGTATCTCCAGTATGTGAATGAATGGTATTGCAAAAGCAGGATAGGATAAAACCTTGTCAAAAAGCTTTTTAAAACCACCAAGTCATAACTTCACTTCAGCAATGACTCGCAAACTATAAATCGTAAAAAGGTTTATAAACCGCGGGATTTTCTTTTGTATGAAGAGACGAGCCACAGAACCCACATTAATATTCATTATACTTTTAATTACGTCTACTTTGTGTGCCAGTTTAATCCATTTATTTATATTTATGTCCCCATGAATTTTAATTATGAGCACTCTTTTTCTCATATAATTTATTTATTTATCAATGTTTTAATTTTTCCCCTGGTGGCATTTTCTTTTCCGCAAAAAAGAAATGCACCGGATGAGATACATCCTGAATTGCAGGCTTTAAATTGGAGTGGTCTGGACAAACAGAGGCTGGATTTCGTTTTTCAAAGGGTTTTATTTTTGGGTATAAGTAGACGAGGGTGCGGAGATTTAGCACTCTCTCATTTGCAGTATTTTCCTTTTAGCTGCTGGAAATGTATCTGAATAGGGTGTATAGAGACAATAA
Organism: Orchestes rusci; assembly: GCA_958502075.1. Classification (NCBI taxonomy): domain Eukaryota; kingdom Metazoa; phylum Arthropoda; class Insecta; order Coleoptera; family Curculionidae; genus Orchestes; species Orchestes rusci. Next base: position 28,410,221 of record OY293306.1, on the reverse strand, counting down.
TTAACTGAATACTTATACAAGGACTGCATTAACAATTCGGATATAATTCCGATGGTCTGGACCTACAGCATTTTCTCAAATCTCCCAAAAGGCCAGTAAAAAAAGCCCCCTAGTACACATCAATGCGTAACGTGGGGGAGTAAACAGTCATTAATCATATTAACGTTCGTTTTATTCTAATACGAGATCACAGAGAGAGATTCCAGCTCCCCCTTTTATATGCACACAGAGAATAATGCTTGGAAAATCAATACATCATTAATTTTACGTACGAACGAACTAAAGCCAGGGTTTGACAAGAAAATCCTGAAGTGTGAATTATTGATTGCAGTTTTATAAAAATTGATAAAATAAATGAGAAGCTTTCTCTATATATGTTAACTAATTCGTTGCTTTTCACCTCCATCCAGAGATGATACAAGTACAAGTGGTAATGTGGACAGACCAAATACGCATGTGCAGACGCCAAATACAAAATCCACTTTATTCTTAGAAGCAAAGGTCCGAAATCCTACCTCTTCACCAATCACCATCTCAGTGGAGAAACCATTGATGATGATGAAGTAAGGAGTTTAATGGTTGACCTATCATAGTCTAAAAAAACAAGAGCAATACATGTTTTTTCAGTATCTGCTCCGACGTGAAATACAGAGTGTGTTTCAAGTTGTGGGTTTCCTCGTAACATGACACAGGACTTGCTAAAAGAAGCAAATTTCTCTTTTTTTTCTGCCTCATGCTAAAAGGAAAACCCTTTAAATACAGCCTGTAGAACTGTCCCTGGATCACTTACCACATCCATCCATTTAGATGAAAAGAAAATAATTTCCAAAAATGGGAAGCAAACTCTCGATGGCAAATAGATGCAGATTCGACAACTTAGAGCAATATTTCTGAGCCATCCAACACCAGATTCTCCGGTATTACTGGTCTGTGTCGACTTTTCTGAAAACTCATATCTTTGGGAAACCAATCCAAATATCCAATATCGTAACCAAAAACTCTTGTGACATTTTTGGTAACTCTTCTATGAGGATTGTTAATGTTAATGAATATTGGATTTTGGCTGTACTCCGGAGCCTACAAAAGCATCTGTTTCAACGACTATTGTTTTTGAAGGTAAATATAGGATGAGAACAATGCTAATCACGTGAGGGCAATCTGAGGGCAGCCACATATTGGGGGTTTGGTTATAAAACGCAGCACTGCACCAATGCGCGATCGTGGAGACAGTGATCACATAAACAAATGCCTGGAATGTTGTTTTTTTTCTTCATTATACTTTTTTCAAGCTCGAAAAGTGTATTTTTCCATATAGAATAAGAGGCGAATTTAATCACCTACCAAGCTAAAAGTGAAGGAAAATTCGGGTTCTGTTTCTCGATATTGGTACTTTAGTCCCCAATTTTTTTTTACTTGAAGCTCTGTTACTCTTGTGGGTTTCGAAGACCAAATGTAATTTTTCTAATAAATTGGAAAACAAAACTTTTAAGGAATCAAACATCAACACTAAATACAAGGGAACTGGCAAGAAGACTTCGTCGGACTACTTGGCAACACTTCCCGATTTCAATCCCGCACATTGTTCCTTGATTTTGGAGAATACCTGCTCTGACTACCGATAGAATAGAGAATAGAGAAGTAGTGAGAGGGAACAATCTCTGGAAGTTCTTCTTTCTATTGGCTTCAAGATTTTGTTGAAGGGACTGGATTTATTCCAGTGATACCATCAAACCATTAGCTCATGACGATGCTGCCTACCTTACTTAACCACTTGGTGTTTTCTGGATTTAACAGGATGCCCTAATGCCCATAATTCTAGATTCTAGAGAGATCCTATTATACTGGCACCAGTTGCACGAAGGAGTAGAAGGGTCACCACACTACCACACATTATTGTAAATAATTGAATTTCATCTTAATTCACGGACTATCTTGGAATTCTGACTTAGATACACGGAATTTCTCAAATTGTAGTTCCGAACTGGCTTTACTAATTTCCGTGAAATTATTCCAGAATCCCCGGAAACGGAATTTCTCAAACATATATCAGAATTTTGACTTAATTTTACAGAATTCTGGAAAATCATCACAGAGTTCAGGGTTGAAACATTGAATCTGTCAAACTAAATCGAATTCTGAGATAACTTCACGTAATTTTGTAAAGCTAACTCGGGCTTTAGATATAGTTTTACAAAATTCTGTAAATCTTAATCGGAATTTTGATATAATTTTTTGAAATCAAGTCAAATAGGTCGAGGGATTCTAGTGTTGCCATGAGTAACTGGATGATAATCTCACAGAATTTCGTAAATTAAGCCGGAATCAATTTTGTTTTCATTTCATTTTATCCTGTGTTGCTCTGGGAATGAAATAATAAATAAGATTGAACTTAAAAATACATGAAACACCATACACGCCGTCTACGGACATCAAATTAAAACAATTGTATCTTCCACCAATCCCCTCTGCAAATTTCCATTTTGATCACGTGGGAAAGTTAATCAAACCAGCCTACAAAGTGATCAGACCTTATCCTGACTTTAATGAAACACTGATGCATTATAATTAGAAACCAATTTTATCTCGAAAATTTATTAACAAGTCCGCAATCTTACACGTTTTGCCAACATGTCCGCTCATAAATTTAATTACCCACTTTTATTTGCCGAGAGTAAAAACAGCCTTGCCTAATAAATTAATTAAATCAATCGATTAAAGCCAGTGAAAATGCATTCCAAATGGCGTTTTTTGCTTTTTTGAGTTGACTTCTCTTAACACACTTTAACCGGTTTCCGCCTATCACCTACTTACAAGCTAGAAATAACCCGCATTCATGAATTATGTATTAGTTATAATGCTGGGATTTATTGTTTTATGTGAAATTTCAGCGTGTCACTTCGAGTTATCTAAGGAGGCAGATTGGAAAAATTCACACTGCATCTGCAAATTCTAAAAAAAGGGTGAAAAGCTATATATAGCTTTTCACCCTTTTTTCTTTTTACATCTTTTAAAATTGAATTGAAATAAGCCAAATCCATCAGCTTCAATGTGAATGTCGTAAAACATGAGACTAGTTTTCCCCAGACATACATTATCAAAAAATTTACGACCGGTCCTCCCCCACATTTTTCCATCTTCAGGTCGGCTGCCATACAAATAAATATCCATAACGTAAAATCAAGATTTATCGGTTTATAGTTTATGTTTATACGGTTTGTTAAAAATTGAAGTTCGACTTTAAAAAGGGCATACAGAGGAAAAAACAAGTCCATCAACTGTTTAAAGCTTATATAAAATTGAGAAGTGAGATAATCATAAAGATATAAATAAAGTTAACAATAGACAAACTAATCAACTTCAAGGACACACATTTCCTCCTAATCCCCATAAATCCATCAATACGAAAAAAATCCAAAATGAATTTAATCGAAACCATTATTTACCAGAAAGGTCATTATCCAATGGACCACCCACCAATCTATAAAGCCTCAGCCTTTAATTCAATTACGTCTTCAGCAAAATTAATGACCGTAGAAGTGCGTTACAATAGAACAATAATTAATAACGTCAAGTCCATTACTCATTACATTTTTACGAAATCATATCGACAAAAGAGTTAATCAAGTTCAGTATTTGTCTGTTTTCTTTTTTTGCCTTTTCCGTTTTTGCGGCTGTCGCTATTCAGTTTGGGCACTATAATGGCTGTTGATTATTTTGGGTAAATTGTTTTGGATGATGGGAAGGGTTTATAATATAGATTTGGGAAGTTAATATCTGATGACGGTTGCAGATACCAGTGATCCTAATATCTGCATCCATGTGTGACGAAACATCATTTGTCACCGATATTTACCTTCCCTGGGATTTTAACCACTGTTTCGACACACGAAGGCATCCGAAGGGTATTGATTTTTCCAGATAAATCCGTACTATTCCGGATGTTTTGGCGAAGGGAGATACAGTATGTCCACGGATGGGGTAGACAAGAGGTGAAATGGACCAAAAATTTAGATAAACGCCAAAAAGTTATTCTTAATAAAAGTTTTTGCTTGGTCTAAAAATAGGAGCTACGATGAGAAAATTGATTTTTAATATACAGGGGCGTCTCAAAAATGTAAAAACATAAAATTAAACAAGAGCAAACAATCATTTTTTGATCTTTTAAGGTGAAATGATAAATAAAAAAACTTGCTCCAAATTTACTCAAAACCCTAATTCCAAACTTACTGAAGGAAATTTTAATCTATGAAAAATCTAAAAAATTGAACAATTTTGCAAGTCAGCATTTTACTACTTCCAGTATGACTTTTATACCTACAACAAGCCTGTACATGATTACCTGCATGTACAGGTATAAAATCAATAATATAAACCTGGTGAAATGCATTTCACCTCTTGTCTACCCCATCCGTGGACATACTGTATAAGTCTGCCGCGTTGCGACCGCCATGCGCCAGTTAGTTTTAGTTAGTTCAGTTGTGATTTAGCGATCGTTGAATTATTTTTTAACGGGCGGTGTTAGCGAAAACATAAATAATTGACTGTACGTAAATAATTGTCAGTAAATAAATTAGTTAAAATTAGCCACGTGTTTCTATAGTCGAAAAATTGCAGCACATGTATCAAGATTCACATCATCAATCTTTTACATCTTTTTTTATGTCATTGTGATTTCTTATTTTATTTTTGCTCTTTATAGTTTTTTGTTTCCTCTAACTAGCGAGCCATTCTTCGATCCAAACTTTTTTTAGTTCGTGTTATTCACAGTTATCATTTGGTTTTTTTGATTCCTTTATCTATAATATTTTTTCAAACTGATGATTTCTGGTTCATCAATTTTTTAATCATTGGTATACATATTCAATAGATCTTTACTTTTTCAGAACATCCCTAGAGCTTTTTTGCTAGTTTCAATTCTTCTTGTTGAAACTTTCTCCATTCATGTATTCAATTCTTGCTCCCTTGATTCCTTTTTCCATGCTTCTATTTGTTCGTCAATTTTTTGCTCGTTGATATATCTTCATAAAAATTTTTAATACATTCTGATTTGTTTCTAGTCTTATTTATTTGCTTTTTTTTCATATAATTCTCAAGCGTTCTTTATCTAATTTGTATTTTTTTCACTATGTTCAGCTAGATTTTGCCACTTGTAATTCACAGTGTTAAAAGTGTTTAAACCGAGGTTAAAACACTTTTTCTTGTCTAATTTTTTGTTTTGTTCAACAGGATTAATTCTATTTAGTTTTTTCTGCCTTGATCCTTTTATATATTTTTTCTGGTCTGAACATTTTTGTTTTATCAATAATTGTTTTGCGCGTACATATAGGTATTATACATTTTCATCTATTTTTTTCTTTCAATGTATTATCTTCCTAGTTTGGTCCACATCGAAGGTTCCACACCTCTTCTTATTGCAGTATTTTATCACCTTCATCCCGTTTCTATTTTTTTAGTTTTGTTTTGGTTCCAAGTTAAAGCAGTTCCGAACATCTAGAACTATCTGCACATGCGCACTGTTAATAATATTGAAGTGCGCATGTGTAGATATGTTCAGAAAACAGAGCTTGTATCCGTGTTTCTCTTACGATATTGATTTTCCTAATTCAACCTTTATCTATTTTTTTTGTCTGAGATTTTTGTTGTCAAGTTTTTGCTTTAATTCTAGTTTTTTCTAAATCTCATGTTACTGCATTATTTTTCATTTTATGCTTCTTGTGCAACTTTCAGCTTGGTCCTTGCTAGTTTTAGTTCTCTATGTTTCAACGTATTCTCTTGTTAATCAATTCTCATTTTTTCTCGTTTTACATGATTACCACGTTTGTATTTTATCATCATCATCTAGCTTAGTTATTAGTCTTGACATTTTTTTTTGAATTTTTGGACACATTTTGATGTCTTGAGGAGTTTATAAAACCTTTTCTTGAGCAATTTTGTACAGTGTTTTTACCCAAGTACTTATCAGATTTCAAGTTTCAAAAGAAATTCATTCATTTGAAATAAGCCTTATTCTTTGTCTTTAACCTATTCCTCCATCACTTCGAGCGGACTTTCATAAAATATGCTTTTTCTATACCTACCTATTTGTTGTAGCCAAATTCACTTTCAAATGAATTTAATTTGTTTGTCCTTCGATTAGCCTTAACTCCCTTCCAATTTTTTTTTCTTCTCGTTTTTTATCAATAATGATTTCTGTCTCACGCAAGACATCATTGTTTCTTTTATTATTCTAATAAGAAAACATCAACTGACAGTCAAGAATCTTTTTAGAATGAACAATTTATTGCTGGCTTTCTATACCTATTCATCAGTTGGTTCATTCAATATCTTGTCCCCTCACAATTAGTTTGAAAGTAATGGGATACAATGTTTAATTTTTGAATTGTCTCGTTCTTTTCACGCTTGTCTGTAACTTATCCAAATTGTTGTTTCAATTTCAATCAAAAATTCCAAACTCAATTAACTCCCACCATTCTACCTTGACAATCATCCCTCTTCAACCCCTATTTCACTCAACTCAGCCCGTTAATCGTTTTCATCCTGTTTTAATTTCTCCGCAAGAATTAGCCATGAAGCCAACTTTGCGAAAGAGATTGCCGCTTTAATTCTCAAGTTGAGTAAATCGAAAATTAATCCGTTGATACCTGCTTTACTTTAACTTCGACTCATTGTCGGAAAAGTTGTTTAGTAAGGACATAGATATCACTTCAATTGGACACCGGAGAATCCAAAATCTTGGACACTAATCCGTTACTAATGAAAACCACTCAGCCTTGTTTATTTATATCTTCATCTGCATCCAATTTTCCATGCTGTTAGGAACAGAGGCGCCCGATTAAAAGTCCATTTTTCCCTGACAACAAGAACAACCAGCGCTCGTCGTTTTTGAATCATGGAAATCTTGCCATGAAATTAAGTTTTGCTTTAATAGCATCTTGATACCAGTTAAGTGGATTTTAAGCTCAGCTCTGATTTATGAAGATAAATGTTCCATGCGAGCCTTCGAGCTGTTTGAAGATCACAATTCATGACGCACTCCGGGCTGTTTGCATTTATTGGATAATTGACTGGTTTTTCTATTTATTGTTACTTTGTAGATCATTTATGAATATGTATTGCTCCATTATCAGCTTGTTATTGCATCTCAGTTGGATAGTCAATTTGTCAACTGACAGGATTTATTGACTACGATTATGCAGCAGGGGTTTCACGCTAGAACAGGTCATTAAAAAAAAAGTTGTCAATAATCTTGAGAATTCTTCTCTTCTTAACACCTGACGGCATTTCGTATTTATTCGATACAAATTATATCGACATAATCTGATGTAAATTAGATAATTATCCAACATTTTTAGTACCGTGACGAATGTGGAATTATTATTTCATTAGTGAAATTCTTGCCTGAAGACATTTTCGACAGCTGCTTTTTCTCTTTATCTTTTTACAAGTTTCTGTTTTTTTTTTTTCTTCAAGCTTTTTTGCGTTTTTTTCAACTAGGTAACTGAAACTTTTTATTAGTTTTAAAACTTTTTTCATTTTGTTTATTTTTGTGCAGTCCAACGGCTAAAAATGTCCTTAACTAAAATTGAGTTAATTTTCAAGGATACCGATAGATCTTTATAAGCTGAAGTCACCAATATGGGTATTAAGGCCTTATCTTCTGGCGAAACAATTGAACAAATTAATTTGAATTGTTATTTGTTATTGTCTTTTAACTCCTAGAAAACATTGCCAAAGATTTCTTCTGGAATAGATCGAATTTGAATGGCTAATGAAACTGAGTATAGGCTAGAGGCTGTGGTATTACTGATTACTAGTAATTACTGACAGTCAGAAGTTGATTATAAGCCTAAATTATTGGATCATTCAAATTGAATACAAAAACTAGGTGATGAGCACCTTAGTTAGAACTGCGGTATACGGGAAAGGTCAGAGGGACCGTCCTTGGGCTTCGTTGACGCCTTAGCCGAATTGCTAAGGTTCGACGACGATGGTCCAAGAGAGCAACCTCCCTTCTCTCCAAGGTGCACAATGGGTCCGCTGTGTGGCCTCAGTGATGTGTTATTCATTTACCACCCTCACCCCCATATCTACCTCATCTATATCGAATTTCGCCCATTATTCTATGTCTAAGGTAATATGTCCTCTAGTTTTTTAGACATGCTATAAAAATTCAAGGAAGTTAGGTCCGCTTATTTTGACAGATAAGACCCCTAACCCCATATTCATGATTTCGGCTTGTAAAGATATCTCGATATCCGTGAAGACATTCAGGATGTCTCATTCAAGTTAAAAAAAATCTCACTGACTCACCCTGTATACTTTGAGGCGATTTTGGACCAGAATAATCCGGAGCTATTCGTTACAGAAGCATACCAATTTTGATACATATTTCAGTTACATCATTTCTCTTCTCTTTTTTGTTTTGAATAATACATACCTACATATTATACTCAGATTTTAATGTTCTTAGATGAAGTTCTCACATGAACACTCATTTTCGACAGTTATTCACCTTTTCGATGTTCTAACATATTTCTGTTTTTTTTTTTTGTCCCATTTTTGAATATCTCTTTTAACTTCTGCTTACTGATCACTGATTGCTGAAGTACAGGCGCTACGAGTTTCGGGCTGTTGGCCTCGACACCGCAGCCTCTAGTTGGGCTTATTGTATCTTCTCTGTGCCTGTCTCTCAGTCGAAGAGCCCCATTGCCCGAATAAGGTTTATGACTCGTTCTACTGTTTCCCTGCCCGTCCTTTGAGGAGTGGTTGTGAATTCCCCATTATCTCTTCTCCAGTACGCCAGCGCTTCACATTTGAATACAATGTGGGAGGCTGTTTCCTCCTCCTCGTTGCAAAGCCTACATATGGGTTCCTCGTTGAAAAGACCCATGATATGCATGTGTTTCCTTAGAGTGCAGTGTCCAGTTAATATACCTGTTACTTTCCTAAGCTGATTGCTGCTGAGTTTCAGTAGGCTTCCAGAAAACGATGATTCGATCTCGTCTGCCATCATTAATTTACTGTGTTTCACACCTGGTGATTGGTGTTGTTTTTTGGACCAACAGTTCAGCCAACCTCTCACAGAGGATTTTGTAATACCAATAGCAGGTTCTGAACCCAGAAGTGGTGTGTTTGTAGCTTTGCCTGCTAGTAGATCCGCCCGCTCGTTCCCAGCTATCCCTGTGTGTCCTGGTATCCATCCAAGAGTGACATCGTTAGATACTCCTAGTGTGACAAGGTTTTGCTGACAGTCCATGACTTGTTTGGATTTGGTTTCCCGACAGGAGATGGTTTTGATTGCAGCTTGGCTGTCACTAAGGATTTTCCTTCCTTTGTAGCCTCTCCTGAGATTCTCTTGCACGCATACGTTTATTGCATGTACTTCTGCCTGGAAAACTGTAGCGTACATCCCGAGTGGTTCACATGTTTCCCACTTTGGATTTTCACCTACGATTCCGGCACCAGTTCCCCGGCTTGTTTTGGGGCCGTCTGTGTACCATATTGCCCCATTAGCCATCCGGAGTTGTTTTACCGTTTCCTCTTCCCATATTAGCTTGGTCTTGGGAGACGTGCTTAAGTTGATATTTTTCAACATGATATCACTCCTCATTGTTACTAAGTGGTTCGTGACTGTGATGGTTATCTTGGTGTGTCCTTGGGAGTTTGAGTGGCTCCAGTTCCCGGTGTTGCTAAGTCTATATACTCCCATTCTTGCTTCCATTTTGATATAGATATCTAAAGGAGGTAGGTTGAGCATGGCCTCCATGGCAAGTGTTGGAGTAGTTTTCATGGCTCCCGTTACACAGAGACATGCTAGCCTCTGAACTTTTGCAAGTTCCGTGGCTGCTTGTCGCTGCTCGATTTTCGGCCACCAGACAACAGAGCTATAAGCAAGGGTGGGTCTTACCACGGTACAGTAGAGCCAGTGTACCATGCGCGGATTTATGCCCCAATTCTTTCCTATCGCTCTTTTTGTTGCCATTATTGTGGCTTTACCTCGATTCACTATTTTCTGAAGGTGTGAATTCCATGTGAGTCTGTCATCCAGGATGATGCCTAGGTATTTGACTTCTCTTACCACCTGCAGTTCTTGTCCGAGGAACATCGGTTTGAATAATTCCGCTGTCTTCCTCTTTCTCGTAAAGCTGACCAGGGAGGTTTTCTCAGGATTGACCTTCAGGTTCACCTTCCTGCACCAATTTTCTACGATTGTCAGAGCTGTCTGCATCAGTTCTGATATTGTCTTGGTGTATTTGCCAGTGATAAGTATTGCTACGTCATCGGCATAGCCTTGGGCGTAGAAACCTTTGTTGTTTAACTCTACCAGTAGTTCATCTGCGACTAGGTTCCAGAGGAGAGGGGACAAGACTCCACCCTGGGGGCAGCCTTTAGCTGCCTCTATAGTTACAGTTTTGTCAAGCATAGTTGCTTGAATTCTCCTACCTTTCAGCATGTTTCTTATCCACCTACAAACTGTGTCTTTAATTCCACGTCGATTGATTGCGGTGGTCATTGGATCGAAGGAGGTGTGATCAAATGCTCCTTCTATATCAAGGAATGCAGCTAGGGCAACTCCTTGGTTATTCAGTGGTTGCTCTATTCTATGAACAAGTTCATACAGAGTTGTTTCACATGATTTACCAGGTTGATAGGCGTTTTGGTTTTTGTGTAGTGGCCTCTCTATTAGGGAGGTCTCCCCAATGTGCCTTTCAATCACTTTCTCCATCGTTTTGAGTAGAAACGACGAGAGATTTATTGGTCTGAATGCCATTGGCTGAGAGCTATCTTTCCCGGGTTTCGGTATAAAGACCACTCGAGAGTTTCCATATCATGGGTATGTGTCCCGTTGCCAGGCTTGCTCTGAATAGTTGGCAAAGCATCGATATGAGTTGGGCTTCGCCCTGCTGCAGCTGTGCCGGTATTATCCCATCGCATCCAGGTGCTTTGTATGGTTCGAATGAGTTTATGGCTCATTCGATTCTATTTGGTGTCACAATCTGTCGGGCTGTGACCCAAGCATCTCTTGATCTTCTCATCCGGAGGATCTCAGGAGATAGGGAGTTGGTTCCCTGTTGCGAGTTGATTATAGTCGAGTCTGGAAAGTGTGCCCTGAGTAGTGTCTCAATGGTTTCTTCGCCATTTTTCGTGTATTCCCCATTTGGTTTCTTTAGTGTTCCCATTGGTGGAAGAGGATCTTTAGCTAGGATTCTCTGAAGGCGTGCGCCTTCCGAGGTTTTTTCGACCTCAGTGCAAAACTTCCTCCAGGAGTTCCTCTCAGCTTCCCTTAGTTCTTTGTTGTATTTCGTCAGAGTATGGTGGTATTCATCCCATTCACCGGTTTTCTTGGCCACATTGAAGAGTCTGCGTGTTTCCCCCTTCATCTTGTCAAGTTTCTCGTTCCACCAGGTTGTGTCTTTGCATGAAGAACGCCGGATTAGCGGACAGCTTTGATGGTATGAGTAAATTATAGCGTTTTGTAGTTGTTCCGCTACCACCTCAACATTAAATCTGTTACGCATACGTTCCTTGATCCCGCTCAACCCCGCCTCCAGCTCCCCCCGGTATTCAGTCCAGTTTGTTTTGCGTGGGTTGCGGTACATTTCTGACGGCTTGTCAATACTATTTTGCGGTTTGCAAAAGTAGGCTTGTTGCCCTTGTTTAGAATCTTCAAATCATGGGTTATAATAAAATTCAATAAAGACTCACCTCTTTTGTTGATATCGCCCAGATGGTATGATGCGAGTTGGCGTCCATACCTATTATACACTGTGGGTTTCTCTGCCCACAGTGATTCACTAGTTTCTCCAGGCCTTCCGATAGTGGGGGTCTGGGTGCATCGTAGGGAAGGTAAACCGAGGCTATTATGATGTCTTTCTGGGATCCTTCCTCTTTGTAGCTAAGTTGGACGGCTACTTGATCCCTGGAATTTAGTTCTTTAATATTGAGAGCCTGCACTCCGTTTCTCACGTATATGCAAGCTCTCACGTTACCTGTTGATTGCTCCTTGTAAAAGATCTTACCTCCAGTGTTTCCTAGACCGGCTATTTTTCCCTTCGTAATCCAGGGTTCTTGGATGATGGCCAGGTCTATGTTTCTCTTTGCCAGCTGTAGGCAAAGGGCAGCAGATGCTCCCTTACTGTGCTGAAGGTTTATTTGTATTTCCCTCAGCATCGGGAGCCTCCTTCTTGAGAAGTCTGAAGGTTAGCTGCATTAACCCAAAGTAGGCCCGGAAATTCCGGTTTTGCAGCTCCTTCAGAGATCTGCTGTCAAGACCGACAATGAGTGTCATGCCCTCATTGTCCGTCTTGTGGCTGATTATTCTCCAGTCCTCGGTCTTCAGCCCCAGGTTCTGGGTTTTGAGGAACTGGAGAGCTTGTGCCGGTTCCTTGATTCCCACGGATTTTGTCGGTATCCAGACGGCAGCCCTCACGACTGGCACCACTCTGTGTGCCAGGCCATTCCGAAGACTGGTTTCCTCGTAGGGGCTGAAGCCTGGAACCACCCGCAGCGGCCAAGTCTTGGCAGCTTCATTGGCGCAAGTGATATAAATCACCCCACCTCTGGAGCTGCTGTTCTTGAACTGGGGACCAGTTCCGGGTTCGCATTTGAACACTTCCCGGAGTAGAGACTGTTGTAAGCCTCTACACTGCTCCTCAGTGAAGGTTTTATCCGGATATTTTTCGGCAGTGATTGCCATTCTAAGCCCGGCTAGCGATTCGCTGTAAGTTTCCCCAGTTGATGTACTGGGTGTTACTTCAGCATCCCCCTGCCGTGACCTTTTCTTTGCGCTTTTTTCTGGGGTTGGTGTGTTGCCCTCAGAGCGACCCCTCTTTGCAGAGGATTTGTTTTCAGGGATCCTAGGTTTACCTGATGCTCCAGGCTCTGAGGCCCGAGCATCAGGTTTCCCAGTGTTCCCTGAGCTATTCGGGAGGGTTCTATTCCCGGGATTCCTATTTGTCCTCGGTTTACGAGGCCGTATAGGCTCTCCCTTGGCTTTAGCCCTCTCAATCACAAGGTTCCTTCGCTGGTCTCCGGAAAGCTTTGCCATTTTGTTCAGGCTGATGTTGCCAACGCCTGTACTAATGGCAGATACACCGGCACCGGGGATTGCATCACTGCTTCCCTGGTTACCCGTGGTTGGTTCATGAGGAGTTACATCGAGGTTTGGTTGTTCCTCGGATGACAGAACGTGTGATTGGCCCTCCCCAAAATCCGTGGGGCCAGCGTTGGCCACCGAGGCTTCCACCCGGTCGGAACCAACGGTGTGATTGCAACTCACTTGGGGTACAAAGTCCTCAGGTTTGTCACACATCGTTCTAAGGTGCTGGTTTTGGTCCACCCCGGGGTATTTAATTTTCCCGGTACCTCCCATATCTGGGAGGCATTCCCCTATCCGCCACCTGGGTAGGCGCCCGATGGGGGACCAGCAACCCCACACGGGAACTTCTGCTTAGAGGTTGATAAGTTAAATTATTTTGCGTTTTTTCTTTTTTTGTATCAACTTGATACATATTTCATATTTGTATTCTTTTTAAAATCATTTTGTGCTTTTTTGATAACTTCAATATTCATGTTTTTATTTTAATCTTCTTATATGTTCTGATTTTCATATGTACAGGTTGTCCGTATCAAGTGATATCACCATCGCTATCTTCAAAAAAGTAGGTGTTACGAGGTCGGTTAAATAGAGGAAAAGTTTCAGTTTTTGATGCTCATTGTAGATCCATCCACTGTGTCGCACAATTATTTTCAGTTCCGAGATACAGGGTAAATTTTGAAAATGGCCCAAATTAATTTCATTCAATTTTTCAGAAACCTCATTTTCGAGACACAGTTCAAATTTGAAAGTCTTGTAATTTCTTCCACTCCACAATATGATGTCTTCAAAAAAACTATACGACTTTTCGTATTCGAGTTATCATCATCGTGATTTTAAAAATGTTTTTTCGTTCCCTTTCAATGATGTACCTACCACACAAATACCGTCGACGACGTTTCGACCCTGTAAAATGACATCATCAGGCATTATCAAGAGTACGGCTCTGAATTTACCATATTTCAAAATTTAAAAGGCTTAATAATGATTTATACAATCATAATTGGTGTTTAAAACATGAATGAAAATGAATCGAAGCACCAAAGTTTTGTTTCGTCTCGTATTAGAGCAAACAACATTAACTTGAATCTTTCAAATACGGAGCTGGATTTTTGTCACTTTGTGTGATTTTTTTGAAATAATTTTTATCGCATAAGTTGAATCGGTAACAACGACCTTGTAAACTGGCCACGACGATCACCTGATATTACACCAATTGATTTTTCCATGTGGGGCTTGGACATGTGGTTTTATTAAAGATAGAAGACAGGGTGTCTTATTGATCGAAGTACACCGCAGAATCTAGATGATAAATCAAAAGACTTCGACGAGTATCTAAGAAAATCACTCCTGGGATATTGGAAAAAGTTCAGAAAAAGATTGTTGTCAATTTACAACAGGTACAAAGGAATTTGAGTTAAATTTCTTGATTATGGATATTTTGGATAAAAACGTATCAAACCAAACTCGAAAAACATAAAAGAAGATGCAGTGAAACGTTCTTAAACCCTTTTAAATTCTGAAATATCATAAAATCAGAGCCGGACTGATGATGTCATTTTACAGACTCGAAACGTCTTCAATAGTATTTGTGAAGTACATCGTTCGAGAGAGTATGATGAAAGTTTTGAAAATCATGATAAAAATCCAGCTCCGTATTTAAAAAATAAAGTTAATGATGGTTACCCGAATACAAAACATCGTATACACAATGTGAAGACATCATATTGTAGATTGGAAAAAAACAAAGAACTTCCAAATTTGAATTGTGTCTCGAAAATGAATAGTTTATGACATATTCAACGAAATTAATTTGGGCCATTTTTACAATTAATCTACCCCCTTTAACCGAACTCGTTGCACTAACGGTTCCGTAGATAGCAATAGCGGTATCACTTAAAACGGACACCCTGTATAAGTAAGCCTTTTTTTCTTCTAATCATTGGAACTTTACTTTTCAATAATAACTATTATAGTCGGTCTTTAAGGAACTTTATCTTCATTTGTAATGTGTTTTCTTTGTCTTTATATCTGTATATCGGATACTTGAAATATTGTTCCTTGCATGCTTCACAAACTAGGTATACTCTCTGTAATTAAAAAACTATTGAAAAGTAGAAAAAAATATGGTATATATATTCGTGCCAAATGATGTCCATTTCAACTTCAAATAACAACAATTAACAATTCGAAGGGGACACTCTTTTAAACTCCTTGTATATCAAAAACTTGAAGGAAAAATTAATGGTTCAGTTTTATTTTCTTTTACTTTGCTTCTCAGCAGTTTACAAAATATTGAAAAGTGAAAAAAATTATAAGATTCAATGAGAACACACAGCTTCATATTATACAGTATCCGCGGATGCGTTTAACAACAGATGAAATGGAGCAAAAATTGAAAGATACGACAAAAAATCATTCTTGATAAAAAAAAAATCTGCTAGCAGGAAAAATAGGAGCAACGATGAAAAAATGGATTCCTATTATACAGGGCGTCCCAAAAATGTAAAAACATAAAATTAAACAAGATCTAACAATAATTTTTTGGAATTTTAACTATAAATGATGAATAAAAAACTTGGTTCAAATTTGGTCCCGACCCTGAATCCGAACATACTAAGGAAAATTTTAATCTATGAAAATTTTAAAAAATTGAACAATTTTGCAAATCAGCATTTTACTACTTCCATATTTTGACATCTATACCTACAAAAACAACAGGATTTGCGAAAATTGTCTATTTTTAAAAAGCTTCATACATTCAAATCTTCTTCAGTAAGTCCCGAATTAGGATTTTGACTAAATTAGGAGCAAGTTTTTTATCATCTCACGCTAAAAGGCCAAAAAATAACTGTTTGCTCTTGTTTAGTTTTATGTTTTTACATTTTTGGTTTTTTGGCAAGCAGACTTTTTCATCTAGAATGACTTTTTGTCAAATCTTTCAATCTTTGGTCCATTTCACCTCTTGTTAACCGCATCCGTGGACATACCGTATGTATATCAAAAACATTAGACATTAGATCAAAGCTTCATAACTAAGCATTTTTTATGTCCTTCAACTTCATCAACTCCTGTTGTTTCCCTCGAGCTTTCTTCACAAGATGATCTGCATCTTCAACATCCCTTCTAGAATACCTTCTGACCTAGTATCCTAAAATGATTGTTTCATGCACAATTTTCCAATTTTCCAAAACACAAACTTTCCATATGAACGCAAATTTCCATTGACGCTTTTTCTCGTTTGACACAGAACTATTAGTGCGAAACTCTTAAGCAGATTTCGAAGAGCTCAAAGTTGTATTTGCAACAAGACAAACTTGAAACTGCAGTCGCATAAGAACTTGAAGCAAGTTCGAGGCACTATTTAATAAAGTTTACGTAATGTAGGTAACTTGTTACAACTATGAATCGTGCTGGATTAGACAGAATATTGTACAAATACAGATTTGGCGCGGCTTAATACGTAATTTAATATTGGAGCTGTAGTGAGAGTGACTTGGGTGAATGTTAATGAGATTTCGAGTTAATCATTTGCTACAACTGATTTGTTTGCAATCAACAACACGATTGAATATTGATTTAAGAATGTTCTTACTAATGGTTTCCATCTGCTTCTTATTCACCTCATCCACTTTTTTTTCGAGATGTTTTTCCCCTCGTTAAGGACTGCAATATGTACTTACACCTGGACAACCTCATACACTTATACTTTTTTCTTATTCCCGATTATAATAGTGAGTCAAAGAGTCTTACACCAAATTTTAGTCACATTATCTCTGAATCTGTTTTCTTGCTTCTTCATGGACTATCACATCCTTCCGGTATTGGTCAGGGTGGGATCCATAAGAGCGTACCCACTCTTAACTTCTACATCGGAATACGAGTTCATACATTGTCATGGTAAACATTACAAGATATTTGAGGTTTCCTGAGTACTCAAAGTCTGACTTCAGTTGATCATATGACATCAGCGAAGTTCTTGAGTGTTCTAATTGATAGATTAGTCAAATTTCATGAACATATCCTGTATCTAGATTCCATCATATCCACCGGTTGCTTTGCCGTGGAGTTACAAAAAAGTGGACATCCAGGCTTGCGAAGACTTTCCAGAAATACTTCTGTGGAATCTCGTTGCTCCTTTGGACATCTCTTCAGAAACTTTTTTGAACTCTGTACAGAAGCGAACTGCCAGATTTGTTTCTGACATGGACTTGAGAGATTCATATGAGAAAGTTTTCCGGAACACTCTGTGGGGTATTCAAAAACTATTCCCAAAGAGCTACGGTTTCTCAACTTGCATACGACCACAGTAGTGTTCTAACGGTTCATTTAGAACTACAGCGTTCAAGGATCGCCGCAACGTTCAGCAGTTACGGCCGGCCGTCATTTTTTGCAGCGTGATTTGGTTGGAACGTCTGCGTCTCCGATTCGTCAGCATTTAAGTTTATGGTTTTGTGATGGAAATTGCCTTTGACTCCTTCGAGCCCTAGCTTTGTGTGCATTTCTGCGGTATCATACCAGGTAAAAAAAAAGATTTTTCTATCGGTAATGTACCAGACCAAAAATAAGCAGAACCATTCCAACCTTTTGCACAAACGATGCCGCTTATTGCCACTGGTGTCAACATTGGGCTGGCACTGTGTAATCATTTTGGCAACGTTGGCGACATGGTCCTGACGGGGGTTAAAATAATGAATAGGAAGACTCTGACGGAATAAACTTGCTGAAAAAGGGGAAAAAGATGGTATCAGATGATACAAAATAATCTTCGTTTTACATGTAATCAGAAAGTTAAATTATTAAAAAACGGTTGAATATTATAAGTAGGCACTTAGCTTGCACAAAGAAAGAATTTTCTTTTCAAGTGCTTACATTCCTTTGATAACTATACAATTTTGATTCGATACATTATTTCGAATCTGATGATCATTTATTATCATGATCAATAATGCAATCGCGGACTTTACGTACCATTGATTCGTCATCAATATGCGAGAACTTTTCAGGCACTTCACTTTTTCTGCTGCTCTTATTACTTCACTGTTCGGCCGGCGTCCGATTCGTATGTATGTTTATGAGCAGTCGGAACGCAGCCGTCGACGGCTCATCGCTTAGCCGTCAGGTCGCGCGATGACAAAATTTTGAACCAGTACGTACCTAGTGCTTGACAACCGGACGCTACCCAATTGCACTATCCACAATCGCACCTCTCCAAATCTTAACTAACGGTTCTAACACTGAATCAATAGGTTAAGGTTGGTTGAAATGTTAAGAATGACAAATTTATTTTTGAAATTCCTCAGAACATTACAGTTGATGCTCCATATTATGATCTGGCATAGTCTGGATTCTAGCTCATCATTTGATTGCTCTCCGGAACAAAGACCCTATCAACCAACATGCCAAGTGTTTTTCTTCTTACCAGCATTTTGGTCAGAAATGTTTTGATTGAATTGACTGCAAATCAAACTCGATGATTTGTAAAACTTTTCATTTTGGATAATGTTGACGAGCCCTCAATATGTTGTCGCTAGCACGACTAATCTCCAATTATTCTTCACAATGAAGATTCATGCACAAAGTTCTCGAAAAATCCAATGAAAGGCGACAGAAACCAAGATCAAGAATGAAATAAAGGATACTCAGTAGCTGTAGGAGTTGAAGTTAAATGCAATGAAAGAAAAGCGCAGTGAAAATAACCAACATTGGAGACCAAAACTGAAACAGAGTCAAGACCGGGAATCCTCAAAAATCAAAGAACACCAGAGCAAATGTCAAATATCGAAAGTGATAAAGAAGACGAATAGCTTGGACATGAGACTATTCATCACAGAGTGGTGATGCTACATCATGTATGACAAGGCTAAATGAGCTAATAATGAAAATCGGAAAAGTGTGCAAGTCAAGATACTGGATGAGAAGACTGGAAGCGATGAAGATGCAGAAAATCTTGAGAGGACAAAACGAGAAGACATGGACAAAGAGTAGGTATTAACAATTCTTTGACATGGATATAGGCAGGTCAATAATTGCAAATACTGCCCATTCGTTTAACGCTATAAATAACTTGCAAATAAATCCTTATCAAATAATCAAATAAAAAATATGTAAAGCCAAGAACTAAGAACTCTTTTAGCGAGAAACACAAGCAAACCCGTCATGCTATCTGAAAAGCAGCAAAGCACACTACATAATAATGGGTTATACGTCACGACAACTTATTACTGTTAACATGACGTTTTAATTAAAACTTTGTAATAAGTAAATAATGGGGAGTAACATATTTTTGATTTAAATCAGAAAATCGTGCTTGTGGTGAAATGAGAGTTGGCAACTAGAAAACTTATTTGCTTTAACATCAAGGTATGTTTGATGTTGCAAAGTGGACAAGTACCAAGAACCATTAGGGTAAATGAAACGGAATTATGTCTTCATCAGTGCGAAAAAATAAGCAATTAACGTCGAAATGGGTTTTTAATCTACATCTATTGAGGGCAGCTGACTGATGCCGCGAGGCACTTTTTTATTGAGCTATACTAATGAACGGCCATAATAAGAGAAAATGAATGGGTTCCTTGTTCTAATTTTCACCACTAACACAAATCCCAAGAATTCCTGAAACACGATCAGCTGTGACCCGACAATATTTTCAATTACCGAGTAAGGCAGCTACAACAAAACCAAATTAAGTTGAAATTTGTCGAAGAATGAGAAGCAATCATTCATTCGTACCACTTTCCGCCCGTGAATATGCTAAGGTGTGGCTCTTTCACACCAAATTAATGCAAATTCGTAATTAATGGCCATGGTATTATTGAAGTTTTATTATTGGGCTTATGCCGATTCAACAATCATGTTGGAAAGTGAATTGCAACAGGAAGTGAAAAATTGGATATCATGAGAATATGGGAATTGGTGCCATACATGCAATCAGTGATTGATTATGTGAGGCTTATTCATTTTAATGGCGCAATATATTTTCATTTGCGCGATCTACACTGGTTTTCCAAATAAACTTTTGAATCTGAATTTTTTTTCAAGTCTTTTCACGTATTTTTTCTTTTTTCTTGGAAGCATTTAATAGACTTGTTTGATTTAATTCTGTGTTAATTCCGAATTTTTCTTGGAGGATGTCAGTATTTATTCGGGCTCATCTCACTTTCGAGTACATATTATGTAGTTCTGTTTTACTTGATTTTTAAGCTTTTAATTTGATTCTATTAGGATTTTTTATCCTGAGTAACCTTTCCAGGATTTCAGTATTTCTGGCACTTTTCTAATAACAGGAGTATTTTTTCCATTCTTCTTGATTTTAAAGCGTTTGATTAACTTTTTTAATTGTACTAGTTTTTTATCCTGAAATTTTTGATTTGATTGGGTTTTCCATCATGAATTTTTTTGGAGATTTTTTTAGTATATCTTTGTACTTTTCTCTTATCCCAATATCTTTTTCTATATTCTTTTAATTTGTCCACGATTTGACAGCTTTGTAATTTTTGTCCAATGCGAGTAGATCTTTCCATAAATCCTGATGAAATCTTTCAATCCACTAGTTTGATTTTATTAGGTTTATATCCTGGATTTCAGTTTTTTTTTGTTCTCTTCTCATATCCAAGTATGTACTCATATTTCCCTTGATTTTCATCTTTTCAATAAGTAGTTTCAATGTAATTCATACACTTGTTTGATTTTAATCGCTTCTTATCGCGAGCTTTTCAGGAAGATTTCAGTATTTCTTTGTACTTTTTTCATACTCTGGTTTCTTCTCCCATGTTTGTGTATTTTTCAAGTCTTTAGCTTTTTTAAGAAGGATTTCAGTACAACTCTTTGTAATTTTCACAAATTTGAGTAGGACATTTTCACATTTATCTTGATTTTGAAGCTTTAATATCTTGCATCACTGATTCAACTCTTGTCGAGATAATTGAACTGCATAATTTTGACTGACGGTTGATTTTCATTTATTTATTCATCGCTTGTGTTTTGCTTCGGTTAACATGTGTTTATACAGACTGTTAATTTTATTCAGTTCAAGAAGTTCGCTTGCTTTGTTTTGTTTTATAGATGTAAATTTGCACTTCTGTCGAGTGATTGTGGTTGGTATGAGCCCTTCTGAATTCGATTTTCTTCCGTAACGTTGTGTACACCAAAAATTACAACTTGTGTTTTCGATTACGATTCCAACAACAGTAAAACGCTGGAATTTTTGCACAGTAATGTGTCGAAGAAAAGCTGGAACAGTTCTAATGGCTAAGTAATTATTTGGAATCCTTGGCAACAAGAATTCCACTAGAAGAAAATATTGCTTCAAATCGTTGCCATCGATCAACACAAGTGTGTCTTTTTAGCAAATCTTCATGCCAAATGGTAAGCAGCAGGGTCACCTTTCCATACCACTCAAAGTCTTTGCTCAATAGCCTTGACAAAGAGCTGGAGGCAATATCATTTCAGAAACCAACAAATTGCTGATAGAGCAGAAAGCTAGAACTAGCAATAGAATATCGTATACCATGGTGGCAGACACAAAAGTTATTCTGAAAGTAATTTTTTAACTGGAAATCCTTTGCAAGTAGTTCTTGTCATCGAGGTCGAGATAAGGTTTTGAATGGACTTCATCAAGTTATATATGGGTATATTTTGTAAAAGTATAAAATTAAATGAAACGTCTCATTCAAGGGAAGATTGAAGTCGCTACAGTTCTGTTTTGCTTTGATTCCCTCACGTGACGAAAAGTATTGCTAACTTGCATCGTATAGTTATAGAATCATCACTCACCAGACAATAACCAACAAATTTACGATATTTTTATCAAATTAGCCGCAAAATTACACGAATTATATGCACCAAAGCAGTCTTTTTCGATTTATTCTTGTTTCGAAAATACCCCATTGGTAATTTACCTGTCCAATATCGCGGACAACCTGGAATTAAGGCGAATTTTGCGTGGCCAAGGGGGTCATTTAAATTCCGATGGCTATTGTGAGTTCGCGAATGCCCATTAGAAATAATCATTGTGGTTAAGTGAAGTTAAGAAAAAACCACTCTGAGCCTGCAGGGTTCATTGTAACTTTTATTGCACGGAAATTACACTGGTCAAGGGTAAATGTGCTTTTTTAATCGGAAGTCCGTTGATAGATCGGATGAGGCTTAATGAGGTGATGAGCTTATGAAATTGCAGCCAGTGAAACACAAATTGTTTAGCCTTCGTTAAAATAACACACACTAACCCAAACAGCTAATTAACCAAGATGACAGCAGTTAAAAGAATAAAAGTAAACTAAACCGACAGTTAATTAAACAATTCAAAAAAAGATTGTTAAAATATTTGCCGGCTAAAACGTTTCAAGTGCAGGACATATGGGAGTTTATTCTTCCATTGTGTGAGAATCTTTGTAGATCTGCCACTTGAACGGTAGTATTTAAAGTAAGTTTACGGTTGGGAACATAACAGGTGCATAAAACTATTTGAATTTCTGCGACGTTTATACGTTCTTGCCTTTTCTATGTTATTGTTTTTCGTGAATGATAGTAGTGCATTCAATATTTCTGACGATAAATTTTCCTAATGTGACAGAAATCTCTATATATGTCGGGTTAATGATGTTTAAGTGGGTTTATTCAGCATAACGTCCCATAACTCTTGACTAAAATGTGGTTTTCGAGACTTGGTTCAATCATTTTGAAGAAATTCAATTCAAGGGCTCTGAATGAGCTTTTATGGTCACCTCTAACTTGAAACTTGAAATGATATGAAAAATATTGTGATGGTTTTTTATAACTGATTTATTGCTGTACCAGAAAAACCATCATTAAAATAGCAATTTTTTGGGGTCTAGAATATTTGTTTATCATTTTATTTCAAATAATGTTCTCATTCACATGACTACACATGACTTGTGTGGTAGATCATTGGAAAGGGAATGGAAAATAATTTCAAAAATTATGATTCAAAATCCAAATCCATATTGAAAAAAATATATAAATAAAGTCAAAATTAGTAGATGAAAATCCTACATTCTAGAAAAATTAGTTTAGTCGACTTACAGCTTACAACGCGACCTGTGGCTTTTTAAGTAAGAACTTCAAAATTTTGAGATTTTTCGACAATAGCGTATCGGAGAAACGAAGGTCAAAAACTGGATTTTTATTAATCTTACACATACACCACCGCCCATAATGTAAAGCAACCGCTTTATATTTGACAACTCTTGAATCCTGCATTAGTTATCAAAGAAATAATGGTGCATTCAAAAACTTACGATCAATATGAAAAAACTACTTATGATTTATGATAAAGCTTGCCATATTCAATTATTAATCATCTAATTTTTTTTCTGACGGATTCACTGCGAAAAATTCAGGACCATTGTCATTGTCAATAAAATTTGTCCTCTTCATGGTTCCATACGAGACTTCAAGAAAACTGAAAGGTTGGTACGCAGAACCGTAATAAATATCTAGAGTTACATCCATGTGAGTAGTGCCCTCCTAATACCGGTTTCGTTCCGAAATTGGACTCATCAGTGAGGCAGCTGGCACCACTCACACTTTTTTTTTTGTTCAGGGGTTCCGGCCCCAAGGAGAGGGATCTGAAACCAGACACCCTATGGTCTCGGACCATGTGTGGGTAGTGTGGGGTTCTACTCACTAAACCTCTCCCCCGCATTAGGACGTCAGGGATAAGCTGCCACGCTTTTATTGGTTGTAGGAATTTAATTTATTAAAAGGTTTAGTACCCTTCGTTCTCGAAAGTAGCTTCAGCTGAAATGAAGTTGTTGAGTGAGCGTGCAAATGTGCCCAAGCTCAAAAGACCCGGAGAGCTGGGAGGGGTAGCGCCACTGCCTTGTAACGGACCAAGTCAGAAATCCCCAAGATGTCCTTGGAAACTAAATTTCAGCATCACTATCTCCAAAAAAAACGAAACAAAAAAAACTCGCTTACCTATGTTGTGACTTCACGCCAAATAAAACAAAATATGTGATGTGACTGACTGCAAGTTTATTAATTAGGGTCAAATCAAATTTAGTATGTCGCAAATCAATTATCTATAAGTATATGGTGAATGGCCCTGAGTGATCACTTTTAAATCAATAAAACTAAAAATCCTCATAAACTACTTGTACGTTACCACAGGTGGTATGTATTCAGTTCAACATGAACTAAATGGATGGTCGGCTACACGAACCAATACATGCAGTGTTTGGCTAATGTTGACTGATAGTTGACTTCAGCAACCGGTGGCCATTCACATAGATCTCAACTTGTAGCGTCGAGTTGTTTCGACATGGAACGTCCAATTGAGCCACGTACACAAAAAAAAAACCCTACAGGAGTAAAGACTGATATAACTTTCTGTAGTACTGTTGTTTATACAAAATAAATAAAATACATTCCATAACAGTCACCAGATTATGAAGAAAATGACATTATCATAATAATTAATAACATTGCAACGCTGCCAGCTAGTTTTTCCTAAATGATTTTCACAGTCAACACTTAAAACTGTGATGGAAATTTGATATCAACTGTGTAGGTTATGAATTGAAACAGCATAACATATTGATAGTGAAGCGTTACAACGTGGGTTAATTACAAAAAGTTTACTCATTAACCAAAATTGAATTTGAAAGAAAACAGTACGAAAAGTACTTGAAAATATGTCAATTTAAAAAATAGAATTGAAAAACAACTGGTATTGAGTGAGGTTAGTTGTCGAATGTTATGGTATTAATATGGAGGACTGTAGTCCTCCATAGGTATAAAAAAAAATAATGATGGACGAATGGGTATAATGAGCTTACCTTATAAGAATAAGGGTTTTTTCTCAAGTTATTTCCTGCAGTGATGTTCTGGCTGCAGGTACGTCAGTCCACCTCGATGTTACGATGGTTTGACCCAACAATTGAATCTCTAGTCAAAAATCCCCAAAAAGGCACAACTCTGGAGTAACGGCAAAACGGAAACTAATTCCACACAACTAAACACTCCAGGGTTAAAATAAGGTTGCCAACAACAAGATCCATCAAAAGATGACCAGAATTTCTTCCGATTGTAGTTGTTAGCCCCTTTGACCGTGAGAGATTCAATATCAGAATGGCCTTCGACAGATGAGAGATGACCATGACAATCATGACAGTGACAATATCACATAAGTGAAGGTAGGTCAGTTGAAACAGGTGACCATTATGCTCGTTAGCCCCCGGGTGTAGAAAACCGTAGAAAGACAATTGCAAGAAGCCAACAAAACTACACCGGGTTGAGCGTAAAAAAACAGAATAGCGATTACAAGGCATTACTGGGTCTTATTGCAGTTGTTGTGGGTACGAGAACGATAATTTTGCCAAAAGAAAAGAATTCCCAAAACCGAATAAATCATCCCATGTCCGGCAACACTGTCACGCAGAAAGGATAACCTGTTGAATGTTGAATGACATTCGTCATTTGTCAGCAAAACGTAAATAAACAACTACCTAATCAACAGAATTAATAATTGAATCGAGTATTGAGTGGAAATGGATTGTTGAAGATGAAAAATGATGAGAGCAATGAATGATCCATGAACAAAACAGGCTGACTGAACTTATTGGCAAGGGATGAGAATGGAATTCGAATCAAAGGTAAACAATGAATATATGAATGAAAATCAACTGCTTAAAACGAACAAAAGATCCAATAAAACCAAAGTAACTCGTAGTGAAAATTTCACCCGTGACAAAGCCCTTTAGTGTCCCAATCTCTCACTTAAGTTTAGCTCTTTGGTACGGGGTTACCTTCCGAAGGCCTCTTGGTCACAGGGTAGGATCGCGGCAAAACTCGTCCTACCCATGTGTCTCCGCACTAGTGGTTACGAAAAGAAGAAAAAAAAATAATAAAAAGGGGTAAAAATCTGGAGCCACTACCAGAGGTGAATACACGGTTGTGACGTGTTTGTCCTAACCCCGCTCTCGCTTTGGTAAACTCTAGACCGCTGTCTAGTTGTTTTGTGCAGCCTGATAGGCTTGCACTCTTTTCTTGACTTCTGCGTCGACGCAGCTTTGGCTCTCTTTGACCAAAAAGCGTATGCTTTTGTCTTTTCGTCCCCTTTTTTGGGGTTCGTTCTGCCCATGTACGATGGGCAGCCACGCCAGCTTGCGGGGTGGCCTTTCCCCCCGCAAACCACGCAGCTCGCGTTGCGTTTATCGCTAGCGAGTCTCTCGAGCGTGCAGTCTCTGCTGCTGTGTGCACCGGCACACTTGACGCAGCGATGTGCATGGTGACACCTGCTTTGGGTGTGACCCTATCGCTGGCACCGGAAACACTGCCGTGGTTCCGGTGACTTTTTTCTAAGTTCCACCTTGACATCGAGCAGCTCCTTGATCTCAAAGATCCGCATAGCGTCGGTTTTCACCAACACTAGGGGCATGACTTGCCGGGTTTTCCGGCTAGTCATAGTCATGCGGAGCGGAACAGCATCGATGCCAAAGCGGGTGGCAAGCTCTGACCTGACTGCCTCTAGGTCAGCGTTGGCAGGTAGTCCGCGAATGACTACCTGCATCGAACGCTCCTCTGGTCGAGAGAAGGTGTGAAACCAGACACCGATGCAACCCTAGGCACTACCCTAATGTAGTGCGGAGTGCCTAGAGTTGCATCGGTGTGAGTGGTGCCAGCTGCCTTACTGATGAGTCCAATTTCGGGTCGAAACCGGTATAAGGAGGGCACTTCTCACATGGATGTAGCTCTAGACAAAGTTTACTATTTATCATTAGTAAACTTTGCTCTAGACATTTATTACGGTTCGGTACCAACCTTTCCGTTTAACATCGGATAACCGTAAAACAATGTCTCTTTATTCAAGAAAACTATTATAAAGTCAGAGTATTTATGGAACAACGTCACTGCAATAAATATGAGCATAAAAATTCACATAACCCGTTAAATTAAGCGTCATCTTTCTCTCGAATTTGGAAAGAAAAATATGTTTTTCAGCTTCTTGAATTAATGATAGAAGTATGATTTCGCATTTTACGAATAAATCACCCAACCATAAAAAAAATTAATTGATAGTGATGTAATTGCTGACTCATCCCTATTTCCCATTAACCCACATATTTATCACAGGAACCACTCAACTCCGAAAACTAAAAAAAAACACATAAAATTCTTCGAAACCTGATTCCAGCACGTACCCAATATCCAATTTTGTTTCGGTTTACTTAACAATAAGGGATCTAATGTATGTATAAGAACACGCTTTTGTTTTTTATTTTTTTCCTGGAGACGTAATAAACTCACAGCAAATTAACGTTGTGGAAAAGGGATCGTGTTTCCAACGTGCTATTGGGTTTCTTTTACGAATTAATGGGTGTGCTGCTCGGTGCCATGTCTGTTTTAAAATCGAATTTGTTCGATGGAGAAAATTCATTTGGAGTTTGTATTGGATTGATCGAGTTTAATTGAACTGGAGAATTAGAATTAGGACCGATGTGCACTGTCTATGATGCAGCTATGAAGTTTCCAATATCGCAGACATAAATAATTATGTTTTTTCTTATCTTATATTCACGTTTGACTCAGTCATCCCAATCATGACGATGATGAATTTTCAGCTCGTTAATTCAGCGTAAAATTGGTTTTGTAAATCGTTTATTAATAAAAACTACGCGGTCATAAATATTTAATAAGAGGAAGAAATTATTTCCATGTTGTCTGCAAACTCGGTAGCATTTTCAAATTTCTATGTCATTTGCTGCATAGTGGCTACTAATTTATTTATTCACGGCACATATCAATGTAAGTTTTATATTAATTTGTGGTTTTTGTGGTATAATGCCCAATATTATCCCATGTCAACCGTTGCGAAGATATAACCCCCATATGCACCGTAGAAATTTAATCCGGATGAAGACTTCATCGCGATTATTTTCCATTGGGTGATATGGAAGATAATCGCGATAAAGACTTCATCCGGATTAGATTTCTACGGTGCATATGGGGGTAATGGTTCAGAAAAAAAATTATGCCACTTTCGGACCAATCACAAAATTTCTCTAAAAATACCATGGAAACATATTAAGAAACTCAAACAAAAGTGTCAGTGTCAAACGCGTCGTAAGTGTGTATTGGTAGGTATTGCGATAGATAAAAGGTAATTGAAAATCTCAAATAAATAAATTAGTCGTAAATAAAGTAGAGTATACTACTATCAATAATGGCCCTCGGAAGCTACTCCCACGCCGCTACGCGCCTTAGGTCGTAACTATCCTCTGGATTATTAACTATCATTATTGACTTGTGGTAAAATCTACTATCATACACTAAAATTCTTCAACTTCTCAATCGTTATATACTAGGCTAAAATAATTTGGATCTCCAATATTATGATTATGAGCACGTTCTGCATTTCTCAATATACAGCGAGTCACAGCTGAGCATGTCAAAACGCCAATTGAGCTCAATTTACAAAAATAACAGTGGCTCAATATTGAAAAACTAGAAAGAGACAGCAACTTCAAACTTTCATTATGTTAAAAGGAAGAAAAGACCTTAATAATGAGATATCACTCGACAGCCCTTCCGTTAAAGAGTAATTGAACTGTATAATACACACGCGTTGATATTTATAAATAAATATAAGTCATCTGGGGCCAAGAAAAAAAAACAATGAGAGGCGACAAAACTTTTCCCGCCAAAAAATTTGAGGGGGGTATGAGGTGGGAATCTGCCATAGGCTTCGTCAGCTGTTTAAAGATAAGTTCGGAGTTCGAATAGTCCACGCATGACTTGACATTTGACCAATGACATCGAAATAGATATCTTTGCATGTGACCGAAAATTTGCATTGCATTGTTATTATTGTTGAATAATTTTGAGTACCTTTAGTATGAAAAAAAAAAATCGGCACTTTTTTTACGATAGGGCTACGTCAAATTCTTGTTAAACAGCATCAACATTCAAATTTGAGAGAATCTCGGATGTGAAAAATTAACGGATCCACTAAGGATTGTAAGAATTTGATGCTGATGCCCAAAATATATAAATGATTTTTGGGAAAACGTTGACACATTAAAGCTGTCTGGCAACACATCGACATTGAACTATGAAATGATTAAATTCCACAAAATTCAGACCTTGATATAAGTCTTCGCCACTGTGCTGAAGAACTGAAAATTTCAGGAATTATATCGGACAGTATATTGAACTGTCAGGATTATTGTCATTTTGTCATTCATGGTTTCCAAACCAAATGCCATAATCAATTCATCATTAGTATCCAATTCTGAACATCAACCACCTTGTGTCTGTCTTTTATACAGAGTTAAGTATAGAATGATTTTCCGAAGCTCATCCTCATAAGTCATTAATTAGTAAAGCATGTCACTGCCTTTAGGGGTGGGTTTTGTCAGTATTAATTAGTTATAATGCAGAGCAGCTTTTCCCAGCTTCTTTTAGCTTTGAGATAACCAAAATGCTCTGTGAGGATTGTGGTATCATTGGACTTTTCTCTGTTTGCCCTCTTAGCAGCTAAAATCTTGTGTTGATTCCACCTCCATCTTGTATAGAGGTTATACCTAGTCAAGCTTGCTTCTACTAAGCTGTAGGCATCAGTTTCTTTGATCATTTCTTTTGTTTTTTTTTTGCACTTTCCATTTCACCCTTCTATTTCGTGGTGACAAAAAAGGAGACTGGGGTTGATGTCTTTTTTGAGGTGTATGACGGTTCTCACTATAGACATTGTATTGAAGTCATCATCACCGGGGGAATAAGTTTTTCTAGCCAAAAGAATACTACGTTGAGAACTAGATATATTTCTTTATTTTCTTATTTTTTTCTGATAGGTAAATCTGATAATTCTGTGACTACTCTGGTGCCTTTTCTGGTGGATGAGATAATGAAGTATAGGCTCTTCTGGTCATCTTGCAATTTTATCCTTTAATCCCTTGACAATCGACGGGACGCATTTAGCATACATCCACTTCCTTGTATGTGGTACGAGTGGCATCAATTTTCAAGATACTTATATCATCATGCTTCCTCCCTAATTCTAGCTGGTATAGCAAGCTAAAAGTTTTGTACGGAAGGTTGCACAAAAGACATCAAAAAAGCACAAAAGATTTTTAAAAAATCCTGAAGGAACTAGATAAGCTAATGATGTTGTTCAATCGATAGAATACCTTCCTGACCTCCGTAGACAATTGGGAAGTTGCATGAAAATTGAAATCGATTTTTCTTTATTGCAATCTGTAGAAAATCGCAAAATATTCGATACGTATTTTTTTAATTCGTTCAAATATGATTTTTCAAAAAATTATTCAAGTGTTAAGTACTATATATTAAGATATACTGAGCATGGTGTGTCGTCATAGTTCATATGAAAACTTCATAGTGCAGCACATTTCAAAGAACTATATCTCCGTCAATTTTCGACTTACATGAAAAAGAAAAAATACGTGTCTCCTTATTTTTCATGGACTTTCGAATCCAGCAATAAAAAAAATGCATGCATTTTTCCAATTCAGTGAAGAGGATGCTTAAAGGAAATGAACGTTGATATTAGTAGTTTAGTTACTGCCAATCAACTTATACTATAGAATATTGCAGTGAATGCAGATACAATTGTTCGTATGCTCTTCTGATAATTCAATAAGTAGGCAATCTTCTAAATCACACCATCTGCCATATGGCCTATTTATCCCAACCAATTACATGAACAAAAACAAACAACCCCGCCATTTTAATCGACAACAACAATATCTGCCCCTTGAAATATAAAATATCATAACCTGTCCCTCGAGGGTCGCCACTAGGACTATTAAATTGTTCGGCAACATTCTGCATTCTGCTTTTGTAGTCGTCCCCTTCTTGTCCGAAATGATTGACGTTAAGTAGAACAAACGGGGGAGCATTAAACATTGATTCAAGATGGCACAAGGCTTGTTTATGCTTTTGTTTTCCTCGTGTTTTATCGGACGAAAACAATGCGGTAACAGTCGGTTAGTAGAAGAACAAATTGGTTGAAAATGTTGCTTTGTTTCCTCTCTTATCAATCATGCTTAGCATCAGCACCACCACAAATCACGTGAAACCCTGCATAAAACTTTCAGGTGAGACCTTTCCATTTGATTTTCGTTTTCTATTCATAAACAATCCGTTCGGCAGCCATCTCATTCAATTCGGAGCGTCCGTATGGACATCAGGTCCGTGTATTATACATAGGGCCGTCGTCATACATGTCGGTAATATGTCATCGGTTATTCAATATTCAGGATGAATTGCCTTTTGCAGGCGAGCAGGACTGCAATTTTGATGCATCGCAGCCCCGATGACAGCCAAATGCCAAATTCAGTTTCATCACGTATGTGACGTGAACTTTGAACTGGCAGCCTTTTTCCTCAAATTGTGATTTGATGTGAATTATTCGTGTTGTTGGTCGATGGTTTTTCTAGGATGTGGCTTGAGGTTTCGAGGACGGAAACTTTGGTGTGCAAATGACACAGAATCCCATAACTTGGAATATGAGAAAGTCGTATTTTGTATTGAAGCTTGAATTCTTCATATAGAATGTGAGTTGGCTTTTGGTGAGTAACAGCTATTTCCTGGAAGATGACATTTTATCTCTCTGCAGACAATACTGGTAATAAACGTTTGTTTTCCATTCAAAAAAAGTACCTTTTGACTAAAAGAAGTTGTCAAGATCAGTATCGTGTATGAGTGCATCATCAATTTCAATAGATTTGTTATCCCATTGGTGAGGAACAATAGAAGACTAACGATACTTGCATGCATCCACTCATCTTCTCTCCAGAATTTTTAAATACACAGTCCTATTTCAGGTTAGGTTGCGAAGGGTATGCTCTGCTCCGCAGCTTCCTGCTTCGCATTGCTTTCACTCGGAGGCCAAATGGCCCATTGAGTTCCCTTGTTTGAAAAGGAGTTCCATCGGTCTTAACTTTTGACTATAGTCAGACCTGCAGCCTTTTTCTTCACCATTCTAAACCTTCCCATGGTTTTTATGAAGTTCAAAATTAGCACGATGTCTACATTTGCCGCTTCCTCCAAGTCTTCAAGGTAGTATTGTCCTATTTTAACGCGTTGCCCCAATTTAATAGCATCACTATTCACAAAACTTTGACGTAGCAAAGAATAGAGTGATCCAAGGAGTTCAAAAGTCTTATTTAATTCTGAAAGTTATATTGTCATCCAGCGCCGTGAGAACATCATCAGTTACAATGTTGTAGAGGTGCTATGACGTAGCAGAAAACTTGGACAGAAAGAAGAATCATGTTCCAACATTTTGGTTCACAATCACCTCACAGGATCTGCAGACAGATGATGTGCGTCTGGTTGATACTATTATGATCGATCTCTGATGAAGCCTGATGGATATTCAACAATAAACTAAGATTATCAATAAGAAATTTGTCTCAAGTGCTCAAGTAGAGTTCCTTCCACGAAAAATGGTTATCATTGACTAAAGATTAGCTACAAACTGGTTTGAAGAGAGTCGGGCTCTAGGTAACCTTTTTTTGGTGAGAAGAACTGTACACTGTATGGGATACATACTCTCATGACTTAGTTAACCTTCCACTTGACTTATCCTCAAAAAACCATCCCATAGCACAATATGAAAGGCTTCCATTTTGATCTAATTACCTGGTTGTGTTCAGATATTACATGCTCGGCTTCGCATGTACAAGCGAAACACAACAATAACAGCACATACACGGTGACGGCCATTTTTGTATCCACTTGTTTATCCTTCATACCCTGTATAAACATGGAAACAATATCGATGTTTATATTAAAACCAAACACAAAAGCATACTATTAAATGTGTGATAGCGATATTTTTTAGAACGCTCCCTTTTGTGAGGGCAAACAATGAGGCTTGAGGTTGGATACTCTGGGGTTTGACATGATTGATATGGAACAAAAAGTGATTGAACTTTTTAATGTATCAAACTTGAAAGATGGAATGTGTTTTTATTTAGATGATAGATATATCGTGTTTTTGGAGTTTTCTGTCTTTGTTGTTGAGTTTGTCAGAACTAGAGTGGATACGTGACAAGAGTAACAAGAGTGAACTCATGGGGCTGTTTAAGGGACAGTTGTCAATTTCACCAGTCATTCACCAGTCAGTAGTTCCAAACAATATGCTGCACAGTAAATGATTTAATCACCAAATAAAGTGGCAGCCTGACCCAATCTAGCCCATAAAACCGCTAACGCAAACCACAAAATTCCACCTTGCTCCCATTCAGCCTCTTCGCCACCATCGAAATTCCCCCAAAACAAAACCTAACAGCTTCATTCTTAATGAGATTCTGGCGGATCCATAAATTCAGCCTATAGCTCATTCCACAACATTAATTTAATTGCTAAATACTCGCAATAAATTATGATATAATGAACAAGCCAAATTGGGATGGGATATAAATAAATAGTTTAATTAAAATCCCAGAATATTTCATTGTAGCCAGTATCAGATCCGATAGGCTAGTGTTAACGTGCCAATGGATATTCTATTATCGCTTTTCGAATGGGGTGAAAAAGGTTAAGCTCATATGCAACTTGTTATGCTGCGGGAATTTGAAATTGGATTCCATTTTGTTGGAGATTGCAATTTACTTGAGCCAAGATGACTGTATGGTAGATCTGAATTGCAATTCTAGTTTTTATGTTGATTAAGAATTATTATCAGCAAACCGCATTATTAACATCTCAATTTTTTCATTACAGGTAAGACCATGCAGCTTCCAGCTGAATCACCCACCCTGGTGAGTTTCAATATACAGGAGAACCTAGAGAATGCTTGGACCAGCAAGTGATAAAATCATAATTGATGGTAAAAAATCCATTGAACACAAGTTTAGATGACTAATGGTTATAAGGTAGCTGATGAGCATGGTTTGATATCTATCATCCATCTCTTCCTGATGTCTAGGCAGCCCAAAGTTTTCTTCATTTGTTTCGAACGCTCTCATGAATGCCCGTTCCTTGGCTAGAACGAGTGATATGTGACTAGAACTAGACCAGAAAGGATCCAAAATTTTCTTTTTATTATACTTAACAGAAAATACTACATTTTCAACTGTTTATAAAATACAGTAAATATGACATTTTCGGAACAGCGCACGGAAATGTTTTCCCGATCCCTCTTTCCGTGCGCTTAATAATAAACATAGATAGCCATGATACTAGATATCCTATGGCAACCCGAAGAAAAAAAAGAAACGAGTAATGTGTCTATAGCAACGATTTATTTATTAATGACAAATTTTATTTTCTGTCAGTGAAAATTAAGTATTTATGTATTTATTACATCAGGTACCTAAGTATGATAAAAAATATCGTTCATTACTCGTCCAGAAATGGATTTTCCGTTCTTGCATGCAGTGGCGGATCCAGAAATAAATTTTGGGGGGGGGCCCGTTGACGGAATTATTTTTTTTTTAATTCACGTGCCACGCCCAACAAATTGTTCACAATTACCTTCAGTGTCGATGCAACTGGCCAGTATTTTAATGGACCCCGTAACACATTTTATGAGTGTGGTTTCGTTAGCTCCTGACTTTTGCTCACTGAATTTTGCTTAGCGGAAGGTCTATGGGGGGGGGGCGGGCCCCCTCGGCCCCCCCTTGGATCCGCCACTGCTTGCATGAGAATTAGTCACGCGCGCACGAAAAAATCCTCATTTCTGTACTGGTAATGAAATATACTATTGTAGCGTTCAGCTAGGTAGTGGGTGGCCGGGTACAGGTTTTCAACAACTATTAGCTATTTTCAACAATTATTTAAAACAAGAATGAATGACTTGACTTTTCAACTGATAATAATAGATGTTACCTTGTGACAATCATCAATAAGTTAGAGCTTATAAAAATTAGAGTGATTCTTACAAACTCCCCCTTTGCTCCTGGATAGTCCAAAGACGAGGAGTAAGAATATTATACTGTCATCTTTAACAGGCATCAAGGTAGTCGTTTGGTGAGGACCAGATACCTCTCCAAGCGACTTCTTTTTCCGGTTTGGTCACAGTTAGCAGAAAGACCAGGCTTTGAAGACACCTCTCTATTTTGAATCTGAGAAATCAGTTCCCAGAAGTGTTCCCATAATATGCTCGGGAACGGAATTTAGGGTAATATTGGAAAAACAATGATGACATCGAATAGTACTACTTCTGAGCTTTTGCCATCAGCTATATGTAGAGTCATCTGCATAATATGTACTTTCCTTCGTAAAAGGGATTTTATCTTCATGTAGAATTTTTCTGTACAGGGTGATTCATTTTCAGCGACAGGGTGCCAGTTCTCGTAAACTATTTATCATAGACACCCAGGGAAAAAAATCGGTGTAGTGATGTGCCCAAGAGAAAATGCTGAAAATATATTTCAAGTCTCTAGGGTCACCGCAAGGGGGCGTAACGGTTCTATAAAAACAAAAAATTGACATATTTTCAAAATTTTTCCCGTTGAACTAACAAAAATAAATATGGAGCAGATTTGAGACGATATTCTCTACAAAATTGATCCCCTGACACTTCTCTCTAAATTGTCAAATAAGACAGGTACCGGCCGTGAAACTGTATGTTACTGAATTGCCTATAACTTCGGAATCCCTTTACCGATTTGACTGTTTTTTGGCTTGTTTGGAAGAGGAAAATCTGCCTTTTTTTGCATATGCTTGGGTTCAATTTAATTCGCTTTAGACGAGCACACATCATTAATTATGAGAGTCAAAACTGTTTTTGAAGTTTTTTCGAAATTTTCATATGCAAACCCACTAAACAGATGCCTCTATCGTGTCATTCGAAAAATTCCGCAACACTTGCATATGGATAATTTTTCTAAATCTTTTGAAATAGAAGAGTTATGGAGACCTCAGGAATAACTCGAGGAATACTTTTGAAACAGCCCTTGTAAACTTGAAAGTGTCAAAAAATAGGAGTGCCTTGCCAACGACTTGACGGTGCGGTGGGCATTTTGAGCATTTGCATTGGTTTTTTGTTATTTTTTGTGGTAATTTCATTCTTTTTAAATATTTTTGGAATTAATTTTCACTGGTCGATCGTATTATTTGTGACTTTTGATGCTCTCTATTCTACTTGAAAGCTGCTCGTAGAAAAAAAAAAACGAAAAATAGTTGGCATTCTCACTTAGGTTTTTCTTTTTAACATTAACTCGAGAACACGTTATCTTACGTGAATCAGAAACAATCTTGTAACGGCTTGAATTAACCGTTTTAAATCGGGGGGCTGCGTCAAATTAAGCTTATTTCGTCTTAACAACAAAACTCTCTTTTTCACTGATTTTCTTCTATTTTTAACTGAATCACGACACAATGTAATACAAACTTTTACAATAAAGAAATAGGGAAGAAAAATTATAAAATTGAGGGGATCTTTTGTCCTTTTTTTTCAATTAATGTCACTATGACGTATTCTAAACAAAACATGTCGCTATAGCTACAAATAATACAAATTTCTTTGACATGAAAACCTAACAAAACAATTTTTTTTCAACAACCCAAGAACAAAAAATATATGTTGCAGACTGCAACATACTGTCCCACCTTGAACCTTCCAAGATTCAAAGAAAATGAATGAAACTAATAATGTTAGTGAAAAATTAAGAGTAATCAGGTAAGGGACATAAATTTGTTATATTTCGAACAAATGTTCCTTCTTGAGTCTTGATTTTTGCAGATCTTGCTAGTCCATCCTTTCCAGGATAGAGTTCAACTATCCTAGCTCGCGCCCAATTCAGGGGCTTCAGATTGCCATCCTTCAGCAGAACAAGGTCGTTTATTTGCAATTCCTTCCGTTGAGTTAGCCATTTTGGTCTGTTTTGGAGCTGACTCAAACAATTTTTGCTCCAACGCTTCCAAAATAATTGGTAAGCTTGGATACATCGTTGGTAAGGATTCAATCTATTATGAGACAAGTGGATTGTGTCCTTCTCAGGGTAAGAACTTGAACTATCTCCTAATAAAAAATGGCCAGGGGTAAAGACATTCAAATCTGAAGGATCTGGGGACTATGGGCAAAGTGGTCGTGAGTTGAGAATCGCTTCTATTTGGTATAATAGTGTAGTTAATTCTTCGAAAGTGTAATGAGACTCGCCAACTATTCGTATCAAACTTAGTACTTTTAATGGCTGCTTCCCAAATTCCTCCCCAATGAGGACTCTGAGGAGGGATGAATTTCCATTCAATCTCTTTAGAAGAGAGAAACGACTTAATATTATTTTGGTTTTCTTGGTTTCGAAAATACGAATACAACTCATGCAGCTGGTTGCTAGCTCCGAGAAAATGTGTTGCATTATCTGAGTAGATAGTGCTAGGGGCACTTCGCCTTGCAATAAATCTTTTCAAGCACAATAGAAAAGCATCTGTTGAAAGATCAGTTACCAATCCTATGTGAATTGCCTTAGTGACCATGCAAATAAAAACAGAACTATTAGATTTTAAAATTGGTGCGTTTTTAAAATTGGAAGATTCAATAAAAACGGACCTTCAAAATCTACGCTATTATTGGTAAAGGGTCTAGAGAGTTTAATTCTAACTGAAGGAAGAGCTGACAATAATTATTCGCAAGGTTGGGGATTTTGTCTAAAACAAATGAAACATTTCTTTATCACACTTTTTATTTCTTGTAAACCATTAAGAGACCAAAAGCGAAGCCAAAAATTGGATAAAGTAGTTTGTGGTCCAGCATGCTGCATGACCTAATCGTACATGTTCATGAATGAGTATTGGATGAACAATTTCATTCTTGGGATGTCTTTGTTCAAAAGGTGAATCAGAGTAAGATAACCGACCACCAACAATTAGAAGATCTTGACAATAGATGAATGGATTCAAGGGTAAGATAGATTTATTTCAAATAGGTCTTTTTTTCTTCAATTCAATTAGTCATTAGCGAAATGCCTTTGCTGAATTACTTTGACAATTAATTTTAAGGATCGTTTCCTTTCTTCAGGAGTCACGACACTAGTTTGTTTTTCTAACTTGGGATTAATATTATTCAAATATCTCAGACACAGAGCAATTACATTTTGTAATTTTTACAACGATGACAATTTTAGAAAAGTGAAATACCAGAAATCTTCTTTCTGTTTTGAAAACAAAACGCGTTTGGATTTCTTTTTTTCGGGTGGATTAATATTATGATGTTCAGGATGTTTATCCAATAAGTCAAATTCAACGTTGCGTAAAAAATCAGGACCATGGAACCAAAGAAAATTATTAATTATCCTTCGAAGGGGGAGACCACGTGATAAATAATCAGCAGGATTTTCTTTGGACTTGATATATCGCCATGACGCGTTTTTAGTGAGGTTTTGTATCTCTTAATAGAGAGTTTAAGAGATACAAAACCTCACTAAAAACGACCAACGGGAAGGGTGAGATTTGAGCCACGCTAAAGTTATCATTGAATCTGTACAAAGATTCACACTATGTAAATTAAATCATTTTTCATAAATATGGAGAAATTTGTCAGTCAGCTGAGAAAGTAACACAGCTCCACATAGCTCCAATCGAGGCAACGTCGTGGTTTTCAATGGTGCAACGCGACTTTTTGATTACATGAAACACTACTATCTGCATAGAGAACTCTAAGATATACACAACATCCATATGCCCCAAGGCTTGCATCAGAAAAGCCTCGTATCTTAACCCTCTGAACTATACTGTGACATATTAAGGGCCGGGCTATTTTTATAGAAAGTGCAGGAATGTCTAGAAAGAAATTATTCCAACTGCTCAACATATCTTTGTCCAAAACATTATCCCAATTCACGTTTTGTTTCCAAATTTCTTGCATAAACAATTTTGCAACCACAATAATGGGACCACTTAAACCAAGCGGGTCAAACATTTGAGCGATCAGTGACAAAATTTCTCTTTTGGTGAGAGCAGTCTTCTTTACCTGTTTGGAGTTTTTGGGCAAGGTTATCGCAAAATGATCTGAATCAAAGTTCCATAACATACCCAGAACTTTACTTGGAACTCCGTCATGTTTGATTTCATAGCTTAGCTGAAAAGGTTCATTGAGTATAGTATGCAAAAAAGTTTGAGAGTTCGAATTCCATTTATGCAAAAAGAAGTTTGCTGAATTCAAGAGGGAATTTAACTGGTCGTGATAAACCTTCAATTCATCGTAAGTATCCGCTCCACCAAGGATATCATCTACATAAGTTTGATGAAGCAACGCATTTGAAGCTAGAGGCAACTCAGGCAACGTATCGATATTGGAATGAGCTAACTGATTAAGGACTCTGGTTACATATTAGGGGCATAATTTGTTCCATAAGTGAATATGAGGAGTTCAAGACATTGGAGAGGTTCAGAGGGATTATTTCTCCACAAAATATTTTGAAGAAATGTGTGATTGGGATAAATTTTTACTTGCCTATACATCTTCTGAATGTCACAAGTCAAACCAAATTTGAATGAATGAAACCTGCATGAAATATCAAACAGACCGGGTTGAACTGGGAAACCTTTGTATATCATTCGGATAGACTCCTGTTGATGATTTTATGCTCGCGACAAATACCACACGCAATTTGGTAAAAATGCTCTTTTCCCTTATAACACAATGATGGGGTAAAAAGAATTTAAGCTTATGGGGTTTATTTTGGAGAGTCAATGGAATAATTTGAGCATGGCCTAAAGAAATGTACTTATCTATGAATAAGTTATATTTCTCAAAAAGGGAACTATCTCTGATAAATCTTTTCTCTGCTGCATAAAACGAACAACATAGTTTTGTGTATTCTTTATTACTTTTCAATGGAAGGTCCACTTGAAATGATCCATTCTTAAGAATTGTGGTTGTGCTTTGAAATATGTCCTCAACAATTTCTTCCTCTGGAGACAAAATGCCTTTTTCATGAGGGGGGTTTTCTATCGACCAAAATTTTTCAATCAGATCCCTGACATCGGGCCTTGATCCATGAATTTAATGGCACATTGAGTTTTTATGAGACGAATCGACGTTTAATGAAATCAATTGAGTGGGAACTGTTCCTCCAATTATAAAACCTAAGTGAGTACCAACAAATAAAACTATAATAAATATCTGCCCCCAATAGCAAGTCGATATGAAGGGGTTGAAAATGTTGGATCTGCTAACTGAATACCAGCTGATGGGGCTGGAGAACACTCTTATTTAAAGTGAAGTGGGGTAATTTTTGGGTTATATTTGGAAGTACCAGGCATTGTGTACTTACGGAGAATTTGCTTATACTTGAATTAATGACAAGGGGAAGAATTTTAGATGAATGAGTTGTGGTTCCGTTTACACCACCAATGGAGATATTTTGCGTTTCGGGCACTAATCCAAGTTTTTCAACTAATATTTCAGTGATTAAGGAAGTAGTACTGCCTGAATCAAGTACAGCTTTTACTTTGAGGAGCTGCTTATTATTAGTATAAACCATAACTAAAGCTGTGGCTAATAGAATTTCATCACCTTGAGTGAGCAATGAAAGTGAGACTGGGGGTTGGATTATCCTGGGAGATCTCTTGAGAAATGGAAGTAGGCTGAGAAAAGTTTTGTACAGGTGGTCTTTGGTTTTCAAGAATCCCAAGTTGAGAACTGCTTTGAGTAGTCTGAACTATGATTGACTGAGGAAAACCATTTGGAAAGTTGATATGACTTTTCTCGATATGTAGAAGGGCGTTATGTCTTTGAGAACACATTGAGCAAGGATGCGACTGAGGAGTCTTATGAGTTTGTCCAAAATAATTGA
This sequence comes from Orchestes rusci, assembly GCA_958502075.1. Classification (NCBI taxonomy): domain Eukaryota; kingdom Metazoa; phylum Arthropoda; class Insecta; order Coleoptera; family Curculionidae; genus Orchestes; species Orchestes rusci. Next base: position 28,369,391 of record OY293306.1, on the reverse strand, counting down.
AACATAACTTTTTATTCTTCACAAATATGGATTTATCATTATGGGAAAGGTTTTTGAACTGGACACAAGCATACATTTTATGACCTGATAGGGAACAGTAAATATATTTTTTAAAATCTCTCTGACCACTGTGTGAAAACGAATGAGGAGGGGTATGCCTAGTTCCATTATAAGATTGAGTCATTACCTGTGTGTAATGAGTTAATCTATGTTTAGATTTAGATCCATGTAATATGCTGGTTGATGTATGATCTGCAGCTGCTAGATTTTATAACGCCATACATCGGTTCTCCAGAAAATCCAGGAACTCTTCAATTGTTGGATGTTGGATGACCATCTGAAGCACCCTTATATTGAGTTGACTTTTCCAACTCATACCCTTTTCTTGTCCCAGGATCCAATTTCTGTAGAAACATGAATATTAATATTAGATCCCATTCTTGAACTGGCACTGACAGATTTTTCAATGCCTCAATATTTTGAGTAATAAGAGTAATGAATTCCCGCAGACTTTAAGGGTTTATTTTATTCAATCAACTTTTTTTCTAATATGAGCAAAAATTGCTTGATGAAAATTTTCATATCTCTGTTTTAATGTATTAATGGCAATAGGGAAATTTTCTGGGTTTAACGTCAAATTATCAATTAGCTTTAAAGGTTCACAAGCACAAGTCAAATAAGATTTTAAATAAATCAGTTTTGGGTCACTCAAATTTGAATTATCAGTAATAAGAGTACTGAAAATTTGATAAAATGAATTCCATTCCGTGACATCACCAGTAAATTTTTGAATTTTAAGTCGGGGCAGTCTTACATTGGGAGAATTCAAATTTGATTGCACGATGACACGTTGAATAGGTTCTACCGACTGAGTACTAGTTTGTGTTAATGTTTGAACTCTACTTTTAAGAGTAGAAAGAACAGTAAAATATTTAGATTCAGACACATCTCTATCTTGAATTTCATCCGCATGAATCTCCTCAATGGCAGACTGAATCTCATCATAATTAATGAAGACCTTGGATAAAACTTTTCCACGAGTTACAAATTCAAAAGGATCAGAAACATCAGAACTGTACCTTTTCTGACTTTCGTTTTTTGTGTAAGGTCTGGATCTCTGCCATTATAATGAACCAATATTTACGTCAAAAATAAAGTACGAACCATTAAAAACTGATGGATATGGCAGCAGCTTGGACTAATAATACGACTCTTGAATCTTCCTTTCAACTTTTGACACTGACGTTAGGTACCCCCTCTCACTTTTGACATTTTAAATCTCCTGGGCAACGCTATGTCAATGGGGCTCTGAGTCTCAAAATGGGGCTCATATACCATATGAGTGAATTTCTGGGGCGTACTTCAACACTGTCTGATGGGGAATCCGGCTCGAAGGACCATGTAACGGCTAGAATTAACCGTTTTAAATCGGGGGGGCTGCGTCAATTTAAGCTTAGTTTCGTCTTCACAACAAAACTCACTTTTTCACTGATTTTCTTCTATTATTAACTGAATCACGACACAATGTAATACAAACTTTTACAATAAAGAAATAGGGACGAAAAATTATAAAATTGAGGGGATCCTTTGTCCTTTTTTTTCAATTAATGTCTCTATGACGTATTCTAAACCCAAGATTAGGATACAATAGGTTGCCTCACTTTTACGGTCATGACGTCATCTGTTCCCACTGTTGCCAGAGGGTCCCTATCAAAATCAGTAGAACAGAAGCTGGCAACCTTGTCTGTGATGAGTTCATAATCATAACCTCACATTACACAATGAATGGTTTTTGGTAGTTGAGAGTTTTTTTGCTGTGTCGTTGATTTTTCTTTGTCTATCAAATATAGTGGTTTGAAGGTAGTTCTGTCTATAAATTTCAAAAATAGAGTTTGTTCACATGTGTTCAACTCAGCTCAACTCTCTATTTCATGTGTATCTTACGTAAATCAAGCTTTTATCATAGTTCAATACTAGGTTTCTTAGTAGAATAAGGTAGGACTAATATGAACTGATAGATAAAAAGTTGTTGAAATCTGACCATTGATTTATTTGAATATACATATTGTAGAAAATACTCACATTTGGAGCAGTATTCTCTCTTTCTTTACTAAACTATTTTTCGATTATAATGGATTGAAAGATAATTTTACACCTTTAAAATAGCGTTATCTGGATTTAAATGATAAAAGTAGCAACAAGCCTACCCTACAAATCCATACAAACAAATCTCATCGATCGAATGACACATGACACGATACAATGCAGACCGATGCAATCGAATGACAAGAATGACAAGATTCAGTCTACTGCAGCCGCTAGAAATAGATGACGTCATATTTTCCCTCCTCCGTCTCTTACCTCAGGCGAAGTGAGGCAACCTACTGTATAGTAATCTTGTTCTAAACCTACCATGTTCTAAACAAAACATTTCGCTATAGCGGGCAGTTTCAAAAGTATTTTTCGAGGGATTCCTGATGAAGTTCTTAACTTTTTCATTACAAGAGATATAGAAAAATTAACTTTATGGATGGTTGTGGAAAATGATCCAAATAACACGATACATGCATCTATTTAGAGGGTTTGCATTTGAAAATTTCGAAAAAACCTCGAAAATAGCTTTGATTTTGACAATTTATTTTATGTGGTTGGCTTAGGCGGATAAAATTAATCCCACGCACATGTTCCAAAAAGAGCGGACTTTCCTCTTCAAAACGAGCCAAAGAACAGTCAAACCGGTTAAGGGACTGCAAAGTTATAGGCAAATAACAAACGTCAAGTTTGACGGCCTGTAGATGTCTTATTTGAGAACTTAGAGAGAAGTGTCAGGGGGCAATTTTGTAGACAATATCGTCGCAAATCTGTTTTCATATTCTTTTTTGGTAGTTTATTGGGGAAGATTTCGAAAATATGTCGATTTCCTTTTTTCACAGTACCGTTATGACCCCTGCTGGTGGTCCTAGAAACTTGACATATATTCCCAGCATTTTCTCTTGTGCACATCACTACATAAATTTGTTTCCTGTATGTCTGTATGATGAATAGTTTACGAGAACTAGCACCCTGCCGCTGAAAATGAATCACTGTACATTGCGCCTTGGAAAATTGGTTTATCAAGAATTCGGAGTGAGGCGTGGAATTTTTTTTGGATTGACTTGAAATGCTATCCGGGGGTTTTGCAATCATAACAAAACGCAAAGCTCATCTCTACTAAACTTGATGGGAATAGCATTGGAAGATTAAGGATGATGCTGGAGGGTCTGAACCAGTGACAGATTAAGATCTCCTATCTTGAAAAATATAAAATAAGTGATAATTTTCTACATTCAGATTATTTGACATGACCTCAATTTCTACAGTATGAACATTGAACTGCTTTGTTAAGACTTGTGTCAAAATGACTGCTTGTTCAAGGCTTCTACTGGCTCCGAAACTTCAAATAATGTTTGTTGAATCGATCTGGCCTTCCAATAAGCTCGTTGAATTATTCTATGGATGGACTCTCTGCAAAGTCTCTCTTTGATATTGGGAGGATTCAATCAATCATGGACCATATCTAGCTGCACACATCAGAATCTACTTCCAAATGTGACAGCAATGCCCGAGCATGACCGTCAAAAATATCAATCATTCTTTCGCCCTGTTTGAAAAATTGATAGCTTCTTTAAACGACTTAATAGTTGATTTGATTCATTGCCATCAAATGACAATAATATAAAAAATCCTCTAACAACATGATTATCACTGATATTCAAACATTCTTTATAAACAGATTCAGCGTCAATGAATGATTCAACATCATGACCTAGACTTCCATCAAAACGATATTTACAAAGAACAAAATAAGCATTGGATGAACTCACCTGATCAGGTTGTGACTGTGTTGGATTGATATTTTGGATACCTGCTGATATGGCGTGCAGCATTTCAGGAGTCATCACAATCTGCTGAACTTGACTTTAGGTCTAGATTGCTCGTCTTCACACATTGTGAAAATATTTGAGGGAATCTGAAAGCACTCGAGTGTTCTCACACACAAACCTCACCATCTGTCACAAAAGTCACTTCATCAGCAAGGGACTGGAAACACTCAGTGTTCTTGCTTAACTATCCTAAAAAAGTCACTTAATCAGCAAGATACTGAAAACACTCAGTGTTCTAGTAGCGCAGTAGAAAAGACGGGGTATAGGAGTTTTTCCCCACGTTGGGCGCCAATTTATAGAGATCAGCTAGGTCATGGGTGGCCAGAAGTCTTCAATACTTCAATACACACAGGTTCTTGATGACTATCTATTTTTAACAATTATTTTCATCACATAATGCACAGCAGCTTAATAAATGAACGACTTGACTTTTCAACTGACAAAAATAATGTATGAAAATTGTAGAAATTAGAGTGACTGTTCCGGTTTTATCACGAAACTCATTTCTCTGTTTCGGAATTTTGACACATGAGAACCAGCTTAATCGAGTTGAATATCGAGGTAAACACAGATTGTAAGAACCAGAGAATTCTCATTTTTTTGTCGTAAAGGACATGATACGTAAAGGACATGATATAAAGTGAAAGTGACAGAGCGTGCTTGAAGTCAGGGACACATGATGCATCTTGCACACGGCATTTTTAAAGTATGATAGGTATTAGCAAGGAAAGTACACGTAGAGGCACGTCTTCACTTGGAACAAGACACGGAACTGAACGCCGTTGCGAACCCCGTCGCGAATGCAGTTTCGAATGCCGTCGCGAACAGTGCACCATCACGGCCTTCCACCAGTTGTCGGTTTTATGTTACGAATAGAGGAAAAACGAGTAATTATATCACCCTTCAACACATTGCGTGCCGCGTGTATATTGGGTAAGTTTCCCACGGGGCCACAATGTAATACAATGTTTCATTTAAAATCCTCAATAAAAATATTAAAAATCTGAATTTGCTCAAACCAAGTATACCGAAATGTTCCCCACAGGCCCCAGTTTAAAATCACATAAGACAATACATGTATCATCGTCAGTCGCCGATAACTGACGCGGCCTGGTATGAACAGTGTGTGTCAGTTATATATGCCTGACGCGGCCTGAACAAAAACATTAGTGTCAGGCATATAAAACTGACGTGGCACGCAATGTGTTAATGTGAGAACCGGTGGTTTGAAGGGAGCTCGGGGAGGTTTTTAGAAATTTCTAACTCCCCACCCACTTCTAGAGGTTTTGAGAAGCCGAAATATCTACATACTTTTTTGTATGATTCCACTATGAGTGTTTTTTTCAGTTGACGTTTGACCGATTTTAATCAGATTCTTGAAGAATATTTTCAAGAAATGTCAACCTTCCACCTCCACTTTGGCGGTTTTGGGAGGCTGAGGGATTTCTATAATATGGTTTTAGCGAGGGTTCAAGTTAGAGGGTTCAAATTGACGAGCTGAATGTTCAAAAAGCTTCAACTCCTCAATTCTGGAGACCTCCAAAAAAAACAATTTCTGCATCTCAAAAAATTCCAGAGATGCTACAGAGCAAAATAACCAACAAGTAAATTTTCTGAAAGTTTTGCAAATATATTTCAGTGATCATCCAACCATTGTACAAATTAATAAAAAGCAAGAATTATCAGGTTCAGAAATAATTATCTTACAGTCGGAAAACAATATAGCTATATAATTTCACTGAATCATAATTTTTTCTGCGTTGGAAAGTTGTTTGCTTTGTGAATGTCATTGCTCTGGAATTAAGTTGACCAATAAAACATACATGATATACATTAATAGAAATCTATAATATTGATTAACTGTACACCACATGAAATAAACATTTTCAAACATCAAAATGGAAACTGGTAATTTCCGATAAAAAATGTTATTATCGCCAAACGGCGATCGGCGTTTATTCGAGCGTAATTAGACTTAAGACAATAAATTCCTATTATACAACCTTTTTACCGTTACGTAAATTGTCAGTTATAATTTTATATCTAAATGCATAAATAACGAAACCGTGAAACTTTCTCTTTGTATGACTGTCTATGTATATTTACTTTGATTATCGGGTCATTGCAAGGAAATTATGTTGCTTACTACAACTCACACGTTTATTGTTAATTCATTCTCCTGATAAACATAAACATTATATAATTCGGCAATTTAAGTCAACATGCAAATTTCTATTAGTTCTTCCTGTTATTTCGTCATAATGTAATCAACATGAATATTCCTCCACTTGACTTATTTAATTGAAGGAATTATTGCTTAAAATATTTTTGTTTCGCTCTGATGTCAAGTGGGATCAATTCCGAACGATGCTTTTTATTGTTTCAATTGTTTAAGGTCGCAAAAATGTTAAGAAAATCAATATCGATCGAGATACCTTCTTACAGCCACCCAGTTTTCTCAACAATAGTTGCATTTTTTGAATCACGTCTGACAGATTTGGGCCAACGTGAGTTGCGATTTTTTTTTCCAAAAACAACTTGAATGAGTCGTGACGGGTTTACCATTAAGCGATTACCCAATGTAGTAATTAATCTTGAAAGTTGAATTACAATGGGACATGACTATCAAGGATTTTCATTTTCATCTGAAGTGATTGTGTTTTTTTCTGCTTATATTAATTCAAGAGGTATCAATCAACAATTGGAATTATTTTTGTATCTACACAGGAAACGCAAACTGTTGCCCAATTACGTAGGGTTCCCAATTCATTGTTCTTTTTAGTTTTTTTTGCGAGATCGTTACACAGGGAAATAAATTCAATCGCACATAAAGGAATAGCTCACGTCTGTGCACAAAGCAAATTTAAATTCAAACTACGTATCGGTAATGAAGCCTTTTCAAGTTTTTTTCCAATTTGTACAAAACTGTGCTGAATTTCTAGTTTCAACTCCAACTTTGTCGAACATTATGGATGCTTTTAATGTGTTTCCACTCAAATATTCATAAGTATTCAGTTTGTTTTGCATACAATGTTGTTTCTTTGAATATTGATTTTTCTGTTGTGTTCATATTTTACAAACGTTTATTGATTGAAGGTTTTTGCTATGCTTAGGGCCGATATTTCAATGTCCATTTAAGATTAAGGTACACTTGAAGGTTATTTTGAACCTTGAATTTGTCTCCCGTGTGTGCCTTAGCTAAAATGTCACTTATGGTGACATTGAAATATCGGCCCTTAGAGTTTTGTGAATGTGCGAAACTTTGATCATCTCAAATTGTGGATAAAAACGGGAACGTACCGCTATGTGGGAGTCGAATCCGCAAGCACGCTTTTATCGGGATCTTGGGCAGAGGAATTAACAACTGCGCAACGGGCTGTTAAAGTGTCTTCAAGAACTGGAATACAAGAGTGCCATTTTTATATTCTTCAACATTATTGAATAAATTATTGAATTATTCTCAAAAATACTTTTTTCCACGACTGTCAAGGAATGTCACTATCGTGCAATCGATATAGAAAACGAAGCACATTGTGCAACCGTAGGAAATGAAACCATTCCCTACTCGTTGCCTAGCAACCCGTGTAAAATGGTTTCATTTCCTACGGTGTGCTACGTTTACACCTAATATCGATTTATCGATTACACGATAGTGATATTAATTGACAATCGTAGAAAAAGTATAGTATAAAACTCGCATGGAATGATCATTTCCTAGTGAGTATCATTCCATGCTTGTTGTACAATATACTAGTCGTAGAAAATATCAATAGCGGGTCTAGGACCTAACTAAACCCGCTATTGACAAGCAATTCTACATACGAGGGACACTAATCTAACAACAGAAAATATAATATTCCTTAACCCCATCAAACCACAATGCTTGAAGCTACCTTCTAATTTCAAATCCTTTGAAGCTTATCAAAAATTTCATCACAAAACTAAAACAAAATCAGCAAGGTTTGCTAAAAATTCCTATTTATATTTTTATCGGACAAACAAATCTTTTTCTTTCTTTAATCTCTTCAACCTGGAAAACTGATTTCTTTGCAGGAGTCTTTCGTACACCCTTCAGAAATGTGTTAATCAAAGTCAACTTAATAATCGCTCAGGAATAGCAGCCATAGAATTCTGTGAGAATATAATAAATTGCATTTAACATAATCTCAGTTTGCTTTCAAAAGATTCATTAACGAAAATCTTTGATGAAACCAGTTCTGAATTCATATTAATAGACATAACACCACAAAATACGTGCTCAACGACCGTTTCATAAAGTCAAACACGCAAAACACAATTTAGTCTACGATTGTTCGTGTATCGAAAATGCTTGAAAACAACAATAATGTTTGTCCTGTGAAGGACTTTTTATGTCTTTTAGAATATTTTTCTGAGCTTGTAGCTTGTATAACAAATGTTATAGCCTATTACTCACTTGAAAATCAGATTAAAGTAGTTTAGTTTTGTACAGGGTGGACAGTTCACCTGAATTTCAATGCAGAAAGGTTTTCAGGAATACCTATAGAGACAATTAGGTACTATATTTCATGTAGAATTCACTTCGGATTGAAAACTGTTTTTGTATTGAGAACTTAATGAAACAAGATATCCAAATCGTCTCATAAAGCTCTAATGGTTTGTTCATTGAAGAATGGACGTACCTCTGGCAAACTAAAGTCGGACGGTTTGGGATGTGACGTATCCATTGATCTTCGCGCTTTGTTCCTTATACTCCAACCGGTTGAGCTCATTGTAGTTATTTGAATCAATGGTTGAGCTTCTTGATGGCGTCGTTAAGTTCCAAGTTGTCCAAGATGACAGCGTCAACGCAATCAACGAGACGAACAAGTGGTACATGATAAAAAAAAAACAACCAAAGGTGCAATCATTGATGAGATCCTATGGATGGTTTCATCCATAACTTTCACCCAACAAAATGAAGGCTTTGGAGAAGGTCTGAATTCTGCTGAAGTCCAGAAAGCAGATGAGCTGCATGGAGACGCTGATGAGTATAAGCACATGGTCTTAAGAAAAATAGAACTGCGAAGAATGTGAATCCGTCATGTAGACTTTTGTTGCATTCAACTGTGCTCCTAGGGGCGATACATCTCTGACTTTAGATCGTAAATGTAATTCGTATGTAGTTACAGTTGGAGAGAAAAATGAAATATGAAATGTTCTTTGCTGTGTAAACAATATTTCTTGACGTTCAAGTTCTATGCCTAGGTGTTCTTGATCTTTCTATTTATTTTGGAATGCTGACATGAACAAATTGCTGACTTTGGTGGATTTTTTTATTGTTTTTCTAACAAGATCTTCTTGGGTATACAATTCCATCAACAGAAACGTCCTTGGTAGTCTAGTAGCTCTTGGATATTCTTCTGCTTTAAGAAGTGATAAACTAATTTTTGAACTAAATTAAATCGTTACACAGTCACAAACCACACCAATTACCAATTTTCAAACTGGACATAAAAGAAATCCCTTAAGCCTAAAATGTTGCAAACCTAAATAATAGAGCTTCTGGCATGCAGAAGAGCAAGAGAAATGCATGTATATCGTCGGAGATATATTAAATAAGTTAGTTAATTTACAGCGCAACTGTTTCAAAACCAGACCGGCAGACTGTAAAATTTAATTAAAAAGTTGAAATTAGTTTTTGTTGTAATTCTCATTTTTAAACACTTTTTCCTTTTGCGATTGTACAATCAAAACTTTGTCGAGAGATAGAGAGAGAATATAATTAAATGGCCAGTTGGGCGAGATAAGAGGAGGGCCCGTTCAAATCGCTATAATAACTGTTATTGCAAGTGCTTTATAATTTTATTGACTTTTATTTTACTTCGCTCTTCTTGGAGGATCTCCAGGACTTATGGAGTTTTAATTAAAGTTTGTCTCCATTCTAATATTTATTTGAGGAAAAAGGTCGTGCGGTGTCAAAATATCGGTGATAAATTCACGTTTGTTGTCAAGATTTCTTGATATAGCACTTAAATTAACAACTGTCAAAAGATATCGATCTTACGGAAATAATTATTTTCAATAATATAAATCAATTGGGTTTTTCCATAAGATAATTGATTATGTTTAACTGAATAACTATCTGAAATCCACAGTCTTATCAAGCTGGTAGAAATCTCATCTAATTCTATTGCATTAGCTTTTATCGAGTTATCAACATCGATTATGGATTAATTCCATTGCAGGAAATTGAAAGCCAACCTCTATTCCTAAATTTGACCACTCATACCACTCTTGATTTTAAAAGTAAAGGTCTTTGGAGCAATACTTTTATCAGTCCCTTTACTCCGGGGTCAATGCAAATTCATTTCCAAATCAGGTGAAGTTTCGACAGGAGTACACGATTCTGGTGCTTGTCGTTTTTTTTGTAGAGCTATACTTACGGATGTTACCACTATATGTAACATATTCGTGAAAGGTGAAAGCTTTTACCAGGACCTGCAGCAGTCAAACATGGCCAGTGGCGAGGTCATACTTCTTACTCCTTACCACATGGTTGGGAATCTTTTGGTATGAAAATATAACGATGAGTGTAGCTAACACGTCAGGCACTTTCCATCGCCATTTATGAATGAAAAGTGCTTCTCTGATCTCTACCTACAATGACTCCATCTTCTTTTGTGCTCCAGGTTTCTTCAAAATTGAGATCGGTTTTGTGCTAAAACTGATTGTGAAGTTCTGGATGTCAGAGTAAAATACGTTTTGGAAAGTTGCTATTTTAGGTTTTCACAAAGCTGATCCTTTTCTTTTCGACTTGCAGCGATTCCTGACAGTAGTAGGTGTAGATATAAGCGTAGATTCCAGTCATCTAACTCAATTCAGCAGACTCTTTACCCTTACGCAAACTCAATCTTCCACTCAGTGTAGGTATCCATCCTGAACACATCAAAATCTCTTTTCAATTAAGTCAAATTTCTCCCTGCACTTCAGTGTCATTAAACTCTCCCCCGCGCATAATATATCAATAATCTACCCCCTTTCGCTCTGCACCTCCCTTCTCTGCCACCCCTTCGAAATTACTCCTCTCGTCAAATCCAATTACACTTGTGTTTTGTCTGTGTCCCGTCAGTTTGGTTCAGTATTCTTACATTTCTATACTCTGTTACATAAACAATCCACTTGCGCACATGTTGTGGGGAATTTCTCTTGTGTTCCTTGTTTGGCGGGGTTGTCGGATTTAAAATTTTCTTGTGTGAAGGAATGCATGCCCACATACCAATAAAAGAACACCAGTCTTAGGTCTTAGTATTTATGTAGAGGGTATGTATGGGTATCTTTAGGGAAGGAAAGTTTTAGCTTTTATAATAAGCAAAATATTTACTTTTTCAAAAATTTAAATTTTCCTTTTTGACCCGTATCTACATTACGGTATTGCTTCAAAATAGAACAAAGGTAGAATGAAATACGCGAGTCTTCTTCTATTCAACCGACGTCGTATCTTTTGCCGTTTGCAATATCTCAATGTACATCATTTTGTTCTGGACTGAAGGGTAAACTGCAGAAGAAAATATGTAAACTAATTCCCAAAATTGTAAGTACTAATTCCTCTAATTCTCCTAACATATTATAATTCCATAATAACTTCAAAGAATGTCTAGTAATGCCGAGTAATTCCCCTAATTTTGCTTCCTGTCCTGACTAATACACTTCTAGTTCACCAAATTTATTAAGAAAACTAGGCTACCTTGGAGGTCACAAAATGGTTTGCAAAATGGTCAAACATGAATATGCTCTGTATAGTTTGTGGCGCATTCATGATTTACCAGATGTTTTTGGGTATTTCGCCACACCCTTACACCCTATCAGAAAACAATGAAACTAGTGTTAATATAATATCTGATCTTCTACAGGGTGGACCAGAAGTAATGGGATATACGGTAACAGTAGATTCCTCACAGAAAAATATTGCGATTGACCTCAACTTGTCTATTCCGAAAGTTGGTATATCAAGAGAGATACAGGGTGCCAAAGTTGAATTTCAATTTTTTCAAATTACTTTTGAAATAATCAAGTTATTTTGATGAAATTTCGTTAGGGGTTGTTTGACATGCAAAATTCATATCTGCCACTTACACATCTTTCCACTCATTCAAATAGTTATAACTTTTTTGAACGCAATCGAAGATTTTTTTTTAATTAAAAAAAAGATTTTTCCGTCATTTTAACGTAAAAAAGGTATACTTTGTAAAAGTCGATAGGAGTGAGCTTTTTCAAGATATTTGCCCTTGAAGTAATCTATGCAGTAATGTTTTGGAAGGAAAATTTTGAGAACCAACATCGAAAACGCCGTTGTCACGGTAATTTTGCCAAGTGTCACAATTCACAATATTCAATGTTTTTTATAAAAAAAAATCGAAAATTAAAAATTAAAATCTTTGTCAAAAAAATGTATCAGATTAATTTTTTTAAAATCAAGAAACATTGTGCATTCAAGTTAATGTCAAAATTACCATGGTACGCCATTCTCAAAGCCTCCTGTGTTCATTTTCAAAATTTACCATTTTAAACCACATTGCATGGATTACTCCAAGTTTAAATATCTTGAAGTTGCGAAAAATAAACAATTTATTCTTACATCAAAAATCGAGCAGTTATTCAAGTTGCTGTTCGTTTTTCGCGTTTATTCAAGTATAACGAATTTGAATAAAACTAGTGGTCGCTAATGGGCGTAACAACCAACACCAAGTAGAAAAATAGGTTTTGTATAGAATTTTGCCAAATAAAAATAAACCGATAATATTATTTTCATATTTACCCACACTTTTCCTCTAAAACGTTTTTTTCTATCAAAATAAAGTGGTGGAGGAAGTTCAATTATTTTTTCAAACAAACGAAGATTTCTCACGTTCCGCTTGACCGATTTTAAAGAACTTGAGCTCATATGAAGGAGCATAATCTGCTCTACAAAATGCTTATTTGCTTTTGGAAATGTCACCTTCGTCGTCGCCTCTAGATGGCGTCAACTGAAATGGTAGCATATTTTTGAGTTTTTTCCAAAAAATTCAAATGTAATGGTAAATCTATTTTCATTTATGTTAAAAGAAAATACATTTTTCTATTAAAAATAAAAACAACAAAATTAATTCTTTTTCTTTTGCTTTTTTTTTAGTAGAAGAACGTATCCTCTTTTGAAATATATAAAAATGAATTTTACTTACTTTACTCACTTTTGATTTTTTTGGAAAAATCTCAAAAATTTGCTACCATTTCAGTTAACGCTATCTAGCGGCGACGGCGAAAGTAACAAATTCAAATCTAAATAAGCATTCTGTAGTGCAGATTATGCTCTTTCATGAGAGCCCAAGTGCGTTAAAATCGGTCAAGCGAAACGGAAGATATCTTCGTTTGTTTAACAAAATGCCCTACTTTGGATTTCTTGAATTTGAGACACTTTCTCCTGTGATAAATTAAAAAGAATTGTTGAACAGTATTGAACATGGGGAACTATAAGGGATTTGTACAGAAGCGTTTTTATGTAAGGTGTCAGTTGTCTTCCAATTCGACTAAGAAAACGAACTTTTTTCGACATTTTGGAGGAAGCATAGTCCGCATGCGCCTTGAAATTCAGATTTTCATCTAACAATACACCTAACTCGTAAATATTTTATCACTCGCAGCCTTTCTAAAGTTTGACCATTTAAAGCTATTTCAATATTTTGATCATCCGCTTTACGAATCCTACTAGGTGATCCAAAAACAATATATTATTATTATCTAACCAATTACATATATTTGCTAAATCATTCTTAATTCTTTCCAACATATCAACCATGTTTGTGCCCGTGATATATAACATTCTGTCGTCAGCAAACAATTTCATTTGACAATGATCAACAACTTTGAAAATATCATTTATATACAAAATGAAAAGAAGAGGTCCTAACACTGTACCTTGAGGTACACCAAAATCGACATTAACAGTTCCAGATAAGTTGTTATTAAATTTTACTTGCTGCCTACGGTTAGTTAAATGGTTAAAAAGATTTAAACCATTTAAACACATTTCCTCTTAGACCGATTTTAAAAAGTTTTTTTATAAAAGTTCTCTATTTATAGTTTCAAAGGCTCTTCGAAAGTCCAAGAACACGGATATTGTGACCATTCGTCCATCAAAACTTTTCAGTCATTCATTAGTTACATTTGATATTACAGTTTCACATGAGTGGTCATTCCGGATTTATCACAGAAATCAACAATTTGGTTTTTCACGACTAGTTCTGGAAATTTTTCATATGAAGGGACATTGTTTATTAATTTGACATATATTTCCAGCATTTTCTCTTGGGCACATTACTACATGGATTTTTTTTCCTGGGTATCTATGATGAATAGTTCACGAGAACTAGCACCCTGTCGCTGAAAATGAATAACCCTGTACACCAAAATTTCCCTGCGAAATACCCCTCGTTCTGGACACACTTCAAATTCGCGACATTTTAAAAAGGCTTTTTTCTTAAATTTTCCAACACCTTGCGAGTATCTTGAAAACTGACCATTTTCTTTCAAATTTTTGGATGATGAAGTATTTTTCGAAAAATTCGAATATCTTCGCTATCTTGTAAACAAAGTTAATAAACTTTGGTAGTTCTGTATAAGCAACCAAGGCCTATCAAATAACGTCATTCGAGTTAATTCTAAGAAAAATAATACAAAACAGTTGGCTATGGTTGCATCAAAAGAGCCAGAGGTCCAAACAAAAGTTCGTTGTCATTCGATTGGCCGTAGACGCTAATACAGCAACACCAAATCAAACTAAATTTGTCTACAAGAGGGCCACGATATTTAAATTTTTCGAAGAACACAATTTTTAGTTTTTGTTCGATTTTTTTGAAACCCGTGTGGATATTTTTGATTTCGATATATGTGATTGGGCTCGGAATAGCGTAAGCTCATCCCGATTTTTTTCGCAATAATGGTGTCTCATGAAAGAAATAAAAAAAGACTAAAGGACTAAGATGGACAGTGAAGGAAAAAGATAAAATGCTTGGATCATCAAGAGCATGCGAAAAACGAGTCAACTTTAATAATAATTAACAAACTGTTTGGACGGGATATATCAATTTATTCGTGCTATTAATAGTGTTTGAAGTGTTCACACAATAAAACGTAATAATTATTCTAGCGGCATGTTGCTAGTATATTTGAGGAGTGTTGGTGAAGTTGTCAAAGACTGTATTATTCTGACCACCCAAAGATAGTGTATTCGGTAATCTAGATGAATTAAGTAAACATTTTTCATGAATCAAATCTCTGAATAGAACAAAAACTGAAAAAGCGTTGATATCAAATCCCAGTAACCAAAGCAAACAATAACACCCGCATAAAAACAACATAAAAAAAGGGAAACCACAAAACCCATAAAGAATCACTTCTTTGAATAGATTCATTTCCAGATTCCGGAATAATAAACTAAAACCTCCACTGGCATCGCAAACCAACATTGAAACGCAAAGAGAACGAGTGAGCGCGAAAACACAAATATTTGTTTTTTTGTTTAGTACCCGTGTTTCACAATTATAATTCTAATTATTATTCAGTTTTTTATTTTCCTAAAAGAAAACAAATAAACGGCTGAAGTTTGAACAATGAAGATTAAAAGTAAACACTGCGAGTTTGAGTTTAAAATGTTCGGGAAAAGTGGAGGAGGAACGGGACGAAAGGGAAGTGAAAAATGGGGGTGCACCAGTTTATCCCTCTTTTTGAAAGATTTATTCGCTTTTAGTTTATTTGATTGCCAAGGGGGGAGTGTATGTGAAAATGGGGTCGCGGAATTATTGACATAAATATTCATGTCGACGTTTTGGGAGTGTATCTTTGAGCGACACGTGGACTGTTTAGCTTTGTGGATTGAAATTTTGTTTTGTTTGAATTCACTGATTTTGGGCTCATTAAATTTTCGCAGAGATTTCCGGATTTGAGTTCAAACACGAAAAATTGAATAAAAAACTTTAAACTCCCAGATTGAAAATATAATCTATCTTATGGAAGTTGCGGACCAACAACAAACAACAAATTTGTGATTAGTTTTTGAAGGGTTAAGTCAAACTCCTTTTTTTAAATACGTCTACGCGTTTGGACTAACCAGTCATCATCAGGGCAAGCAAGAGTCGTATCTTGGAGTTCCAATAGATCAATAGGGTGATGTTTTGTTCATCTTTTTTTTTTCAAAAAAAAAATTAAATGAATCATTGTCTTCAATTTTGATCATTTCTGTATTGTAAAAAAAACCTGTTCCAAAAGTGAATTCGAAAAGAAAAGTGAAATAAAAATGGCCAAGATTACCAAAGGAAATAACAACCATATACGTACATTGGATAAAATATGTATTAATAGAAAAAACACTGCCAATAATTTCACAAATTCTCACATAAAAGTGCCAACTTGTCACTAGCTCCAAACTTCAAACAAAGGTCTCCAAACCACTCTAAAATTTGTGCTGATAAAGCTATTGAAAAACATAATAATTTGATTCCTTTCCATTCCGGTAACGTCAACATGATTAAATATCCTAACATAACTCAATCTTCCCCAGCTTTTTACATGGGGCTCATCCCTCATAACCCATCGCTCCCTCAGGACGAAGAAAATGACTGGGAACAATTTTCTACAGCAAATTTACGGTTATGTCCGGTCTTTCCATTCAAATAAAAATCGTACATCATTCTCCACGACAAGAGACAATTAATAACGTTGTTAAATATTGGACTTGGCCGGCGGACCTTTCCTATTCACAACCACGTTCGCGTTCGGCAAAAATTAAAAATCTAAATAAAACATAACGATGACGGATCTTTTGTTTTTTACTATATACACAGCCATTGTTTCTGGATTTATTGCCCGGAGTTTCTGGCAGGGCAAAAAAAACAATACCGGTAGGAACAGTAGCCTTTGTGACTTAATGTCCGACTTTTTCGCCATCGAAAAATTGATATTGTTTTCTACGAGGAATTATTGCCATGGTCAGCCCGTATTTGAGATGTTTATGATTTTTTTTTGTAGGGGCCCTCTCGATGTTTTGCATTTTTATGGACGCCAATTTTTATTGATGGTCTTTTGTTGTCTTGGACATTCAGGAAACTGTTAACTGAGCTGTCGAGTCTGTAATTTTCGGATGATTTATGGTGGTGTCGGTTTTAACATTACAGATTTTGAACCTTGACTTGCTCGTTTTCTATAAGCTGCATTATTCGGATAACTACATAATCGATAGATATTTATTATTTCTAAAGCACATCCCTTTGTTTGTACCGGGTGTCCCATTTTGGTTGCAATCTCGGGATATCTCGGTTATTATTATTACCAAAGAAAGAACCTTGCGGAACGAAAGATTCCATTAGCTTAAATGACTATGACTGAAGGGTGACTATGAAACTGTTGAATTTTTGGACACCCCTCGTATCTCAGCGATCTGCTAACTTATCGGAAATGTGAAAACTGACTCTAATATGAAGAACTTTTTACGTAACGTTTTGAATTACTTCGTAAACTTATAATCCACAACTAACCTGTTGGCGGGTCCCTCCAGAGCTCGTATACCAATTATTAGGTTAGGAATTACATTGATATGCAGACGTATACAATGTGATAAATGAATTCAATTTCAGGAAAATATTTATTTAATATTATTTAAAAAATTATCATAATAATAGATGGATATCAAACAATAACAATGTACAGAAAAAATGTATTGAACTCTGTAACAAAGTATAAATAAATATAACAAAATGCTTACATCATCAAGTAATGTATCTACATTTCCTACTTGAAACATGAATAATGTGTTACTGAAAAAATTGAGAATGTTCTTTATACCTACTTGTATATTCATCATAGTTTTGATGAATATTCTCCTCTAGTAACAGAAACATATCTTATTCAGAAACATAGATATAACCAAAAAAAATCATTTTTTTTTTCTCGAAGAGTCAAGTGCTTTTAATATCACGTATTTTAGTTTGTCGTCAAATTATTTTGTTTGTTGTGTCCATGAGATTAGTTTGAAAAGATCTTTTTTTCGAAAAATCAAGCTTTTTCATTTCTAAGATTTTCGATAATCCGAACAAATCGATACTACGAACGGTCCTCTGCAATAATTAGTCCGGATTAACGGGGTTGTTCTGTATTAACAAACTGTGCTAAGATCGATATATCGGTAGATAAGGCAGCGCTGTCAGTTACACCAACCCCGCATCTCACACAAACTAATTTAAATCTGCTTGTTGTGAATAGGCGAATAAAATGCGAAAGAGCATTACATCGTTGATCGTTGGTTTAGGAACATGAAAGGCTTTTGATATACGTAATAAAAAATCCAGGTCCGCATTTGAAAAATCAAATGTGATGATGGTCCTCTAATGACGAAACGCCGGATTGAAATTTTGATGACGACATCTTGTAGAGGAGAGAAAACTGTCATGAGAAAGTATTTTTTATTTATCAATCATATCTCTTCAAATGAAGTCAGAAAAAAATATGAGTCAAAATGACAAATTTCAATTTTTTTCGGATTTCTCCGTTAATAATTGAAATTTTGAAACTTTCTAACCCATATTTTGTTAGGCATCAAATTGCACAACTTTGCAATGATTTGACCTTCCTCGTATCTCTTACCGTTTCCAATATCCCAATGATGCTGCTCGAATTTGAGACACCCTGTACAATAGGAATTCATTTTTTTCTCCGGTTCAGAACTGCGATTTCAAAGAAACATTCACTGATTGACGTTTTATGAAAAATATCTATTGTGGGATTGTTATGCTGTATGTTATGAGTATTTTGAGTATACATTTTTTTCAAGACCATCAAGACCAAGACCAAGACCACATTAATTTTTCGAGACCAAGACCAAGACTAGCCAGTCTTGGTCTTGGTCTTGGTCTTGTAGGTATGTTATAACGATAAAATGGACATGAGTATTTGTTGTTTTCTTTTGAACGGATCAAAATTTCAAAGCACTTGTAAATACATAAAATGTTACTACATACCACTGACCTCTAAAATCAATGGATGAATAAAGGTGTATAGCTGCCCATTGGAAAGCAGGAATCACACGGAGAAAATAAGGTGTTGTTTGCGTCAGTCGAAACAGAATGGCTCAAGCGCAATACCCATTCTTCAATGACGTCGGAAGAAAACTCCTTGTTGCTGTTTTTGCTTGCAGTGCCGTTTCACGGTATCCTCGCCATTTTTCCGTAGGGAATCGAGCTTGCTTGTTTAAATTTGAAAAAAAGTCGAAGGAAAGCAAATACATAATTGAAAGAAATCGTACTGAGCGCAAAAAAGTAAAAAGTACCAGTAGTATAAAGACTCGGCCATTTTTGAAAACTCACCTATGCATAAAATGTAGAATAATCTCTCGAGTCATTTCTCATTATAGAAAGTTCAAACAGTCATGAAATTGACTTGAAATCGAGGCGTTTCTCAAATGTCAAACCATCTCCGTCTTTTAAATTCAAAATTTCACACACAACTCAACGATGTTATGTAAACAATCCGCCCGCAAAATAAAATCAATAGAAATCTATCAGCATCAGCTGACTTGACAATACTGATGGACAACCCCTCAAAATGTGTGACGAAGAAGGAAGACGTTCGAAAACGGGAGCGTAGGTCGCAACTTAACCCTGTGCCGATGTGGGAGTTTTGTCTTGGTCAATGCCTGACATGACATATTTTTTCTCATTCTAACACCCTGATTTCACGCCAATCACTCTCCTCTCTCTCTCTCTCCCTGCGTGCCTCCAGCCGTATATGCGTGATTTTATTGCATTTAAATTGCATGCTGAATTTTGACCCAAATAATCTGTGCGACGGTTGAGATGTGCTGGTGGGGAGCTTTTCTCGGGTATCATCGTGCGCGCATTACTGGATGTATTATTGGAAGTTTTTTTTAAATATTAAAGTAAGGTTAGGTTAGGTTAGGTTGCGAAGGGTATGCCCTGGCCCATAATTTACTGCTTCGCATTGCTTTCACTCGGAAGCCAAATGGCCCATTGTAATCCCTTGTTTGAAGAGGTGTCCCCTCGGTCTTAACTTGCAGCATATATAAGTTAATTAATATGAAATCTTGTTGATTATTTGGGAGTTCAATGATCATTTGAACCTATTGTAAAGCCGCCGTTGCAAATAATACCTATTCAGTTGCTTTCAATTTACTCCAGTTCGGCATTTCCCAGAAGAGAAATTAATCCGTCTACTAGGCATGATCAGAACAGTTTTTCGGTGTTTATGTTTCGGGCTCGTAAATTTGCCTGCCTCGACAAGCGTTCTATTAATCCATTTATTCTAGAGATCAGTGGTACATACCCACTTACATCATTATTTAAAAATCTTGAGGAAAACTGGTTCGAAAGTCGTCATTTTTGAAGTGAAATTTTGGACACCCTGCATAAAATAGAAACAAAAACTATTTAAAATTTGAGTATCGTTGAACTTGTAACTTGAACTTGTGTATTTAAATTATCAATGTTGGGAGAAAAAAGCTCCAAGACCATTTTTTAAATTATTTCTTCCAAACTTTCAAAACGATTTTTTTTGTTTTTCTCTCGAAAACTACCGAAGTAAATCAGATGAAAATTTTGAAAATGAGATAGAACACTAAAACGAACCTAGATATTCGAGAAAATAAAGGTTGTGCAATTAAAAAAAAAAGTTGTCTTCACACTTTGGACCACCCTGTACAGTGAAAACTCTCTCGGACACTTACGGTTCCTACTTTTTTGTCCGCTCAAGGAAGATGTCCGTTCATGGGAACGTATAATAAATATTATCGGGAATTTCAAAGTAGGATGTACAGGGTGATTGTTTATATTTTACTCAACAGATATGTCAGTTAATATTGGTCTCACAAACTATTTAGAATTAGCAAATTTGAATCATTTTTCATGGACTTTCAGAATCTGATACTAAGAAATGCGAAAATGCATCGAAAACCTAAATATTTTACACAACATGGTATTCTTCAAATGGAGCACCCTGTATATTTTTGGCCAGAATGATAGATCTTTTTCTTCCGATTCCAAATATGCCATAATATAGGTATGTTGGTATTTGGTTCCGCTGTTTTTGCTCTATCCAAGTTCAAAGTCTCATAAAAATTACATCATGTTGATTTGGATTCTACCGTCTTTTGGCAACCCAGATCAAGGTAATGTAGTACACTCTATTCACAGCCAAAAGTCACCAACGTAAACAAACTTACATGTGATCAGACATAGCGAAACGACTGGATTGGTCACATGTGTTGGTCTATCTCACGTGACCCTTCAGTCGTTTTCCTTTGTTTGATCACGTGTAGTTTGTTTACATTGGTAACTTTTGGTTTCAAATAGGGTGTAGTAATGGAATTTCAGAGACTCTGAGCTTGAATAGCGCAAAAACGGCTCAACCAAATACCAACATATAATATAATATGATATATTTGAGCAAAAAATATACGGGGCCTACCATTTAAAAAATACTATGGTGTGTAAAATTTTTAGGTTTTCGATGTATTTCTTAGTATCGGATTTTGAACGTCCATGAACTTCAAATTTGCTTCTTTAAACTTTTTTGTAAGACCAAAATTAACTGAGATATTGATTTGGTATCCCCTTATAAAAAGAAATGATAAATACAAAAGTTCTACGAAATGAGAAATTTATTGATTCACAAGTGACTTGAATGTTAACATTACTCAACAGTACTTAAAAAACAGGCTTTTGAACAAAAAATAATTTTAAATTAAGGAATAAAAGTTATAACGAGAAAATTAATGTCATTGTGCCAAAAGCGTGGGGTGATTCGATATCAATTATTGTTATACTTTCTTACTAATTTTTATTTCAAAATGCAGAGCTAGTATATAAATGTGTTACAAATAAAAAAATAATGTCTGTCATTTTATTTGAACAAATTTTAACAAAATTTTATACGCTCTGTGGAATTCACCGTTGTGAAAAAAAAACTAATAGGTAATAGGTAGCGAGTTTTTTGACAGAACAACAGCACTGTTGTTAAGATTGGGATTTTTTTTGTGTTTACAGTTTATTTGTTTACATTCAAGGTCACATTTCTTTAATATTCAGTTTGTCGGAAAGTGCGAAAAGTACGAGCAACGTACCATTAGAAAGGCCAATCCCCTTTGAAATAAGGAGTCACTCAACTCCCCTTTCCATATAATATTTTGAGGTTGAAAGCAACCCCTTCGTTCGAGCAGTTGTGAAAATATTTAAAAAATATGTCCCTCCTAGAGTGGAACTTCACGTGTTCGAGCAAATTTTCACTTTGTCACTGAAAACAAAATTAACACGGGTGGAAAGTTTTCGATAAAAACTACTTCGATTTAATTGGATTTGACCCTATAAAGCAAATTAATTAAATTCTCTAACGATACGTATTGTATCGGCTTTTTGGCACAAACAATGTTGGTGATATTTGTCTCGACACTAACATTGTAATGCAAAAACCATTCGTCATGATAAATAATATCTAAACATACAAATGAAATATGGCACGTTATCTCTTATCTGAATATTATCTTGAACATTACCATCTCTATAATAAATAGACCTTTTCCCTTATCCCATTTTCTCCCGGAATTGCAGAAATAATTAATGATCCGAAGCCCTTGGCTGTGACGTGACATTAAATTCAGCGTTGGACTTGGATGGAAAAATAATTTGAAATGTGGAAAATAGATGGATGGTTGACGTTGATTGAGCTTCAGATATTTTTGACTTATAGACCAAAGTTGAACAATTTGATGAGATTTCTTGTGAGCAGCATGTGAAAGATTAATTCGATCAATGTCATTGTGTTCGAAATGAATCACTAATTGCTTGATACAAATCCCAATGGATAAAAAATGCATGAAGTGACCCACATTGCCAATTGACATTTCCAGCAAATGCTAACGTCAATTTTATTCAACCATCGAGACAATCGCACTTGAATATGGACTATTTTCCATTTAAGCAAAAATCCAGTGCTATTATACTCGGCTTAATGTCAACATCGATGTTCTCAAGAACTTTTTTCTTGTCTATGCCCTGATTCCCAAAAGCGGTGCAGTGAAAATTGCCCGTGGGTGCAAATATCACTGATCATCGGTTTCCGTAGAAAAGGTGAGCGTCTGAGTATTTGCTTAGGTTAATTGAGCCGTTATATAAATGATTCATGTCAGAAGTAATTATAGGTTTTAAATCATGATGGGGTGAAAGTTACGAATATGGGCCGTGATGTAGTATGACATTGACTTTGACCACACACGTCTCATGAATTGAAATATTTCGAAAAAACAGCATGTTCAATTTACCAACCGAAACCATTTGAACAATACAAGTGGCAAACGAGCTTTGAAATTGTTTTTCCCAGACAATGTGGATTAAAATATTTCCATTTGAAACGATTTTTCCCGATCATTGCCGCGGCTACAAAAATGCAACACTGTACCAATTTATATAAATCAATGTAGACAGCCATTTCAGCGGACATTGAGCCATTTTGCAACATTGTAGAACATCATTAAGTTCGAAATGACTTTACCTATTTAATTTATGGACAATCATTATCATTAAGTCGTGATTTTAATTTCAATTGCTACCTTATAACAATTTAATTCTGTGGTGCATCATAGATAAGCAGACGACTAATTGGTCATTAATATAACTGATTGTACTACTGTCCAGAGATAAGTTAAATGTATTCACTTTGTATTGAGTGGGGAGAAAAATGCGCATCAATATCGGTGAATGGCCTACAATGAGATGAATATCTTTAAAATCAGCTTTTCTTAAAGACATTTTTCTTAAGAGTTTTTCTAAATGGATGGTCGAACACGTATTTTGCGCGGTCTTGACTTGAGTCTTCACTTCACTCGTATGAAATCAACTGATCTAGGTCTGGCCCAAAAGCAGCCCAGCCGATTGATGAAGATTTTGATTTGGTTGTATCACCAACAACTCTATTTCCAAAACGCAACGGAAACCTTCATGTCCATATCCATTAACGGACGATATAGTTCGACGATGAGCTGTTTTTGTGGCCTATATCATGTCACTTGCTTTCTATTAAAGGTTTCAGCCTCTAGCCTCTGCATCAAAACTTGATCCATCCGCTTCCGTAGGCATGGCTATGATCTCATCATCTTCATTCATCATTGGTTTTGATTTGATTATTCTCAAAAAAAAATCAATGGGTATCTCAGGATTAACTTCCATTACACAAAATTGTGCGTTAATTATTGATAAACCCTCTACCTGTATCTGTATACAGTGTGTTATCAAATTGAGTTGAGCTATTCATTTTAACAGTTCGTAAAACTCATCAAAAGTATTTGATGTAAGTACCAGAAATAACCTACCTTTATTAAAGTTTCATAATAAATGATAAAAATTGTCTGCGATAAGACGCAATGCACCCATTTCTTGGCCTGCAGGCTCCCCGGATTGAATGTGTTGCGATTTTTTTTCTGTATGGAGCTATTTGAAACAGAAGATGTAAGTATCACGATGGAAAATTTTTGTGAAAACAAAATATATATTTTTCAAAATAATAATTTATGATAATTGTACCTTTAACTCTCTTATTATGCAAATTTTAAATTGGTGATTTTTTGCATATCAAGCTCTCGGACGAGTTCTACAAGCTGTTGAAATAAATCACTCAACTTTGAACGCACTCCATTCTGTATATTTTCATTTCTCCTTGACCAATAGTGGCTTACAAGCTGAAATTCATAAAAATTCGTAAATCTAGATGCTAATTTAAAGGACATGAAAAAAAATGCACCAGAGGAAGCTGTAAAGCAGTTTTCAGTTGTCCAAATGCTGCTGCTTCTTGCGATATTGTTTCTTTAACGACGTTATGACACTTTGGAATAGTCTGTAGCTTTGAGACAGTTTAGTGCCATTACTGCACAGTAGCATAGCTTCTACTTAATGAACACTTGCACAGATAGTTAATTTTAATACACTACCCGACAATAAATTCCGGACAAGAATAATTTTAGTCAATTAGATATTCCTGTAAGTTTTTTAATTTTTGTCCGATTTTGGCAAAATTTTTACCAAAGTGTAGCCCTATATCTCAAGATATCACCCTTCATTTTGGTTTTGGAAAAATACTGATGGCTTGGTCATTATACAGGGAGGAACAGAAGCTACTTTTTTACCCTCAAGTTTTTAACACCTTGTGGAAAAATTTTGCTGCAAAATTCATCTTTATTATGTTATGTTGTGAAGAGCAATCTTTTCTCAACAAAATGTTTTTTTGGTCATGTCAATATCTGCTTTTTTAGAGAAAATACAGATGTTTAAATAAAGTGCTGCAGTTTTCGATATTTTTTCAACAATGAATAAAAACATTCTTATAGACTTGCATGAAGTTTAGCCCTATGACTTGAGATATTATCCTTGATTTTGGTTTTCGAAAAATACCGATGGCTTGGTCATTATACAGGGAGGAACAGAAACTACTTTTTTAGCCTCAAGTTTTCAACACCCTGTGGAAAAATTGAGCGGCAAAACTAAGCTCCATGAAATTGTGTCGTGAAGTGCGATCTTTTCTCAACAAAATGTATTTTTAGTCATGTCAATATCTGCTTTTTTAGAGAAGATACAGCTGTCCAAAGAAAATGCTGCAGTTTTCCGATATTTTATCAACAATGAATGAAAACAGTCTTCTAGAGTTGCATGAACAAATGTTCTAAAATTCCATTTGTATTTGTCCCAATCTACCCAATGTTCCATATTGGGCAAATTGTTCATCCCGATCACACTTTGGATGCGGTAGTATCATGGTGTGGACTGGGGTATCACTACATGGCCGTACAGATCTTGTATTAATTGAAACTAGGAAATCAAACACATGTGATACGTCGAGGGATAAGTATGCTAGGATTGCTAGGTAGACATGTTCGCAATAGACATCTTTAAAACTTGGCTGCTTTGCGGCAAGCACTTCTTTAAAAATAACAAATAATTCTCAAGATACACCAAAAGTATGCCATTCGCATGGCAGAAGTCATAGGGATACGATGTGATAATACGCGCTATTAATTTAAAAACAGTTTGTTCATGCAAGTCTTTAAAAATGTTCTCATTCATTGTTTATAAGATATCGAAAAACTGCAACATTTTATTTAAACATCTGTATCTTCTCTAAAAAAATAGATATTGACATGACCAAAAAAACATTTTGTTGAGAAAAGATCGCACTTCACAATAGAATATAATGGAGCTAGATTAAGGCGCTCATTTTTTCCACAGGGTGTTGAAAACTTAAGGGTAAAAAAGTAGCTTCTGTTTCTCCTTGTATAATGAAGTCATCGGTATTTTTCCAAAACGAAAATCAAGGGTAATATCTCAAGAGATAGGGCTACACTTTGGTACAAATTTCACTAAAATCGGACAACAAATAAAAAAGTTATAGCGATATCCATTTGACTCAAATTGTTCTTGTCCGGAATTTATTATCGGGGAGATATAAACTACATTGACATCATTTAAACCTTAACGTTCTGTTATCTTTTCTTGGTCATTATTTGCCATGTGTACATCATCAAACACCAACAAAACATCCAAGTCATCAGCATTTTCGATATAATAAGGGAGTTGCTGATTAGTGAACGTGCGTTGGGGGAAAACATTTTTCAATGGTGCCGATATTGTGATGTGGTGAACCTAGGCACGAAAATTGTCAAAATTACTTCCAGTATTTCTGGAAGAAGAAAACACAGGGGTGTTAAGTGGTGGCTCGTGATGTGTTAGTATGGGTTTGCGCTACCAAAAAAATCTCATGAAAACATATGGCGCATTCACCATCTCATTTAAATAATGAATAAACAAAATCGCGATAAACGAATCATTTATAAAATCGGTGTATCTATCGCTCCAGCAAAAAAAAAACAGTACATAAAGTATTGTTTCGTGAAAACAAAAAACAAATATTATCACCTACCATTAAAAAAAAATCCACCCCAGCAAAAGTATAGATATATTAATATAAAGACTGGAAGTATCTACAAGACTCTAATCTGTAAATAAAAAGTCAAACAAAAATCACCATAGATAAATTTAATATTATTTTGGCTTATAATTTATAATCACTTGCGTTTCTGTTTACAAGAACCACGATACACATAGAGCAGTATGCCAACTTGTCCTGCCAAATTTCACGTATATGTACGTCTCGCGCGTGCCCTTACCTAGAAGAAAAACTTTTTCTCCTGCCATTAAATAAGGCTAGCGTTGTACGTATTTGATATTTGTAGCGTAATTTTGCTGGGTTTTTTTGTGTGTTTATGATATTTTGGAACTGATTTTGGAAGATAGTTCAGTAATTTTTCACATCATCGTGACGTCACGTCACATATGCGTATCGGCTTATATAAAACCTACTTAGAATTTGATGTAGAATTCGAAAATGAAATAGAAAAAGGGGTTTCCATTTGAAAAAATGAAGTTGATGGTCGTAACTTATTTTATTGGAATTCATTCCAACCTACGTGTCCTCACTGTATAAGCGTTTTCATGGAGTATGGTATCATGAAACCATTCCAGTTTGGTCTGCCATTATCGTCACTTTCAGCCAATCGGCGAGCTGCAAGTGACATCAATGACAGACCAAACTGGAATGGTCTAATGAAACCATACTTCATGAAAACGCTATATGTGTATCGTAGATGAAACGGACTGACAGGATGACAATGGTGACAACTGACAAGGCAAAAAACAATCACAAATGTCCAAAAATGCTTCGTTTTGAACTAGAAGTTTCAGTACAATAGTACGAGCAGCACAAATATTGTACAAGTTTCGGGACCCACCTGAAAAAGTAAAAACGCTTCCCTGTCCTATTGTGTCTTCAAATAGCGCACGGAGGCGCCCTTACATCGGGAGATTTCCCGAATAGTTCCGACTGATTTCCATAGAAGAAATGCATTTGACTTGAGCGTCGAACGAATACACACATGGGCTGGGACCACTGATCTGGATCAGTGGCTGGGAGAGACCGACAGACAGCATAGAAATTATGCGACGGATTAGAAGATGTGAAACGCGCGGGAGCTTAGTGCTAATAGATAGGGTATTTTTGCACTACTGATCAATACAAATATAGCAAAAATACTCCGTGCTATGAAGAATATTCTGTTATCAAGATTAACTTTTTGAAATATTATTTTTTTTTCTCCGGGCACGAACGCTCTTTTTGACGAGCCGTCCCTACTGTTAGCTAATTTCGAAACTGGAAACTGTTGAATTTTTGAGAAACCCATATAATGACATTGTGTGCCATAAATTATGTGGTATGGACAATTTGATGAAGAATTACGTGATACACACTAGTACAATTTCCTAGTGGTTGCGTTTTTGGTCCTGGAGCGGAGTCTCTATAGATCCTTTTTTTGGCTTCTTTCTCTTCTCTCTTGAGCTGATCTATGTGTCCTTTGGATCATTTTTCTATTTTCCTCAATACCTAAACTGTGTAACCACTTCAAATGGAAATTCCCTTTTTTGTCAGAGCAGGGTGTAACAAATAAGATGTAAGAGCATTATTGGTAATTCATTCACCATCAGGGATGGTTATATCCTGATGTGGAGAGAGGGTGGTCATGAAAATGTATCATTCGTTTTCAATTATCTCTCCAAATCAACTCAGGAAAAAAATAGAAAAAATAAATTTTACGTAAAATCCAAAAATGTAATAATATATAGGGTGTTCCATTTAAAACAATAGAGTTGACACCTACTTCCGGTATAACCGGAAGTCGCAGAACGCAGCTATTATTTCATTTGAAGAGAGCATCCTTGAGAATCTCACCACACAAATTTTCAGAATCCAATCGCTTTATTTCCCGAGATATTCTAATGGACGTTCACCGTGAGACACCCTGTATAGTATGTTTCAAAATTGAGAACGAGGATTCCAAGGGCATATTCATCAGCCACATGTTGCACTTTTTCGAATATTTTCAAATTTGCGAAGATTCAATAATTGACCTCCAGGTTTGAAATACTGTTTATAATCGGATTTTTGGATAATAGCTATTCACATACCAAGGGAGGAAAGTACATCTTTACCACTTTTCTTCACTCCAGCGGAATGTATGACCTCCACTTGTAGTGAGTACGTTTTTGGCAAAAATGTATCCTCATTTTTCCTCTCGGAAAGGAAAAGAACTATTTTCCTTCTTCAGTTGAGGATGGAAAATTACATTTTGAATACTGCGTTTGCGTATCAACGTCACATCTTCGCAAGATTTTATTCACTTCAAAACGCGTATAAACACAATTATCCCATTTTCACAAAAGACATTAAAGCGATACCGCCGCTCATCAGATTCAAGGAAATCTTTCGAATAGAGGTGACAACATCGCCGCACTCACATCACCTCTCCCCAAGTATCACGAAGGAAGCGACAATGCGACAACACTGCGCGGCGCGAACGAACACTCGAGAACGGGGGAAAGAATTATTCACGTCTCGAATCTCGAATTCAGTCAGTTTGTTGAACGCGTGACGGAATAGTTTGGAAAAATTTCTCCCGTGCTGTTCACGCGTGATAACCGGCAGTTTTAAATCAAAAATAATTTCGATTTTGCGTTGAATTATTTTATGGATTCAAGTGCACCGAAGTGACTGTGTCCGATTTGAAAAAGTTTAAATTATTTTCGAAAACGATCGACTTTGCTTGTGCTGGCGCATCCACCATTAGTGATTTTAGAATTTCAATTAACAGTGATTTGAATTTAATTTAAAGTGTGAAATAAATGGATTCTGACAAGATGTATACGTTGTTACAGAGGGCGGAGAATGTGGACTTGTCCCTCAGTATACCGCAGTCGAATTATCAGACAAATGGATATGATATGGGTGATCAGGTGAGTCCAAAACATTTT
The DNA here is from genome assembly GCA_958502075.1 of Orchestes rusci. NCBI lineage: Eukaryota > Metazoa > Arthropoda > Insecta > Coleoptera > Curculionidae > Orchestes > Orchestes rusci. Next base: position 28,339,567 of record OY293306.1, on the reverse strand, counting down.
TTTAAATTCAAATTCACTTGTTTTTTTTTATAATGAAGTCGGTAGGTTCATTATCTATATTTTTAATGAAATCTTCCCAAATATTGTCGTTTATAATTCTTTCAATGATTCTTTCAATTCTGGAAAACTACATGTATTTTTTTTTCAAATTATAATTCAGCTATCTCAAGGATATTTAAAATAATCTTGACCTAAGTTTATGAAAATAATTCATTTTTCATTGTTTAACACTAACCTTCTTATCAAGTTTTTTATTCTTTGGGGACGGAATTTTAAACAAATTTAAATTTGCTACTTTTTCGCGAGTCTGTGGGTGTCTCGATGAGAGTCTTGATTTTCATTGATGAAAAATAATTTCGCATTATAAAACGGGGAAAGAGTGTAGCGAGGGGGGTAGGTATATGCAAATAAATAAAATTACTGGGGATGTCATAAGTCATAAGCACTCACGAACACGCCCTCAGAGTGTTACCGCTCTTATGAAAACTATCAAGTATTTCCAGGATTATCTTCTTTTTTTTTTTCTTTTTGTCCAAGTACTTAGGTCTTGACTTGGGTACTTGGGTAGAAGTACCTACAATTATTTTTTTGATATACGCTCGGCTTGACGCTCGGTATAGGAACGCTCGAAAATTAATGGGTACCTACCTACCGAGATACCTATAGTAAATGCCAAACAACTTCTGATATACGTCATCGTTGCCACCAAGCTCGTTGTTATGAAGTTTGCTGGTGGCCATATTTAGTCACCTGCAAATCACATTGAAACTCGCTTGGTGGCAATTATGACGTGAATCGAAAGTTGTTTGGCATTTGCTGTACCTATATTATTCTAATAGTTTCTACATAGTATAATAAACAACAAGTAGCGACAGATCCATATATCTGTGGTCATATTTCGTTCTGTCTCAATGACAGAAATTCGCCTCATTTATACCCTGCTAACATTTTGGAATGTAAAACGGTTTTCTTAATCAAGACTTTGAAACTTCGCATAAATTTTTAGACATACTGCATAGTAGGTAATCGTATTGTATAACTTGATTGATGATTCACCTATGTGTCAGTATCATTGAAGTCATGGAATCGGCTACAGTATGGTTTTATTTTACATTTCATAAGGTTAGCAGTGTATAAATGAGGCGAATTTCTGTCATTGAGACAGACGAAATTTGACCACTTTTAGGTATATGGAGCTGTCGCTACTTGTTGTTTATTATACTATGGTTTCTATGATGTTTTCGATAAAATTGTATTTTATTTTTTGATGATAAAAACCTCGAGAACTTGAACAAAAAATTTAGTTATTCGAAAGAAGAGTATTTTTTGGGAATCTCGAGGGGAATCTTTAACGCAAAATTGAATTTTTGTTTTTTCTAAGTGGTAGGAAATCTTCCAAATAACAAGATGGAGCCTATCTATTTAGTGGGTTTGCATTTGAAAATCTCGAAACAACCTCAAAAACAGGTTTGCGAATAAAATTTATCCGAAGCACATGCACCAGAAAGAGCAAATTTTCCTCTTTAAAACGAGCCAAAGAACAGTCAAATCGGTCAAGGGACTCCAGTTATAGTAAAATCAAGTTTGACGGCCTACAACTATCATTTGACAACTTAGAGGGAAGTGTCAGGGAGCAATTTTGTAGAGAATATCATCCTTGATATGGTTTCCAAATTCTTTTAAGGTAGTTCAATTGGAAAAATACCAAAAATATGTCGATTTTCTGTTTTCACCGCGGTTTTCACAGTACGGTTACGCCCCCTTGCGGCGATACTTAAAACTTGAAATTTATTTCCAGCATTTTCTCTCGGGCACATTACAGATTTTTTTCCTGGGTCTCTATGGTGAATAATAGTTCACGAGAAACTGACACTTTGTCGCTGAAAATGAATCAACCCTATATTTTCTTACATATTAAAGGTATTTTCAAGGGTATTTTATTCCAATTCCAACTCGTTTTAAAGGTAGGTAGATTGGTACAGTAATATGCGAGTTAATATGTATCTTGATATGTACTGTTGATACATATTATCCAGCATATTATTATCCTGTATTTATTCAGGATGTAGGTACATACCTCGGTAACTCGCCTGGTAACCCGGTATGTATATACCTCGGTATATACCTAACATAGCATGGTTAATTTTTTTCCGCTGATGAATTTTGTTTGTTGATATTTTTCTCGATATTCTCATTTCGCTGAATGCGACCCGAAATTATAATAGGGTTTTTGCCCAGGTTTTTGAATAATTACGGAAAATGGGAGGAAACCTAAGATTCAGGAGGAACCAGAAAAATACGTTGCGGCGTTGCGCTAAATTTTCATTGTGCTGAAATGTTCAAAATTGGTTTTCATCCTAGCCGCTATCAAAAACCGTTTCATTAATAAAACTATAAAATTATATTATTATACCAGCTATTTATTAAACAAAAATATGTGTACCTTGATGTATCTCACTCATAAGAAACCGACCTATACAAACAAAATTCCCTGATAAAACGATTATAATATCACAGTTCAAATATTTTCAAACCGATATCTAGGTACTTACCTTTATCAATGTGTGAACGAGTTGTTCACAGCCTTATAGGAAATAGGTACAACCCGCTATGATTCTGGCTATGATTCATGTAATATTATATATTATTATAATTAAATTGTTGTTATCCAATATGTGAACCATGTGCTCATAAATTGAGTTGATTGATGCAACAGAAACAGATGTGTAATTTCTCAAGTTTTCAACATGGTTTTGTTTACAAAAACAAGGCTGGTTATGTAATATTTATTTATTTAGTAATTTATTTTTGTGTTGTTAATAGAGATTTTCCTCTCGATGTTCCATTAGAAATATGAGGCAATATTACGGAAAATTTCCTTTGGTTTCAGTCGAGGTTTCAGTCATATTTTTTATCGAGTGTTTTATCAAAATAATCCTTTCTGAAGGCTGAAGGCCGTTATAAGTTTCTATGCCACTTCAGCATAAGTGATACATACAAATGCGAGGGAAACACGAACAATTTCAAAAAATTTCAGGAAACTAGAGATAACCCCCATCCGAGCCCACATCGTTTTGATGTGAGACATTTTTTGCAAAATTAAAGGGTATAATTAGACCAAGAAATAGACTCGGAAATAGACTTTTCAAAATTTGAAGATGTTATCCGAGTGTAAGTCAGTCTATAACATTATAAGATCAAGGCTCGGATCAAGGCTAGGATCACAGAATAGTCGCCTATTCTGTGCTAGGATCAAGGTCCAGTAGACGAATACAAAATCTTTCAAAAAAACATACATTTTGCCACCAGGGAACAGTAGAAGTAGACAGCAGGTAAATTAGGTGTTATGTGGGTAAATTGACAAAACAAATTCGAAAAAGTCACACACACACATTGATAATTTATAAAATCTGCCGAATTTTGTGGAATATACTCACTTCCGGCTCTCAAGATGGTTCAAAGCAATCCTCGAAGAAAACCGGATGCTAGGAAGCTGAACTACCATATGCGAATCTCACAGGTCTTCATTCTCCAGTAAAACCGAGAGTAGAACTAATTATTAGTGACTTTTTGGAGCTCATCATTTTTTGTGCTGAAAAATAAACGTTCTAAATTTCAATTCGATACATGAAAAATTCATTAATGGGGAGATTAACTGACTCTGGCCAGAAAAAGGAACTCATCTCTCTTGATTTTTTATCTAAAACCGGTCTAGTCGGAAGTGTTTTATGTCATGCCAGGCAATGAACTCAAATTCTCTAAATCAAGGTCTAAATAGATCCCAGAAGTTTGATCGAGAGTTGGATATGTATAGCCTGGGGACTGGAAAAAAGTCTCTTTTCGTCTTTCGCAAAGATTATAGGTCACCACTCATGGTTAAGTCCATTAAACAATCCAGACCTTTTCAGGGCAATTCCCTTTTAATTTATAGTTCACAATTTGAGTGATTTTCATAATTTTAACTAACCCAAACTCTCATTATTTACTAGTGATGGTGTCTGATAAATGCCTTTTTTCGAGCTTTTTTACATTCAATTTCAATTCAAAGTGGAACTGTTAGATTTCCGTTTGGCAAACGGGAATCATATGGTACCAGCCACATTGTATTTGGCGCAACCGTGTCTTTGAACACAAATTCACTGTAGATTGTAGCATATGATTCCCATTTGTCAAGCGGAAATTGGACAATTCCAATTCGAAAACAAAAATTGAATCTTGCATAAACCTGACGAATTTTGAAATATTTCGTGCTTACTTCGAAGCCAGGTTCGAGGCTTACTTATTATTAAACTTCAATAGAGTCAGTCCAGTATAGCCAAGGGTAAAGCAGATAATTTCACGGGATGTCGTATCCCACTGCACTTGAAATTGTAACTAAATTCTCGTAAATGGAGCTAATAATAATCGATTTTCTATATAAACAAGCCCCAAAAATCTTCACCGACAAATTTATTGAACTCAGATAAAATAAACAAGCTTCACCGAGAGCTTCACGCATCTTAACACAACATTCTTCAAACTTTCAGAATTCAGATGAAGGAACTTGATTTCATCCCATATGTCGTTGCACCTGTCTTTTTTTACCTGTACCCCAACAACGGTTCATTTCGAACCCTCCGGTTACCTTTACAAAGATCTCACAGCCAAACGGTTTTTCGGTATTTAAATTTCAGATTTTTAATATTACAAATTACATGTAAAAAGTTATTTCAGCGCGCCGAATCATCTGTTCCATCGTTGCCGAGTACACGGCTGGTAAGGTGGGTGGAGAATGGGGAGGCGGCATTGCCAAATTCTTTGAAAAGTATGTAATCTAGTTGTTGAAATAAAATCAAAGTTTTATACGCAAAACTCCATTATGAGAAAGTTTTCACGTAATAAATTCCACATAGTGTATCTATGCACGTTTTTCTCGTGACGTCGAAATGGAAAAGTTATTATGTAGAATGGGAAAAGTTTCCGGGCGAAAAATATCCATTTGCCTGAAATGCATTTTGTTGTCTCTACATTTGTGCAGTTTCTATTTGTACGAAAATTGAGGAGAGTAGAAGGAATATGAGTGCGGGGTAATTTGTTTGTCTGCCCGGAAATGGAATGTATGGAAATTGTAAATTGTATGGAAAACTCGATATTTTGTGGAAACTGGTAATCTAGTTTGACTGGCAAAGGTGTTTTCAATCGACTATTATGATAATTAATTTCGCTGGCCTATGATGATTGATTTTATCCGGCTTGAAGTTTATCACAATGAAGAATTATGGCCAAACATTATTTGACTTGTCATGAATATTCAAAATAAAATGACATTGGAATGGTAATAAACGAGGTAATAAATGTGTGATAGGATCGCAAGGATTTGAAATGGGGAAGTGATTTTTCATGTGGCAAGTCACTGTTTTTGTGTTATTCTTTTGCTAATTAATCAAGTTCAAGTACAAAGAATTTGAAAGACCACTCAACATCAATGAGTGGAATCAGAAGAACCACTTTTTACAATAATAATTTCCGAAACCATAGAATTTGTACGGACTTAAATTCGATTCTAGTCTATACCTTTTCAACTTCAAATTGGGACTAAACAACTTCAAGTTAGGAATTAACAAAATCAAAATGGGAATAATCATATTTAATTTTGAATTAATCAATTTCAAATTGGGACTAGTCAACTCCAAATCAAAATTGATTAGTTCCAAATTGAATATGATTATTCCGAAGATTATTCCCAATTACCCAATTTGATTTTGTCAATTCCCAACTTGAAGTTGTTTATTCCCAATTTGAAGTTTAAAAGGTATAGAACGGTTCATAGAACGTGACGCGTGAACGATATGACGGGCCCAATTTGATTCACTTCCTATACGAGAGTATTAGGAAGCTTAAATCGCCCAAATCTTATGAGCAAACGTGATCTAATTACGAGTCTGATTACCTCGCTGATTACATATCCAGGAATCTTGTGCGACTCTTTCTGATCGGACGATCTGATCTAATTCACTACCTACCCCACGACTAAAAAAGTTTTACATCAGAAATATCGAAATACATCATCAATCCGTCGATCAATCCATTCCGCGAAAAGCTTCTAAGAAAATGTTTGGATCAAAACACGTTTAAGCTGTTTACAAACTGTCCTAGAATGGTGTACGGACGCATTGAAAATGTCCTATAATGAATCAAAAAAGCAATAAAAAAAGTACCTCCCTTGTTGTTATCTTCTATTAAAATGCATCAATTATTTCTAAAGCTTTGGCTGCCAACCCCGACTATTTCTAATTGAAAATCGACCTTCGCATACTAAAAGTTTTTTAATCAAAATATTTTCCGACCAATACTTATCTGATGTCATTCATCATTTTTTATTTATTTAACAAAACTTCCAAAACAAGTCACTCACTCCATCAAACTTTTCAAAATATAAATATCATCTGCTCCTGGCACAAAACGTTGAAAAAAAAATGGTTGCCTTAATTTTTCATTTGAAAAAGCCCATTATAGGGAGACCGAACAAGGGGTGGTGGGTGGCGGGAGCGGGGCGGAGAGTAATATCGGAAGAAAAGAAAATTATAATATAGGAGAAGATGGAATTGGAAAATGTCGATGTACGAACTCTGTGATGGAGAATGATGGATCGGTTTTAAAACGTCTCAAGTTAGTTTGCATAGAGGACCAAAATAATAATAATTGTATATATATTATTAATTAGCTTACTACGAGGCCCGAGGTTTACTTCTACATATTACAATAAATAAAGTATGTCGAGAAGAAATTAAATGTAGGAAGTTGAATTCATAATCTATGTAGGTATCGATAAACGTGAGTAGATTATACTGAGGATTATACCACGAGTGAATGACGATATAGCAGCTACTCGGACAGCTATTGATCCCTCTATTAATTCCGAAGATAGTTACGAACTGAGGAAAAGATAATATCCATTATTGCGAGTAGTATCCTCCACATTATTTACGACCGAATAATTTATTTCTGTACAACTCCTGGCATAACTTTATTTGTCATCAACATTTTGATCCATCTCAATACATTACACAAAGACTAGTTGACACTTACGCTTTTGAATTTGTTTATATTCTTTCCATGGTATATTTACCTATTATTCAGAGTAATTTTGTGATTGGAGTAATGGCCATTATTCCCTCGTTATCAGTCGACGTCATTATTCGCTAATGGAGCAATATGGTTCAATGTATAATACCGCAAAGACCACAAGTAAAATATATTATATTGTCGTAAATAAATATTCGAGTGAATATTTATTTAATTTTTTTATCTAAACAAACAGAATGATTCAAAATTTAATGTTCAGCTTTAGTTGAGACGTAGCTTGGAACCTAAAAATAAATATTACGCGTAATATCGCTCTTGATATAGTACTATAACCCCGGCTATAACCGAGGCTATAACTATAATCACAAATAAAAAAAAAATGAAAAATTAGAAATTATACTTTATCTACGCTATTATACTTTTTTTCTGAAACCCATAATTATTTGGACATTGGACTAAACAATCTACATATTATTTTTCTTCTGTGGGTATGTTTTTTTCCAACTCGAAAAACCTCAACTTTCTTTTTCGAAAGTCGAATATTTGATGCTAAATTTGTGGTTCAATGTAGTAAAAGACAGAAATACCCTATCGTTTGAAGATGCAAGGCATACACCTCGGCAGTCTGCATACACAGACCTTCACAGCCGAGTTCACAGCCATGTTGGTTGGGCGTTATAAGTGTAGTTATTTACCAAAATGTTGAAGAAAGTCGAGACATTCTGAGCGTTTTTCCATGTTAAGTCTATGGACGTAACGCGATTTTTCTTAGCATATTGACGGCATTCATTTTTTAGGTCGAAGACTGACAAAAACAATATTTTAATCTTGATTTTAATTTTTAATAAACTCTTATGATTTAAACTTTATGTTTTTTCAACTGCGTTTGTGGATGCGCTTGTTGAGGCTTTTTATTTAGGTTATGAGGCGTTTTCTTGTAAATTGTAGAAGACTGTGTAATAAAAAAGTGACTTGGAATGGAGCTCGGGTTGGAGTAAATTATGAAGCAATATATCCTGAGAACATTCAACTGACGAGAAGCAGTCGATTCCTTTTCTGTTTACAGGACTTTTGTCAATGAACTTGTCCAGGCTCTGACAGAAATCCTTGCGAATTCATAAAAAAACGGTAGTGCGCGGTGTTAATGTTATTACAGCTCTTGGTCGTTTTCAAATGAACAGTTTTAAAAGGCACAACCTTAGACGAAAAAGTTTTGGACTTTTTGTTTCGAATTAGTTTATCAACAGTGGCATCATTCTTCAATGGATCGTCCGATATGTCATTTCAAAAAACTTTTCATTCTCAACTCAGCTATCACCGCAGTTAAACTATATTAGATTTCAACAGAGCGTCCAAACAATTTTATATCCAAATCTTGTAAATTTAAATCGATATCCGGAACCGGTTTGAATGTAAAAGATGGAACTGTATGTTTTTGCGATGAATTAATAGAACCTGAGAAAACCTCAGATTAATAAACTATTAATCTGAGGAGAAAACGCTAGGTACTACTTATTTTTTTTCAAGGAATGTACAATAGTTTCTATTGTCACACATCAACAAAATATTTTTGACTCCAAATCGGGCTCCAAATGCTGAAAAAATAGATTGTTTTAACGACATTTTTTCATTCAGCCTATTCGTTAGTTAAGCGTTAAATGTGTGAGATTTTGGGTATAAACCTGGGTATAAAGTAAGCTCTCGAGTGAAATAATTTATTACACCTTCAATCCCTGATATGTAAATTATTGTTATTGTGAATTATCCACTGAACTTTTACCAAAAAACCCGTTCCTCAATCACTCCACTTTATCGATCGATAAGGACACTCTCCCTTTTTAATTATTATCAAAGAAGAGTAAAATGATTAGACTAATGAAGAGGCTTAAAAATGTTCCTTCCATGAATCGTAGATCACTCTGAAATGAATACTTTGTGTCCTGTATCAAAATTTCACGTTTTATTGGATTTGTATAAATCAAATTAAACATATTGTTTGATCTAACTCGAATATGTGATAGAATAAAATGTGCCCATCAATCAACTATCGAACATTCACCATCCATAGTATCGTACATCGATAGCGCTCTACGAACAGAGACAACATACATACTCCCTTATCTCGCCGGCTCCCTCTCGCGGAGACCCGCCGAACAAACTTTAATAGAGTTGAGCTGAATACCCGTTGTACGTAATTTATTTGGCAGCTGAGAAATATGGCTCATAACTTTGTATGAAAATAAAGAAGAATTATATGAACATTATAAATCAAGTTTTGCTGAATTTTTATTTACGACGAAGCGACGATCGTGGGGATTTATTATTTTTCGTCTAATTAAATCCCATGAATCAATTTTCCCGGAGTTTATCTCGGATTTAACGAGTGTATTCAATTAGCGGGCTTCGAATTGAAAATTGAGAATAGCGTCGGGAAAATGTTCCGAAAAAAGTGTTCGTTTACATGCAGGAGCCGAAACGAGGAAAATGGGAAGGGAAGTGGGTAGCGGTTTGTTCGTATTGCTTTAACGTCGCCACTTATTTCCGCTACCAGGGTACCGATTCTGGGACCGATAGAACGGTCATACGAGAGAGATAAACGATCACCTCCATATAATTCTCCGTTTACTGTCTCTTTCTTTCACTCGATATGACCGTTTTATCGGTCCCATTATAGTCTAGGCACAAAGAAGTATTTTGAGCAGGGTCTCAGAAAGTGGACAAGTTATTGTCTTTTGTTGTGCACTACTTGCAGCTCGTCTTGTGATCAGAAACCCTCAAGTATACCCTCGAGTATACCGTTACCGATACTACTCCTCTTACTACTGATACTACCTATATATACAAGTGGTTTCCCCTATTGCATTAGGATTATATTATGTATGTTTCATTAACAAAATTTGTAGTAAAAGAACTCTCGGTTTTCACTGATGCTTTTCTCCTCGCTTTTCCCACTTTAGATGATAATTTTATACAATTTCCTATTCCTCATAATAAAATTGTTACTCTAGCTAGACTCTAGGCCTCTCTCTAGGCCATGGCGATGTAGAAAACTTCTAAGTAATCCAATCTTAATTTTATGCTTTCTCATAATATTTTTTGGGAAGATGCTACTGCAGATAATAGATTTTCAAGGAGTTTCTCTACAATGTTTTTCTTATTTGAGTGAATTTCCAGATTGTACTTATCCGTTTTTGTTGTGTGTATTTTTTTGCGTTCCTTCAGACTTATTCTTAATATTTTTATGCTTTTTATCGAGGTTTTCATCAACTTTTAACTTTTCTTGTATGTACCTCTTTCTAAGTTGTTTCCACTGCGACTACAAAGTTGTTGATTGATTTGGTGAATATTCATGCAATTTATTTCAATTTGAGTGAGTTTATGTTGTTAAATAGGTTGTTTTTTGTCAGAAGATGTATCTATAGCTAAGTAGGTAGGTATACCTTCATAAAGATATAGGTAGCGCAAAGGTAAAATAACCTAAAAAAACATTATAACTTTACTTTACTATTGAAGAATTATGCATTATCACTATCCGTAACTTTTTGTAAAAACCAGGGTAAAAACATAGTGATAAGTCCTGTGATAAGTGCTTCATCCGAACCAAAGTTTACTAATATACATAGTGAACTTTGTCCGAACTGAGAAAAAATGGACAAAAAGAAGAAATTAAAAGGCATGACTTGTGAGTTGTATTGAAAAACCTGCCTTGATTGAATCTCTCGATTGTCTCCTCAGTGTGGGATGATTTTATTTCAGACTCCATTTCAAACTCGATTTCAAATAACTTTCAGAGTGATTTTTAGCATTTACATTAGTCAAAAATTCATTTGATAGAAGGAAGTACTGTGTTTTTGTCAAGAAAACTTTTCATGTTTTGCTCACTAAAAATTACAAAATCTGTCAACTAAATATCACGATATTTTGGACGGCTTTTCACAAAACAGAAGTACCTAGTCGATGACAAAATATCTGGCTTAACCCTTATAAAGGGTTTGTCAGTATTCATTTTAACATCCTGGAGATGCAATTTAGTATTGCAATGATTTTAGCTCTCGCACAATTATTGGTCGTAGTGTGTTTGATGTTTGATGACAATAATAAATAATATCATAGTTATATGATATATTTTTTTCTGTATTCGACACTATTTATCTATGCAAATAATCTAATACTTCAATGTTATTTTCCATTTGTAGTCTCACAGATAAAATAATCCTTTTCCATTCTATCAAATCACTATTCCGAGTTTTTCTGGATTTTAACGAATGCATTCAATTAGCGGGCTCGAAATAGAATACTGAGAACCGGCAAGGGAAATCTCGTTATCGGCAGATAATTACATTGATAGAACTCCATACTGCAGTGAAAAATCAACTTTGCTGTAAAATTGGACTAAAAAAATTTGGTGGAAATAGGAGACGAATAATTTGGAGAGTCTTATGACATCATTAGTGTCCTTGTTATTGAAACTTGAAACAAGAGAACATTATTTGCACGCGAATAATGCTGTAATGATTTTGTAAAGAGCACTATCATAAGTGGTTCCCATTGGCCAGCGATGTCCGCTTGCATGAATTATGTCCACTATATGTAGGAACGGTATTTTGGCTGATCCTGATTCTTTACATTGTAATATAAAATAATTCTATTTTTACTCTTGGAAGGTCCACAAAATAACAGATGTTCTACCATAAGTACCATGTTCAAAATAATCGTAAAAATGTCGAGACTTTTTCATCAGCTCGACGAAAATAATTTTCTCTTACATCTGGCACCGTGAGAGTTCAAAGTAATTGGCCTCATTTGAATATGCTTTTAGAAATTAAATTCTCAAAATGCCTTTATTGGACATCAAAGATTTCTTTGAACAATAATAAATACATTATTTCAGCTTGTGCTTTGATGTAATCATCAGAAAGCTAGGTTTTGAATAATTCAAATTTCTGTTATTAAAAATAAATCCCGTGTTGCAGAACGATATGGAATAAAGGTTTTCTTAAACCGGATCCCATTTGCAACCTTCAACCTTCCACCATAATCTAACCTTTCTACCATATTGAGAATAATTCTGGTTGAGCTCAACCACTAATTATATTCATATTCGTTATTTCCCATAATTCCGCGCTGAACCGTAGATCCAATGATAGATAAGACAAACAATGAAGAGCGGATGAGTGGAATACCCCAGCTCTCAGGTCAACGGCCAAATCCAAGGTGAACGCATACATCATATTTGCTTGAAAAAGAGCAGAGCAACCGTGAAATTCTCCTCTTCATGTTCTTCGTTGTAGATATGAAGATTAAATTACTAAGGTTTTTTGTAAATATCTTGATTTGAATCGTTTATATCTGTTATCATCTGGCGTGTCTGAATTCGACCAAGAGTCTATATTATAATGTTCACTTGACTGAGCAACTTTTTCTCTATCACCAAAGAATAATTTGCAAACGTGAGCTACAAGATTTAAGCCCAGGTAGAATGCAAATAAATTAACATAATAGCACACTTTAGCGTAATTCATCGCCTCTGGACTAATAAAATTTAATTCAGAGCCTTTCACGAGATCCAGAGTAACAAAAGAGCTGTAACGGAATTATTTATAAGCCCCATTCTCACATATTCTCATAATTCACGTTGTTACAATCTATAAATTTTATGTTAGGAATGGGTATTTGCATGGTTATGGGCAGGTTGTTAGACCATCATAAGACAATTAGTAGGCATTTTACAACCTCCTATTTCCCCAGCGAATTGGAGACTCCACTAGTTCATTAGCGAACCATCATGTCCTTCCTCTTTACTACTTTCCCGGAAAAAATCATGTTAATGATAGCAGATTCCAAGCTTTTGGATATTTTTGAAGACATTTTTAGTCCCACAAGCAAGAAGAAGAGTGGGGAGAATCCAGGAACAAGGACGATTAGTGTGTCCTTCAGCTAATGGAATATTACTTCCTCTGCTTTCTCAGTTGCCTCAAATGGGCTTGTGGTTCTTGTTGGAATGACGTCAATGTAGCTATATCATGGCTGAAAACTGGTCGGAGTATCCTCTCCAATGTGTAAACTGTAATTCGTTCAAGGAACCGCTACAAACTTCTCCAAATGATGTCTTATAGAAATAAAAAAAGAAAAACCGTTACCAACCGATGTTAAAGTCATTTATTTTGCAGTCAGATTTATAGACGTTAATGCAAATATCTAGAAAATTGATTGTTTTCGGTCAGGTAATTCAATTAATCTCATCTGTCCATCAGATTACTCATTTAGTTCTTGTCCGGCAAAAGTTCTAATGATTTATTGCCAAAATCACAATTCACATGCAAAATTCAAACAGCAAATTGTATCCTTGCAATACTCTAAGTCTGTGTGGTCTGAGAGCACACATTTCCGCTGGCTTTAATCCTGTTTATTGCATTGTTTCGTCTTCAAATTAGAGCTCTTCGGATGCCATAAATCGGCAAGATTCTTCGGCTAAGCCGTCCTCAGATAAATTGTACTGTTTGTCCTTCCACAAAGCTCAGGAGAATGTCCAACATTTTATGATTGATCCCTTTTTATGACTCAATTTGCTTTTCCGAGAAACACCAATTTTGTTAATTATGGCACATAAAATAGATAATTTGACGGTTTCATTGAGCACGTTTGTCTGCGACTGTTAAGTCAATAATTATAATGATTTTGCGAATTTGTGGCTAAATTGCCCATTTGTTGTTCCAGACATTTCATACACCAAGTTTTGGGGATGAAGAGTTTGACATACCTAATATAAATCACCAACAACAGCAGCAGCAGCAACAGCAGCATGCGCAACAACAACACAATGAACAACACTATCAACCTCCAATGCAGGTAAAATTAAATCATTCACTCAATTAACCCACCAAGGTTTTTCTCACGTCGAAAAAGGCCATATGTCAATAACATCATATTAAGGTCAATAAATTCAAAATTCTGCAACTTAATAATTGTTTGTATAGAATAGCGTTTCAATTTATAATTCTTTATAGTCACTTTATTTTAATTACAATCAAAATTCATCCTGTCATTTTCCTCATTCAAAAACCCATTAAAAATAATCATCCGCATTTGGTATTCATTGTTAATCATCGCGTGGTTTTAAACAATATGTTGCATTAGTTGAGGTAAAATTGTTTCAAGTTTAAGGTCCTCTAATCTCTGATTCATCATGAATATGGGGATGTTTTGGTCTATGAACGTTGAATGAGGGTAAAACTTGATTTAGAAAAAAATGTGATGTATCAAAGAATCAAAGGATTAGGAAACTAAACACATCTGTGAGTTTTTGCCACTGAGACATTGCGAAAAAAACCTAGTCAGGTTCATGTTGTTCTATATTTATTAAACAAAAAATGAACACCCTCAAATAGGAAAAAAAAGGGATTAAATTGATAGGAAACCACTTAATTATGTAATTAAAAAAACAATTTATTCATTCTATTGAAAATGATCAATTCTAATTGATAGTAATTATTTCTTAATGGTTTAAGTGTTCTTTTATTAACGTGTTTTATGTTTCTTAGTGTTTTTAGTATTCTGATTAAGATACCAAAAATCAAATTAATTTCACAGTTTTATCAATTTAATTATTTTGAGTCTGCTTCATAGGTATCTACCAACTATGTATTACGAAATCAGTCTATTTCATATTTTTGAATGGTTTGTTTTGGATATTTATTATTCTACAAAGTACATATTGTCATTTGCCTTGTTTTTGTATCATCAATTTACCTAAAAATTATGAAGTGCATTCAATCCATTTCCATATGTCAGTTTACGTATCCTGGCGATTCTCTCACTAAGAAATTAAGTTTTATTCATTTAATTTTTTTTATCTTGCTACTCATCACCAAATCATTCATGTATTTATTTTTACTGGGCTTCATATTACCAAATCAGTCCTTTTTATATTTTTTATGGTTGGTTTTCGAAATTTATAGTATTTTCATTTGCCTTGTTTTATTATCATTTGTCTCGTTATTAGTTGTATTCTCGGTTTTTGTAAGACGGATAAAAATGAATATATAAATACGACCGAGGAGTAAAGTAACAAAGAAAAAATGTTGTACGGTTAGATTTTAGAAAGAAATGAGAACATTGTAGAAATTATCATAAAAAAATGAAAGAACTAAAAACATAAAACAATCAACAAAATGTAATAGCATCCGAATTAATAAGACAGAAAATCATTGTTGTCATAAGTCTATAGATTTTTGTATTCTTAGAACATTTATTCATCCAAAAACAAAGAAAACGAATTTTCATGATGGTTTTAGAGGACTTTTAATGATTTTATGAATATTATTATTGAACAAGATTTTGAATAATTCCAGACCCTACAAATATGGTAGGAAAGACAATATAGGAAGAATTCTTTAGGAATCAAGCGCAATTCTTTGAGAGGTCGTGGAATTTCATATATTCTATAATACTGTAATCTCGATCGAATCTCTTGGGCTGTCATTGTGAACTGAAATATTTGGAATTTGATAAAACAAGGAAACAACCAACCAGCCAGATTCTCAAAATGGTTTTACTTTTTTGTACCTTATTATCAACTGGAATCCCTCAATTCCAGCTTATCTAAAACTTGTCTAATAACTAATTTTCTGCCAATTATCCTTGATCTAATATTGATATCAATCTACCCATTCAATTTGCAATAAATCAACATAGATCGCAAATCAATTATTGAATCTCTTACCGCTCCACATCCATAAATAGGAAACATCATCCAATATTTATCTTAGCTTTGGAACGTCTCATCGCATGTTCTGTTTACAAAGAACATGTTTCGCACATTTTCTCATGGCAAATACATGTTATATTTTTTAATATTTTTGATAATTATTACTTTTGTAACGACATTTTTTAAGGGGATGCAACAAATGAATCAACAAATGAACCAGCAGCAAGATCAAATGGGGATGCATGACCCTACGGGGGGGTACCAACAACCCCTTTATTTATCTGGTCCTGAACATGGAATGGTGGGGCAGCAGTACCATAGTCCACAACCTAATTATTCGATGTCTCCCAGCCAACAGGTATGGTTGTTTTCAGTGTCTTTATTTTCTTTTATTTTAATTTTTTATTATTTTTTGTTTAATACTCTTTGTTGTCAAAGCTTGATATCAACTGATTGTAATTAATAAAATAAGCAACACCTTAAAGATCCCCAAAAATGTGACTGATACTGATGAGCATTATCAACAGTTTCAGTTCAAAAATCATAAGAAAATAGTAAAATAACTTATAAAAATAAATTATTGATTAAAGACAATTAATCTAAACTTCCAGAGAACGAGTGATAATCATCATGTTCCATAAATTTCAAGTATTTTGCAAAATACATAATTTCAAACTATTCAACCATCTTCCATATAAGTAAAAACAACTTGCTTCAGTCTGTTATTATAATAATTTACCACCATTATTAGTTTTACATGAGTAATGTGCAATTATGTCTAAAATTGAATGGTAATTAGTGAAAGAGCACATACTTTGTTGTTAATATAGATAATTAACATGAACCAGGAGTTGTTTTATAATTCTTTGAATTTTTATTTACAATAAAGCTGCAGTTATTGTATGGATGAAAACTAATGTTTTAAAACTAATAATTGTCACATTCAAAATCCAAGATGCAATATGATAAATTTTTCCCACCATTGCAGCAACAACACAACAACCAACTTCTCATGATCCATCAACAACAGCAGCAGCAACAGCATCAACAAATGATGATGAGTCATGGTCAGCCGCCTCCTGGGCCTATGGGCCAATATGGGGCGTCCCCCCAACATCCCCAAGGTAGAGGCAACAGTCCTCCTGCTCCCGGACAAGAACATACTACGAGCGATGATAGTGATGATAGTACGCCACATCCTGCTATGGTGAGTGCAAAAATGAACAAGAAAAATTTCATTATACAGGAAAACTGCCCAAAATGTCCCTAAAAGTAGAAAAAAATATACTGATGTTTTTTTTTAAGTTGAAGTAGGAACAGATGATCTTCAATCTTTCAAGGATCTTAAATGATTAATTTATAACAAGTGAATTTTATATTATTGTTTCCTTTAGGTGGCTGCAATGAAGAGGCCAAGTCCAGAACCAGCTGATCCAGCTTTAACGAAAGCTCAGAAAAAGCCAAAAGTTCAGAAAAAGAAAAAGAAGAGGGATCCCAATGAACCCCAAAAGTAAGTAGATTTTTTTCTTACTTCTTTGGATTTTTCCGTTTTCACCGTCTTCTAAAGGATTGCCTTCTTAAGATCTCTCGAATCAAGATTTTGAAGCTTAGTATTCTTCATTTTGCTAAATTAAATTATGATGATCCGCCAAGCTCGATCCAACAAAAATTTTACTTTTAATTAGTTTTTTATACTAAATTGTTTGTCATAGATTTGTTTTTTTATTTTATATTTTTATTTATTATCAAAGTTGAATAGTCTTTTTTCAGGAACATTGTTTATTTTAGCGGGAGTTTTTCATTCTTAGTTTCTTTTTTTTTAATCATTGTTAAGCTTTTAAGGTGGTTAGTGACGTGATTACAAAATGAAGAAACATATAAAAACAAATAATAATTTGAAATGAAAATTACGCAGATAAAATTTAAAAATGTTTTTACAAATATGAATTTACAATTCACAATACCATATGAATTTACAATTCACAATACCACAAACTCGACCACAAATGATTAATTGAAGTGATGGAAATAGAAACATAAGCCTCTGTAATACATTTTAAAATATCTCCGTCATCTCTTATACAGATTGAAGTAAAGAATAAAAGTCATCTTAATATTTATTAATTGAATCTTGAATACAAATATATCAATGAAATAGTGTTCAAACTTTATAGGATTGAAATCTCTAGCCGATATTTCGAACGAATTGAAAATTATGGTTGTCTTACATTACATGTGAGATTTCGACTATTTCCAAGAAATATTAATTGTTTGATCATTAAAATGTTTAAATTGAATATTTGGATCTAGAATGAAAATATTTCAAACCTTGGCTCAAACCCAACTTTATAGGATTGAAATTTCAATCCGTTATTCCAGATGGTGTGATAATTTATTATTATTCAAAATCAAATTTTAATTTTTTTTTTGTAATGTAATGCTTGACTTAGTACAAAAAATAAACACGACAACATTTTATCGGGATTAAAATGTATTAATTTCATCCACCTCTCAAATAACAGAAACTACTCAAACCCTAATAAAACTCTCCACTTTGGTGTAGTAAAAATGTAAAATTTTTTTACTACCGCCCCCGTATTTATCTTTATTTATGTTGAGGGCAGTAAAAGTCTCGCGGAATAAAAATGTTGATTTAAAAGTAGAAACATAGAAATTTTACGATCAAGTTAAGGTAGCGTTTTGCTCTCTTTTAGGATTACTTTATAGAGTTTTATTTCCATATTTACATACATAGTACGTTTATTCGGTTATCGTAAAATTTTTCATTTTATCACTATGATGTCTGATGGGTATTTGGAAGCAGCTCAATTTTCGGTTTAAATGAAATAAAGTTTTGTGGTCTTGAAATTGTTTCGACTATATGGGTTTGTTAACATCGAATCGGTCCAGGGAAAGATGATTCAGAGTATCTTTACAAAAAGCTTCTCGCTATTACGATTAATGGAAAAAACCTTTCTTCAAGATTTTCTTGAATGTGTATCAATTCGAAAAGAAAAATGATTTGTGCAGTTGGTAGACGATGTAAAAGTCTTCCACACTGTGGGATTCAGCCTCTATTGTGGCTTAATGTGCAAGAATCCATGTCTCCGACCACTTTATTTAAATATTATTTGACCAACCGTACGTATGATCCTTACGGTTACTTTCCAACAAATAGTTCAAAATCCTACCCGACTTTTCCGGATTTTTCAAGATCTCAGATCTCAAGACCATCAATGAAATTGAAATGTAGAAAACTTAGATCAAAAGGGAAAAAAATGGAAAAACAACGCGACCCAACAGGGAAAGTTGTTATTTTGAATTTATGATGTTTTTGATATAGGCATGTTTGTAAAACCGTTTTTCTATGACTATTCAATAATAGAGATATAATACATCCACTTTTTATTGGTTTATTTAACTCGTTACTCATACCAGTGACTTTTTTTTCATTACTCAATTGTTTTTAACCAATGAAAGGATCTTATCTCATTACTCCACTGTTTTAGAGCAAATCAGAGCATTCGACAAAATGTCAACCTTCAAATACATCATTTTGAAACAGGCCTTTTGACCGTCCAAACTTGTTTTATAGTCATTGTCACATTGTGTTAACAACCTAATCTCTCTTTATGTAAACTAGTTCTCAAAAAGTGCCGTCCAAATGAAATTGAATATCTCAAAGTTCGCTTCAATTATTGGATAATCATAGAAAAAGTATAGTATTCTACTCGCGGGAAATGGATAATACTCACTCACATGACTACGCCATTCGCCTACGGCTCGTAGCGCAAACTTCATCCTCGTGAGTAATATCCACCATTTCCCGCTCGTTGAATAATAATATACTATTTTTCACGTTGATTTTAATTTCATCTTCCTCATATATTCCGTGTTCAAGCCTTTCATAATTTGAGGGATCATGATGCACACATTATCTTTTTATTTCTAACTTCTCTGTCGATTTTGTCTTTTAGTTATTCTTGTAAAAATTTATTGAGAAAAACCTTAGGACTTCTATTTTTTTATTTATCGATTGTTTGTTATTCTGAAAAAAAAACATTGTTTTGGCGTTTGAATGAAAAATCATAAACTGTTTTTTTGCAAATTTGCATTGAGTCTGATGAGAGTGTTTATGTAAAAACCAAGAAAACACAGAACGAAATAATTTCAGCATGTTTATGAAAAGAATTGAAATATCTTTCAAACTTTCCACTTTAACTCCTGTTCTTGCAGGGGTTTCTTTTCCATTCAGGTCTCACTTCCATGAATTTACGATCAAAAGAAGTCCCCGTTGAAAGCAGAATAAACCTATTTCGAGGTTTTCCAGAAAAACCTTTATGAGGAATCTGAATGACACGAATAAAATAAAAGTATAGTGGATTTCGTGATTAGAGTTACAAGTAGGTACACAGTTTCCTTGGTTGAAAGAAGAAAACCTCATTTCTACTTTGCAGACAACATCTCTTAGCTTCATTACAAAATTGTTTACCCAGGTGAATTCGTTAATTTTAAATCTCCCATGTATACTTTCCAAATTGAATTCAGTTTAAACATGTTTAATGTATTGAATACCGCAAAAATAAATACATTTCAATTTTCAGATACTCAACATTCAATTTCCATCCAGAATAATGTTCACATCAGCATCGATAAATTGAATATGCAAATCCAGCAATTTTTACCCTTATATCAATTTCCATATGTAAATTCGGTCCGAAAATTAATTTCGATAAGAATTCCAAATCGCTCAATACTCTAGAACTTTTAGATCGGCACAATTTAACGGGCTTATTTTTTCTTTTTTTCATCTCCCCCAGCAATGTGTGTTTGCTTGGGGCAAATGGAATTTTCCGACATCCATTTTTCTTCCTCCATTTTCCCCCCTCTTATATAAAATCGATGCTTTATTTTAACCCAGTGAAAAGTGTTTTTCGCCTCTCTAGATTTCAATTTTCAGTGGCGTACTTTGAAATGCTTTTAGATTAATTTGAAGGGTGGGGTGCGTTCTTTTTCATTAGTCATTGTGTTTCTGCAGTATTCCGACTGTTGAATCATTCTGTAATTAACGATAATCAAAACATTCAAGTTAGGAGCGCATGAAACATTCAGAATCAATCCGAATTACTAGGCATAATCCTTCGTATACTTTATCGTCAAAGCTAAAATTCAGCAAGTTCATGAAACATTTATACCCTAAAACTAGGTAGTACTTTGTTAAAATCGAGAATACACAGTAACATCTAAAAGTTTCAAATTTATTCAATGAATTATTTATGATCCCTGCCGTTAAAAGAACCCATTATGAAATTCAAACTTTATATGCATTATATTCCGTTTTTAAATTCAGCCAGTCTATCCTTTTGCATAGCGGAGCATTTTTGTCTTTGCAACTTTTTTTTTTTGTGGACCATTAAATTTTCTGTTGTTTTCTTTTTGACGATTTGTTGATTTATTTCTGATCGGGACGGAATTCGTTTGAATCTAATCGCATCTGATCGATCTCCTTGATTGGACTGATTTATTGCGGAACCGTGGAATGTCGATGTTATTTAGTACGGTCGCATTTTTGAGTTATGGCTGTTTTTTCGAAGGTAAATTGGACCTTCGGTAATTTCATGGTGTAAAAGATGCAGACGATTTCGACATAAATTGAAGCGGTCCAGGCAGGTATTTCTCAGTTTAATTTGGCCATTACGAGAACCTGATTGCTAGTATTGAAGCAAACTGTCATTCTATCCAAAAAGACAGTTTACAGAAACTCTCATGTGTAGAATTCGTGCTTCTGACTACCAAACTTTGTAAGCAAATCTCGTTTTCCTTTGCACGAAGTTTTTTTTGTCAATTAAAAATGACGGGAATGGAACATTTCCATATCAAGGCAAGTTTTAAATTCAACAGCACTATAAAAAGTATTCTGGAAAAATAATCAACGAAAGTATCGCATTTACCAACGCAAGGTTATTGATAAAATCTACAGCGGTCACAAAATTTCCTACAGATTTTTTTCTGTAGATAATTTTGTAAGGCATGAAATAAAAAAGCAAATAGAAATCCTCAACACTTTGGAGATTTGTTTTATGTATTTTTCTAGAGGTGGTGGATGAGTGAATTTTGAAGAAGAAACTCTGCATATACTTCTGTATTGATAGAATTTACATCGGTTACAAATGCGTTACAAAATGTTTTACCGAATCGTTACTGCAAATAGTTTTGTAAAGTATGAAATGGAATAAATAGAAACCCTCATTAGGCTATGCAGACCTATCAATATATTTCTAGGGGAAGGTGAAGGAGTAAAATTTGAAATAGATACTCTTCACACTTTATTGATAACATCGAGGATAACATTAACCACAGTTAAGAAATTCCTCACTGAATTATGAATGAACAATTTTGTTAAGCATCAAGTAGATCAAATAAAAATCACTAGACCTCACTAGACCTACAAGCATTTTTCTAGAGAAGGTGGAAGACTGAAATTAGAGAAAGATACCTGCAACGCAATATTCCTTCATTGATAAATTTTACAAAATCTCTTACAGAATCGTCTTTGTGAATAATTTTGTATAACATCGATTAGGCAATTGAAAACCCTCCCTACACTTTGCAAATCTATAAAAAAAAACGGCTCCCACGCTTGGTGCTTGGTGTAACGAATTCTGCCCAGGGATCTACCAGAAGATAGCAAAAAGTCTCAGATGGTGCATTTATTCTCTCTTTTCAGCAGCTCCAGTGTACAAATGCCCAATATTGAGAAACCTTGATAGATAAAAACAAAATTGCATCAATACATCAGTACATAGTCACAACATTCAAGTTTTGTTTGGTCAATTGCGTAGCGGCTTTTTCATAGTTTCCATTGAAAATAATATACCGACTGTCTCGTTCAAAAATTTGTCACCAAAACTTCCAAATTAGGAAATAGGAACTCATTGGTTAAGAGTATTTTGATGACATTCAATTGATATTTTTATCAGTTAACTCATGTCAAGTGAGATATAATATCTCTAGAAAACTAATAGTCTGTCAATTTATGTATCCAAGATTTTCCTGCCACAATGGTTTCCGCCCTAATTCCACTTGTTTACTGGAAACTCAAAAAAATAAAAACAAATTGTCTCTCGCTAATAAAAATGCTCATGTTCCCGAAGCACTGGCGCGAAAGTAACACGAGAGGCAAGTCATTGATTTTCCAACCCCTCGGCAATAAAAATAGCCTATTAAAATGTTGGAATGACGTTATCCCTCGTTTTTCTCTTAGGGGTAAAAGGAAAAAGAGACATTATATTGGTCCATAAACTTAGCATTCGATGTGAAGAAAATTTGCCCTTCAAATTTATTGAGGTATTTCGACGGATTATTGCCCTTCGAGCAAACTATGTGTGTTTTTATGGACTTCTGTATTATGGGGAAGGTGATTCATTACTCTTGGGGTTCATATTTTGTCTTTTTTGATCAAGAAGTGCTCGTGAAAATGTGAACGTCTGTTAATCTTCCCCTAAGGGACAGTCACACTTCAGTTTGTCCATGATCAAATTTTATCAGAAAAATTACCTACCCATAAAATAGGTACCAAGACGCACGAACTAGTTCTGTCGAAGCACTATTCAAATGGGGGCTCTCTCAAAAGATTTCCAATGTCAAAGACGGCTACTGATAACGAGTCGAGACATCAAAGAATATTTTCGTTTTGAAGCCGATTCCATTCTGATACTTTTACAGTGAGATAACGAGTTTTAATCAACTTATCCGAGCGCATGATACGAGCAAAGACTTTTTGGCCTGCAAAACGCGAAAATTGCGAGTTTTTGCTGATGAAAATTGAAAATTCTAGCTTCCGGGCATTCATACGGGTTATAAGCTCGGTTATAAGTGGAGAGACAACGCAGGGTTTGGGGGAAGCTTGTTCTGATCGACATCAGATAATTTCCAATGCGAATCTTGTTGAATATGTCTTTGAAATACAAATGATTGACTCAGCAGATACTAACTATATAGGAGGCTCTTGATAAGACAACGGGGATATGTGGCCAACTCGAAATCCAATTAATTTTAATCCCCTTAATCGTACAATTCAAGACCTTTGAAAAGATCGTCAAAACTCTGATGAGTTTGTTACAAATAGCCTGAGCTTTAATAACGGAATAGGCTGTTCCCACCAGTGTGGAAAACTGTTGCTGCATACAGTCTACAGCTCTGAGTTACATTGGGGTCGAGCTTGTCTGTCGGATGAAGACTTCTTTTGAAGAATAATAAAGCTTTGTCCATGGCCTGAAAAAAAAATGTGGTGTAAGTCTCGCTTTCAATTATTATTGTTGACGACGACGAGGCCTTCAGTTTCGTATTCAGCTCCAGCGCTCCTACAGTGCGGTCGACTATCAAAAATGTATTGAAGAACCTCTATTCTATGCGTTACTCAAGTGGATTCGGCATCTAAGTTCTAAGTTCCTGTCCAAAGCATAAGAGAACCAAAGAACTAATAGCCGAAAAACCAGTGAACCAAAGAACTAGAGATCCATAGGAACAAACAACCAAAAAACCCAAGAGCCAAATCTGAATAACTACACCTCAAATAAAAAAAAAAAAAAAAAAAAAATCGGGTTCAAACGCGCTCCGCTATAATTGTCGGTCCACATTTCGCGATTGCCTTTTATGAACGGAGGAACCCAGACTGGTCTACGAACCTAAATCTTGATATCCTTCAATGTGTTTCTCATAGCTTGACTGCTCATAACGTGCTACGTTTTTTTTTGTCAAGTAGATATGCTCTGTAGTTTTGTGGCGCATCCATGATTTACCTGATTTTTTGGGAATTTCGCCACACCCTATCAAAAAACCATCAAACTAGTGTTAATATACCGTTAATAAACGTTTGATATTGTTTGGTTTTATTGTTTACTAATAGAATTTTTTTTTCAGGTAATATAGAAGATCCGGTATATTAACACTCGTTTGATTGTTTTTTGATAGGGTGTGGCGAAATTCCCAAAAAATCAGGTAAACCTTTTTTTTGTTAACCTGACCTGCAGTAACCATTCGATCTTGAAGTGCATTTTGTCTTATGAATGGATCATGTATAGGGGCAGTTGCACTTAAACTCTAACATCTTCAGTTATTCGATACCTTGCAATCAACCGACAAATCACACTAGCAGATGTCGTACCCCTTAATATCTCTAATTCTCGCCTGCTTCTACCATTCCAACTGCTCTTTACGGCTCAAATGTCCTCTATATCCATCTCAAACAATAAAGTGAATACCAAAATTATTATTCAATGAATATCAAAATGTATTTGCGTTGATTGAATAAGTTACAGGAAGATGCCTAACCATATGGGAAATAAAGAGACCGTTGAAAGTATTCCCCGTTAGGAGCAGCTAGTCTCGGCCATCTGTATTCCAAAACATTAATTATCTTAACCTCAACACGAAAGATTTCTGTAAACTTTTGATCCATCAATTTGGTGGCATACCAGCACGGTTGCCAAGTCGCTATCGGGAGTTCGGGGCGTTCTGGGATGGCACGAGCAGTCCAACGATTATTGTAAGATTCACATTGAATTTCATTCGATTTTGTTGAAATTTTCAGAAAGTTTTTCCGAGGTTTCCAAGTATCTTTTCGTTTGAGTCTAACTTTTCCAGGAGCAAACCTAAAGCAACACTAATTCTTAATTTTGAAAAAAAAAGTTTTACGCCCTAAGAATTCACGAAGTGAAAATATGTTTTTTTATTTTCCGTTCAATTTTCCAAAAAAGGTTCTTTTTTTCGGTGCATCGTTTTTGAAGTAAAAAATAAAAATCATTGTGATGTTACTAATTTCAGA
The DNA here is from genome assembly GCA_958502075.1 of Orchestes rusci. Lineage (NCBI taxonomy): Eukaryota > Metazoa > Arthropoda > Insecta > Coleoptera > Curculionidae > Orchestes > Orchestes rusci. The sequence continues at coordinate 28,313,969 of OY293306.1, read as the reverse complement.
AGAATTCACTAGTATTAAACCGTTGATTGAATACTTATTCAATCAACGATTAAACACTAAAAATAATGAGAAGTCAATCTTTTTCATAGTTGTTATGAAACGAGTTCACTTTCTCAGTTCAAATGTTACAGGGGTGGACACCCTGTATAATCGATAAAAAACTTTCACGCGTTTTATCCGGGAAATCAAGCAATTCCGGAACCAAGTAAGTATTGAGCCTTCATTCTTCTCATCTATCTTAAAAAAAATTACACTCGTCTTGAGACCCTACAAAAATCATAAATAATTACCTCTTATAGTAGTCAGTGCATGTCCGCTCAGACTTAAGTACAAATTCATTTACTAGGTATATGTACCTGATGGGAACACGTGTTAAATATAGATAAATTAAATCTGAATTAACTTAGGTATTCAACCATCATACAGATATTATTTATCAAATGATAGATCATCTCTATCTCTTCCCTATATCAATTGAAGATTTACTCAATTTGACAACATTGCTTGTCGCCCAAACCGAATTTCCTATTTCAGTATTAAATGCATGCTCCCCGCAAGCCCCCACTTCTACCCGACATGTGACAGCTTACTAAAAATGTCGTCAAATTCTTGATGGCAGCACTAATCAGTCCATATATTCGTGGGCATCAGCTGTTGTTGACAAAGACGGAGGATGGTATTCGCATTTATTAAAGAAAGATAGGGACAGTTTTTGTCGCGAGCCACGAAAATTTACACAGACATTAGGTATCTTCCTGTACTTATTCAATCAACGGTATTTGTTTTGCACTGTGGGTCACTGACGTAGTGCACTTGTATACTTTTACATGTGTCATATACCGTTAAACCACGAAAGATACCGGACTAATAAACATGTTCATGTTTTAAGCATAGTCCGGAATCGCCAACTATACGTTTGCTAACATCATCATTACCTAAATTGGAAAAAAATGGGGAAAAACCAATTCAGCACAATAAACCACACTAGAGAAAGCAAGCTAGCAGAAACTGCATTGTTGATTAAAAATTAATCTGAAATTCGTCAGATAACGAGTCCACATTTTACTTTTCCATTAAAAATCTTTCATGAAAATAATCAAAATAAATCGATAATAATAAATAGGATTGGATGAGATGACGGCTCCTTCCATTATTTATTTTATCGATCGCATGATAGTTATAGGTGTGATTATTGATGTCATTTTGGACAAGAAATGTGTCAAATAACACACTAGTCACTAGTGAGTTTTGGATTATAACTCACGTTTCCGTGGCAACCAAACAAACTATAACCTAATTTGACCAAAATGTAAACATGTCATTCTGACACTGAAACTTATATTTAATAATTATCTCATAAAAAAAGATTTCCTCCATTTGTTGGATTGAACATTGTATGGCACTCGTGCGTTATGTTCCACAAGTCACTTGAGAATCTATACCACTCGGCCTCTTTCTCGCGTGACTTATTTTCAACACAACGCACTAGTAGGTACCATAAATAAATATTATTGGTAAGACTGAATACACCTATACCTAGTTTAAATTTGATCAAGCATCAATAGACAGTCAGGTAATGACATATTTTGCTGACTAATTTTCTCTTCGCTGGTATTTTAACCACTGAAAATAATATCATTTTTGGGCTCAAAAAATAAAAATTTATCGACCGTGATCGACAGGAAGTGTGATTGACAGAAAAAAATGGTAATTTTTAAATATCTCGTGTACGGCACATGTAAGTAATATAGTAATCTAAGAGTAAAAAAAAAACAGTGCCATAAAGTTTGCACGAACTTAGATTGTTGAAATGAAGTCGCCATCTTTTAAAAAAGTACTCGGTTGCTGATGCATTTTTTCGTTCATGGCCATCAACAGAATGAAACAATTTTTCCATAAGCCGGTCTGCAGTTGAGATAAATTTGCTGGTCGGACAATATTGTGAAGAGATTTTCGGTTGCCTAGCACACGTCCGGTCACTAATTTTTCAACTATGCCAACACTGGCATAATTTTCACTTTTCAGTAGTTAAAAGGAAGAGAGGAAATCAGTCAGTAAAGTAATATGTATTTTTCTGACGGTCCATAACGTTAATAGTTGCTACTACGCTACTGTAACTAGAAATCACTTGAAAAAAATCTGAAATAAGTATTAAGCTTTTCTTTTGAGGGAAAGCACAAATTAAAAGTCAATCTTCCTCCTTCTCTCTGCAAGCTTTGATAGGAATATTCAAAAAGAACATCGTCGCGAACGGGTTAGACAACAAGATCATCTCAGTAAGTCGTCAGTGTAGACCAACCTTATTTGTTCTTTTGGACCTGTTACGGACGGATTTATAAACTTTTCAGCCGATTTGCCGGTCGGCCTTTACCACATCCATTCAATTCAACGGCTTTGGCTTGTCTTGTCACTAATGACCGCTTTGTTATTGTTAATTAATTTAATTGATGCATGGTTTAAAAGTCGATGGAAAATCAAATCAACGATTCCTTGAAAGAACCAGAAATTTTTAGTGATAAGTGAGTATTTTTAAAACAACCTGTCCTTTATATTTAAACGAAGATTCAAACATTGTAATGTTGAAGGAACCGGTGATTTTTTCTGATTTTATACCTAATTTGTTGATAATAGGGTGTTTTATTGAGCCAGAGTTATCTGTTTTTATATATGGTGTGCTTTAAATCAAATGAGTTGCCACCAGTTATAATATTATGCTGCTGATATGCTTTTTTGTATTCTGTAACCTCACTTTTAGGGCTCCTTTACATCAGGCGTTTAGGAAGAAATGTGTGAAAGTAACGGGGGGTCCTACCATGATAATTCGGAATTATCAAATACGTATACAAATTGTCCCGTTATAAGAATAAAGCAAGTTACCAGAATAATTTGGAGTAGGTATTTTTGGTCGTTTTATGCCTCGTTTTATGCTTAAGTGACAGATTGGGTTTGCACTGCTGAATCTAATGCTAAAGGATATCCTCAGTATCTCATGAGTTGTCACTTTTTTAGCTCGTTTTTTAGTCTGCTCGCTATTGGGATTCTTATTCGAGTTTTATCTTTTATCTCATTTTTTCCTTCACCACAGTATTTTACAATGTTTCAGTGGATTCTGTAATAAATTTCTTGTTGAATCAAATAGTGCGAAATTCGAAACGATAACTTCAGTATATCAGGGTATATCACTTTTTTGTTCTAGCATTGTTCGGTGATAAGGATTTTTCTTCGAGTTTTTCATCCTATTTTTGCTTTCACTGTATTCTGTATGTAACATTTTCTTTTATCATCGGCTTAATCTGCATAATGCGTAACTCCACTTTTTTGCAAAAATAGTGTTTTAGTGCCATCTGATAGAAGACATCGCAACATATGACCCAGCAAAGAGCGTATCTGCTCACACCATAACCTCATTCGGCAAAACGCGTAGTGAAATTTCGAAAAATCACTCCAAAACAAGTGAAAAAACGCATAGGTTCTCGTTATGTTATCATTTTTTCTATTCATCAAATCTTGAACTTTTGATTTAACTTGGGATATTTTATTGGAAAACCTTTTTTTGTGTACCCTGAACAGTTTTTAAAAGTGGAGTTACGGGTTTTGCAGATTGAATGCCGACGTTATGGGTTTTATCAACGACTTCAAACCCAATAGACCCCGCATTCCCATACGTATTGCATTGGTTTGTTTGTCTGGCAGATAAACAACGATTGATGATAGGCGCGGCGATGCGGGAGGTTCCAAACATACACAAAGACCAGGGGCGTGCGTTTATTTAAGACATCGCAACATATGACCCAGCAAAGAGCGTATCTGCTCACACCATAACCTCATTCGGCAAAACGCGTAGTGAAATTTCGAAAAATCACTCCAAAACAAGTGAAAAAACGCATAGGTTCTCGTTATGTTATCATTTTTTCTATTCATCAAATCTTGAACTTTTGATTTAACTTGGGATATTTTATTGGAAAACCTTTTTTTGTGTACCCTGAACAGTTTTTAAAAGTGGAGTTACGGGTTTTGCAGATTGAATGCCGACGTTATGGGTTTTATCAACGACTTCAAACCCAATAGACCCCGCATTCCCATACGTATTGCATTGGTTTGTTTGTCTGGCAGATAAACAACGATTGATGATAGGCGCGGCGATGCGGGAGGTTCCAAACATACACAAAGACCAGGGGCGTGCGTTTATTTATATTTGTATTTTTATCAATTAATTGGGATATTCAATTATGCGAGTTTTATTTTTGCGATCGTGATAATATGAAAACATTTATTATAAAGAATAAAAAAGGTTGACTGTAAATACTAAAAAATCTCTCCAGTTCGTGTGTATGAAAAAAACTACATCAAAGGAAAATGGCCTTTCAATAATGTAAAGAAAAAAGCAAATGCACCATTACGAAATTGTCCATTTAAGCACGTACAATTTTTGGCGCTCCAAGTATTCAGAGCGAAGACTCGAACTCACATTTTGAATATTAAGGTATTTTACGATTACGAGTTACGGAAATCTTCAATAAAGCAGTAACTTGAAAGAATAACTTATAAATTATCGCAACAGGTATGATGTTTATCAAATTATAACATAAGAATCAACATAATACATATCCTAATCTAACAACAGTTTTATGATTTTTTGAGAGAAAATATTGATTCTAAACAATAAAACATCAAAACCGCCAGATGAAGATGGTTACAGATTTTGAGATGTGATTTCCTCAGTTTCTGGAGGACAGGAGTTGATAATTACTATTATTAAAACAGAGAAACCAAAAAGCACCATCTCCGTCACGCACCAAAATGTTTCTCCAAAGTCCTAAACGAAACAGCACTCGTTTTCTATGATTTTTCCACATATCATAGAAGCTGGTGCATATGTATGAGGAATTCAGGATGAGGCATTAATTCATCCATTTTCCCTATTTAAATATGAATTATTTTTTTTTAGTACCCACTCACTCACCTTAATCTTAAATTTTTAGAACTCAGAAACCACATTTTTTCACTGAGCTTCTTCCTCATTCTCAAAATGAATGAGGGGAATGTTTTGTGGTTGAATGAAAGCGCTGAAAACTGAAAGCAGTTTTTAAACGTTGAATGCTGGGAGCCTAGGTTACATCCAATTTCATTTCGAAGTGGAACTGTCAAATGTTCGCTTGGCAAACGGGAATCATATGCTACCATCTACATATGATTCCCGTAGCATATGATTCCCGTTCATAACTCACCTAAAGAAAGCACCTTCAATCAATGCAAAATTTCGACCACCGTTTAACGTCAACGGTGGTCCAAAATTGCGACGTTGCAATTGTTGACTTCATGGCTTGTATTACAATATAGACGGTTCTGCAAGAAGACATTCACGAACCTCCCCGTCATAGGTGGGAACAAAAAAGAAGGTATCACCACAATTCCGATCATTTAAGAATAACAGAGGATCACTAACTGTGTGAATCCTCCCAGTCAAAGCTCCGGTAACAGAGCAGTAGAAAGTATTGAGACAGTCTGGAGTTAGTTTCGGCACTGTCGATGTTCTATTCCTACCCCTAATCTCATTAATTATGGACCAGCTTTCCCTTTGAATATCACGAGAACCATCAAATCTTTCACTGTAATACCTGTCCTTGGCTTTTCTTACTAAGATTCTGAAGAGTGAACGATAACGCCTGAAATAAGAATGAAAGGCTGGATTATTGGTAAATCTTCTCATTTGATGAAGACATCTCAAATTTCTAGAAAAGATACGCAGTCCCCTAGTTATCCAAGGTTTCCTTTTCTTAAACTTGATTTTCTGCAGAGGAAAAGATTAACAGAAACAATCTCTCAGTAAACCGTGAAAAGACTAAGGGTACAGAGGACGAAGCAAAAATTGAAGGCCAATCAGCCTTTCAGGAGTTATATTTTTTTTAATATCCAGCCTTGCTCGCTGATTGTTTGTATGACTTTTATTCTCGATTTTATTCATCTTATATCGATGGTCTCGCTCACACTACTTGTTGTAAGTGCAGTAAGTAAGTTCCAGCAAAACTGAGTATCACACTAACATATAATTTGAGACATATATTTTCTTATGCACACAAATTCTAAGTGGAATATTTAAATTGGTAGGTGCCAGTGCCATCTTCCAGTCGTGTTAAAACTGTTACTTACTTCTAAAACTTGTTGTTCTCAGGGTAGATAATCATACTCCACATGTGGTAATTGCGTACTTAACAGATAATGGGCGCTAAATGAAACTGCGTTGACTGTATTTAACACATAAGTGTCTAGTGAAAACTAAAAAGTGAGGTTACAACAAGATTATTGGTTCAAATTCCGGTGCAATATAGAGGACTGTAACTTGGTGCAAGTATGTCAAATGAGTTCAAAATAATTCATGTTATGTTTTTCTTCATCAAACAAAAATTATGTCGCAAAAATTGGTACAATAATTATTCTTGTCAAACAAAAAATTGTATAGCGGCAAATTTGGTATTTCAGATTATTTTTCAAAATTTTCGGTACATTATCAATCGAAAATCACAAATGAGCATTTTCAGGCTCAAGGCAATACCACAGCTTAATTTAATAAAGCATATTCGATCTTCATAAAGAAGCATGTGAATCATGGCGAACTTTTAAACATTAAACTTCATAATATAACTTAAAACTAACTTTTTGTCACTTGAAACATTTGTGCAACATCGATATTTGCAGTGTTCTATGGTGTGATTGGTGTGTTTGTTAATATTTTTAATGGTGAAATTCCTGTTGAATCGACTGGTGCAAAATTCAAAACAATTATCTTCGGTATATCGGGAGATATGGTTTTTTTAATAAAGGGTTGTTGATTAAAATTTGTTTTTGTTTTTGTCCCTTAATACAGGGTGTCCCTGAAATGACTGTACAACGCTTAACCACCAATTCCTTGACCAAGAATAGGGCGATCTAGGCAAACTTACCCATATCCAAAATTGCTTCGTTAAGTCTACAGAGGGTGTCCAATTTTCTAAAAAATTTTGGTTTTTTCTACATTTTTCAAAAACGTACAAATCGATTTTGATAATTTTTGGAACCTAGTCTTGGACCATGAAGTTACGTGTTTTGTTTCTATAGCGAACGGTTGTGATTGATCGGAAGTGTTATAAAGGTGACTTCACATGTTATTTCTTTTGATTTTTTTGGAATTGACTTTTTGATAATTCAGATGCTTTTATCTAATTGAACTATTAGATAAAAGCATCTGAATTATCAAAAAGTCAATTCCAGTTCAATGTATTAGGGAGTTTTTCTCTACACAGATATTTTATCATTGATTTATTTTTTTCTAGCATAACTACTTATCCCAGCAAATTTTTTCGAGAGAGGAGAAAACTTTCTTACACTGGGTTATTAGATGAAAACATCTGAATTATCATGAAGTCAACTCCATAAAAAAACAAAAGATATAGCTGCATATGACGCCACTGATTTTTTATGGAATTTACTGTCTGATGATTCAGATGTTTTCATCTAATAACCCAGTGTGTAAGAAAGTTTTCAATATCAATCAATAGTAAGATATCTGTGAAGCTAGTTGAAAAAAAATTTTGTTTGCCACAACCACTTATCTTAGCAAAATTTTTCAATAGAGAGAAAAACTCCCCAATACATCAAACTTTTAGATAAAAATATCTGAATTATCAAAAAGTCAATGCCAAGAAAAATCAAAAGAAATAACTACATGAGAGGTCACCTTTATAACTCTTCCGGTTAATTTCAACTGGTCGGCGTAGAAACAAAAAACGCAATTTCATGGTTCAAGACTAGGTACCAAAAATTATCAAAATCGATTTGTACGTTTTTGAAAAATGTAGAAAAAACCAAATTTTTCATGAATCTTTGACGCCCTCTGTAGACTTAACGAATTTTGGATATAGGTAAGTTTGCGTAGACCACCTTATTTTTGGTGAAGGAATGTATGGTCAAGCGTTGTACAGTCATTCCAGGGACACCCTGTATATTAAATTGATTCTTTGCTTATACGTTTCTATTATCCTTGTAATAATATTTTTATCTTGAAATATTAGAAGTGATGCTTATACGAGTTTGCAAAACCAATGGTACTTACAAAATAACATCTTGAGACGATGCGATGATAAAAATTTTGAATAAGCGTTCTTTCTTAGAGTGTTTGACCTTTTGATGATCATGTACAGGGTGTTTCCGTATATTTCGTCTGCAGACTAACTCGCTTATTATGCAAGATAGATAGGGATTTCAAATACAAAGTTGGTGGGTATTAACATGAACCGCCAGAAAAAAATATTTTTTCGTATACCGGGTGCACGAGAAAAGTGTGGCAGACACAACTTGCATTTTTTTAAATGCAACACCCTATACAGGGTGCCACAGATTCGAGTGCATGCATGGGGATCTCAGTTATTATAGAGATCCAGGGTCGGTTAACTGGTTGCAAAGTTGCGCATTTTCATGCTCAACAAAATGCCGTTTTGAAATTTAAAAAATTCCGACTTCTTCCGAAGATATTCGAAAAAAAACCAAAATTTCGCAAAAACGTTATTATTATTTCCTGAGTTTATTTGAGAAGATATTGTAAAATGAATTACACTTTCTCATTGCCACTTTTTCTCCTCTACAAGATGGCGGTATCAAATTAAAAATCTGACGTTTCGTCTTTGAGTGGCCATCATCAAGTTGATTTTTTTAAATACGGACCTGGATTTTTTATTTTATTCTTAGTTATCTTTTGACGTCCTTGAGGCATTGAGGTAATTAGATGAGGGTGTAGAGCAATGGGTTGCCTTGGCAACGTCAATATTTTCAATTATTTTTCACCTAATATTGTTATTTTCAATATTTTGTTAAAATGGCAATATTCTTGAACACTTGCAGAAATTGATTCAGTTTTTTATATGATTTTTTTTTATTTTCCATGTCATTTGTAGATTTAATTTAATTTCATTAAATGTATCGTTATTGGATGTTATTTCGATTTTGGTTCGGTCAATAAGACTTGTTAAGTTGTGCAGGTTTTCTCATAAGAATAACGTGTCGAATAAAGATGGATTTATGAACCAAACTATGAGTTAGGGAGAAAAGGATTGCCAAACTAATTTTCTCCGGTATTATTTTTTAAATGAGTATTTTTTTCGGCGGTTGCGATACCTCAATACATTAAGGACGTCATAAGATAATTAAAAATAAAATAAAAAATCCAGGTCCGTATTTAAAAAAATTAACTTGATGATGGCCGCTCAAAGACAAAACGTCAGATTTTCAATTTGATACCGCCATCTTGTAGAGTGGCAATGAGAAAGTGTAATTCATTTAACAATATCTTCTCGAATAAACTCAGGAAATAATAATAACTTTTTGCGAAATTTTGGTTTTTTTCGACTATCTTCGGAAGTAGTCGGATTTTTTTAAATTTCAAAACGGCATTTTGTTGAGCATAAAAGTGCGCAACTTTGCAACCATTTAACCGACCCTGTATCTCTTATAATAACTGAGCTCCCCATGCATGAACTCGAATCTGAGGCACCCTGTATATTATTTCATAATCAGATACACATTATTTTTCTGATCTCAAAAATATACAACATGATCATTCCTTCCAGCCGTTTTCAGAATATTTAAGTTTTAAAGTTGGGTTTTTGGTATTGCCATATTTAGTATCTATGACTACAATAATTGTTTGAAAATTATTTATTAATTTTTATCCTTCCAATAATCTAAAACAACGAATAAAACAAGTGAATACATTAAATTATTAATAAATTGATATCATAAAATGCATTTAAGAAAATGTGTTGTCAATAATAATGGCGGGTATATTCAATAATATCACTTAATTAATAATAATAATGTATTCACTTGTTATATTCGTTGTTTTAGATTATTGGAAGGATAAAAATTAATAAACATTGTTCAAACAATCATTGTAGTCATAGATACTTAATTTGGCAATACCAAAAAAACAACTTTAAAACTCAAATATTTTGAAAACGGCTGGAAGGAATGCCTACATGTTGTATATTTTTGAGATCAAAAAAATAATGTCTATTTGATTATAAAATAATATACATATAGGGTGTTCCATTTGAAAAATGCAAGTTGTGTCTGTTACACTTTTCTCGTGCACCCATACAATTTTTTTTTTCTGGCGGTTCATGTTAATACCTACCAACTTTGTATTTGAGGTCCCTATCTATCTTGAATAATAAGCGAGTTAGTCTGCAGATGAAATTTACGGAAACACCCTGTACCTATCAAAAAACTTTGTTTTCATACACGGTCGTAGTTTTAGTTAAATAGTCACCGAAATGTTTTTTAACAAATTGAACTTTTTATTTCGAATTCTGAAAAACGTTCTCATATAAGTCTAAAGGGTTGTTATTCCCAGATCGTTTGAAGAAATTTGAAGATTTTTAGTTAAAATTCCTCTTGTAATTTTAACAAGCTGTTACTCTCATAACATTTGAAATTTCATCAGGTCTTTTCTAACAGCAACAGAATCAGATGTTCATTTCAATTTGTAGCGAATATCGTTCTGCGCAAGTTTTGTAATAACCTCCAAAAACGACACACGTACAGGAACCGACATTTTCGCAAAAACAAGATTCACGTGGCCTTTGACCGGCGATATTTCAAGTTGCACACGGGTGAATAATATGAGACTTGTTGGTGCTTCATAAGAACACGAAAACAAAGGATTCTGCAACAATTCAGCTTGCTTTCTTCCACTTCGAGAGGAAGTCTATAGCCATTGACAATCAATGACAATAATAGATTGTGATATACCAGACACCCATATTAAACACTGAAATTCTGGAGGTTTCAACCAACTTCTTTCTTTTAAAGTTTGCATCAATCTACCAGCCATCTTCTTTGAGCTTAAGTAGTCTATTCATAAAACTTTGAATTCTAGATGCAATTCATCATTTTTGTATCATTGTTTTATATAAAATGCTACTTAATGGAAAGATCATTATATTCATGGTCTAAAACTAAACAGTTTCAAAGTACTCAATTAATCTTGAAAGTCGAAAGTAAATCCCTGTGAGGTTGAAAAGTTCTGAATAATTCCATCAAAATAAGATTATCCCAAACTGCAAGTTCCTGAAACATTGTTTAACTTCAAGATATTGGGTTTCCGAGCTATCACATGCCAATACGCAAAGTTTGCACTCTGCACACCAGTAAATTGACAAGTGACTAACTTCATTATTATTTCAGCCGTGATAAGTAAACTATAAAAATGGATGATTTTTATTTTGACCTGAGACTTGATATTCCATTTCTGTTGAACTTTTTGATTAGTGTAGAATTTAATAGTGAGGATAATCTTTGGATCATTACGTTCATCTATGAAATTCTCCTTCCGCATTTAACCTGGAAATTTCTGGTTTGTTGATCAGTGTCGAGTTGAAAAAATGACAGATAAGTAAGAAAACTTGACCACGTCTTGATAGTTTTATTCTACATAGTCAGGATGCTTGTGCTGTGATTCGTCTAATTTGAATTAAATCTTTCTTTCTGTCTTTCTCTATTCAGATTTTGTAGTACAAGATCTTGATGCTTATTTCAAGCGAAATTTCCAATCTTTCCAGACCAGTATCAGCCTATGCTTTGTTCTTCCGGGACACCCAAGCCGCCATCAAGGGTCAGAATCCAAATGCCAGTTTTGGAGAAGTTTCCAAGATTGTAGCTTCTATGTGGGATGCTCTGGATTCTGAACACAAGAACGTGAGTAAATGCCTTTTTTTATATTTATGTCCAAAACGACTAGTTCATGAAGCATTTATCTTCAAAATATCTGCAAATTTAACTTCCAAGCTCCTTCACGATTTTTTTCACAAACAGGTTTACAAAAAGAAAACCGAGGCTGCTAAAAAAGAGTACCTCAAAGCTCTAGCAGCTTATAGAGCGAGTTTGGTGTCAAAGGGAGCAGGAGAAGGGGAAGGTGGTCCCATGTATGGAAATTACGGAAACTATGGAGGAGGTCCTCCTGGTGGGTCTCCTTATGGAGGATATCAGCCTCAAGTGAGTTACTGAGAACGTTTATCATTCCATGTTTGTTCATAGCTTTGTTTTAGTTTTTTTATAGCGATTACCAATTTAGTATATTGCATTATTGTTTTATTTTATATTAATTTCGTTAATGGACAATTTGCACATTTTTTGAAAATATGAATAATATAAGGATTAGTAAATACTGATGCCAACGATGTTTAAAAAATCAACCTACGACCTCTAATAATGTAGTAATCACCGATTAAAGAGCGCCAATCAACATCCAATACGTCACAGAATACACTATCTATCTCCGTCTGACGTATTGACTAAGATGACTCTCTCTCTCTCGGGAGGGTAATATGGCCCCACCCCTTTTGCGATCATGCAGTGAAATTCGCGTGTTCTTTTTCATTTATTTGGTATATTTTTGGGTATTTTGGAAATTTTTTTTCGCTGGTGACTTTCAAATAATGTCTAGAATATGTATATAAAATTTCAAGTCATTTGAAAATGTATGCAAATTGTCCATTCTATCTTGCGGCGCTTTATTATCGTTTTTTTTTATATTTGTTTGTGTTGGCTTGAATAATCTTTCCAAGTTACTCTAGAAAGTTGGATATAAATTCTTACCCAATATCTGACACCTCTAGATATATACAGGGTGTAAAAAAAGTCTGGAATTTACATTTTCCATATTTTTTGGATTTCCCGATTACTGTTGATTGGTGAAGTTTTTGTATATGTCACAGTGAAACCTGGTAATCAGTGAAAGCTAACTTTTACTAGGAAAAGTAAGCTTTTCCTGATTTGGAAACATTTAGCTAGTGAAAGTTGAATTCGATCGACTTCATCATACTTTTACTAGTAATTGTTAGCATTCACGTAACTTTTCTAGTGAAAGCTGCTACACTGAAAATTATTATCGTTATTATAAATATCCTTATTGGTCCGAGTTGGAATTCGCCGACAGATTAGACGCTCTGGAAAATACGAGACTTATGATTCGCAGGTGTACAATGTGAACATTGTTCAGATACCGTATTATAGAAAATACTCAAGTATTCTCAGTAGGGCTTAGTCTGGGTTAGTTTGGGTTAGTTTGGGTTTGGCAAAAATTTTGATGTCGCGTGAGCGACATCATTAAGTGCCCCGTGCACCTTGGGTTAGTTAAATGGCGGAAATAAGTCTTAACAAGAACTTTTCCTAACTGCTTTCAGTAAAAGTTGATTTGATAAAGTTTCTCCAACATTCACTAGTGAAAGTGTACAATATTCTTCAAAATTCAACATTTCCTAACGGATCAAGTGATTGCTAGCATCAGCTAGTAAAAGCTAGCTTTCACTGAATTCCTAACATTCACTGTAACATATACACAGTGTCAAGGAAATGGTTGTTGAAATATCGGTTACTGGTGTCCGTTTTTTGTTTTTGTCTTCTGCGAGTACTTACTTCATTTTTTTATTACTGTAGAGCGAAGTTACATGGTGTTCCGTTATATTCTAGCCAATGAATATCTTTCTTATTTTTGATCTTAGACCTAGGCCATATGTTTAAATTATCAAAATTGTAGAAATTTTATCAGGATTCACAATCTAAAGTCGAAAAAAAAACAAAAACGCATCGGAAAAGGATCATTTTGACAGATGTTCATAGTTTTTTGATGAGGCACCTATACATTTTTTTTAGTTCGATTGAGAATCCAAATATATTCAGCGTCTTGAATGTTTAGAAAAAAATAAGATTTATTTTTGATATCTCCAAATTCCTTTTGTCGATTTTGTTGAATGTTGGTAGATTTTTTCACTGTAACAAGGCGCTCAATTATAATTATGAGTTCCAGTGGCGTCCAGAATGACAATTCCACGAATAAAATTGACAACAAAATGTACGCTACTTGCTTCTTCTGAAAGGTTTTTTTTTTCAGATTGAGCAGCTAAAAGTACACCTTTTTTTCCACTTCATATTTCTTCGTATCTTTCTTCGTTTTCGAGAAAAAAAACACTTTATTTTAAACAATTCTTAGACATGCAATAAAGTGATTTTGATCTGTTTCCTCGAAAACGAAGAGAGATACGAAAAAATATCGCGTGACAAAAAAGCTGTATCTATCTGAAAAAAAAATACAAATTTTCAGAAAAAGCCAGGGGCGCACAATTTGTTGTCAATCTTTTTCGTGAAACTGTCCCCTAGTTAGTGCTTATTACTATGAAAAACTCTGCCAAAACTCAACAAAATCGGCGGAAGGAACACTCGGTATCTCGAAAACTAGACTATTTAGAACACATGTCTATAGAACTTTTCCTACTTGAATTTTGTTCAAGGATGCGTTTTTGGAATTACGACCTATCATTAAGTAACACCCTGTATAGGGAATTTGAACTAATGAAAAAAGTCCCAGTGGTGAGTTTGAAAAACCTGCGCATTCCAATATGGTGAGTATGGCAGGATAATAACTCTTTGTGAATTAAGCTGTCCGAAAATGAGTGTTGAAAGTTGGAAAATTTCGATTTTTGGTCTGTAGATTCAAAACACCTCAAGCGTTGTTGTTCAAACTTTCAGGGAGTATATTCGGGGTTCTTAAGCATCATCTTGAGAAACTCGTTTGAGTTTAACTTATCCAGGACCGGACAAAGATTCACTCATATTTCTTTTATCGAAGAAAAAAATGGTACGCCATCAAGTTTATACAAAGTAAAAACCATGTTTTTATTTGCGGTTCAGATTTGAGTAAAAAGGGTAACTTGAGTTTTTTCTCTTCTCGTCGTTTTCGAGATAAAAAATAAAAATCAATGTAATGCTGAAACACTCACTTATTTCAAGGTTTAAAAAAAATGTAAAATCAAATTATTTCCTAAACTGCTGAAAGTATTGCGGTATGTGGCTTGAAACAGAACAAAACTCTAAAAATGTTATCAAAATCGCTTGAGATGTTTCGAATCGGAGACAAAAAATCGAAATTATTATTTTTATTATTTTCTCAACGAAACGTTTCCGGACACATGTTCATTCACAAAAGGTTATTATCCTACCATATTCTATTCACTATGTCAAACTGTGATAAAATATATGGGCCGTTCTGTTGAAAAAACTTTTTAATCGGTCGAAATGTTCTATTTCCGATGGTTAGATTTTTGAAAATGCTAGTAAAATTTACTTCAACTTTGCTAATCTCAACATTTGCCCAAGACTAATAAGATAGATATCCATTGGCTAAAATATAACGGAACACCCTATGTTTATTCCGTATAAAATGAGAAAATCTGATCTTTTCAATCACATTAACCAAATCAAAAACGGTATTCTTTCAAAATCAATTATAAGCAGATGTTTAGGGTGGCTGGCGGATGCCCATATGGCCGTAACAGAGTTGCCAAATCAAGTGTGTGTCCTGTATAATAAATTCGGGAAAGGGGTATTGTTCATCAACCTTCCTACACTACGTACTCAACAAACTCACCATTCCAGACTTTTTTTACACCCTGTAAATCCTAACAATCTCTCCTCGTTTTGCAGGGAACAATCCCATCGCCGCCAATGTCATCTGGCGCGCCCACTCCGCCCGCCCAGTCGCCCATCAACAAGAAACCGCCACAAATGATGGGCGGCATGGGTCCGGGCGGGTCGCCCGTACAAAACCACCCTGGTATGATGCCAGGGGGTCCAATGGGCGGCCATATGCAAGCTATGCACATGCAACAACAGCAAGCGCATAGTGGTTATATGCAACAGGTAAGTTTAGGTGGGTTCACAACGATCATTTTATTATCGGTGTTGTGATAGTGGTAGATGTAGATTAGTCGGAAATCACCAAATTATTCGTCTCATAGACTTACAATAACAAGACATAACGCCTATACCTTCAGCATTGAATGTTTTGACCCAATCACAATGACAAAACAGGCCAGCTTTGTTTTTGTCAACTTACCGGTGAGATGATAAAATGCCTGATTTTACTCTTTTTTACACAGTACAGACTTTCTAGTCATTGTTTTATCAAGAAAACACTAAATAGCGCAATTTAGAATAGAAAATAAAACACAGACCTAGGTTTTCTCCTGAGAAATTGAGGAGTAAACTCACTACTTTCGTCCTAACCTCACAAAACGGTGTTTGTAAACAATAGTGTCAGTAAAACTGACCTCAACTTCGCGGCCAGATGTTGCCAAGTTTTAACACAAAACGTAAACATCAATACAAATTTTCACCTTCAAATCTATTTTTTGATGACGGAAATGATTTGTGACGAAAAACTGAAGATAAATGGAATTATTGTTGTTTGGGCTTGGTGATTTATAAAATTAGCAGTTGAATTGATTTATTTTTTCATAAAGCTTTAGAACATTCAGAGCACATGAAAGCATAGCTGAAAAAAGAGTTAATATTTATATGAAGGATGTTTGGGTTAGAAATATTTGTTTCGTTACTTGTCTTGGGATATCAGGTCTATGACTCGTCTATTGTACTTCAACAACTAGTCCAACCCAATTTAGGACCATTTCCAAGTACTTGAAGCCAGGTGTCGGCTCTTTCATCCCACGTAGGTAGAAACGGGAACATCAGGTATAAGATGAACATCAGTTTTTACGCATCGTCAGTCAAGTTCATATTATTTCCGTAACGTTTGATCTTATACCATGATTGTTTCGGTTAGTAGATTTATTCAAGCATGACCTTGTTGTGGAATCAACTGCCAATTTTCTTTCCGTTTTTCACATTTTATGGGTGTTTCTCTAAACACTGTTTGCTCTAGCAGAGAAAGAATCAATGAAGAAAATTGGCGATTGGTTGTTTAAAATTATGCCTGATATTCAATTTTATTTCGAAATGCAACTGTTAATTTTACGATTGGCAAACGGAAATCATATGCTATCATCCGCATTCAATAGGCTCGTTCAGCATATTTTTTTAATCACATATTTTGAAAAAGCGTATTGTATTTGGTTCTTGTGCGAAAATTCATTATTTTCTGAGCTCGTTTTCATATGTAAATAATTTATCAAAAACCTTGCAAATTCGAAACGCTCCGAGCTCGACCGATGACATCCCTACAACCGTCGTGTCTAACCGGTGTTGAGTGAGTCATATCCTCAAACCCTGTATAACCATTGTATATTTCACATAGTGCTGAATATGCTATTATAGTTTATATAATCAGGTGCCATTCATAGTTAGCCGACTTTTATTATGTGTCAAAGCATATAGCTGTTCATGGTAATTGTTCAATAGTTTTAAGTGAAGTCTGTGTTTCTGAAATAAATACTTTTTTAAAAGCCTATCGGTGTCGTCCCGTTCATAATTGGCGCTGCGAACAGGATAGTGCGATTCCACGCTTTATCGGTTTTCGTTGAGTGGAAGTGATTTTTCAAAATCTTTGCGTGCTATTCCGAACTTTGGAAACTTCTCCAATATCTCCAGAACTACCAGCAAGTGAGCAGTTTTTCACTATACAGAAGAATCAAACGATTCTTTCTGACCAGCTGCCGTACGTTCATCTTGAGCAACCGAGAAGTATTCCACCGTGAGTTGAAAGAGGAAAAAGAACAGGAGACCAGAAGAGTTCCTGAGTTCCAGAGTTCCAGAGTTCCTGACCCTTCAACTCCTAGCGACACCTCCAGACCAGAAAGACACTCTAGACGCACCTCTATAGGATGTCCTTTGTTGCGTACCTCTTCAGAGCAAGCTTTATGGGTTTTACCTTGAATGTTCTGTAAGTAATTGCTAGTTTTGCCATTTCTATATTTATTTATGTCTGAGGCTTCTCCTTATTCGTCAAAAAGGTTGAAACAAATTTTAACTAGAAACCGGGCTGCGTTAGGTTTAAGAAGTGAAAGTTCTGACAATACTTCTGAAGAAGATAACATTATTCAATTATTTGAAAACATAAGTTTAGATATTAGTTTGGATTCAAATACTTCCGAATCTACAGAAAATACTTTAGTAAATCTAGAAATAAATTCAAATAATTCAAAAATGGAAAACTTTAGATTCCACGTTTCATTACTTCCAACTTTTTCTGGTGTTCAATATCACTTAGAAAGTTTTATAATTTCAATTGACGAATTTTTCTCGTTATATAATGATGATGGGAACGAAGATCTCAAGAAAATTATAATAGCCGCAATCAAATCAAAACTTATCGACAATGCCAGAGAATTCTTACTTTCTCGGCCCGACTTAAATAGTTGGCCCTCTGTTAAGGAAGCATTGCGTCAAAAATTTGGAGATCCCATCACGTATCAAATATTGATTCAACAACTTCAATATTTCAAGATTGATAGGAACGAAAACATTTTGCAGTTTGTAGAAAGATTAAAAACTTTTATTCAACGAATTTTTGCAAAAATTCAGTGCGACGTTGCCGATCAAAATTCGAAAGCAATTTTAATGAGTCAGGTTCAAAAAACAGCCGTACTTATTTTAACTGCTAATTCGCCACAAACGCTGAAAACTATGCTAATGTTAGTGAATCCTATTACAATTGACGATGCATTTTCACATGTCCTCACATATAATATGATAGAGTCCCAGGTAAATTTCACTCACATCTCCAATAACACCATGAACAATTCAGCATTTAACATTTCCGACCCTCAAAATTTACCCCAAACTTCAGGAAACCAAGTGAAAACTCTTCCGCCCATCCCACCCATGTCTTTTCCGGGGCCTCCAAGATTTATCAGTCAACCTGTAAATGTTCACTCTCGGCCTCCTCAAAGAAACTTTTCCAACAACTTTAATTCCAATCGGCCCAGAAATGTTTTTGCTCCAGCCTCACAAAATAGACCTCCCCGAATTCAACCGCCAACTCCCATTTCAACTTCGACATTTGGCCCTTCCAGAAGAACAAATAACTTTAGACCTCAAAATGCATTCCAGCCCTCTGGTCCTAGAAACTTCGTTTCTCAAGAGCTCACCAATGTTGAGACTTATCCTGAGCCCTCTTTCAATGGAAATGAACAAAATCATACCTCAGAAGAGTACGATTTTCAGCAACACCAACTCCAACAGTTCTATTTCTTTAACGACAACCCAACTTATCCAGAACAGTACTCTGATAATATCTTCGAAAATCCTACCGAAACTCTCGAAACAAACATTCATTCCATTGAACAAATCGAAAATTTTCATCCACCGCCTCCAGAAAACCCATCGACCTAAACAATCTAGCACAACAGATAGAACTCCCATACTTTCATTTACCCCAAAAACAAATCACTATTCTCATTGACTCTGGAGCATCCGATTCCATAATTTCACCATCAATAGCTGAATTGTACCCTGATTGTATATTTTACGAATCCTTTGAAGTTGTAGCATGTAAACAAAAATATAATGAAAATAATAATTTGAAAATTCCATTATTAGAAGAATTAGGCATAAAAGAACATTTTTCGATGCGTGTGCTTAATTGGCATAACGATTTTGATGCTCTCATAGGTAGTAGAGATCTGAAAAAATTAAATGCACTAATTGATTACGAGAAAAAAATTCTAACATTAAAAAACATCAAAATCCCCTTTTCTCTCGCTTATAACAAACCCTTGACTAAGCCTATTCGAAACTTAAAAACAAATTCTATTATAGTTCCAGTAAATTACGAAAACGGTATAGCCATTCTTCCTTCTTTCAAAATCCAAAATCACATAATCCCAGATAGCATCGTTCAAGTAAAAAATGGTTTTTGTAAAATCCCAAACCCTGCTCCAATGATCAATATAAAGTTTCATCAAAGGTTAAAAGTCATTCCCCAAGACCAATTCGAAATAATGGACCCTTCTTATGACACCCCGACGAAATTCAACCCTGCTACCGATCTTCGACTTCAACATTTAACTCCCCTAGAAAAATCCAGAATTCTTCCCTTATGTCACGAGTTCAAAGACATCATGTATCATGAAAACTGCGATTTATCTTTTACAAGCCAAACAAAACACTTTATCCGAACAACCAACGATCGTCCTATTTACGTCAAATCCTTCAGACACCCCCCTGTAATGAATGCCGAAATCCAGTCCCAAATTCAAAAATTGCTGGATAACAAAATTATTAGACCTTCAATTTCTCCCTACTCCGCACCAGTCTGGATCGTCCCAAAAAAGGACGATGCTTCTGGCAAAAAGAAATTTCGCATGGTCATCGACTATCGTCGTCTAAACGATGAAACCATCGAGGAAGTTTACCCTCTCCCCAGAATTGAGGAGATTCTTGACAACTTGGGAAAATGTTCCTACTTCACGACCCTCGACCTTGCACAAGGATTCCATCAAATTGAGATGGACCCAAAGTCTATTGAAAAAACGGCATTTTCTGTAAACAATGGCCATTACGAATATCTTCGCATGCCATTTGGCCTGAAAAACGCTCCTGCGACTTTTCAAAGGATGATGGACGAAATCCTCCGTGAATATCTGTATAAATTTTGCTTTGTTTATATGGATGACATTGTAATCTTTTCCAAATCTCTTTCTGAACATCTAGATCATATCCGTGTTATTTTCAAAAAGCTTAGAGAAGTCAATCTCAAGGTCCAACCCGACAAATCGGAATTTGTATGCAAAGAAGTAGCCTTCCTAGGTCATATCATCACGCCCGAAGGAATCAAACCCAACCCTACGAAAATTGAGGCTATCCAACGATATCCCCTGCCCAAAACTCAAAAAGAAATAAAAGCGTTTCTGGGGTTAATCGGTTATTACCGCAGGTTCATCCAAAATTTTTCAAAAATTACTTTTCCAATTTCCAAATGTCTTCGAAAAGGCAGTACCATCAATGTCGAAAATTCCGAGTACAAAAACGCCTTTTCAAAGTGCAAAGAGCTCATCTCAAATTCTCCAGTCTTGCTGTATCCTGACTTCAGCAAGCCCTTCAAACTCACTACAGATGCCTCTAATATTGCTATAGGGAGCGTATTGTCCCAAAATGATCATCCCATAGCATACTACTCCAGAACTTTAAACTCAGCAGAAAGAAACTATTCCACGATTGAAAAGGAACTTCTTTCCATAGTAGACTCCACCAAAAACTTCCGGCCCTATCTCTACGGTCAAAAATTCATGATCGAAACAGATCATAATCCCTTGGTTTGGCTTGCAAAAATTAAGGAACCCAACTCCCGCTTGACCCGCTGGCGACTGAAGCTAGAAGAGT
Source organism: Orchestes rusci (assembly GCA_958502075.1). Classification (NCBI taxonomy): domain Eukaryota; kingdom Metazoa; phylum Arthropoda; class Insecta; order Coleoptera; family Curculionidae; genus Orchestes; species Orchestes rusci. Next base: position 28,292,825 of record OY293306.1, on the reverse strand, counting down.
TCAATTTCGAAATCAAGTATAAAAAAGGAAAAGAAAATTTTGTTGCAGACGCTTTATCAAGAATCGAGCTAAACGTACATGAAACCGCAGATAATCAGTCAAATGCCCCTAATGTCGATAACACTGTTGCTAATCTTGCGGATTTTGATCTTGCTGATTTTGTAGAAAATGAACTATATACCGAGCTTGTCATGAAACAAGCTCCGACAAAACAAGATCTCATAAATAAAAACGATATTGATAATCAATCTCTCATCACCGTTCACTCTAATAACGATACTACAGCAAAATGTATTCCTATTTCAGAACTACCTCTAAACTATGCTTCAAATCGACTTATCATAACTTACGGCGATCAATACAAAGTTTCATTCACTAGACCATTTAACAAAAATCATCACTTCGTTAAAATTTCTAAAACCGACCAACAGGAACATATCACCAAAATTTTCAAGGAAATCATCAAACCTGACACTTCTTTTACAATTTTCATTCAAGACCCCGAACTCAAATTAGAATTTCAACGCCTTGTGAATGAGAACCTGAATCCTTCAGCCAAACTAATTCTGTCCAACATCTACCTCAATGACGTCACTGACCCTACCAAACAAAAGGAAATAATTGCCAACTATCACCAAAATAATCATAACGGCATAACAGAAACCTATACCACCCTCAAACAAAAATACTATTGGCCAAAACTTAGAGATTCGATAACCTACATTATTAATAACTGCGAAATATGTCTGCAAAACAAATATGAGAGACACCCTTACAAAATCGCTTACGAAGGACCTCTCCTCGCTGAAAAACCTTTCAAAACAATTCATCTGGATATTTTTCAATTTTTGAACTGCCAATTCTTAACTATTATAGATTCCTTTTCAAAATACGCTCAAGCATACTTCATCCCTGACAAAAATGCTGTTACAATCCTGAGTAAGTTACGTCACTTCTTCTCTCACCACAACACCCCTCAAAAGATCATATCTGATCAAGGGACTGAGTTTCGAAACCATCTTTTCAAGGAATTCTGCCAACTCTTTTGTATTGAATTACATTATACTACTCCTGGCAACTCCTCTTCCAATAGTCCAGTCGAAAGACTCCACTCCACGCTGTTAGAAAAACTTCGAATCTTGAAAATGCAAAACTCCGATGACACCCCTCAAAACCTCATGATCTCCGCCATTCTAATCTATAACCAGAGTATACATTCTACCACAGGACATTCACCCTTTTCTATTCTTTACGGCCCGTACCTCAATGAACCCAACATCAACAATGATCTGACGGTTTTCGAACAGTATAACGAAATCAGAAAAAAAGAACTCGTTCCGTTTCATGAATCAATTTTTAAAAATGCCTATCAGAAACAGCACCAAAATACTCAAAAACAAAATAAAAATACCGAAGATCCCCCCGAAATCAGTCCTGATCAAACCATATACCGGAAAAATCCATTACGTAATAAAATGAATCCTCCATTTATACCTACAAAAGTCGCCAACGTTCATAAAAATACAGTAACGGGCATATCAAAGAAAAAGCCAATTAAAACTCATATCAGAAAAATCAAGAGACTCAGAAAAAACCCTGTTGATTTCCAGCCTCCTGATCCGGATCCTGGCTCTAGTGAACCAATCCCAGGCCCTTCTGGTACACAACCTTCTTAATAATGGTTACTTTAGTGAAGACATCTCTTCATCCCTAATTGTAAGCCATTACCATAGCACATATATTCCAATTAACATTACAAGCATAGACTACACATTTTCTCAAATATTAGGCAACTTCATCATTTTAAAACATAAAATAGATAATCAAGAAAACAATTTGACAAATTTTCAATTTCAACAAATCTCAAAACTTCTCAATAATACATATGACACATATGCCAAGTTGAAAATCTATGAAGACAATAAACCCATACGTAACAAACGCGGTTTAATGAACTTCATAGGAAGTGGCATCAAATTCATCACTGGGAACCTCGACAACAACGACTTGGAAACTATTCAGCAAAATTTGCAAATTTTAAAAAATAACCATATTAATGCAATGCATAAGTTAAATGACCTGAGTTCATTAGCAGGAAATATTGCAAGTAAATTCAAAGAAAATGTTAAAATTATAAACGACAACTCAAAACGTATTTCTCTTGAATTTGCAAAAATCGAAAAGGAAGTCAATCTTTCTATTACACTGCAAATTGAATACATAATGGTGAATGGACTGAATCAATATTTAGAAAAAATGTTACGTATATTTTCATTTGCTCACTTGGGAACATTGGATCTAGAAATACTAAGTTCAAATGAAGTAACGGAACTTTGGGAGTATTTGAAAATACATTATCCAAAAAATACGTTATGGCCTTTAAAACACTTGTCAGAACTCACACTTATAAGCAAAACTGGTCTTTTAATAACTGGAGAAATGGCACTTCTAGTGATTAAGATCCCCATTTTCCAACAGAATACTTGTAATCTCAGACTGATTTATCCAACACCAAACAACGAATCAAAAATATTGATAAATCCCAGTAGATATTATTGTGATGAATTATGGTATAATAATTGTATAGAAATTAACACCAAATGGATTTGCTTCGACCCTGTTGAAACAACATGTCTACTTCCAACAAATTGTCAATTTGCAAATGTTCAAAATAATTACCAAGTTCACACAGTAACTTACAGAAATTCCTTACTAGTTTGTACAAAGTCTGAAGAAGTCATCATTGAGAATTGTTTTCCATTTCAAAAATTCACTTTACAGAATTGTAATATCATAGAAAGTAAGTGTGATGTAATTATAGGTCAATTTAGGTATTCTCTCAACGTTAATAATATTTCTCTTGAACTTCCGCACATTCAGAAGCTCGAGGATACAAATGTGTCGATAAATTTACAGATTAGGCATTTAGAAAATCCTCAGAAAATTCAAGAAGACCTCATAGAACCCATCGAATTTGAAAACAATGTTCAACCCTCTTCTCATTATGTATTTTTAGTCATATGTATTGTATTTATAGGAAATCTAGCGTTAATCATGTTCCTCTGGCATAAGCAACAAGGTGTGAAATCAATCCCCTTAGAGACTTTAGAAACTTTGATCAACGAGGACGTTGACAACTCTAAGAGGGGAGGAGTCATATCCTCAAACCCTGTATAACCATTGTATATTTCACATAGTGCTGAATATGCTATTATAGTTTATATAATCAGGTGCCATTCATAGTTAGCCGACTTTTATTATGTGTCAAAGCATATAGCTGTTCATGGTAATTGTTCAATAGTTTTAAGTGAAGTCTGTGTTTCTGAAATAAATACTTTTTTAAAAGCCTATCGGTGTCGTCCCGTTCATAATTAGTGAACACTGAACAGTGTCACTGGTCGACACAAACGTTGTTTACAACGGTCAGTTTATAGTATTTTATTTAACGAGCATATAATGGGCCAAATATAACACGAGATTAAAATTTATATCACGAGCCAAAGGCGATTGTTATTAATTTTATTCGAGTGTAATATGTTGATTATATGCGAGTCAAAAACAATGCTTTATCACTAAATAAAGCCAAAAATAGTTGTGTTTAGGCCCACTGCCCGTGAATAAAGAACCTGCCCGTGGATAAAGAACTATGATCCACGGGTTTCTCTCAGGCCGTGTAATATTTGGAACATTTTATATCCATAGATGGTTGCATAAAACAACTATTTTTTGATAGTTGTAGATAAAAATATTTTTCTGTCTGTATCACACATTTTTTATAATAAATCACACCGACCCTAAAAATATTCTGATATTTCGAAACATCGTTGTCGAAACTTTACTGAACGAGCCTATTTGGCGTGACTTTAAGGGCTTTTCAGGAACGGTCTTTGGTCTGGTGCGCACCCGGAACGACTCACACATTGCTTATGTCCAACACAGCTCAGCGGTCACAGCAGCTGGGTAAATTTTGACAGTTTTGTGTGCAAAACTGTCAAAGTTTGTCCAGCCGCTGTCACCGCTGAGTTGTGTTGGACATAAGGATTGCTCACACTCGATTTTGACCGTTCCTGTCATCGGGGCGTGAGACACCAATCTTACCTTCCCCTTTCCACTGGAGCAACCCCATATTGACAGTGGATAAATGCCAAATGTGACAAGTTTCGAAATATCTATTTGATTTCACGGTTTTTTTCTAGTTTATGATGAATATTTAGTTTTTAGTTGTGCAATGATTAAAATTACAAAAACAATCAACACCAAAAACGAGATAGGATAGGTGAAAGTTCCACTTATAAAAATAATTGACACTGTCAACTTGACTCATAGTCCCACTGACGCCCTGTTGCGTTCCAGTAAACATGACGGCTTGAAGACTTGGTGCGTCACGCACTTAACTGTACCAGGGTCACTCACTCGTTCCTGGAAAGCAACTTTTGAACTCAAATTCAGTTAGCATAATTATGATACCCGTTTGACAAGCGAAAACTTGACAGTTCCTCTTCATAGTAAAATTGAATGTAACTTCTTACTTAACCTTCTCATATCCTTTTCGTTGGAAAATAAGAGCAAAATTTGAAGTTTGTTCTATATTGAATCAGGCTCCTCAGCAGCAACACATACCCCTATCACCGCACCAGACTCATCAGCAGCAACAAGTGCCCGTCTCCCCCCACAATCCCCACATGCAGCCACAACAGCAACAGCACATGAGCCCCCCGCCCATGGTTTCGAGTTCCCCGCCGGTATCACAGGCTGGAGGTCCCACCTCGGTGCCCCCCACTCAACAACAGCAACAAACGCAACAGCAGGCCCAACAACAATCGGCGCAGGCGCCCCACCAACAGCCAAGCATGGCGCCTGGCGGGGCCGGCATGAGGCCCCAACAGCAGCAGAATTCCTGCATACGTCATGGGTGTCCTAACCCGGCCATCACCAATCCGGAATGGGAGGACGAGTACTGCAGTAATGAGTGCGTGGTTAGCCATTGTCGGTGAGTAAGCAAATGTTGAATGAGCGAAATTGTTTTGTGACCAAAGGATCCAGGTTAAACTTCATTGAGTTTGTTTTTCTGTCTCTAAATCGAACAGGGAAATATTTAATTTTATTTTTTCGCTAGGTGGCACCGTTTCCGAGATGTGGAATTTTAACATTACGCTGCAGGGTATTCACAATACACTGTGATCCAAATTAAGTTAGAACATAATTTGACGCTTGATAACTTTTTTGTTTGTTTATGGATTTTGTTGATTTTTGGATATGATATTAGTCAATATGTTCTGATTATTACCCTAGAATTTAGCTTCCGGATTTTAGTCAGGACCGGACTTGGAACGTTTTTATGAAATTGGTGCATTCAAGGTTGTTGCAAAAACAAACTGCGCTACTCACAGACCAACTGATATATTTTTTGAAAAGAGCATTATTGGGAAAAGGTATCCTGAACATATCAATATTCCAGAACCATAACCTAAGAAACGATGTTTTTTTTCTGTATGATAGTGCTTGTCGACATAAAATCTATTTCGCTTCATTTTGATCAAAGTTTCATGAAATTTCAAAGCAACGTGAATTGTTTGTTAGAGATTTGTCGATTTTTTCAATATTTAGAATTTTTAATTTGGAAAAAAAAATATCATTTATACCTATTTTTTTTTGTTGAATAAACTTTTTTAAATTTTACTCGATAATTTGGAAGGGGCCGCAACATTTCCGTGCATCCATATTCTTCTCCATTAATCTTTTAATCAAGATTTTATCTTTCAAAGATAGTACCATGTCTACTTATTTTAAATTGAACAGGCAAACTCTAGAATCTCAAAAATGTTGAAAATTTTCAACAAACAATCCACGTTGCTATGGAATATCAAGAAACTTTGATCAAAATGAAGTGAAATAGTTTTAATGCCGACAAGCACCATCATAGAGAAAGAAACATCGTTTCTTTGGTTATGGTTCTAAAATATTGATATTATCAGGATACCTTACCACCTCCCACTGATGTCCTCAAAAAATATATCAGTTGGTCTCTGAGAAGCGCAGTTCGTTTTTGCAACGAGCTCAAATGCACCAATTAATAAAAACGTCGTAAGTCCGGTCCTGTCCAAAATTCGAAAACTCAGTCCTGGAGGAACATCCAGAACATACTGTCCAATATCATATCCAAAATTTATCAAAATCCATAAACAAAGAAAAAAGTTATCAAGGATCAAACTGTTGTTCTAACTGAATTTGGCCCACAGTGTATATCACAATACAGGGTGTTTCCTGAAAATTGGTCAAAATTCGTGGTATTATGTATTATGATTATTGTGACGCAGCGTACCTTTTTAATTCCTTTTTCTCGAAAATGCTGCGTCTTAGCGATACGAACAAGGATGACCTTTTTTGTGTAAAAAAACTGAAATTCTCGTAATTCGTAGAAAAAAAGAAGGAATGATGATTGATAAGAAAGTTTCAGTTGATTTTTGATACTCCCCCACCACCAAATAATACGCTTCCGACCAAGTAATCAAAGTTCTGAATTCAGCATTATTCAAATTATCAGGATTCCAAAGTTTCAATACTTTATTCCAAACTGTTTCGGAAATAATAATTGGAAAAATCCATCCTCGGGTGTCCCAGTATACAGGGTATTCATTAATTGAGTACCGATACTTAAGGGTGATAATCCTTGGATGATTTTAAAGCAAAAAAATGGCATTGGTCCGCACAACCCTAATTTTCAAGATACAGTGTTGAAATTTAAAAAAGATAAATCTTTTTTTGTATAATAATTAGTCTGTTACTATTCCTGATATCTTTATAAAATCTGGTACACGTCTTCTATGCATCAATATGCCTTTTGTGATGTACAAACAAATTTATTATTTTTGCCAGTGTCGTCCGTACGGGTTTTGGATTCAATATTTTTGGAAACAAAACTTGAACGCCACTGCTTCCTTTTCAAATAAAAAATATTTTTGAAATCTCTATTTATTTCCAAGCCAATTTGTTCTTTTGTTTTTTTTCGTCCGGCGCATGGTTTTCGCTTGAAAAAATAAAATCCACTTAAATGCATTGACACCCTGCTGTGTCCTTCAATATTTTGGAACAAGGGGCGCCCTCTCCAACATTTTTAAATGAAAAATGATACGCCAATGCTTTTTTTCACAGTGAAAATTATTTTCCTAATCTCTTGTTATTTTTTAATAACCTTACATTTTAACACCCTGTATCTTAAAAATTAGGCTTTTGCGGACCTATGTCGGTATGAACTTTTTTATTTAAAATCAACCAAGGATCATCACCCACATTGATTAACAACCTGTAAGTATCACATTAGTCTGTGGTCGTTGTTAGGATACATTGTTCAACAAAGTTTTCTCATGAAAATATATTTTTTTCTTATTGTTCCATCATCTATCAAAATTACTGAAGTCTAACCTGGATCACCCTGTATAATCTACTTAGCATAAATAACGACACAAACGAAATTTTCACTCATTTGAATGACATAATTGTTTAACGTATCGCTGGAAAAAGTTGCGATTTAGAAAATTTCTTAGCGGTTTATATGCATAAGCATGATATAAAAATTAAATTTTGTCAAAAACTTATTTTATACATGGCCTTCAATTCGATGTTCCCTGTTTTTTATCGATTCGCTTAATATTGTCCTGAAATGAAATCTGTAACAAGCATCGAACAAATTTTACTTGGAAATTGAAAAAATCGATTGAATCGGATGTAGAAAAGATTTGCTTCGAATTTATCCCTATTTTACTCTTAATCAGAAGAGATCCAACTCTTGGATGTTTTTCACAAAAAAACTTGGAGTGGATCAAAAGATTGCACATTAGGAATCAAAGATTGTGACAAGAACTTCTTCAAAAATTCTGAATAACATCTACAGTGTCCGCCAAAAAGTTGGGTGTATATGGGAAACTTTTGTATTATTCATATTGTCAAGAAACTTAATTCGGGGATAGTTTGTGCATGTCTGATAACCAAAAAATCAATTTTGACACATGTTATGAGATCATCGGTTTAGCGAGAATTTTGAAAGAAGTTCTTTTGGGTGTAAAATTTTGGTGTGAAAAAATGGGATAATTTGACAAGATATCAAAAAAAAAATTATAAGGAAAAGTTGTTTGGAATTTGGAATCCAGCAAGGACTCCACATGCAGATCAGATTAAAAAAAAAACATATTTTATTCCTTCCACTAATAGGAAAATCGAAAATTATGATTTGATTTAAAAATTGACTTTATTCGACTTGAACTACATGGGTTTGATATTAAATCAATCTAATTTCTTATGGGATACTCTCAAGGGTTATAAATTGAAAAACACCGTCAGGTCATGTCCCTAACTGTACCCATGTCCTTTATTCCACGATAGATATGATTTTATAAAATCATTATTTTCCAGATTCAACTATAGGCAAACTGTAGTGAATATTCGTTAATTAATTATTTTTTGATAGCCAGAAAATGAGAGAAAACGGACATGGGTACAGTAAGAACACGACCAGACAATATTTTCCAATTTATATATCCCTTGGCTGTTTTATTTCATAAGAAATTCGATTGATTTAACATCAAATCTACAGTAGCGGCCAAAATTATAGCAACCGCCTAAAATTTGATGAAACTTGAATCCTGCATCAGTTATCAAAGAAGTGATGGTGCATTTGAAAACTTCAATTCATTTGTCAGTCTACGTGTCCTGTGCCCCTATTCTTGAAAGTGAATAGAGAAAATTCTCACTAGACTTAGACTTAAACTTCATGAAGAAACGTCAAATCTTTCTCATAATCTCTACTCCCTGAAATTCAAGAATAGGGGCACTGGCGATTTTTTCAAAAACATTGTTTAGTGCTTTTTTTCATTCTCAAAAACATGCTACTTCTTTAACTTTTTCTGTGTAACTCTTGATAAAAATTACTAGCACCATTCACAAGAGAGGCAAAAAGTTTGTACAGGGTGTTCACAGATAAATGAACACCCCATTAACTTTTTGATTTGATGTTTGGGAAAAAAATGTTTCCAATGAAATTATAATGGTTCAAAATGAATTTTGGGAAAACAAGGTTTTCACATATACAGGGTATTTCAGAACTTCTGGGCGTGGTTTTTGACAAGTTTTTTTTCAAGTTTGTCTATCCTTTGTTAAATAATTGTGAGATTTTCAGGGAGTAGATACTTTTTGCCCCTCTTTCGAATCGTGCTAGTCATTTTTATCAAATGTTACAGAGAAAAAAGTTAGAAAAGTAGCCTTTTTTTGAACATGAAACAAAAAACACTTAACAATGGTTTGAAAAAAATCGCCAGGACACGTATACTGAGAAATGAATTGATGTTTTTAAATGCACCATCGCTTCTTTGATAACTGATGGAGGATCAAAGTTTTATCAAATTTTAGGCGGTTGCTATAATTTTGGCGGCTACTGAATGTAGTTGGGTTGAATAAAGTTAATTTTAGAATAAAATCACCATTTTCGATTTCCATTTCAATGGAAAGGGTAAAATATTAAACAATATAAGTTTTGAATTTGTTAATCTGATTTGCTCCGAAATCGGCATGTGGAGTCCTTTGTGGATTATAAACAACTTTTGTTCATACAATTTTTTGATATGTCAAATCAACCCATTTTTTTACAACAAAATGAACCAACCCATTTTTTCACAATAAAATGAACTTTTTAAAAAAAAATCGCTAGACCGACGAACCCATGCCATGGGTCAAAATTGATTTTTTGGTTTTCCGTCATGCTCAAACTATCGCCGAAGGATGTTTCTCAAGAATACACAGTGTACCCGGATCGTCGCATGAATAGGTAAAAAAGACGAAAAAAAAAATGAATTGAGATTTTATCTTCTGGGCTTCAGCCCTGCTTGGTTGGAAACTAATTTGTGTTATAGTTTTAGTTTCGAAAAATCAAGTGTCTTGGAAATTAACCCAAAAGCTATTTCTCTCACCAGTTACGAGGTTCTTCTATGAGAGATACGACAAAATGTTATCGATGAAAGTTGTTCAGAATGAAAAACTGAATGAGGATGCAAAATTCCAGAACCTTCCGCCTACTTTGATATTTTGAAGAAATTAGAAAAGTTCATCAGCAATTTTTTTAAATGATGAATTACGCAATTCTGCAAAGTATACATGTATTTAAAAATTAAGAAAACACAAATAAACGTACAAAATATCAAGATCAAATCTATTTCCATGCTATTCTGAAAACCTGGAATGGAAAAATGCAAAATATCGAAATAGGTGAAGGGTTTTGAGTTTTGCATTCTCACACAGTTTTTCATTCTGATCAACTCTTTTCAATATTATTTTGTCGTATCTCTTATAAGAGAAGCTCTTTACTGGTGAGAGCAAAAGCTTTTAGGTTAATTTTCAGGACATACTTGATTTTTCGAAACTAAAATTATGACACTAATTAGTTAAATTCAAGCAGGGCCAGAAGATGAAATTTCAATTCAAATTTTTTTTGTCTAATCCACCACTTTTTCTTGCGTCGATCCGCACACTGTAGATATCAATAGCATCTCCCATATGTAACAAACTTTATGGCGGACGCTGTATAAGCGAAATAACTGAAAGGGAAGAAAACTTTTAAAAGTTCACTTGAAAATAGTCGAAATGTCGAAATGAAACGAAACAACCTCCAACTAATAAAAACGTCTGTAACGTCAGCTTAAAAATTGCAGAAAATTGAGCAGGATCTCTAATAATTCATACATTGAGAAAATCTAAGATACGCATCCTGAATGTTATTTTCTAAGATTTTCTTTTTTTCTAGGGATGTCTTCTCAAATTGGGTTGCAGCAGGCAACAAGAGCCAACAGCAAAATTTTTCAACGGTTAAATAAATTAGCGTTATAAAACGTCCTTGGGACGATTCAAAAAATAAATAGCAATACACATACCCGATTTAAAAAATTCTAATATAGAATCTAGAGAGTTTGTACGAAAGAAATTCAAATTTTTTTGGAAGGAAAGAATGTAATAGTGAGAGGCTTAGGCTTAAGCGTTTGTAAATAAAAATGGATAATCACCCTGTAGATTCAAGTGAGATTGTATTGTACCCGAGCAATAAGAGCAATACAATTTTGACTTTTTAGGTTATTTCTGAAAAGATGAAATGGTAATGTAAACATATAGTATTATACTATTACTGTATATTATTGCTATTATTATTATTAGTACAAAACAGGCCAAATCGAAACATTCAACAATGTTTTTATATCAATTGGTCGGTTTTGTACGATTGAATCTTGTTACATGCCATGTATACTGCATGCCTATTATCTTGAAATCTCTTAGGTAGCTTTTTCTTGTATACAGGATGTCCAGTTTTGCCTTTTTTCCTCAATCAACTCATACAGGGTGTGTCTTGGAATCAGTAACGATGAATGAATTGGACACCCGCGTATTTATTATTGGATAGATAGTTATCATGAGAATTACAATTTCGTTATACCTCGTGTGATCTTCGAGGATGTCTCATATTATCAATACATATTTCTGGGTTTTACTTTGGAATTTTTCGCATTGTATGAATTTATGTGACAACAAAACCGTTCAAAACATTGATTTGCTGTTTTAATTTGAGTTACCTTAATGCGGATCTGTATCTGCCAAGAAAAATCAAAAAGCGCGATTAAAGTTCCCAAATACGTGTAAATATCGTTCAAGTTGTATATAGGGCTTTTTATTTTACGTGGTGTACAAGGTTTTGTACAATTTGGTAATGATCTGATGTGAGGAAGAGAACTGTTTATCTTGAGGAGAAGACAACATAATTAAATAATCAGTACGATTTGAAAGTTTTCCTCATTATGCGACCATTCTGAGAGCCTGTTTTCACCTCGTTCATCGGTTTGTTGTCTGGAATTTTCCATGGAAGTATGATCTGGAATATTATTAAGAATCTGATTGTTTTGGTCACAAATAGAACAGTCTTCACCAAGTTGTGCCAGACTGTCGATATCAGAAACGTTTTCTACAATAACACAAATGATCCGTCACTTGATCAACTTGGTTATCGTCTTCACCTTCAACCTTGTACGAAACCGAGTACACGTTGGCAATATTTCGTTTTGTTGTACATAGATTCCATAAAATAATACGTAGAATGTAGTACAATTTATTTTTATATATCATTGACCAATCAGAGTTACGCTTTTCGTCGATGTATATAAACTTTTGTCGTTGTTAATTTTCCATTGTTATGAATATCGATGAGGCGGCAAATGATTAACTCCACTTGGTATTGAAAATACCATACGATTCTTTGTGATTTTTATTTTAAATGTCCATCAAAAAAAATTCTCATAGACTGCTAAAATGCATATAAAAAGACTTTTAGGCAACCTGACTTATTGTTTATCTTATTAGATTTTTATTTCTAAGTTAAGTTTTGTTGTACTGTTTTACTTGGCGGCTGTACCCATGACATTAATCTAAATTATTTCTGTAGTTCAGTTAGTTTCACGTTTTGGGTATGGCGGCTTGATGTGTTGACCATCCGTTTTGATGGTTGAGTGGCGGTGACATGAACCGAAAGTATCCAAGTAGCTGTATTATACTAGGGGCCTGATTAATGGCTTCAATGTTTTATTTAAGTACCTACGATTTACTTTGATTTCACTATTACATTGTAAATAACATGATATTTTATCCTGACAGGCACACACTATTCTATGTAATCAATAATTATTAATTAAAATAAATAGATTCTACTCAGCTGTTTTTTTATTGAGAGTTGATCAGACTGCAGGAGTGAGTGCAGACTAGTTTCAGTGAATTGGCCTAGTGCAAGTGGCCCGGAGTCCTTCAATCTAATTGTCAGTGAGCAAAAATATTGATCGTCTAGAAAGCGATTGACTACGATTGATGGGAAGCACTGACGTTCTGGCGAGATTGGAAATCGTCCAATGGATTGAAGCTCCATCAATCGCGGCTTCAATTCATTGACAATAAAATTGATCGTCAGTGAAGTGACTTGAAAATGATGGTTTTTAAATGAGGCTGCGATTAATGGAGCTTCAATCAACTCGTCAATACATCAAATATCTCATCAATCGCCGCGCGCCCTCAACCGATTGACAATCGCTTTGTAGACAATCAATATTTGCTTCAATGAGTAATATAGACAATCAATCGTCTCCAGGTGACTTTAGATCATCCTCTTTCCTCATGTCTACTAAGCAACCTCATAATGATTGATTGAAAAACCAAAGCTAGAAGAGGAGACAGAATGACGATGCTATTGTGACTCCTTACAAAGAGTCACTAGCCTAGTTTACACCGACAACTTAGTCCGCGGACCAAGTACTAAATTCGAACTATATCAGAACTAAATATTTGGTTCGAATGGTGTAAACAGTTGCGGACCAAGCTGGCCCACGCTTGGTTCGGTATTCGCCAGCAGGTGTACCGAACTAAATTTGGTTCGATCTGGATAAAAATTATGAGGTTATGTTGATTGTTATTATTGTGAATTGGGTTGGTTCTGACTTTCTAAGGCAATCTGAGCGTACTCACTTATGTTTTTTTTGGTTACGAATTATGTTGATTAATAATTTGACGAATTGCACGGGTACTCATCTAGATCACGCGTTGCAAGACGGTGTAAACGAGCGTGAAGCAAGCATTGGTCCTATCGTACTATCCCCGCCCACTTGGTCTTATCGGACCGAACTAAACGAGTTATCGGTGTAAACTAGGCTACTGTACCTCTAGGTAAAAGCCGGGCGCCCTGACAAATAGCGACAGTGGCGTAGCCAGACAACTTATAAGGGGAAAATTTTGAGGAATTTCCTCTCAAATCCATGACTCATAACATTTATGGGTAGCTCCAGCGTCTGCTAAAGTACGAATTAGTGTTCCAAGGGCGCGCCGCAGGCGGAAAATTGTGAGGAATTTCCCCTTCTTTTTATATTCCCTCAAATCCATGACTCATAACATTTATGGGTACCTACTTCCAGCGTCTGCTAAAGTACGAATAAGTACTCAAACGCGTTTGTGCTAACTACTGATCTTGGTATTCGTTTGAATCGTTTGTCACAAACATCTTTTACGGCTGCTGTTATGTCAGAGGAATTTGAAACAAAAATGGAAATCCCATTCAGATTTATATAAAAAAAATTACGCTCGTTATACTTGACATTGCTTGTTCCTTGTTAAATTGGTGAGCATAGCAATACACAAAATGTGCATTTTCATATTGTACCTACCTCCTTAGTAGTCCTTAGTTTTGACATTTATTACGCCTCCCAAATGACCTCTCTGCTGGATTGCATCAATTTTCCAAGAGATTGCAGGACCGCTACTATTTCATAATTTGAATTCAAATGAGTTTTTCAATTATACTTTCTGATCAAGGAGGGGGTTCTGCAGGGCCGTAGCTAGAACGGAATTTGAGGTCGGGCATCAGATTCTTGAAGTAGGGCATAACTTTTTCGCAATCCCGTTGGGTTCTTCGACTTTCAGATGACCGATTAATGAAATTTTTCTTTTTTTGTACGGTCCCTGTGTCCGCTGTAGCCTTCTGTGTCATATTTCGTGTATACAGGGTGTATCGAATCCGAGTATATGTCATTGATGACTCGTTGACCACAGGAGACGCAAAGTCAGTTTAATGGAGTCAAAGTTGCGCAATTTTATTCTTAATAAAATGCCACTTCAAAACATGGAGATTTCCAAACGCAACCAGAAAAAAACGTTTTATTTTTCAGTCCTCTCAAATTTCGTTGTGAACTATTCCTCTGAAGAGATCATCAATTATTGGAAACGAATGACACATATTCATAGCCACTCTTTCTTCTCGAGTTTTCGCAATCATCATCAACTTTTTTCCCAAATACGAACAAAATGTTTCCAATTTATTCTACTTTTTGAAAAAAATTATGTTTCACACTTGACATTTTATACAGTGAGGACATGAAGTCCATCGTCCACCTTTTAACAAATGACAGCTTTATATGTCAAAATGACAGCACTTATTTGGCTTTGCGCAGTATTTTGAATTCAAAGTGGGGTCGAATGATTTATCGTTTTATAGTTCTCTTTATTCTTAATTTAACCCCCGCTGAAAACATTTGGTTTAGCGGTTTTACGAAGAAACATAAGTTTGTATTGGTTAGAATTTTTTTTTTTGTTTTTGAATCTTTATCTATATTTTATTTCTTTTAGGTTGCGAATGTCATTAAATCATTATCAATCACTAATCCAAATTTCATTCAGGTATATTACACGGTTTTAAAGTTGGGGAAGGGACATCAAAGACTTGATGTTGTAATGTGACCTCCAATACCTATATGAGCACGTTCTGCATTTCTCAGCACAGTGTTGACAGATGAGGATGTCAAAACGGCAATTGGGCGCTATTTAAAAAAAAATACTGCCTTCAATATTGAAAAATTAGAAAGACAAAATTAGAATTCATTGACCGTAGAACGAAACTGTTCAGCCATCAAAAGTTTATGATGATATTCCTCTATAGAACCAAATAAAAATAAGTATCTATTTTCGTTTTTTTGAATCCTTGTTAAACGGCATTTTATTAAGTACCAAAAAGCTCAACTTTGCCTTGATTCAAGCTCTTCATGTGAGTCGATCCTCCTTCTCTACCGTTTCCAAGATCCTACGGTGAACATCGAAATTGTTAAAACACCCATTTTGAAACAGAATTCAGTTAATATCCATTAAAATTTCATGACAGATGGCTATTTTTATCTTAACTGGATCGATGGGTGGTGAGTCAAATTTTGATGTTCACCATTTTGAATCTTTACAAGATTGATGAGTTTTGATGAATATAAAAAGTAACGGTTCTGACAACGCAACAGCCGTTCATTTTCCATTAGAGTCAATGTTAACATGCTCGATACAAAGTTCAATATCTCTCTTGAAAAAGAAGCAATATCATGTCAACTCAAAAGTTAAAATGTCCAGAATGAATCAAGCTACAATAATTTGACATAAAAGAACTCAATTTTTCATTTGTGTATTCCACAGAGTGTTTCAACGTTTTGGAGCTAGACCGGTAACTCGATATGCATTGGCTTTTCGAAAATAAATGGGGGTTGCGTTTTCTATGTCACTGAGTATAATTATGTAAAAAAAAACGAAGACCTGCAAGATTGTTGTAGCATGTCCAGTGATAAGGGAAAATGAAGCACAGCCAACCAGAACCTGAACTTATGAGGAAAAGATGATATAGTGCTGACATTGGCCGTCGATGTGTCTGCAGACGGAAGAAGAACAATATCGTTTGACCCAGAAATCTATGGTTTAATGATTGAATTTAGGAGAGGAAAGAAAACATTTTGAATAAGATGTGAGCAATTTTCATTTATCCTGCAGATTATCAGAAAGTGCCTCTTCTGCACCTCTCAAAACTCAAGGAGAAGAACTAATGGTATTGGTGAATCTTCAGGTTTCAAACCATTAGATTAATCTCAATAGAGGTAGCTCCTATTCCATTAGCTCAAGTTCGATATGAGAGCGACGGCATGCAACCTAATCAGAATAATATATTTCTCCAAAATTCCGAGGCAATTGAGCAAAAAATAAAAAATAATGACAAAAAAACGCCTAGGTACAGTTTTATTAACAATAATCACACAATAAATAATATGCTGTTCTAAACCTACGAATCACGACATACCATCTCAATTTCACCTCAACAACCAGATTTACTTAGAGTGATCTGCTTTGTATTTGTATCACTCAATCTCATATCTTTATCGCAATACTGCCAGCTAGAATAATCAGAGTAGAATGAAATCACAAAGGAAGTTTGAGTACCTGTTCCCAATCATATCTTTCACAACAATCTTGTCAACGTACAACGCAGGCCGTAACGCCTCATCTTGGGTACTTACGGTGCTGGTATCTTCTTCTATATTGAAAAAGAATAAGTTTGTACTGATATTATCCACACCAGGACTAAGATCATTAAATCCTGCCACTGCCAGTCCGTTCATTCTGGACCCTGACATGATTTGATCGTTTGTGCTGCAACATAACAATGATGAGCTAGTATTTATATTGGTGCCACAACCTACTCTGCCTCTATTTGGAAAGTAACAGAGCTATTGGGGTATAGCAGAATCATCTGCAGCATTCCTTTCACCGAATTGGTTCTATGGGAAAGGTGTATTGAAGCTTGCAGCTGCGTTCCTGTAACACCATGCTATTATATCTGTGATGGAACTTTCAATGTCTTACCGCAATAGGGGGCAACGTCTCTGGTTGAAAAGTACATTATTCCTTCTCCTCTGACATCTTCACCAAACTGGCCCACTTCGTCCACTTTACTGGAATCCAGCAGTAAGATTCCATTACTTTTGTCCACTAAAGGAAAACAATGTCCTTTCTTATACCAAGGCATTCCTCCCGGGCAGTTATAGGCGATGAATCTACATTGTTCACCATGTTTGATGGGATTCGTAATACTCTTCATTTTGTTCATTATGGTTTCTGTAAATAACTGAAAGGCACGAATGTGGCTACAAGCCGAGTCCCGTGACAGATTTCCTCCTTCTAAAACCAAATATCAAATCATGGCTATTATAGTCAGCAGCAAACTCACCAAGCTGGGTTACTATGATAGAGCTCCTGGGATCTCTGCAGCCTGGTTGCTCTTGTCCACCATTGGGAAAAAAGTCAACATGTCCAATAGGTTCCCACAACCCAAAACCGTCTGTAAGATACTGGAGTGTTTGTTATAAGTAGAACTCAGAGTCATATTATGGTACTTACAGGGCTGGCATCTGTGTGAAGCACATCAACATACTCCGCATCAGATCTGTCCAGCTTCTTGTTCTTCTCTCTGAGATGGTTGCTTCGGAACAATGGGCTAGCTGCATCCAGGCCTTAGAAAGTCATCAGTTAATTTCTGATGTGCTTTTTAAAGAATTTTTACCGGTTATCCTTCCAATGAGATGTTGTCGTTGCTTCAACGTCTCTGACGCAGTTCCAGCAACGTGGGCCCCCAAGGAAAATCCTATCAGATGTATATTTCGGGGTCTGAGGCCGTGCTCGACCATCCTTAGTAATAGAAGGCCGAGTTGTCGCCCTACAAGCTCAGTGTTTGCTGCTGCTGAGGTGTAGTGGGGACCTCTGGCTCCCATTTTCCAGTCCATGAGAACCACGTTGCAGTCGTACTAGAAATAATCTCATGAGTGCTGGTTCAAGAAAAGAAGCACTAATGTTATTCATAGGACCAGAGAGAGCCCAATGAATAAGAAATCTCATTTTTAAAGTAAAATCAATCAACTGATTTTAGAGGTTAGAGGGTCTCCTTCAAAGAATGTTGAATAGATCTCTTCTTAGCCTTTCCCCGACCTCATAATATCCTCAACTCACATTAAACTCCCCAAGCAAACCGATAGGGCACAGTGGACAATCTTCTCTTGAAAAATCCTACCATTAAATTATCGCAACAGCCAACACAGTGAGTACAGATACTCCTACAGTTCAACCAGAATCGTAAGGATCGTAAGCAGGAACTTCACGGCTAACTGAATCAAAATCTATGTGAGATAGAGTAACCCCTCAATAAAGAAAAGACATAACAAAAAAAATAACGTGGAGAGGTTCCAAGCCCCAAAAGTGATAGTGTGTCATTTTGCTTCTGACCAGCTTTGTCCAGGAAAATATTGCCAGATATAGTATGACTTTCATTTTTGAAGATGGGCTGAGCAATGAGGGCTTACATGGTTTCTTCTGATAATCTGCCCTATGACTGATCATTGACATTATTGCTTTACATCCGTTTCATAAGTCTGTGTATAAAGGTCTTTCCAATAACGGCAGTCTTGTTTGTTCTTCTTGCTTTTCAAAATCAAGGTATATTTTACTGTTCTTCACTATCTGGAAGTGAGTATCAATACTGGAAGCATTGACAAAAACTACATTACCTACTTATGTATTGAGTGCAGGAAGAAATGCTGACCGCTGTATGAAAGAAACAAGGGTATTTGTTGCACCAGAATATAATTTGTCAAGAGAAGATTATGTCTCACCTCCATCAACAATAATCAAGTCCACCTGAAGCAATGTTGCTAATCAGTATTCGGATAGTTGATGAGGTAAACGGGGCATGAAGTACCCTGTATTGCCCATCAAGGATAATAGATAATTTGTTGAACTAGTTCAGAATGTAAAAAGGTCAGGACCGAGTTCCTTCTCCCAAACAGCAAGAAACTTAATTGATAATGGTGTCAATCGTGGAACCAAAATCTTTTTCCATCTTTTGTCAGACAGATGTGATTATCTCTGTTTTCTTTTGAGTTTCTATCGAGACCAAAAAAAATCAACTCACTGTGGATCAGGAAATTATAAGAAATATACTAGCTACATCAGTTTCCTTCCAGATTGATATTATTTATCATGTTAAAGAACAATCAAATATTTCGACATTATTTATTCATTGAATATATTGAATTTTAATCATATACCCAATAAAAATCAACAAATCCTTTCACAAATGCAAGGAATGTTCAACCAAGTCATTGACCAACAATAATTAATGATTGTTTCGGGAAGGTCAATACATTTTCTGAAATTACTCAATATATTTTGTCCCAAAGGATATTACAAAATCAATTTACAATATAATTTCTAACATACTATATACCTTTAACCATCACTTCGTCATTGGGTAAATTATTATAGTCTTTGAATTTCATGCACGAGCAGAAGGCTGTCCTTTCGATTTCACGGTAATTTCTTTTTTTTTGTTTTTTATTTTATTATTCGCATGCCATGTATTACGAAACAGTTGATTTTCTGGCTCTGTATATAATATGTAGGAACCAATACGACTGATTAATATGTTTTAAATTTCAAGATAATCTCGTCAAGTTCCGTATTGGATAAATTTATTCGATTAAT
This sequence comes from Orchestes rusci, assembly GCA_958502075.1. Classification (NCBI taxonomy): domain Eukaryota; kingdom Metazoa; phylum Arthropoda; class Insecta; order Coleoptera; family Curculionidae; genus Orchestes; species Orchestes rusci. Next base: position 28,272,929 of record OY293306.1, on the reverse strand, counting down.
ATTTTTGTTGCGTAATATCAATAATTATGCCGTTATAATATAGAAGAAATAAATGAGCTTAACTCACCGTCTTCAAGTACATATCCTTAACCATCAAAGCTCCCTTCTCGTTCCATTTGCTGGTATATCCATGGATCAACACTTTCAATGGATTGAAGACATTGAAATTTGATTCTCTTAAAGACTTGCCATCGTCGTCATAATACAGGACTTCGGAAACAGAAGCATTGTTTCGGGTGAACAAGTGGAACTTTGTTCCTAGTTTTACAGGGTCTTCCGGTATTCTTTGCAGAGGAGAGTTTTTGTGGGATAGGCTGAAACAGCCTACCACATCTGAAAAATGATTACATATATTAATTACATTGTGGTGAAAAATTTAATTTAGTTAATCAAATTTGCATTAACACTACAAGTAATATTTCTAAAAGACCAAAGAATCGAACCCAAACTTGTCCAGCTCTCTGCCACAAGTGTTGAAGAATATATTCAGGATCAGTGAGCTCGCTGACTATATGAACAGAAATTTGGAATTAGATCCAGAGAACGATAGTTGACGAGGGGTGCATGAGGGATGTCAGAGAAAAGACCCAAAAAGTCACGCGTGGGTAAATTCATTTCTAATGGCATGATTCAATGAACTGGATGTCTATTTTTGAACACGCACTTCCTCATTGATGCCTCCAATGTGTTCAAAGTTTGCCGCAAGTGTTGAGGAGTTTCTTTTTGTACTTCACCATAGGATAATCTGGTCCAATTGAGGTCCAAAAAATTGTCTACGTAATTGAAAAACATCACATCTTATTGGAGTAAACATTAAGCACTTGGATATTGCCTTTTCTGTAGATTATCTTTCCGAACCCTGACACTTTCTCCTCTTACCAGAAGATCGAATGATATTTGAAGATCCACGAAAACGATGATTATTATTTGTAGAACATGACAATCAAACGTTTCCGATTACTACACAGCAATGTCCACTGCTAGACTACAAGGAGACCTCGATCAATTGATTATTTACTATAAAATCTCGAAAATATGAGAAAACAGCATGTGTTTTTCAAGTCCGGTTCATCATCAATAGATGTTTGAGCTCCAAGAAAACAAAGACTACCAAGAAAGCCAGAAGATCTGTTCACAAAGCAAGTTGAGCGTGATTTTCACGAGACCGTATTCTTGAGAAAAAGTGAGGGAGATGCGGGGGAGGTTTTGTGGGAGATGCTCCCGAGAGAGCGGCTCTGTTCTCTTGCTTCAACCCAGTATAGAACACACCAATCCCTGGATTTTTAACCTGTATAGTACCTACTTTGATAAAAACAAAAAATGTACCGGGCTTCGTTTCGGAGATAGGTACAGGGAGTTGAATTGAATATTTTATTTTCAATTTTCTCAAATAACTTTTACAACAAACTGAATTTTTGCACAAACTTTTGTTCTCCAGAGATTTTTTGAGGTGAGAAATCATAATTATTATTTCGGTTTTTATGTAGCACTCATATGTAGCTGCGTATGCTATTGATTATTTATTCTACTTTCATTTTCTTCTATGCCAAAGACTTGGTATGTGAAAAATTGTCATGTGCATGATAGGATGAAACTGAGTTTCGGATTTAGACGGTCAAAATTACTCAAAAAGAGACGTTGGTTCAAAAACATCAATTTTGCTGTAGAACTGTGTTATTGGTGATTTTCTTGGAAAAAATTAAAACACACATCAGCGATAATTGTTAGATTCGTTATTTTAATGCAATTATTTTTATCAAATACGGTTTCAGTTCAGCCCACGTAGAACTTTTCATAAAGGATAAAGGATCAAATGACTCTTTTTCGTAAAACCAAAAACAATAATTAAAATGTTTTCCATATTGTTGCGAACTTAGCTACACACACTGTAATAATTTAGGAGAATATTATTGAAAAGTTTTTCACATTCGCATTTTTGCAACTATGTATTTGAATCAAGGTAAATAGATTGACATCACGTAAAATAAAAAGTTAACAGACACGAAAATGTGGTTAAAAATCCAGGGCTGAGTGGTATGAATAAAAACGAAGTAAATGCTTATACTCCAGATTTGAGCATCTTATTCGAAGTATCTGCTTTATCATGTAGCATTTGTTCAGTTCCGGTAGTAGATACTCAACGTCGAAGTATATATTATAGTATATTCTTCAACATGTGTAGCATCTTATCACTGCTTTCGCTTAGTTTTTTTTTAACGGCAAACCCGTGAAATTTTTGCTAATGAATATTTGAGATAAGGAATACAAAAATAACTTTAATTTGAACTTATTGTCTGTGAACACCAAGTTTGGCTTTTCCCTGAGATAAAGCCTGACCGTTTGGTTGTTTCGTTTTGCGTGTCAGTGAAATTGTTGAAGAATTAAAGTGGTAAGCTGTATCCGAGGTTCGGTAAAAATGTCTTCAGATGAAGAGATGCCTTATGAAGAAGAGTCTCAAATGAAAAATGAACAACTAGCATTATATTAGTTCTATTTCTTGCCGGATTTTGGAACGGTGTGAGCATCCATGGATTTATCAGTATATCAAAAATCACCCCATAATCCATCTTGATTGTCATGCATAACAGGATAAGGGGAGGAATTGTACCGTATTTTGGAGTAATGGACAGATCCAGGCCATGTTGCAACTACGCTGATAAACATCTCTCTACGGTCACAAGTGGCTTGTACATTTATTTTGGCAACGTATGTATTCGTCACCATGTGCAGAGAGTTTTAAAATTTTAACGTGAGTGCAATTAATCGCACCAATAACCTTAGGTATTGCATGGAGTACTGCCCACTCATCTTGGGCCCTGTTCAAACTAACGCCCGTATCAGGAAATTTGATCCAATATTTCATGTGAGTTTCATTTCATGTCTACTTCATTTCAAGACTCTAGTTTTTCTATTCAAACATACCTGTCCCTAAAAACAGTGAAAACACCTCCATTCGTTGAATGTGTTTAAGCACACACAGCCCCTAGTTTCGTTCACTTCTGTCAGAAATGTATAGGCTAGATAAGATACATTTTCCCCATTAAACCAAAAAAAATGGAACTAAAACATGATTGCCAAGTTATACCTTAACTTCAGCTACTTATCGGAATATTTGATGATACAAATCATATTTTGTCTCACATTGTATGTTTTTCTTCTGCGTTTTCCATCCATTTTAAACAGAAATATAATCGTAGCATGCTCAGTGAAGCTGCTCTTACATGAACTTCACCAAAGTAAAGCAAATACTACTATTTCTTCTCCAAATCGAACAGTCTACTGTAAGAAGTCGTTACTTCAAGTTCTAGTAAATACTCAAATGGTGCTACTCGGTGTGGTAGCGTCTAGAAAATTTACAAGTATCTACTTCGAAATGAAGTTCCTTCTTAGTTCTGAAGAATTTACCAAGTAGACAATACTAACACTTTTAGTATTAGCATGTACTTCGTTTTTATTCATACCACTCATTGGTCTGTTCTACTGGATTGAAGCAAGAGAACAGAGCCGCTCTCTCGGGAGCATCTCCCTTTATCAACTTTTTCTTAAGAATACGGTAACGTGAAAATCTCGCTAAACTCCGCCCTCTTCTCTCGTCTGCTCTACTCCCTACCCGTCAAGAATAAGCACCCAGGAGAAAAGCTCAAAACTATCCTTGTCGTTCTATATTCATTCTATCACATAATAACGTTTTTTTTTCCTGGTAAACCAAAAAAACTGGAAATATCCTCACGCAGATGGTAACTGACTCCTTTTCTTCAACACTTTCACCTATCTGTTTCACCGACATAATCCGGATCAACCGTATAATATATTTTTATTTACGGGTCAAGTCCAGTTCTTCAAAAAGTCTGTCTCCTTGTTCTTCCTCTTCTGAAGTTTTGTCCAGGTGGCCGGATGTATATTATTAAACTTGATAAAGTCGTGGAAGCATGAGCAATAAAAATGCTTTAAGAAGCAAGAAACATTTATACAAATTCATAAATAATCTAAACCGTCTATTTTTGTTACTTACTATAAATGACCTTGATAATTAACGCAAAAATATTGCTAAATCACCTTTAAACATTGGCTCCAGACATCAATTTTATTGCAAAATTATAATCATACCAAATTACTGGCCCTTATCAGATGACACATAAGAAAGTTGGTAAAATAATTTCTCAATGGTTTTCTACTATGTTCACATACGACATGATAATTGAATTTGATTTGTATGCAACATAATTAAAAAGGTAATAGCAGAAGATTCTTATATAACATTCATTGCCCGAATTCATTGCATTTCTTTTTTTTTTAATTGAATGTTAATTGTCAATTAAGCTTATTGTGGAGTTATATCTATCTATAGGATCTAGATGATGTAAGTTTCATTCCTATTTCACAAAGAAAAATGATTATCTCTGCATTAAAATTTCTCCTCTCCTAAATACCTTGAAATTTGTTTGTAAGCAATAATAAGTGAGAGCATGAAATTATTACATAATGTCGTAAAATGCCGATGTACACAAGTAGTTCTTATGCTAATTGTATTTATTGACATGCAGGTAGGTCATGGTTGGAAATCAATGAGGAACTATTAAGTTTAGTGGCTACTTCATTTAAAAATTATTTTAGTCTTGTGTCAAGGTAAATACTTCATATTTTGTATCGAAAATAAAAGACTTACCATAACAAATCATCTTTGTAGTTCTCTCTTTGTAATGATTCAACTTGTCTCTTAGTCGCTCTTTCAGTTTCTGTGCAGCTCTCATGGGAAACTGGGCGAAATTTGAATGTACAAATAAGAGCTGACTGTTCCCTAATGCTGCACATGTGCTTAGAATGACAATTGATCTGAGTAGCATTTTAACTGAAAAAAAAAAGATAAAAAGAAATTAAAAAGATTAATCTTTTACTTTTACCTACAGTGTAAATGTTAAGAAATTTTAAGGGATCTGAATATGAATCATTTGATCAATTTGAATTAATAGAGATTCCCAAATGTTCTCGTAATATCCGGGATTACTTGAATATCCGGTATCTCAAAACCTAATTATAAGAGACGTTGAGTGTTGGTCCTCGTGTATTAAGTCTTCAACAATTAATTGAAAACAAACTCCTGAACCCACGGTACGTCTAATTTTCCACGGAGATACTGCCAAGAACTCTTTAATATGGTGCTCCGGTTTATTTTAAGTGTCACTAATTTCCTCAATCCAACATGTATGATGCGGAATAATGAAACATTGTTTTGAGCTCTTCAGTGGCAAAGAAGGCCCAAAAGATACGTTCAGACAGTTGACAACTCGAAAAAAGTTAATAGAACGAATATTTTTGTGTTATATGCACATGGAATTAATTTATAAACTTGATATCCTCGACCCTTATTATGATAGACCAAGGTAAGTACTCAAATAATAGTGATTATGAGGAATTTTAAAGAATCTATTAGCCTTGGACAGTATACAAGGTCCAGTCAGTTTGTCTTCAGGTTTTGAAAAACATCCTCTCAGAATTATTAAACCTTGACTAACAAGTATACTGTGATTGATCTAGTTTTAATGTCAAATCAAATCAAAAGTAGCTTTATTGTCTCAAAATTGAATTCATTGATAAAGCATAGATATATATAGATATAGTATATAAATAAATAATAATTGGAACCAAATACGTTGCATGCAGCAATGAGCAATGACCATAAAAGCTTCATAAAGTTGAATAACAATAGACGAACAAAATTTAAACAAACAATAAATAGTTAAAATAATAAAAATAATAGGTGAAGGTATAAGTATCACATCAACTAAAAATCCGCCTCAGATAAAGTCAAAAACTCCTAAACCGAGTAAAACACCTTCTCCACTCCAACAAAAGGTTCTTGACTGCTCTTCTAAAAGGCCTGTGGGATTTTATCCGCCTAATGTTTGGAGGAATATCGTTGAACAGTTTTCTGCCATTCAAAATCACGGACTGCTTTGTGAGGGTAGACTTGGGGATGGGAAGTGGGATAAGACCATTCTGCCTAGTTCTCTGATTTTTATCGGCAGACAAGATATCACTGCCAAATTTCTTGTACATGAGACATACCGACTCCAAAATGATACGATATACAGGGGGTTTCATAGTAAGATGCTGTTTCAAAGATATGAACCCCTGGGCTGGATATTTCAAGAAAAGAAGTTTGAGAAAAGATGGTTCAACCCTCGGTTAAGTCCATTATAGTTTCAAAAATAATTTGAATTTAGAGGTGAGAAAAAAGTCTCCCGGAACAGACAATTATTTTGGAAACTGTGCATACCTAATACCGTTTTATAATAAGACTACTAATACAAAAACACTTCCGATATAAAAGTTGTAGGTCTTGAAGAAATCTACCTACCTAGAACTCTTGCAATTATACAGGGTGTACCAAAGAGTCACCACGACTTTGTGGCGATGAAAATGTGGTTAAACCTAGTAAAGATTAGCGCGTTCAACCAAAATTTAAGAAAACCGAATGATAAAATGTATTAATTTTATTTTTATTTCGAACTTTAACCCAACTTGAGCTGCTTAAGCAGTTATTCTTAGGTTTTACCAAAAAGAACATACATTCATCGGTAAAAGTCGTAGGTAAATATGAATCATTCATTTTAAGTTAAAAATCTATGCCGGTAATTAAACGATTTTTCTTATTTCCATTATTTTATTGTCTTAGGTAAAGGAAAAAGAAATAATAATTTCTGAGATGGGTATACAAAAATAAATGGAATGATATTAAACTCTCCTACATTGACATTCCCAAGTTTTGAATATTGTTTTCATATTTTTTAGGTAAATCAATTCCTTTTACCTAGGCTCTTTTGGTAAGTCTTGAAATTTACTAATTCGTTCTGGTAAAAGTCCAAATGCAACAACAAAAAATAGCTTTCGGACTTCACCATCAGTTGATTTTGGTAAATTCTTGATCTATCGCACAACACTAGTTCTAGGTTAAAGCACTTTTCGAGCTTTCACAGAAGGTAACGTAATGTCATATTGTACAGGGTGTTTCATTGATAATGCGAAAAGTTTTCTTGCTTAAAATAAGTAGCAAAAGTTCGTATGAGCATGTTTTCGGAAATGCTACGTTACCAGAGCTATGAAGGGTCGAGTTTCACTTTTATTCTTGTTTTCTATTTATATTTGGAATGATGTCGATATTCATGCATTTTCGGGATATATCTATGAATTGAAATAATTGATAGTTACCTACATTTGTGATTTTGAAATTATGACAAGGATTATACTGCTAAAATTCAAACAATTTACCGTATCATCGCTCCATATTCTTATGCCAAGCCAAAAGTGTTGAGGTATTAATTTCAAGTATTCGTTTTAAGATTAGTGAAAACTTTATAAGGATTACAAAATAAGGTGATGATAGAGAGAACTAGGAAGAAGAATCATTGCAAAATAAATTAACCAATTTTTACATGAATAATTCACAACAGTTACAAGATACTCCCACTAAACCATTGTATGATTTGAAAAGACCCAATTTCACCTCATCTCAATTTCATATAATATCAAATAGCAAATTCAGGACAATCATTATCTAACATCAAAACGAACCTGTAAACAATAATAAACAAGACGTCAACTCAACCAAAATTCACTGTTTTCTAGTGCATGAAACAACAAACATACGTAACAATACAATCGCGAAACACATCGGAACGTTTTAGCATTTTCGCGGGCAGCGCTAAAGCATCACTGACTTAAATAAATAAAAGTAAAGTAGGTATAAGTAAAGACGCCCGGCTTAAGACCTGACTTGAGATAAGCTGCTTTCACTTGCAGTGCCATTGGATGTGTTGTTTACTTACCAGTATGCAGAATTTTTCACATGTGTCAAGGGTTCTGTGGCTGTTCAAATGATAGATGGCTTGGAAGGTTTATTGTGTGTTTTATGTAGAAGTAGCTATTAAATTTACATCTGAAAAAAAAACATCAATTTGGAGGGAGCAACTCTTTCAACACTTATCGTAAACAACTCAAGGAGGCCTAACCCTGGTTTGTATGCACACTTCACCCGTACCAGAATACTCGCAGTAACGTGCCATATCACTGTACTTTCGATACCTCACAATCTTGTGATAACTTCGCAGTTAGGAGCTGCTAAAGTATGTTTGAAGAAAAATTTAAATAAAAAAATACTTTTCTTTTGGCAGCTGCTGCTGTTGAAGCTGAAAGTTTTTCAAGTTACGCATACATAGCACTCCAACAAATTGATTTCAAAAGAGATGAAAAGGGTCTGCCCTTTTCATCTTTTTTGGAAAATGTCGATGAGTGCGTGATATTTTACCATTCAAAACATTCATATTCATCCATACCTAGTAGCTATCTATGTATATCATATTGAGCAATGTAACAAAATCTTCAAGTTTCTCATCACATTTATTGCCAATGAGTTGGTACTACAGGGTGTTACAAATTCGAGTGTATGCATGGGGATCTCGTAAACCGTAAGAGATACTAGGTCGGTTAAATGGAGGCAAAGTTGTGCTATTTCAATTTAGAAAAAAAATACCGCTCCGAAACTTGGAAAATTCCAGGAACTTTCGAAATCATTTTTTATTTCGTCTTGAATTTATTTCAAAAGGTGATTGAAAACGAATGACACATTTGCGTGGCCACTTTTTATGGTCTTCAAGATAGCATGGTCGGAATTGAAACCCGACTTTTCGAATTCTCGCAACCATCATCAACTTTCTTTTTTCAAATACGAACCCAACTTTTTCAATTCATTTTTATATAATTAAAATTGTGTTCCTTTGATTGGAGAGGTGACCCCTCGGTCATAACCTACAGCCCTCTCTTCTTCGTTCTAAACCATCCCATGGTTTTTACGAAGTTCAAAATTAGCACGATGTCTTCCAAGTCTAAGGTAGTATTGTCTCATATTCCTGAGGCGTCTTTCCTTTAGAGTTGGGTAGTGGCACAGTGGATTTTCAATCGGTTCATCCTCGATGCAGTCATTGCAGAGATCATCAGTCCCCAGGCCTAATTTTTGGAGCATGGTTCCGATTTCACAGTGTCTTCTGCTCACAGAGGATTTACTCTGCTCTAGTGATCTCCCTGTTTTTTTTTTCATTTACAAGTTTTTCCACAGAGCTCTAATTAGCGATGTGTTAACCATTTCGGCTTTGTCCATTCTCAGTCCAAATTTTGACAGGCCATCTGCCATCGTGTTTCCTTCGATATTGATGCTATATGTCCAGGAACCCAGCATTGAACGAGCTTCTTGTTCCTGATCCAGAACAATGCCTCACGGCAACTCATCACCACCTTTGACTTTACTGTATCTGATTCTAGTAGTCTCAACACTTTCAACGCTGCTCTGCTGTCTTTCACAAACTGTGAAGTCTTTTGTTGTTTTGTCCAGTCTTTGCAGCAGGTTGGCTGCTTCTTGTATGGCAATGATTTCTGCATGCAGAATGCCACATCCTTTCTTAAGCTTGAGAGAGAGAGAGACTCTTCAAAGTCAAGTTCCTTTGTGTATATCCCTGGTTCTGTGCCTGAATTTGTCTTTGATGCGTAAAGATGGAGATCTCTTCCTACCTTATAATGGAGTCTCTAGATCCTCTCTGGAAGGTATTCTAACCACTTCCTTATTCTCAATTCCATGCGAGTGTCCACTTGTTGCCTGTTTCCACAGTTTGGCCTCCCTCAGTCTGAGAGCTCCATTTGCGGCAGGGCTTTTGATGAACAAGTCAATGGGTAGGTGTGCTGTTCTTTGCTTCCATTGTACTCTGTGTTGCCAGCCGTTGTACTTTCATGAGCACCTTTACGTTCGATTTCGTGTCAGTGGTTTCACCATACCACGGCTCCGTAGGTAATTATGGGTCTCACGATCAATGTATACATCCAATGGATAATGTAAGGCTTTAGTCCCCATTTTTTACAAATCATTCTCCTGCATGTGTATAATGCATTCAGGCCTTTCTTCATTGTAAGTATAGGAGGTTTAGTCTCTAGAGTGGGCAATGCTGACTACGGGCCTGAATACGCCCTTAAATCTATTGTACGCAACTAGGAAACACCCATCTGAGACGAGTGTTTTTGTGTGTTTTTCTAACAATATTAACTTTTGAGTTGACATGCATGATAGCTTCTTTTCGAAGGAAGATATTATTAGCCCTGTTTTGGTTCTGAATTATAGCCAGTTCCGAACAGACCTAGAATCTACTATTAATATGCGCATTTGAATCAAAAGAAAAATCAAAAATAAAACCTTTTTCTGTGTAATTTTTGATAAACATGACTAGCACCATTTGAGAAAGTAGCAAAAAGTATCCATTTCCTGAAAATGTTATACCTAATAATTGAAGAAAGGATAGTATTGCTATAAAATTTTTTACTTGGCAAAAATAACCCATTTTTCAAGTTTTTTTCAAAAATGAACAAACCTTTCAAATCCATTTGATCTTTATTATTTCTAAGTTTTTTGGTTGTGTGCACCGAATTTGTCATGCGCATAATTCAGCAGGAAAAAGGTACTGTTTGATTGCTTTCATTCAAGACGCTCTATAGAATCTGTTTTCATTTTCAAAAACCAAGTGTGTGAAGAGTATGAAATATGATAACATACCTAACACAAACATAATTTTTATAATCCTTCATCTAGAATTTGTAATGGGTTTTATAACATTTTTTATAATTATCATGGAGTGACTCAAGGTGAAATGGATACATTATTAACATGTCCCTTTGATTCACTGAATTTCCGGATGGTTTTGTGATTTTTTTTGTATCACTGCTTTCTCACCTTTATCAAATAATTCAAAAATATGATCCATCAAAACTGTTGAGCAGTGTACAATGTCGACAATCCCACTTTACCGGATTTTTAACGTAGACTGACATATCTGCAGCCGGTCATAGCCACCTCCAAAAATCTAGTCCACTGCAATACATAAACAGGTATGGCGAAAAAAAATTGAATTCTTACATAACAAACCCTCAATTTCGTTTGTTTAATGATTAAATCAATGTGTTTAACATTAAATCCACCTTGTTTAACGCAAAACATACCCTGATACTTGCTGTCTATACAATTACAGGTTGCCATACAGCCTCTCCATAATGCAGGCTGTATTCCGAAACACCCTCAATTCCCTTCCGGGAAAAACATTGTGGAAAAACACAGCGGCCCTTATCCACACCACCGGCCAAAACGGAGCACGATGGCATCCCGATAGAGAATACTTCGCGCAATTCGAAGGCCCCGTAATGTACCCGGACGAAACCACAAAAAACTGGGCTCTACAGCCGTGGAATGCCAAAAAAGCCCCAATAGAAAAAGAAGTGAAAAATGTCACTATTAATTTCGGCCCTCAACATCCAGCTGCTCACGGCGTATTGCGTTTGGTGATGGAATTGGATGGGGAAGTGGTTAAACGATCCGATCCTCATATCGGGCTTTTGCATCGTGGTACGGAAAAGTTGATTGAGTATAAAACCTACACTCAAGCTCTGCCGTATTTTGATCGGCTGGATTATGTGTCGATGATGGTTAACGAGCAGTGCTACAGCCTGGCTGTTGAAAAGCTGCTGAACATTGACGTGCCTCTACGAGCCAAATACATTAGGGTTATGTTCGCGGAGATCACAAGAATTCTCAATCACATCATGGGTATTTGTACCCATGCTCTGGACATCGGGGCTTTAACACCGTTCTTTTGGCTGTTCGAAGAGCGTGAGAAACTCATGGAGTTCTACGAACGAGTTTCAGGAGCCCGGATGCACGCCGCCTATGTACGACCAGGAGGCGTATCTCTGGACCTACCCTTGGGTCTTCTGGACGACATTCACGAATTCTCCTCCAAATTCAGCGAGAGATTAGACGAAGTCGAAGACCTACTTACACATAACCGTTTGTGGATCCAAAGGACGGAAGATATCGGCGTGGTTAGTGCGGAAGACGCACTCAACTACGGGTTCAGCGGAGTCATGCTTAGAGGATCTGGCATCAAATGGGACCTTCGTAAAACTCAACCGTATGACGCGTATGATTTGGTAGAATTCGACGTGCCTGTAGGTACCAAAGGAGACTGCTACGACCGCTATTTATGTCGTTTAGAAGAAATGAGGCAGTCCCTCAGAATCATCGAGCAGTGCCTCAACAAAATGCCTCCCGGTGAAGTTAAAACAGACGACGCAAAAGTCACACCTCCCAGTAGAGCTGAAATGAAAACATCTATGGAAGCTCTAATTCATCATTTTAAACTTTTCACTCAAGGGTATCAGGTGCCCCCCGGCAGTACGTACACTGCTGTGGAAGCGCCCAAAGGAGAATTTGGTGTTTATTTGGTTTCAGATGGTAGTTCCAAGCCTTACAGGTGCAAGATTAAGGCTCCCGGATTCGCCCATTTGGCTGCTCTGGATAAAGTCGGCAAGAATCATATGTTGGCCGATATTGTCGCTATTATTGGTACTTTGGATATTGTGTTTGGGGAGGTCGATAGATAATTATTTAGGGTAATCAATGTAAATAAGGTTTCAAACATGAGAGTTTTAACTTTAACTGAAAAGTGAACAGATTTGCTCCTCAGTATTGCTTTGTATGACATACATTGTAATTTATGTTCCAACAACTGTTTTTAATAAAAATGTTCAAAATCCTTTAAATTTGTTTTTAACCTCTTCAACACATTCTAAAACATAAAACTAGGTACAGGGCTATTCCTTATAAATTGCCACCCCCTTAGAAACTATACAGGGTGGTCAAACTTCGACCTGCTTAAATTGCAAAATCGATAGATGATCGAAAAATAATGTGATTTGGTCAATAACTATGTGCGAAACATGCTTCGTTACAAAGTTACAGGGTGTTGAAATTTAAGAAAAAAAATCGAATTTTATTAATATATTTACTACCAATTGAGATTTTCGAATGAAATTTTGAAAGTGTGGAGAGGTAATCTAGGTTAATTTTTTCATGTAATAATATTATTTTTATTCACACCAGTGGCGTGCGTAGGGGTACCGAATGCAATATTTTTAATAAAAAAACTGATACTCCACTGGTTTATCTCAAAATAAAAGTGAAATCTGAAAAGAAATTAAATTTAAAGAAAAAAGGACTTAGCTTTTTTTCGTATAACGCAAAACGCAACGTTTTCGAGTAAAGTGCATACTCCCTTGCGGCGGCTACTGCATCTTCTTCGCAAAAACCGTAAATTAAATGAATGTCTGCGTATTATTGGTTAGAACATAGCCGCTGCATTATTATCAACACTAAAAAGAACTTTTAAATGCAAAAAATGATCGAAATTTCTATTTTGTATCAAGTGTTTTGTTTTAATCAAAGCTAATGTGATAATTATGCGCCTTTCCCAGATTTGATTTCGACGATTTTTATTTTTTTGCTCAGAAATGTTGCCTCCTACGCCTACGAAAAAAAGCCAGGAGTACTTTTTTCTTTTAAATTGAGTAAGGATTGCAGATATAATTTTTATTTTGAGATAAACCAGTGGCGTATCTGTTTTTTCATTAAAAATATCGCAATCGGTACGCGTACGCACGCCACTGGTGAAAATAAAAAAAATATTATCACATGAAAAACATTGTTTTTCGATTATCTATCGATTCTGAAATTTAAGCAGGAAAAAGTTGGACCACCCTGTATAAAGAGATACAAAAAAAAATGTTCGAATGAAAGTTTCATGATTTTTCCTGAAGACGTTTTAATAACTTGGAGAAATAACAAATCACGATTGAAAATCAGGATAATTTGGATAAGTTCGATTTTTTTTATGGAATGTTCTGTTATTACAAATTTAGGATCTCATTTTTCGCTTTTCAAAAGTATAAATAAAGCTGCCTATGTTTGGACTAGCCGTTTTCGAGTTATTTGACTTTGAATAAGTTAGTGTATAGTTGCAATGCGGCAGAATAATGCAATAATTTATATCAACCACTATATGGGAAGGAAACAAAAGATTTGATGACAGAAAAGTACTACTTGATATGAGTAACAATTGAAGCAGTTATTGTATAAAGGGAACAAATCCACATTTTTACAAAATTAAACCAAGATATAAGTACATTTTGTGAAATCAGAGTCAACAGATCAATGAGTAATGAGTCCATGCATGATGGAAACTTCTCCCGCTCAACATACGTGAAATATCGTAGGATAAAAATTTGTATTTAGTTTATAAAAAGCAGCTAGTCCCGGGACCATATACAGGGTGTTTATTAATTGAATGCCGATACTTAAGGGTGATAATCCTTGGATGATTTTAAGACAAAAAGTTCATAATTTGGAAAAAAGTGAAGGCCAAATCAAAATTAAGATATTATAAGATGTTGAAACGATCATTTGAAATTTCTCATATCGATTACTGCATGGTTTTAAACCTCCAGAAAACATTCGGAATATTATTAAACTTATTGAAATGTGTCAAAACTAGAAAAAGAAATTCTACAAATTCCAAAAGAAATTAATAAAAGTGTTCTTAAACGTTTTTTCTATTTTCAAAATCGTTCAAAATTCCTCAAACTTGTTTAAAAACATCTCAAAAACCTCAAAAAAAAAGTCCTAAAACTACCTAAACTTAATTAAAACTGGAAAAGGTGATATGCGACCATGCTCAGTAAAAAATGTTCTAAATATTAAGTATCTTATAAAATGCTTATAAACATTTTCAATTATTTAAAAGTATAGGTACGTTAAAATAGTTTTAAATTGAACGGGAAATTGAATCCTATACAACAATTCAAAATTCACCATTTGAAGTTGAGTTGACCACCCAGATCTCCTGATCTCACCCCACTGGATATTTTTTCTAAGTTGTTGACTAGTAGCAAAAAACTCAAGGAATCTGTGCAAAAAAACCTCGAAAAAAACATTTATTTGTACACTATCATCTTCATCGTCATCTTTCAAAACATTTATAAATAATCATCAAAAATCAACTATGTAGTAACTTCTATTGATCGTGTGTGTTTCAATATAACTAAACGTGCACTTTTGTACCCCTTAAATTTAAGACAGAACTACAACTAACGTAAAACATAAAAGCTTATATCCTAGTTAGCTTGCTCACAAGCATCAATCCAGTCATTATACACATCCACAGGCTCCGATAAGAAATTTATAGTAGTCTGGAAGTCTTCCAAACATACCCGACATGTTATTCGGGCTGTACTTCGTCCTTTATCCCTGGAAAATAATCAAATATTAATATTAATTTGACAAAATGCAGGATTTACATTTTCACATCACAACTCTTCTCGTGATTGCAAAATGGGCAATTAAACAGGATATCCAAAGGCTCGATAGCCTTTCGTTTTGGTGGAGGCTTTCTTTTCGATTTCCGGCGTCCCATTGTGGGGCTACTTAAGTAAAATTTAGCAGGTTTCCAGTGCTTGTATATTTATTTTTATTGAGGATTGAGAAATGGGAATATTATGTTTATGTTAGACATTAGACAAAGACAAGTGGCAAGAAGCGATCTTATGTCAAATGAAAGGTCGCGTTCAGGTAGTTTGTGGCGCTTCAGAGCTTTTTTCGCTTTACGCTTTATTTTCCCTGAACGACATGCTGTAATCAGAAATCAGATAAATGGGTTCTCTGTATTATGGAGGACTATTCCTCCATACTCTGTATGGAGGACTGTAACTAGGAGAGTAATCGAAATGCATAAAAGTGGTCCAGGTTTCAAATCGTAATTCAGCTTCAATTGTTACCCCCAGATGGCGAAGAGTCGTTAGCGATTTCATGACAAACAAAAATGTTACCTAGGTAACATAATTGAAACAACGTTACGAATACTCTATCAATATGCAACAATTTTTATTGGCCAGGTTGCATCGAAACTCTCACTATTTGATGATAATAGGTACCTATGAATATATTTCTTGTTATACATTATTCTGAAATGTATAGAATTTTCATTTTTTTTTTTGTTTAATTGCATTACTTGATAGAGTAACTGAGTGACGTCATATCCTCCATTGACAACAGTCATCATTGAATAAACCATGGGCTCGAAACACGATGCTGCGACGATTCAACCTCAATTTTTTCCTTATAGAGAATGCATTGCATGTGGAATGTGAAGTGGAAATTTGGAAAAAATGAATGAAAATGTGATAAAAGTATCTTGACAAATTATTGACAAGCAATAAACGTTACCATCACAATAAATAAATAAAACCGCTACTAGCAACAGCGCCCTCAAATGAACTAAGCAAAAAGAGGGGCAGATTCTCAGGGATATTCGTATGTCGATTCGTCTCCTACAACGACCTAATTCGACGTCGTTGGTCTCCTAGTTATAGTCCTCCATAGTTCTCTGGCTGTAATGGTAATGCTGCAAGGTTACCTTGGTAATGCTGTACGTCAAATCGTCAATAAGTTATTTACACATCGGTCGCGTCCAACTGTGGCGCTGCAGCGCTTTATTCAAGCGATCTCAGTAGCCTAGTTTACATCGATAACTCGTTTAGTTCGGTCCGATAGGACCAAGCTGGTGGGGATAGTACGGTAGGACCAATGCTTGCTTCCTGCCCGTTTTCACCGTCTTGCAACGCGTGAACTAAATGTGTACGCCCGCAATTCGTCAAATGTCAAAAACAAGTCGAAATTATTCATCAACACAATTCGTAACCAAAAAAAACATGAGTAAGTACGCTCAGATTGCCTTAGAAACTCAGAACCAACACAATACGCGACGTTTTTGAAAACGTCACAGGCACCATATGATTGGTCGTGGCCGAATTTGGTATCCAAACAAGCTTTTGTGACTTGTGGTTTTGTATTCTGTGAGTTTTAAATCAGTGTTTGTGTTTAATTTGGACTTCTTTGGACTATATTTTTGGGTGTATTACATATATCGTGTGTCCCGTTAGTGCGTATATGATTAGCCGAGTGAAAAGTCAGCTTTTGAGGTAATAAAAAATAGCTTGTTTGGATATTTCCGTCTGACAGCTGACGTCATGACGTCACAGAAACCTAGCGTATTCACTAATAACAATCAACATAACCTCATAATTTTGATCCAGATCGAACCAAATTTGGTTCGGTACACTTGCTGGCGAGTACCGAACCAAGAGCGGTCCAGCATAGTCCGCAACTGTTTACACCATTCGAACCAAATATTTGGTTCGGATATAGTCCGAATTTGGTACTTGGTCCGCGGACCAAGTGGTCGGTATAAACTAGGTCACTGAAAGGGCATAAATGAGTCCACTGTGCTGCAGCGCTTTATTCCAGCGGTAAAGCAAATATTTTTTGTTCTCTCTATCGCTGCTCATGAAGCGGCGGGAAACCGGCAAATCGGTTCAAATTTGTGGTTCATAAAATGTGCGATTCGGTAGATGAAACGATATTTCTACAATTTTGACATGAGACTATTTATGTACAGGCTTCCTCGGATGAGAGATGAAAGAGTTCTTGGTGAAAGTCTCAAATTAGGTATTCAAACAAGTTATAAGTATAAGCAAAATAGGAAATTGAATTTACCTCACTTGTGCATTTTTGTATTAACTGTACTGGTGAAGAAGAAGAATAAACTATTGAATTTGCGAAAGTTAAACATTATTGATTAAATTATTTCCGATGATATTATGCCACAAAGTTTTTGCAAATCCTGATGAATCGTGCACAATATTTCGACTGTTCCTAACAATAGCATCAAAAGCTATTCCCTTTTTGTCGTTGATAAGAAATCCGACTGGCCGACTGGTATAATTTGTTTTTCTCGCAATAAAGTAAACAATCTCGATGTGTAAAAACAACTTATTGACATTTGACGATTTGACGTACAGCAATACAGAATGGGCGCGTTCAGGTAGTTTGTGGCGCCTCAGCGCTTTTCCGCTTCACGCTTTATTTTTCCTGAATCGACATTTTTTTCTGTTTCTCCCACTGACCTTAATTTTATAGGTCGGTGGTTTCTCCTCATCAGAGGAAACCTGTATATGAACAATTTCATCTCCAAACTGGAGGCAAATTGTTTCTTCAGCCGAATCGAACATTTTTAACAACTACAATTTTGAACCCTTTTGCCGGTTTGCCGCCGCTTCATGACATTTCAAGCGATAAAGCGAACAAAATATACGCTTTACCGCTGGAATAAAGCGCTGCAGCGCAGCGGAATCATTTGTGTCGTTCAGTGAGACCGCTTGAATAAAGCGCTGCAGCGCCACAGTTCCCTGAACGCGACCAATGTCGTTCAGGGAAAATAAAGCGTAAAGCAAAAAAGCGCTGAAGCGCCACAAACTACCTGAACGCGCCCATTGAGATTATTAGCCTAGTTTACACCGACAATTTGGTCCGCGGACCAAGTACTAAATATGAACTATATCAGAACCAAATATTTGGTTCGAATGATGTAAACAGTTGCGGACTAAGCTGGTCCGAACTAAATTTGATTCGATCTGGATCAAAATTATGAGGTTATGTTGATTGTTATTATTGTGAATTGTGTTGGTTCTGAGTTTCTAAATTTCTAAGGCAATGTGAGCGTACTTACTCATGTCTTTTTTGGTTACGAATTGTGTTGATGAATAATTTCGACTTGTTTTTGACATTTGACGAATTGCGGGTGTACTCATTTAGTTCACGTTTGCAAGACGGTGTAAACGGGCATGAAGCAAGCATTGGTCCTACCGTACTATCCCCACCAGCTTGGTCCTATCGGACCGAACTAAACGAGTTATCGATGTAAACTAGGCTGTTTACTTTGCGAGAAAAACAAATCATACTAGTCGGATTTCTATTTCTTATCAACGACAAAGAAGGAATCTTTTGATGCTATTGTTAGGAACAGTCGAAATATTGTGCACGATTCATCAGGATTTACAAAAACTTTCTGGCATAATATCATCAAAAATATAATCAATAATGTTTCACTTTCGCAAATTATCCTTCTTCTACACCTGTACAGTAAATACAATAATGCACAAGTGAGGTTAATTTCCGATTTTGCTTATATTTACTTATAACTTTTTTGGATACCTAATTACCTAGATACTTTCACTAGCCTAGTTTATACCGACAACTTGGGCCGCGGACCAAGTACCAAATTCGGACTATATCCAAACCAAATATTTGGTTCGAATGGTGTAAACAGTTGCGGACTAAGCTGGTCCGCTCTTGGTTCGGTACTCACCAGCAACTGTACCGAACTAAATTTGGTTCGATCTGGATCAAAATTATGAGGTTATGTTGATTGTTATTATTGTGAATTGTGTTGGTTCTGAGTTTCTAAGGCAATCTGAGCGTACTTACTCATATTTTTTTGGTTACGAATTGTGTTGATGAATAATTTCGACTTGTTTTTGACATTTGACGAATTGCGGGCGTACACATTTAGTTCACGCGTTGCAAGACGGTGTAGACGGGCAGGAAGCAAGCATTGGTCCTACCGTACTATCCCCACCAGCTTGGTCCTATCGGACCGAACTAAACGAGTTATCGGTGTAAACTAGGCTAAATAAGAACTCTTTATCTCTCATCATCCGTGAAAGCCTGTACATAAATAATCTCATCTCAAAATTGTAGAAATATCGTTTCATCTGCCGAATCGCACATTTTATGAACCACAAATTTGAACCGATTTGCCGGTTTTCCGCCGCTTCATGACACTTGCAGCTTGCAGCGAACAAAATATATGCTTTACCGCTGGAAGCTGGAATAACGCGCTTCAGCACAGCGGACTCATTTATAAGGTGAGTTCGAGTATTCGCTCTGAACACTCGGAGCGCCAAAAATTGTACGCGCGTAACACCTATATGCACCGTAGAAATCTAATCCGGATGAAGTCTTTATCGCGATTATATTCCAATTTTTGGATGCACCGCAGCGCTTAAGCCTGAATCGGTCGCTTAACTCTGATCGCCCCATTTTCTAGGCTTAATCGAAGAATTTCAACGAATTCCAACCTAGTCTTTCATTTGTTTATGTTTTTCCTAGAGATTTTGAGGTTTAGCGACTAAAGACAAAACTATGAGAGTGGAATATCAACGGAGGATTATTTAGATTTAAAAAAAAACATCGATTGGTGTAGGATTCTTTTCCAATTCCGAAAGGTAGTCAATGAGTACTATACAAAATAGATCTCAATATCAAGCAATATTTTTTATTGCTCCACAATACACTCATACTAATGCGAATTGCTCAATAGAATATTGAATTGAATAGGTACCTATTTTTGGGGGTAGGTACAAAAAAAAACAGTGTACCTATCACACTCGAATATCTACCGCATATTTTACCTATGATTTTTTATCTTTCAATCGATCGACTCAATTTGGATTGTTGTTGAAAGTAGATAACTACCTATCTATATCCTGTAGAGGTATTTAATGGCTATCTATCTCAAAGTTTAGTCTTATTCTGATTCAATTCAAAATTTTAAGTTTATGGGTAAACCCAGACTCCCATAAACAAATAGACTTGTTGATTTACTTTTTTTATTCAAGCTTTAGATACTAATCATCTCTACAAGATAAACTAAAATAAAAAGCTTTGAAACTGATTGTCTCATCACTATTTATTTATTTTCCCAAATGAGATTTTTTCATTCAATTTTCTTGACTTCATCCAAGTCCCAATTTATAACAGATATCCCAATAGAAGAAGGTTTGTGTTTTTATCAACTATATAAGAAATTATTTAAATTATATTTGTTTTTTCTGTTTCCTTGAGTTATCAAACGATCCGTTTTCCAAAGTTTGTACATCGAGTTGTACATATTATTTGTAATAATTTCAAAGTAGATAAATGAGTTTGAGAATTATACAATATTGTCAATTTATCAATGGGCATTCCTCGGGGCATTCCTTACAAAATCATTTAATTAACCACTGGTTTCTACTAAAATATATTTTCTTGTGTTGTAAAAAGTGATGTTTTTATTTATCATCAGGTGGATGGAATTGTTATTCTTGCTGTATTAGACTAGGTATACAGTATATAATAACCACTCACTATCATGAAATCTAAACCCAAGAAAAGAGGAAAAGCAAATATAGGAATGATTCAAATTCAAGAATAAAAGTTGATATACCTACACCAAATATTGAATTTACAAGAAAAACCCTTTGGCCATTGAGTTTTCTAAAGTCAATGCCTTTGGCTAATGTTGGCTAAACGTCATATCAGGCTTGCGGATGTTACTGATCCATATAGTTCCTCATTTTTCATTAAAACTTGCAAGCAAATAGCAAAACTCAAATCAAATCACTCAACATAAATTCCAAAATGGTTATTGATATGTTTTTCTAGGTTATTCTAGCAACACGTCGCTCTCTGTGTAAAATGATGGGAAAGCGACATGTTGCTAGAATTCCACAGGTACACGGAATACGGGTCCAGGACAGAGACAATCCAGATTCTTTGGTGCATACAAAACACCGCTTAATCTAACTTTGAAAATTAATCGAGATTGGCTAAGCTCACGTACGGTGCATATAGCTGTAAATGGACAATTTCGCGCTCGGAGCGTTCAGAGTGTTACTCAAACTCACCTTATGTCGTTCAGTGAGACCGCTTGAATAGAGCGCTACAGCGCCGCAGCTCCCTGGACGCGACCAAAGTTGCTGCTGCCAGCTAGTTGCAACATCGAAGTACTTAGCGCCATAATCAAGTACTAAGTAGAAAAGTGGCTATTGAACATAACCTCAACTTTACAGGCGGCAATAATCTCAATTTGTAAACAAAGCATAAATTTCATTGGTTTTACTGGTTTTTCAATTTTTTTCCAATCAAAATTTAGTATTTAGTAGTAGTAGTAGTTCGTATAATGTCTTCTTCAGTGCTAAGTGATGATGTGCTTCCTAATCTCATGAGATTATATTATAAAAGACTATTTCCAGATGTGGAGTTTTATAGGTGGTTGAGTTATGGTATGTATAGGGTATTATGTTATTTTGTTTTCATATTCCGAATCTGGATCCGGTTCCGAATTTGAAATATGATACCTGAAGGTCTTTTAAGTGAAAAAGCGTACTGCTAGCCTGATTCATGTCGATAGGGCCAGTAGTTTTCGAGAAAATCGCAATTTTCTACATTGATGCATCGGTAGAATGAAGACAGGTTTTCCTAAACATTTTTAAAATCACACTGAGTGTAATATTGGAATTTGGTACAGTGAAAAGCATTTGAATTCGCACATAATATTTTGAACAACCCTCGTAAAATGCCAAACTTTGTTATAGTTACACATCACTTTTGTCAAAATGACAAGTCATAAGTAAATATAAAAGCTGGTTTTTGGTTTTGGGATTGATTATTTCAGCTTAGTTCAATTAATCTTTATGCAACAAGATGCATGGTTTCTGAAATGTATTATCTAGTGATGCGAAGGGCGAAGGGCAATTGAATTATTGGCTAGTATGTAAGATATTTATGTAGAAAACCAAATATAAGAAGGTAATAAAAAATACATTAATTGCACTCTTTTATATCAGATTACTAAATATCCAGCTAAATATATATCACCTTAAACAAATCCCAGCGCAGATACTACACAATACACACCGCAGTGGCTTGATAGTTTTTGTTATTCATGGTTTAAAACTAAAAATCATCGAAGTAAACAAACGACACGTGATCATGTGAAAGACAGACAGAAGGTGAAACGATCTATGCGTATTACGAGGGCTGTCAAAAAATAATTGCATGTGCGAATTCATATGCTTTCCACTGTGCACTGCATAAACTGTTGACGCCTAGCGAGACGCCCTGATTCTGACCTCAAAATATCGATTTTTTTATCAGGGCTATCATACTGGAGTGGTTAGGGCTGTTAAGGGTACTTAAATACAATTCCATTGTCGATTTTTTGACAAATATTTAAAGGTACTTTTCACATGAAAATACCTACCACAAAAATCACCTCATCAGATTTTGAGGAGGAAATCATATCGTTGAAGAGAAAAAAAAACTACTTATCGCCTCCACTAATTGAGTTACAATTTGTAATTTGTGAAGAAAAATAACTAGGTATAGCCATTTTTTCACCCTACATGAAGAGCCCAACTTTTTGTTTCATAAGGTCTTACATCGCATATCATGATACCTACTTAATTATAGCATTGTAACCGAGATTGTAACTTTAACAATTTTTTTTATGATTGTTTTAACTTTTAGCCATGAAAAGACAAAATCTTCTTTCATCTTGAAAGTTTTGACATCCGACTGCAACACAATAGATCACCATATTTTTTTAGTCCTTTTCAAACTTTCTCCGATAAAACCAACTTATCTAAAAGCAAACAGCACACAAGATGTACAGGGTGATTCATTTTCAGCGACAGGGTGCCAGTTCTTATAAACTATTCATCATAGAGACTCAGGAACAAAAATCTGTATAGTAATGTGCCCAAGAGAAAATGCTGGAAACTCGGCTGGAAATATATTTCAAGCTCCTAGGATCGCCGCAAGGAGGCGTACCGGTACAGTGAAAACAGAAAATCAACAAATTTTCGAAATTTTCCCCTTTGAACTACGAAAAAAATATATGAAAACAGATTTTGGACGATTTTCTCGGGGGGCAGTTTTGTGCCCCCCGACACTTCTCACTAAGCTGTCAAAAGAGACAGCTACAAGCCGTCAAACTTGATGTCACTAAATTGCCTATAACTTCGAAATTCCTTGACCGATTAGACAGTTCTTAAGCTCGTTTTGAAGAAGAAAATCTGCTCTTTGTGTCGCATGTAGTCGAGGTCGATTTTATCTGCTTTAGACGACCACACAACATGAATTGTGAAAGTCAAACCTGTATTTGCGGTTTCTTCAAATGCAAACGCACTAAATACATTCCATCGTGTTATTTGGATAATTTCCTATCACTTTTCATAAAGGTCATTTTTCTATATCTTTTGAAATAGAAGAGTTACGGAAACTTCATCAGGAATCAAGCGAGGAATACTTTTGAAACAGCCCCTATAAATTTGAATGAGTCAAAAATATATACATCAGATTTGTTTTGATTCGCGTTCAACATTCTCTTCAGTTGATGTTGAAAACAAAAGCCTATAAGTGAGAATGCCAACTATTCGTTTTTTTTTTCTATGGGCAGCTGAGAAGAAGAATACAGTGCACAAATATAATATGGTGGAGCAGTAAACACCTTTTTTCAAAAATATGAAGAAAAATGAAATTAACTTAAAAAAAAAACAAAAAACTAGTGCCAATGCTCAAAATCCCGCCCGTTGGCAAGACACTCCTATTTTTTTGACACATTCACATTTGTAGGGGCTGTTTCGAAAGTATTCCTCGACGGATTCCTGATGCATTCTTCGTAACTCTTCTATTTCAAAAGATATATAAAAATCACCTTCATGAAAGTGGTGGGAAATTATCCAAATAACACGATGGAGGCATCTATTTAGTGGGTTTGCATTTGAAAATTTCGAGAAAACCTCAAATTCATGTTTGACTTTCACAATTCATGTTTTGTGGTCGGCTCAAGCGGATATAATCGGCCCCGAAAATGCACCAGAAAAAGCAGATTTTTCTCTTCAAAATGAGCTTGAGAACAGTTAAATCGGTTAAGGAATTTCGAAGTTATAGGCGCAAGTTTGACGGCATGTAGTTGTCTTATTTGACAACTAAGAGAAAAGTGTCGGGGGGCAATTTTGTAGAGAATATCGTCCAAAATCTGTTTCCATATTCTTATTTGGTAGTTCACCGAGAAAAAATTCGAAGATTTATCGATTTTCTGTTTTCACAGTACCGTTACGCCCCCTTATTATACTATAATAACATGTATTTTCAACACTAATAAAATAACACAGAACGCCAAACTACCACTGAATTCTCACAAAACCAGTTTTGTTTGCCCCTGAACCATATACCCGGTAATGAGTTCGACAAGGATAGGTATCCGTAACACTGTCTATCACTATCTCTGTCCAAACAAAAATTGCATACTTTGATCGTTGATTGAATAAGTACAGGAAGATACCTGATGTCTGTGTAAATTTTCGTGGCTCGCGATAAAAACTGTCCCTATTTTTCTTTAATAAATGCGAATACCATCCTCCGTCTTTGTCAACAACAGCTGGTGCCCACGAATATATGGACTGATTAGTGCTGCCATCAAGAATTTGACGACATTTTTAGTAAGCCGTCACATGACGGGTAGAAGTGGGGGCTTGCGGGGAGCATGCATTAAATACTGAAATGGGAAATTCGGTTTGGGCGACAAGCAGTGTTGTCAAATTGAGTATATCTTCAATTGATATAGGGAAGAGATAGAGATGATCTATCATTTGATAAATAACATCTGTATGATGGTTGAATACCTAATGTGACGAAACATGGTGAATGCGCCGCCGCAATCCACCACATTGTTTGGAATCGATTGGCTTCTGGTACATTCTAGCAAGGCTAGATGGCGTCGAACGTTCTTCGCTTTTCTAAAAATATCTGGAATGTTCTCTCAATCCTGGACCCGTATTCCGTGTACTGTGGAATTCCATAGCAACACGTCGCTCTGCTTATATTGTATTCTGTGCACTTCTGTCAACACGACTAGACATACTTGTCCTCTTGTCTTAAATCAATACGTCAGGACGTCTTGTTTCGTTCTTTCCACACGACTTCTATCAGCTGAATTTGTCAATTTGTCATTACTTGTCAAAATTTGTCATTATTTGTATTGTATTGTGGTGGTATGTTTACGTTTTGTGAGTTTCAGTTTCATTGTGGAGGTGTTTTTCGGTATTGCCAGGAAGCAACCATCTCTTATTACAAAGTAGATTCAATGGAGCCTTGAGAAAGCAAGATAGAATGATAGAAATGCATCATGAGCAGAAAAAAATCTAAAGAACATCAACTTGAACGGATCGGTTTAATATAAACATGTGGCTCACAGATCTTATATCCACGTTTTGTCAAAAATACGAAATGTATAACTGAACTTGAATTTTACAAAGGGTGATACAAAATATGGACTTAATTAACAAAATATCATTGAAATACCAACCCAAAATCAGTAATTCGCGGCAAAACTCACAACATCGGCATGTAAATCGCTTGGTAAATGCTTAGGTATGTGTCGGCAGTTCTTTAAAATTGGCACTCATATTCTCCCGTTATAAAATATGTTATTGAAACGTAGATTTCGATGGATGACTCTCATACCCACCGATTAAAAAAAAATGAATTAGTGGAATCAGCGACTTACTTTTAACTGTTCTGATTCGTTTCAGTCTGAAATGTTGGTTTCACAAGAATATCCGCTAAAAACAGTTTATTAAAAGCATCCCGATAATTTATTATTATTACCTATATTGTTCTTAAAACAATTATGAAGATTCCAAAGGCCTCGATGGTAAATGAACATTTGACTCCAGTTGTGTGAGACTCAAAACGTACCTATATTTTTATAACCACGCATTTTAAATCAGGTATTGATTTTCTATTTCTTCACGTCCATGTGCCCACGTGTACTTATTTCGTGACCAAGATAATATTATCCAAATTTGTTTGCTGCAAAACTATTTTTTTTTCAAAGTAGAAATACACAGAAAGACTCACATATTCTCCCAAAAAAATCTTTTTAAACTGAATTTGGTATCAAACATCAAAAAGTTAGTTTTTTCCGAGATTTTTAACGTGTATTATGAGTTTTTCCCACTGGTTTTTCCAAAGAATCGAAAAATTTCAAGCTACTGGTATTTTCCGAAAACTAGACGGAAATTATTGTGAGTTTTGCAGGTACCCCAGAATTACCCCCTCGAATAACTTCGGTCAGTCAGATTCAATATAAAAGAATACCACTATTACATCACAATACACCAACACCAGAGAATAAAATTGAAAGTCCCTACGAAATGTCAAAAATGTTTAGGGAAAAATGAAAAAGTCACCAAGATTTTGAAACACGTCTTGACAAAACACGAACATTGCCGAACTGATATCAAGGCGTGCACGAAATAACGTTTTTGGCACGCCTTGCTTCCACAATCCACATGTTGAAATCAACAGTGGTATTCAACATGTTGAATTCCACAGTACACGGAATCCGGCTCCTGGCGAGGGTATATAATGAGATCCGTCATTTCAAGGAGTTAGTTCAGACAGTTACGTCGTGAAATATGAATCGTAAAACATAAATAAGCTGTGATTTTGTATGTGAATAGTGAGTTCTGTACATAGTGACTTGTAAAATAAATAGATTAAAGCTGGACAAGTGTTTTCTATATCAAAACTTATTACATTGGTGTCAGAAGTGGGATTTATTGTGTGCTATAGAAACGGACATAAATATTCGCTTTAATGGCTGCGAAACTAGTGTTTTTAACCGGATTGAAGGTCGCTGAGTTGAAGAGGGAGCTGGAAGAGCGTGACCTGGATAGTAGCGGTAAGAAAACTGATCTACAAACAAGGCTTCGTGAGGCTTTAATGGAAGAAGGCATGAATCCTAATACGTTCCAATTTGAAGTTCCCGATCCCAACGCAGTAAAAAGATTATTGGAAGAGAACTCCAGAAAAATGGAAGAGAAGTTTGTAGAATCTTCTAGAATAATGGAGGAGAAAATCAAGGAACAGCTGGCGGTCAACTACAACTTCTAGAAGGATCAGGTAACGGAAGAAATTGAGAACCTTGAGCAACGATTTGAAGCAAAACTTGGAGATACAATGAAGACTTTGGAAGAAGAAATCGAGGAAGTGCGAAGACAAGTAGCAGTGATTAAGAAACAACCAGAAGTAACATTCGAGAGCAAAGGTGCTAAAATGGAGTCGGATGCCGTGCGAGTCCACATGAAAGCTCCTCAGTTTGATGGCAAGCTGTCCTGGAACAATTACCATCGTCAGTTCGAGGCAGCGGCAAGGGCAAATGGATGGACCGCAACCGAAAAAGCCCTGGCATTGACTCTGGCACTTCGTGGGGAAGCTACAGAAATCCCGCAGACGCTCAACACCCAGGAGCAGGAGGACTACGATGTACTAGTCAAGCATCTGGAACTGCGATATGGGCAAACTCACTTGGAGCTCGTCTACCACTCTCAGTTGAAAAATCGCATTCAGAAGACCAACGAGACCTTGCAGGAGTTTGAAGCGGATGTTGCTCGCCTTGCACGACTGGCTTATCCAACCACGCCAGAGAACGTTATGGAGAGGTTTGCAGTTCAGGCCTTCTTGGATGGACTTCGAGACCAGGAGATTCGGCAGTCACTGATACTCCATCGTCCCGATAGACTGGTTGAAGTACTGGCCAAAGCCTTGGAATTCGAAGCGGCGAAGAAGGATCCTCTGGAAGAAGACACCGTCGAAGCAACTGTGAGGAGGGTCGTCAAAGAGATAGAGGCGTCCAAGCGAAGGGAGCTGCGATGCTGGAACTGTGGAGAGCTTGGCCACATTCGTAGCCGATGCAAGAAGGAGAGACGGGCACCTTCTTCGACGTCGGAAAACTAGAGAGGGTCGATGCGAAGGGGCAATCGTCGACCTGTAGCCAGTATGCCCCAAGGAAAACCGCCATAGTTGCCTCTTTAGGACACAAACTGAACAGCGTGTTTGTGGATGGTTGGGTTAATGGAGAGAAACGCACCATGCTGCTGGATACAGGTGCGACGAAGTCTATCATCAGGCCCGACATTGTCACAACACCGACAATGATTAAACCAACAAAGTGGCGACTACGGACGGCAACAGGAGACTTGGCTAGGATACATGGTGAAGTGGAGGCAGCAGTGACTGGGAAGCACCAGCTTCGAACATCCAATGCTGGTTGCCGATATTGAGGAAGAAATCATAATTGGAATGGACATCATGAACACCCAAGGCTTCCAATTAGATTTCAAATATGGAACACTGAAAACCAACAACGAAGAGGTGATAATGCATGGTAGAGAGGAAGAGACAGTTCGTGTTTTGCTGGCTGGGGATTCTTCAATTCCTGAGAGGAGCGAGATGATTTTGTGGGCTCGCCTGGAAGGGAAGATGAAAGAAGGAAGCATCGTGATGTTTGAGCCTAAAATACACGATTCTGAAGTAGGACGAGGCATTGCATGTGGAAAGAGCCTGGTACATGTGGGAAAGACTGTGCCCGTGAGAGTGATGGACGTCAACTATCACTCTGTAAGTTTGGCAAGGGACACAGTTTTGGGGCTCTGCTCGTCAATTTCCTCTGTGGTGAGACAAGTATGTGAGACTGAGCAAACCATCTCTGAGTTCACCGGAGAGATGGAGAAGTTAGTTGTCACCTCTTCAAAAGATCTGGATAAGAGACAAAAACAACGATTGAGAAACCTGATGAGGAATAACGGCGACATCTTCGACAACGGGACTGGGGAAAAGGGCCGAACGAACGTGGTGCGGCACACCATCAACACAGAGGGAGCACGACCGATCCGCCAAACAGCTAGAAGACTACCTTTGGCCAAGAAGGAGGAGGCGGACAAGATCATCAAGGACATGGAGAAAGGCGGTGTCATCGAGCCTTCTAGTAGTCCGTGGTCATCGCCAGTTGTTCTGGTTAAAAAGAAGGACGGTTCAACTCGATTCTGTGTGGACTATCGTCAGCTGAACAACGTGACGAAGAAGGACAGCTACCCGCTACCACGGATCGACGACACTTTGGATACCTTGGCCGGATCGAAGATCTTCTCAACACTGGACCTCAAAAGCGGATATTAGCAGGTAGAAATGGCCCCTGAAGATCGAGAGAAGACTGCTTTCAGCGTTGGAGCTGGGATGTGGCAGTTCACTGTTATGCCATTTGGGTTATGCAACGCATCTGCTACGTTCGAGCGGCTGATGGAGACTGTGCTCAAAGGACTATCCTGGTCAACATGTCTTGTATACCTGGATGACATAATTGTGGTTGGCAAATCATTTGAAGACCATCTGAAGAACTTGGAGGAGGTATTCCAGAGACTCAGAAGTTCCGGTTTGAAGCTGAGTCCAAAGAAATGCCAACTGTTCCGGAGGGAAGTACAATACCTGGGTCATATCGTGTCGGCTGAGGGTGTAGCCGTTGACCAGCAAAAGGTGGAGGCAGTCAAGGAGTGGCCAGTACCAAAGAACCTCCACGAGCTAAGAAGTTTCTTGGGTCTGTGCACGTACTAACGACGTTATGTCCAGGGATTTGCGAACATCGCCCGGCCTCTTCACAGGCTCACAGAGGCACAGAGACGCTTCCACTGGGACGAGGATTGTCAGGAGGCCTTTGACACGCTTAAAAGGGCACTTACCACCGCGCCCATCCTAGGCTACCCACTACCTGAGGGGAACTTCATCCTGGATACAGATGCCAGCAATGTAGGACTTGGTGCAGTGCTGTCCCAGATCCAGCAGGGACATGAAAGGGTGATCGGCTATTTCAGCAAAACCTTGTCGAAGCCGGAACGGAACCACTGCGTCACGAGAAGGGAACTACTGGCAGTAGTCAAAGGGGTAGAGCACTTCTACAAGTACCTCTACGGGAGAAAGTTTCTGCTGAGAACCGACCACGCCGCTCTCAAATGGCTCCTACAGTTCAAGAATCCGGAGGGTCAAGTTGCTCGTTGGATTGAGAGACTTCAAGAGTTCAGCTTTGACACGGAACATCGAGCTGGATCCAGCCACAACAACGCTGATGCCCTATCCAGGAGACCTTGTCCAGAACAATGTAAGCACTGTCAAAGAGCCGAGGAAAAGGAGGCGAGCACTTGCAGGGCGACTGTGGTGGATGATTCCTGGCAGTCTAAGGCGCTTCGCGAGGACCAGGAGAAAGATCCAGATCTGAAGCTTGTCATCGGATGGAAACAGGCAGGCCAACGACCAACCTGGCAAGAAGTCGCGCGGTTCTCGACCACCGTGAAGTCCTACTGGACTTAATGGGACTCGATGGTTCTTGATGACGGCATTCTGAAGAGGCTGGTGAAGAATCTGGATAGCACGGAAGATCGGAGGCAGTTAGTCGTTCCTGGAAACAGACAGGCAGAGGTGATGAGAGAGGTCCATGATGGCGTCACGGGTGGACATTTGGGTGTAACCAAGACGCTGGGAAAGCTGCGAAAACGGACAAAGGAAATAAATACATCTTGGTCGCCATGGATTAATTCAGCAAGTGGGCTGAAGCGTATGCCTTGCCAAACCAGGAGGCGGCTACCGTTGCCGATGTCTTGATTAAGGAATGGTTTTGCTTTTTCGGTGTCCCGTTGGAGCTGCATTCGGACCAGGGCAGGAACTTCGAATCGACGCTATTCCAGAACGTCTGCGATGTCTTGAAGATCAAGAAGACAAGGACAACGGCGTTACACCCACAATCGGATGGCATGGTGGAGCGAATGAACCGAACCATCAATCGACACTTGGCCAAAGTTGTCTCTGACCATCAAAGAGACTGGGATCAACATCTCCCCCTATTCCTCATGGCGTACAGGTCAGCAGTTTATGAATCGACGCGCGAAACACCTGCCAAGATCATCATGGGTCGTGAACTCCGGCTGCCCTGCGATTTGAAGTTTGGCTGTCCACCTGGTGAGGATGGCGCTGGGGAAGACTACGCAAGGGATCTTCGTAGAAAAATGGACGATATCCATCAACGAGTCCGACTAAACATCCAAAGTGCCAGCGACAGGATGAAGGAGGCGTACGACGTGAAGGCCGAAGAAGGAGGGTTCCAGGTTGGGGATTTGGTTTGGCTTCACAACCCACAGAGGCGACGTGGATTCTCCCCAAAACTGCAAAGTTCTTGGGAGGGCCCGTATAAGATTCTGGAGCGAATCAATGACGTCGTCTACAGGATTCGAAAACCACCACGAGGAAAACCGAGGGTTGTTCACTTCAATCGTTTAGCTCGGTATGCTGGGAACCACGACGATCAGGACGCTGAACTGAGGCAGATCAGGTCACCCAAGAAAGACATGTCTTTGGACACTTTCATGTCTCTACACTCCTATGGCCAGAAAGTCCAGAATGGCGTTGTCCAAGAAAGGCAGCTGGATTTGTTCAAAGCACCGGCCGAATATTCGTTGGCTCACTGGGTCACTGAAGACCTTGGTATGAGGAGTGGTCTTGCTGCTGCTTTCAAGCAGAAATTTGGACAACTGGAACATCTACGACGACAAAAAGGTGGGAGGGTACTGGAAATCATGGAAGGTACACGACATCTGTTCTACCTTGTGACGAAGAAGCTTCCACATCATCTGACCACCTACAGTGATGTCTGGAAAGCCCTCAGTCATCTTCGTGACTTGATGCTGTCACAGGACCTGACCCATCTGGCAATTCCGAAAATGACGAACGACCAACTGGACTGGAGAGTAGTACGGAGCATGCTGGAGGTAATCTTCAAAGAAAGCGGCATTGACATCCTGGTGTGCTGCTATCCTTTCCGGAGGACGAACCAGAGGACAGTGGACTGC
Source organism: Orchestes rusci (assembly GCA_958502075.1). NCBI lineage: Eukaryota > Metazoa > Arthropoda > Insecta > Coleoptera > Curculionidae > Orchestes > Orchestes rusci. The sequence continues at coordinate 28,240,610 of OY293306.1, read as the reverse complement.
TACTTCCATAGGACATCAGGCTGACGGTTTGGGGACAGTTGCCGATACCGACATGAAGGCAATTCGGGACGAATTGCCTTAAGAAGGGGGCAATGTGACGAAACATGGTGAATGCGCCGCCGCAAGCCACCACATTGTTTGGAATCGATTGGCTTCTGGTACATTCTAGCAAGGCTAGATGGCGGAATGTTCTCTCAATCCTGGCGAGGGTATATAATGAGATCCGTCATTTCAAGGAGTTAGTTCAGTCAGTTACGTCGTGAAATATAAATCGTAAAACATAAATAAGCTGTGATTTTGTATGTGAATAGTGAGTTCTGTACATAGTGACTTGTAAAATAAATAGATTAAAGCTGGACAAGTGTTTTCTATAGCGAAACTTGTTACACTAAGTTAATCCAGATTTAATTTATCTATATTTAACACGTGTTCCCATCAGGTACATATACCTAGTAAATGAATTTGTACTTAAGTCTGAGCGGACATGCACTGACTACTATAAGAGGTAATTATTTATGATTTTTGTAGGGTCTCAAGACGAGTGTATTTTTTTTTAAGATAGATGAGAAGAATAAAGGCTCAATAGGTACTTACTTGGTTCCGGAATTGCTTGATTTCCCGGTTAAAACGCGTGAAAGTTTTTTATCGATTATACAGGGTGTTCACCCCTGTAACATTTGAACTGAAAAAGTGAACTCGTTTCATAACAACTATGAAAAAGATTGACTTCTCATTATTTTTAGTGTTTAATCGTTGATTGAATAAGTATTCAATCAACGGTTTAATACTAGTGAATTCTTCTGAAATTAACAACATCACAATGATTTTTATTTTTTACTTCAAATACGATGCACCGAAAAAAAGAACCTTTTTTGGAAAATTGAACGGAAAATAAAAAAATATATTTTCACTTCGTGAATTCTCAGTGGCGTAAAACTATTAGTGTTGCTTTAGGTTTGCTCCTGGAAAAGTTAGACTCAAACGAAAAGATACTTGGAAACCTCGGAAAAACTTTCTGAAAATTTCAACAAAATCGAATGAAATTCAATGTGCATCTTACAATAATCGTTGGACTGTTCGTGCCAACCCAGAACGCCCCGAACTCCCGATAGCGACTTGGCAACCGTGCTGGTATGCCACCAAATTGATGGATCAAAAGTTTACAGAAATCTTTCGCGTTGTGGTAAAGATAATTAATGTTTTGGAATACAGATGGCCGAGACTAACGGCTCCTAACGGGGAATACTTTCAACGGTCTCTTTATTTCCCATATGGTTAGGCATCTTCCTGTAACTTATTCAATCAACGCTTTGATGCTTCGTCGACAACGGCCGGGGCCTTTCCAGGTACGTAGTATGGAGTTCAATGGGCAAAACATACAACGGATTAAAGTCGAGCGCTGATTGGCTGTTGCTAATACGATGTAGGTTTTGCCCGCACGATTAAGGCAAAACGTACATCTGATTAGCAATGGGCATTCTGTACGGACGTTTTTAATCGAATCCATCAAACACACATACGTTATTTTGAATTTTCCCACATCTCGATATAGCTCGAGATATACTTAGCCCCGTACTTAGCTTTATTATTCCTGTTGAGCCAAAAAAACAAACACCTTTTGAAAAGCAAGATTTGTTTGTCTTTGTTGCTAATATAACGTGATAAACGTTTTTTATATTTATTTTTATCAATAATTAGATTATAGAAAAAATGTGTTTCTTATGCCTAGGTTATATAGCTATTTTTGCGAAAAAAAATATGTATATTGGCCGATTTGGCTAGAGTTTTTGTTCAAATTGTAGAGCTTAACAAACTCTATCTACTCACCAAAAATAACCTCACTCATACAAAATCCAGGGTCTTCCTTGTCAGTTGTGAAATCTCAAAGCCTTTATTGTATTAAACAAATTGATCTCTTCAATGTCTGACTCTTCGTGGGACATCATGTTGAAGTTTTACAATATTTTACAGGTAAATCTTTGCAGAATTTCAACAATTGTTCATCGAAGAGTGTCTTCCTAAGTTGGTAATGAAACCAAAAATGTTGTCAAATGTTTGTAGTTCTTCAAACCTGCTGCAAAGAGATGATAAAGTTTAATTCAAAAATTGGTAAAATAATTCAACCTTAAAGTTATCTCTTGAATGATGGTTGCATGTCGCAATCGCTTGTAGGGACTCTTGCCAAAGTTATTTGTTTACAAAAAAAAGTAAAAGGATAAAAAAAATATTGTTGCCGTTATTTTTTGAACTAATATTATACAATAATATTTAACCAGTAACTTGAGCGCCCCTGTATAGCTGCCTCGACTTGTTTCATTTCTTTTTCGTGTTCAGAGACTGAGAAGTCGAACGACAATTTGTTCGTCGTTTCCACCTCATCTTCCTGTTCTTCAAGAATGCATGCCGTATTATCTTTTTTAGTAGTCTTGACACAAGGTACTGCTTCTTTGGTATCTTGCGAGAGTAGGTGGTATAAAGTCGACATGGATGAAAAAACAAGTTTTTGATCTATCCCATCCTCATTCTTTTGGATTTTTTTGTCACTCAACTATTGCTGGACCTGATAGTAGACTCTGAGTGGATGTATTAGAGTGCTGCAGCTGCGGTTGGTGGTGATGAATTTTTGTCTTGTGCTTGAAATCATCAGGTTAGGGGACTGTTTATCAAAAATGGGCTACCTCTAACCCGGGGTCAATTAAGCCCCTGCTAAATGTACAAACAATGTCAAACATTTTGAGGATATCCTTAGGTTATTGTTAGCACAGAGCTGACTCTCAACTCATAAACATTGAGGGCTTAATGTAGCAAAAATATCTCAAGATACTAAGCGAAGGCAAAGTTTACTAATACACAAACAGTTGGACCACTTACAAAAACGCGCGAAACCGGCTCCACCCTTCCACTTCGTTTCTCTAGGAGAGCCCAGTGGCGATCGATGACGATTTACAAACAGTGACATACACCGTTGTTCAGATTATTCCGCGTCAGGGTTTCTGTGATTTGTACTCGGTGCGCCAAAATAGTGAGTAATTTCTATTGATGGGTGTTATTTATTGTGCAGTCGATGGTTGCAAATCAAAGCGTGGAAATGGGTTACCCCAGGAGTTATCATTTTTTCGATTTCCAAAAAATGAAGCTAGGTAAGTGGATATTTATATTGTTATATTTTTGTCTTTAGATACATACATATTTTTCTTTAAAAATCATAGTACATACTCACTTATTTATTTGTTTGATTGGCTATAAATATGATTATAATCTATGAACGTACAGTATAGACTTTAATCCGATCTAAGAGATATTTTCGGATTACTGGATAGTAGATTGTTGTATCAAAGTTTACTAATACTAAATCAACTTGTATTGCTGCCTTTTTCGATTTTTTTTGGATAGTTCGGTTGTACGTATTTCAATTGCATAAAGGAGTATCTCCGCGGACTGCCTGGGAATAGGTAACTCATAAATAAAACAATAATTTCTTATTTCTAGCGGTATTTTCGCATTCTCTCTTCTCTCTATACATATAGTCGAAACGATATGCGATAAGTCGAATCTTGTTAGAATTAAAGAATATGTTTAGACTTTGGGAACATCGAAACACAATATTCGTTATTGGGTTAGGTTTAGAGTACTTAAGTCCGGATTGAAGATACTGTATTATCTAACGAATAAAAAGACTCTTAGTACATAGTCCAATTTTGCTTAAAAAATATCTGGGGTCTTGAACTCGTGTTTCCGTAATACGAAGAGGTTGAGAAGAATGTTGTCTTAAATAATGCTGGCTATTCATAACTAAGAAAATATAAAAGAAAAACACATGTACCTCATAATCCTCCAATACATAAATCATCATGCGATGTTAACACTTGAAAAGAGAATATGATCTTTATAATAGCGGGCGGCAAAAGGGGTTGAAAAAAGCTTTATCTGAACATACAGGATGTCTGAAAAAATAGACAACAAATGAATACTTCCGTTATTATTGATTTTACAATAAAACAATATTCTTCGTAATAAGTTCTGGATCACATAATCAATAATTTTTTAATACAATTTCAATTATTGATGTTGGAGTTGGCACACGGGGAAGGAAAAATTTTATTGCATGCACCTAAAATCATGACATCGAAATATTTTCCGATATGCCGAAGAAAAACCTTTCACGGCCTAATTTTTTCCACGTAGAGAAGTTGTTTTACTCATCACGGACAAAGTTTACTAATATACAAACACGGAAACAAAGACGTGCGTGAAAGGGTCAAAATATTATGGTAACTATTTACAAAACGGTTTTCAGCTATTTTGGCATTATATGCAATATTTTTGGCATAGTTACGTTTTTTTGCTTATAAGGAATATGAATTCACTTGCGCAAAGTCAAAAAATCGCATTTTCATAATTTTGGAGAACAAAACACAAATTATTCACGAGATTTGAGGCGAAAGGGTTTGTTTTTTTAGGTTAGTATTGAGTTAGGGTTAGGTTGGGTCCGTTTTGGTTAGGTTGGGTTAGTTTTTCTGGTGATCATATTCAAAAAATAGTCTTCATGTTTTGGCGAATGTGTCACTCGAGGTGTCAATGTCGTTGCCTATTGTATTGGAAGTAATGGAGATTTTGTATCCAAGTTCATCAGTTAAAAAAACCGTTTTTTGCCATCTGCGCAAGTGATTCAGTCCTCTCTATAAGCACTAAAATGTGTCTACATAGGCAAAATTGGTTATAATAGTTTAATGAAAAAAAAAACCGTTTTGTAAACTGTTACCAATATTATTTTAACTTTGACACTCGTGCATTTCTCATCTAGAATGTTTGATATTTTAGGGTCTGCCAATGATTCTGTACAGAAAGAAGTAGTCAAAGTTGCCTCTACCCAAACTGATAGCTGTACACAGGCAGATGCATTTGTTCAGACAACTAGACCTATTACACTAGGTACGTAGATCCGAAATATCTAGAGTCATTTATGTACATCGATAATTAGACATCAAGAATTCTTGGGAATGCAGTGTTAGCTAAGGCTTAGGTTAGTGAAAAAAAACCCTTTTTTGTCTGTCGAGCTTTCGGAAATGTCTATTCTCATCATCAGGACATCTATAAATTCAAGTTTATGTAGCAAAACCAAATTTATAAAAAGATGAATAGAATAAACAATTCTGAATGCTTCACAAACAAAAGATGGTTTTGTTTTTCACTATCCTTAACCTAAGGCCAATTTGACTGCATTCCCAAGAATTCTCCGATTTAACAAGTCAGTCAAGACCAAAGTTTACTATAGTAAACTTTGGTCAAGACTAATCTTCTGCTCGATAATTGAAAATGACTTTGTTTTTATTACCATGATTAAAACAAGTTGTAATTTCAATTTTTTTCAGATGAGTGCTGACACCTATGAAAATCTCGTCGAGAACTCCAAGAAAGGTTCTGCTTAAAAGTGAGATATAAAGCCTCAAAGTAGAAATTTCTCGGTCCAAAAAGAAACTGCAGTATGGGGTAACACTGGATGAAACTACCCAGCAGAATCCACTCCATTTCTGAAAAGTCAACTTGGTCTTCTAAATAAAGATCCCAGGGGTTGCCGGTACACTGACGAATTTAAGCAGTTTGCCCTAAGTATTTTCTTTTTTGGTTCTAAAGCCTACAAAAAAATGGCAAAAATTTGTCGATTACCATCTAAATCTACTCTACATCGTTTCACAAAAAAAAGGAAAATAAATCCCGGTTTTAACGATTTTGTATTTGAAGTAACCAAGTTAAGAGCTCGTCTCTTGAAAGAAAAATCTAAAGACTGTATTTTATGCTTGGATGAAATGTCGATCAAATCACATTTATACTACGACATTTCAAAAGACAAAATATTTGCCTTTCAAGAAGGTATCAATTCAAATAGTGCCGAAATTGCCGGCAACGCTTTGGTTTTGATGGCTAGAGGTATTGCAAGTAGTTGGAAGCAACCTATTGCATATTTTTTATATAAAACCTCGCCAACATCGGATGAATTAAAATCCATTTTGTTTGAGTCTATAACAAGACTAAACAAAACAGGTTTGAATATTTTAGCAGTAGTTTCTGACCAGGGTTCCAATTTTTATAAACTGGTCAAGACTGATTTGAAATTATCCGTCGATAACCCTAGTTTCGTTGTAGATGGCAGAAATATTTGTTATATATTTGATGTACCTCACTTACTGAAATCTACGAGAAACAATTTCTTTTCATATAAATTCATGTTTAACAATGAAGAAACGAACAAAAGTTATTTGGAAAAAATGTATAATTTTGATAGACAAAAAAAATATCGAATGGCTCCCAGATTATCGAACCAGCACATCTTTCCCAATAACTTTCAAAAAATGAAAGTCAAGTTGGCAACGCAAGTATTCAGTCACTCTGTGGCAGTGGAGATGTTCACCCTTATTGACTTTAATGTTTTACCCGAAGAGGCCAAACCTACTGCAGAATTTATACTAAAAATGGATACATTTTTTGATCAGTTGAATTCATCGAGTTTAAAAACTTTCAACGCCTTCATGGGAACTGACAAACAAATTTTGTTTTTAAAAGAAATGGACGAACTTTTCAAAAATTTAGCAGTTGTAAATTCCAAAGGGAAAAATGTCACAAAACAAATGAAATTTATTTTTGGTTGGAGGTTGACCATTAAGTCTATTTGTACTTTGTTTGAAAGACTGCGCAGCTCGGGATATAGATATTTGATGACTAGAAATCTTAATCAAGATTGTCTGGAGAATTTCTTTGGCCAAATTAGGAACTGCTTTGGAAATGTGAAAAATCCAACCACCATTCAATTTTGCAGGGCCTTCAAAAAAATGTTCACATTGTGATATTTTGATAAAGCAGAGGGAGCAAATTGCATGGAGGACATTGATGAGGTTTTGTTAACACTCACCCCAGACATTCTGGAAGAATGTAAAGAAACACTTTCTGCACCTAGAAATATAAACCATCCAATCAAAGTGTCGACAAATGATTACCAGAATCTTGAAACCCCGGAGGGTAATGCTTTGGTCTAGGTGACCGAATATTTATTAAAGAGATGCCTGCAGAAACATTCCTGTGATGTGTGTTTAGGATATAATAATTCTACGGAATTAAATGAAAAGGAAAATACATTTTGTCACAATAAAGAATATAGCACAAGTAAACGCGGACTCGTGGTGCCATCCAAAAATATAACCCAATATGTTGTTGCGCTGGAAAATATTTTTGAACAGAACTTTTTGCAATTGGCTTCCCAACCAAACGTCGGCAATAAATTGAGAAATCTGTTTTCAAATGTACAATTCATACACCCATGCGAAGACTTTCCCATAATGTATTTCCTTTCCTTATTCACTAGAGTTCGTATTTATTTCACTTTAAAATTCGCAAACCAAAATATAAAGACATGTAAAACCAACAAAACGCATCCTAAGCTTTCTATTTTACAACATTCATAACACTCTGTATAATTTTGATGTAATATATTATTATGCTTTGTCACAAAAATATTGTATTATTGTATCTCGCTCACCGCATATGAAATGGAACGTATGTGCTCCGTATTCCCCCAAGACCACGACGAAACAAATATTTGAGCTTTATTACGCTGGCTTCCCCTGCGGTTTTTGTGACATTCCTAAACTGCTATTGAACAACTCGCGCCGACTGCGGCAGCTTGTGATACGGGTATTTCAAAGAGCCGGCTAACAAGTGATCCAACTGTTTGTATATTAGTAAACTTTGGCGAAGGCATAAATTTACCAGTGTACCCGCAACCATAAAACGTTCACCAGCATCAGCAACCATATCCTGAGAAGCATTGGAGTTTCTGAACATTTTGAAACTGTCAGCGCGATAAGAGATTTTTAACAGGTTGTGAAGGAACTTTAGTTTTGCTGGATTGTACAAACAATAGGTATGTTCCATCTCATCACAACCTCACATTGCGTGCAGGAAGAGCATTTTGTCAGCGATAATTGTTTCACTCACAGTATCAGTAGCAGAGAATATAGCTTAAGAAACTATGTTCTTTCAAGGTTTCAAATAGTTATTTACATAACAAGTGCGGAAAGTGGTACTTTTCCGCACGCGACGGCAGTTGCACGAACGATGCGGAGCGGAGTTCTGACAAGCCCTTAAGAGCGGAAAAGACATTTTCCGCAAGAGTTAGGTACAATGTTTTTCCTACGAGTGGTTTTGTCCATCTTATTTATAAAAAAAAAAGTTTTTGATACGCGAAGATTGTCTAATAATACCTGAAAATGCCACATGAGGTAGAATAGTAACATAAATCATTCAATTAGTCCTTAACATGTTCATTTTTGACAACACAAAAATCGTGCGGAAAAGTTACTTTTCAGCACTAGTGCGGAAATAATGAAAATTTGATAAAATTTGAATTCTTGGATCCTGCATCAGTTATCAAAGAAGTACGTAATTTTAAAACCTCGATCCATTTCTCAGTTTACCTGTTCTGGCGATTATTTCTAAAAAATTGTTAAGTATGCTTTTTTTCTCATTCGAGTGTTTTTGTCCAAATTATTTGAAGTAACAAAAATCATTTAATTAGTCATAAATATCTTCATTTTTAACAATACAAAAATCGTGCGGAAAAGTAACTTCACCGCACTAGTGCGGAAAGGTACAACTTTCAAAACGAAAAATCGTGCGGAAAAGTAACTTTTCTGCACGCTCGCCACCTATAATAAACGTTTCATTGGTTGAAGCCAATTTCTGGTGAACGTTTTCTGGTTTCACTCCGAGTTTCACATGGCGGGTACACTATGCTTTCACTTAGTCCCCTGAGATATTTTTGCTAGTCAAAAAAAAATCCAGAAGAGTGGAGATGGAACACTCTTAAAACTGGTTCTTGCACCTGTCGACTGTGAGACTTGTATAGGGCAACAATATTGTGGCACCTGCTTCTTTCCGTTATATCCAAAAACCGTCAACTATTGAATTCTAGGTAGTTCGACTTCTAAGTCACTGAACCTGAAAAACAAGGCAGCTATACAATAGTGGCGGCTCGTGCCGCCTATATTTGGGCAAGCGGAATCCATTGGCGTAGCGTGACTAAATGATGAAGGGAAGTTATGAAGGGGCCCTTACCGCCCTGCTTAGAAGGCGATCTAGGAAATTGCCCCAATCGCCCTGCCTCCTAGATTGCCCCTGCTGCAGGCGTGTGAGTAGGGCCCTCTAGGCACGGAATTGACGATGGTAGACACTCCAAGAAATGCAAAAGTTCCATTCGGACATTCCTCAAGCCCCCTATCATAAAACACCATATTTATTAGTTTTAATGTGACCTCAAAAATAAAAGTATTTTCATTTTTATTTTAAGCTATTATAGTTTTCCAAGTTTATACCTTAATACCTTTACTTTACTCAATACACAGGTTAAACATATAAATCACCCTGCACCTACTCTACTACCTACCCTGTATTTTCTCAACTATTTAATCGAATTACGGATCATCTAAGTATACTTCATTATTTACTAATTTGTTTCCTATTTTGCATTTTTCCAGATAGTTATTTGAAATATATAGATCCATCATATCATGATAATTAAGACTACTAAGTATGCACAGAATTGTAGTCATTTTTTCCAAGCAAATCAACCGCTTTTTCAATTTATCTTCAAACTATTTGAAAACCTTCGACTTCGCATAAGGGCAATGAGTGTGACAAAGATAGCATCCCCTTTTTAGTCCAATCAAAATATACCTATGCGCCAAAAAAATACGACTAAAATTGCCTCAGTTGTCGACACGACAGGGGCCTTTCCAGTTACGTAGTATCGAGTTCAATGGCTCTAGACGGCTGGCGCCTCTGATAGACATGAAGCGTGCTGCAGTCTAGAAAAAGGTCCGCGGGAGTAGAATTTGCTTCCTACGCGAGGGCGGCAACGAGGTTGGTATGGCGGCGCCACAGCTATTTGGGCCTACTTTGCCCACCCCACCTTTACCATTACCAAGTTAATATCGTGTCTACTTATCCAAATTCTGAGACGCAAAAAAGCATTCTCGGTAAAATAAGTCTCCTGACTCCTTCGATTTATGTCTGAATGATAATAATTATTGTGTTATCGATCAAATCCCAAAGCTGAAAAGTGATTAATTTCCTCTGGGTTTATGGATTACAACAGATATTGATACTGTCAAAATATTAAAATCGCTCACAAGAACCATCGAAGAACACGCCCACCATTTTGCTGATTTGTATGTGGAATTTAAGATTAGACTTCAATTATTCCTATTTATCCAATTCTCACGAAACAATAATCGGTGATCACATAATTTCAACCAGGAATCTATGGTTTAATCATTAAGTAATTGACTGGATAAAAAAATAACCAATGTGGGAAGCCCATATCCATTACCAAAAAAATAGATATGATTTTCTAATATGTTGACACACAAACATAATATAATATCTAATCTTAATCTTCTCTTTCACTTCAGGCAACGCTTCCGCTTTCTCAAGACGTGAGATATCCTTCACTCTCATCGGCGACATTTACATCCGTTACCAAGCCTTCGACACCCGTCAAGACCTATCGAAAGAATTAGAAAAAAAAATACCGATAAAAATCGACATAGGCGCTATTTACCAAATCAAACCAACAGGAAGAATGTCAAACGCCCCAATAGCAAAAGAAATGGTTTTTGACATCGACATGACTGATTACGACGATGTAAGAACGTGTTGTTCTGGAGCAGATGTTTGCAGCAAATGCTGGAAATTCATGGTGATTGCCAGCAAGATAATCGACGTTGCTTTGAGGGAGGATTTCGGATTTAAGCATATTTTGTGGGTGTTTTCTGGTAGAAGAGGTAGATATACTTGATCTGTCCTGAAGTACTTTTCAACTTTTTCTCATTGTCTAAGGTATACACGCTTGGGTTTGTGACGAAAACGCCCGCAAACTCGACGATAATTCCCGCTCAGCCATCGCTGAGTATCTGCAACTGATCAAAGGGGGCATGAATTCGAAAAAGGTTTGCCTTCTTGGCAACACAATTCATGCATCTTTAGAGTGAGTTTGTTGCAACCTTTCTTCACTAAACTCACCAGGGTCATTTTTAGGAGAGCGTTAAAAATAATAGACAAGTACTTCGTAGATTGTATCATCAAGGAGCAAGACGTCTTGGGCATAAATGAAAAATTGGCGGAATTTTTCAATATGCTTGACGATATCGTCCGGCCCGTTTTCAAAGAAAACATGTTGAAGGTCAAGACTTCTTTGGAAAGGTGGCAGGTGTTCGAGAGTACTTTAGCGGAACTGCAGCAAAAGAACCAGCTACCAAGGAACCTGAGACATCTTAAAGAAGAAATCAAATTGCACTACACCTACCCCAGATTGGATATTAACGTGACCAAAGCGATGAACCACTTGTTAAAGTCTCCATTCTGCGTTCATCCTAAAACAGGGAAAGTTTGCATTCCCTTTAATATCAAGCATGTTGATAGTTTTGATCCACATAATGTTCCCACTTTAACGTAATTATCAGTATATCTCCAGTAAGTTTTAGTATCATAATAATTCTTCTAGGATGATTATTGAGGAAATCGACGCCTACGACAGGAAAACTAAAGAACAAGACATTTTAATGGAAGTTGATGACTCAACCGCTCTCAAAACGAAAATCAGAGACTACAAGAAGACAAGTCTTTTGAAGCCAGTAAATACTTTCCGGGAGTTTTTGCGTAATTTGGAAAAGGATAGTGTGCAGAACAGGAACAAAGAGAATACTTCTACGAATATGGAGTTTTAGTTAGATTTTGTATTTATGTTGCTAACTGTAAGTCTTGGTTTAAGTTTTTGATAAATAAAGTTTTATTAAGTGATTGATTGAGGATTGATGGTACAAATTTCGCCGCAGACGTGAACAGCAATAGATTTCTATCATCTAAATAGCGCAGTAGCGATTTCAATAGGATGATCGTGGCAACTACAGAGACTATACAGGGTGTCTCACGGTGAACGTCCATTAGAATATCTCGGGAAATAAAGCAATTGGGATTCTGAAAATTTGTTTGGTGGGATATTCATAGATGTTCTTCTCAAATGAAATAAAAGCAGCGTTGCACGACTTCCGGTTACACCGGAAGTAGGTGTCAACTCGCTTATTTTAAATGGAACACCCTATATATTATTACATTTTTGGATTCTACGTAAAATTCTAGGCAGATTTCATGTGTGATGTCCTATACCTAAGTATGAGCGTTTTTGAAATATTTTAGTTTTTATGTCAAAAATGACGTTTGAAGGCTCCTATTTAAATGTGAATCTCACCTATAAGAAAGCCTTCATTATTCAATTTGTATTGAATTTCTTGTTGAAAAAGACCTACTTAAACAGATTTTTCACAGCAATATGAAAACTATTATTACAGGGTGGGCCAAAAATAAGATCAAAAATTAAATTCAGAAAACGGCCAAAAATCAATTTTTTCAAATGGAAACCCCTATTTTTTATAATTTTATCTTATTGTGCATTAAAAATAAGGGTGAGTTTACCTAATATTGTTCATTCCAAAAATAAAAAAAAAAAAATAAAAAAAAATAATTTTTGGAGAGGACAATCTTATACAAACTTTTTTGTTGATCATCGAATTACATGAACATTATGTAAAATCAAACTAAACCGATGAATTTATTTATAGTAACTTGAACTGCTCTAGTTCAGTCTTACTGTAAAAATAGTATAAATTTGTTAGCACAAAAAGTTCGTCGCAAACAATATCAACAACAGCAACTAACCCAAACGTACTGCAGATGTGAGTCAAGAACTCAAAGAAATGCGAGGTTTCGCGATCTTAGTGCAGAAACAACCCAACAAGTCAAGGACTATATAAGGGTATTCTTGCGCTCAACCTATAGTTTCGGGTCATGTGGAATATATGTAATTTGTTGAAGGTGGGTTGTTTATGTCCTCAATCGATACTTCCGTGTATTTTGAACGTCATCCTGTATGTTATATCTCAAATATGGCCAATAGTGGACTCAGGGTGTCTCTGAAATCAGTGATTCAATTATTGGATCCTGTATCATCAAAATGTGCCTTGTCCTCCTTACACCCTAACCCTGTTCCAAACATTGAGAATTCATCTCAAGGGAGATCATTTTGGAATACTCGAAAACATTCAAACTGCTGAAACCGACCAGCTAAAACCGTGTCTGAATAGAATTGTTTTGATGGAGACAAAGTTCAATATGATTGTGATCTTTTTCAAATAAAAATATTTTAAAATAAGATCCGATACTACGCAGACGCCTTCAACAGTAGTTACGATTGTTTTAGTCTTTTTTTCTGCCAACGATACACACACGGTATGTTGACACATCTGACTCCTGTGACCGCAAGGCCGTCAAGAAAGACAGGCCATCGTATTGTCGCCAGAGTTCGAATATTGAATCAAATAATGTCACCATGAAAATCTACCTTTTTGCCTCCAATATGTCTACTATCTACTCACTCTCGACTGGGACAAAAGACAACTCTATTTATTTGTCCTAATTTTTCTCTCTTTCATATCCATGTACACTAGAATTTCGTCAAGGCATTTTCAAGTATGCAGTGAAGGCAGTCAACATATTATATAATATATAATTATTCAGTTCTGTTTCCATATACGTACAGGCGGGTGTTCACAGATGAATGGACCCTGTTTTCACATATACAGGGTGTTTATTCTAATTAGTAGAATCTAGACTTTAAATATTGTCGGATAAAATTGGGTCACTCTGTAAGTTGTTCAAATCTTTCTTGAGAAGTTGACATCTATTAACAATTACTCCATTTTCAAGGTTTCCAAATTATACCATACATTTCAAAACATGCTCAAAAAAATAGCAAATTTCTGATGTTAATATCTTCTTATTGGTTGAGTTTGGGTATAGGGTATATGCTTTATGAAAAATGTTTAGAATTTTTAGGAGAATGCAAAAATCAAATAAAAAAGTAGGGTTGCGACTTGAAATAAGAAAGTTGGACTGCACCTAGAAGTTCTGAAACACCCTGTATGTGTGAAAACCTTGTTTTCACCAAATTCATTTTGAACCATTAAACTTTCATTTGAAACATTTTTTTCCCAAACATGAAATTAAAAAGTTAATGGGGGGTCCATTTATCTGTGAACACCCTGTACATACATATCTGCATGATAGATAGAACTAGGTTCACTAGAGGTATTAGGATATTTATTGCAAGAAGCAAACTTTCACCGGCTAGATGCAATTGTCAATAAGCAATCATCGCTTGGGATATAGTTTTTGAATCAATAGAACACAACATACATATGCACAGTCACTCAAGAATTCAACTGTCTCTAGTATTATGAGTACAATAAAACTCGAATTATCAGGAAAAGTTTCTCAAAATGCACCTGATGTTTAAAGATTGTCATGCAATTTGACATCGGACCAAAATTGTCTGACCTCATTTGAAGTCGGAAGATTTCACAGACTAACTCTGCATGCGTCTGCGCAGCGAACAGGTTGCTTAATTTTTCCGCATCCCGCTTGTCACGACAATGATTCAATTGTCATTTTGTCCACCTTAGAAAAAAAAACATCCCAAAAATATATTTATTTCCATTTTAGACTCAGCATATAGGGTACTTCAACTTCCAATCTTTAAGCCGAAGCGTTTTCGGATGTTCATAATGGACAAAAATCATGATTTCTTATGCGGAATAACCTTCTACATTGTTTTGGGTTTGGTCGTGGATACCTATTGCTTTGTCAAATTTTATCAACTATCGTTTTATTATTTCAAAATTTGAAAAACCTTTTTTTTATGCCGCGGGACCCAATAAATTTTATTTAATATAATAATATAGATTTCTCTAGACAAAAACCAGTGCCCGATGATGACAAAATAAAAAAGGATTTCGAAAGAATCGGTTGTTGCCAGATATCTCTGGAAGTCTTCGGAAGCGGCATTTTTTTGAGATTGAAATTGCACAACTTTGCCTCGATTTAACCGACGTTGAATCTCTTACGGTTTACGAGATCCCCATGCAAACACCCGAATTTGTAACACTCTCTTATAACAAAAAGTTTTTCGCAGTTTTTACACAAAAAAAACTAAATTTTTCATATTGACGGAATTATTCCGGTTACCTTCTCTCACAGTACAGGGTTATTGATTATAAATGCCCCCTCCCTCTAATTTTATAATTTGATGTTTCAAAAAAAGTGTCTCAAATAAAAGTTTCATGGTTGAAAATGAAATTTAAAAAAAAGCTGTTTTCACATTAACAGGGTGTTCCGGAAAGTCTGGCCGAGGTCCAACTATCTTATTTCAAATTGGTACCCTATTTTTTTATTCGATATTTGGATTCTGTGAAAAAACATTTTCTATAATGTAGCATATATCCTATACCTATATGTTTGATGTAAAGATATTTGATATTTATAAATTGAATAATACTAATTTATTGTTATAAAAAGGTGAAATATATCTATATGGTTTCGAAGTATTGACTCAAATGTCTGTGTAGGATATTCCAAAACTTTTCTTATTTTAAATTGATACCCGAAACATGATCTAAAAATAAAATAACATCCTATTTAAAAAAAACCATTGAAATAAATTTAAAATTATTTATACTTTGATACTTTGACACTTCAAAAGTGTTTGATGTCGTGACTCGTCAATATACGAGCGACAATCATAATATTTATATATATATAATATATATTTAATAATATATTCACATTTTTATAACAATAAGTTAGTATTATCCAATTCATAAATATCAAATACCTTTTCATACATTAAACTTAGGTATAGGATATGCTACATAGAAAATGTTCAGAATTTACAGGAGATCCAAATATCAAATAACAAAATAGGGTATCAATTTGAAAAAAGAAGGTTTGGTTCTCGCCCAGACTTTTTGGAACACCCTGTATATGTGAGAACAGGATCTTTGCAAATTTCATTTTCAACCATAAAACTTTTATTTGGGACACTTTCTTCTTAACCGTCAAATCAGAAAGTTAGAGGGAGGGGCATTTATAATCAATAACCCTGTACCTTCATCGATTAAAAAAAAAGTTCTCAATACCTTGATTGGTTCCGGAGATATGACAAGTATGTGCAAAAGTGTCCAGGGGGTCAATTCTTGCCCTTTTCAAATTTGAAACGCATACGCAAAAATGCGATCACCTTGTAATTTCAAATGCTGATCGCACAATTGCGTAAACGTTTTAAATTTGCGATCCCATGCGGTTATACGTCAAAAAAAATCGAGGAGGTGACTTTTCCCTGTTTTGCATTGCACTTTTCCCTGTTTTGCATTGCACATTTCACAAACAAAGCCCCACTGTGTTGTAGTGTAGAAAAGTGTGCACTAGTGGTGTATAACAAACACACCTCATTAAAGAGGGTGATTCATGACAAACTGTCCAACGTTTTTCATATTTTTTGTACTATTCAAAATTGGTTTTCCAAATAAATCCTTGCATTCAGACTTGTTTTAACATCGGACTTCAATAGCTCTCGTCTTTGAGGATGAGAAGGGTAGAAGACAAACACATTTCAAAATAACATTGATATTTATTAACATGTAATGAAAAACACCTACCATAGAAAACCTACAAAAAAAACATTCAGTTTGGATTGAAAATAATTAAGCATAATAACCGACCAACAGATATAAGTTTGAGAGATTTTGGAGTAATAAATAAAAATAAACATTTTTGCTTATAGAAATACATTAGCCTATTAAATGGTCCTTGCTAGTGTTGATGAATTCAACAATAAGTCAACAACAAAAGTCGTTTTCATTATTGTTGTCATTCAACACTGTACAGGGTGATCAGGTTCTACCATCACAAAAAAAAACCATCAAACCCACCCTGTATAGCCCGCGAATATCAAAAATTCATTCAAATTACAGTCCTTAACTCGAATGCTGACTAGGCGTCAGCCCACTACTATGTTCCGGACTGTGTTTCTGTTTCTTCCTTTTCTTCTCTTTTTTCCGCTTCTTTCTTTCTTTGTCTTCATCGTGTCGCTTCTGTTTTTTGTGTTTCTTCTCATGCGTGTCCCCTGCAGCATCTGTCACTGCCGTTTCTGTGTTGGGCGGACCGCCTTCTTTGTGTTTGTGTTTCTTGTGTTTGTTTTTGTGTTTTTTGATTGGGGTTGCATTGGTGTAACGGTATTGTTCGGGTAGCTGTAAATATAGAGTTTGAAGGGATAACGATCGATTTATCACAACGTACAGGTCCAGGATGTAGTCTGAATCCTTCCAGCTGGGCACTGGTAAGGGGTAATAAATCTTTGCCGCCCACTGGGGGTTTTTCAATGACACTTCGCAGTGAACTGTTGTCTGCTTGGCCTGGTGAATCTGGCATTTTATGCGTTAATATTGATACAAATTGATGGTTAGTTTACCTATAACTCCAGGAAGTGTAGGTAGGAAGGAAGATAGAGTTTCTTTGAGTTTCTTGCCACTAAATCTGCTGTATGAGTGTTCAAGGCCATAATAGGCCATCAAATTTGTGGCGCCAGTTATATCAGACTCTCCTGTGAGAAATTATGAAAAAGATATGAGAGCATTGATTGATTGATAAATGTTTTATAAAGACAAACTTCTATTACAGACAATCAATATACAGGGTTATTCACGCTAAAGGGATCGTAATATTGTGTCTAAAATACGTGACTTCCAAGAGGTTCGACTTTGGGGGTATGTTATTAGCCCAGTAAAGTTGACGTCGACTAATAGGGGTCGGCAAAAAAAAATCCGAACACAATGATATTTTCAGGGATGCTTGTGGACTGCATCCTGAGCATCCAACCGAAAAATCTGACTCGAAGTCCTGATACGTTTTGCGCTGAAGAAGTGGTTTCCGAAAGGAAAATGACCTTAATAAAAGCTATAGAGGATCAAAAACTGAACAACTTTGCCTCATAACATTTTTTGACAGCTTTAACACTTGATGAATTACAGCGCATCAGATGACAAAATTCCTCTGGCAACAGGGGTGGTTTCAAAAACATTTTTTCAGGGATCATGAAAAAAGTTATGAAGAAAAGTTGTTCAGCCTTTGCATCTCTGAAACTTTCATCCAGGTTTTTTTTTGCAAAAAACAGTTTTTGAAACCATTCCTTGTCAGCTTATTTATGTCATTTGATGCGCTATAACTCGTTTAGTATTATAGGTGTCAAAAAATGTTATGAGGCAAAGTTGTTCAGTTTTTAGTCCTCTATAACTTTTATCCAGGTAATTTTGCTCTTGAAAAATGTTTAGTTAACTACATCTTCAGCGCAAAACGTACCAGGACTTCAAGTCAGATTTTCTGGTCGGATGCTCAGGAGGCAGTCCACAAGCACTCATGAAAATATCATTCTGTTTGGAATTATTTTTTTGAAAATCCGACATCTTTACTGGGCTATATGGTTACTTTTTAAAATTATTTTCATATTATACAGGGTGTCTCAAAAGTCTTGAAAGTATCAAAGTTGCATTTTTTTCAAATCAAACTCCCTATATTTTATTGCATTTTTGGATTCTCTGATCAAAATCAGAGTATGTTTTAATAAGGTGTACGGTACTTGAACCTCAAGGTTCTTTGAATAATTGGAATTTTGTGAAAATCTGAGCTAATTTTCATGTCTCAAATAGCAAGTTAAAGAGTATTTAAGTTATGTACGCGAAATTTGCGGTGAAGTGTTACAATAGATCATGTTTTATATCCTGATCTAAATAAACTTGTCATATCATAAGTTCATGGTGCCCAAAAATTAGAACTAATGAAATTAAAACTTTCAATAGCTATAAGTTGATTTGATTCAAGTGGAACCTCATATGTTTCACTACATCAGTTGATATATTTTTTAATTTCCTGTCCATTGGTATTAGGGTGTCCGGTGTCCTACACCTAAGTCCTCGCGTTTTTACAGAAAACGCCTAATAAATAGTTTTTGCCACATTTGATGTTTTTCAAATACAAATCCCGATGGTATCTTATTATCTAGTTACCTATGGGTTTCTGAGATGTGAATTAAGTGGAATAAAACAAATGTAACAATGATTTTTAAAAAAATATCATTGAAGACAATGAAAAAATCTCGGTAAAAGTAAAAAACATGATTCATTATTTCATTTCTGAATTCCCTAGGCAACTACAAGATATCTAGATTTATAAGAACTTTTATTCACGACTTAAAGCGTTTTCATGGAGTATGGTATAATGAGACCATTCCTGGGGCGATTTCAGAAACGTCACGCCCGGTGTGATCCAAGTGTCAAACACTAACCGTTCAGATATGTCAAGCCGTTTTTCATGAGTTCTTCAAAAATGGGTAATTTTCGCCAAGTTCAAAATTTAAAAGCTTGACTATCCTTTGTTAAATACACTCACCGACAATAAATTCGGGACAAGAATAATTTGAGTCGAATCCTTATAACTTTTCTATTTGTTGTCCGATTTTAGTGAAAAGTGTAGCCCTATATGTCTTGAGATATTACTCTTGATTTTGGTTTTGGAAAAATACCGATGGCTTGGTCATTATACAGCTACTTTTTTACCCTTAAGTTTTCAACACCCTGTGAAAAAATTGAGCGGCAAAATTCATTTTTATTATGTTCTGTTGTAAAGTACAGTCTGTTCATGTCTTTCCTGCGGTCACGTCACAGTATTTGACGTTTGGCAGTATGTCGTAGATTGATCGCTCCACATGTGACATTTGTCAAATTGATCCGAAAGACCCTCGTCCAGACGTATGTGATTTTTTTTCAATGTGTAAGAGAGAGACGGAAAAGTATGACGTAACCGCAAGAAAGCCATGAACAGACTGTACAATCTTTTCTTAGCAAATTGTTTTTTTTTCGGTCATGTCAATATCCGCTTTTTTAGAAAAGATACAGATGTTCGAATAAAATGCTGCAGTTTTTCCATATTTGATCATCAATAAACGAGAACATTCTTATAGACTTGCATGAAGTTCAGCCCTATGTCTTGAGATATTACCCTTGATTTCTGTTTTCGAAAAAAATTTTTTTGTCATGTCAATATCTGCTTTTTTTAGAGAAGATACAGATGTTTGAAGAAAATGCTGCAGTTTTCCGATATTTTCTAAACAATGAATGAAAACATTCCTAAAGACTTGCATGAACAAATAATGTTCTAAGATTCCATATTGTCTCAATCTACCCAATGTTTCATATTGGGCAAATTGTTCACCCCGAACACTCTTTGGAGGCGGTAGTATCATGGTGTGGACTGGGGTATCACTACATGGCCGTACAGATCTTGTATTAATTGAAAATGGGAAATACGAGGGGAAATCAAGCACATGGGATAGGTATGCTAGGATTGCTAGGTAGACATGTTCGCAATAGAAATCAGAAAGCCTTGCGTATCGTCCTTCTTTGTAAATTGATACCTATGCCATACCTTTATTTGAACCCTTCTAGAAGGTGTTTGCAACCATTGTCCTGTAGTACTAATCCTTCACCATTGAAATGTTGCGCAAATGTGTGGTTACGTGACAATCTTACGGGACTGAGAACGAATAGGGGTGCTGGGTGGGTAAAGAAAAGCGCAAGAATCGTAAAGAAAACACCAATTTTTGATTAATTTATTTGTGAAATAACAAAAAAACCCAAGTTTTTTACGACTTTTGTGCATTTGTCGCTGGAGGTACATCGTGCTCCTGAAATTCCGCGTATAAATTTCACGTTAACAAAGCCGCTGATATTATTTCCCGTCATTCCTTCCTTTCAAAGAAAAAAAAACGCCAGTAAGTGAGAAATGAGATGATAAATGCACATTTCATCTTTCCTGTCACGTTGAACCGACGTTCCTATCCGACAGCGCAAACCGGCGTTCTTTTTAGTGGGAACGCCAGTTAGTGGGGATTGAGAGGAAAGATGGCAGGAAAACGTTTTGTGTTAGTAGGAGAAGAAATGATTATTATCCCGTCAATATTTTGAAAGGAAAGAATGTTGGTATTGAACGCTGGTCTGTGGGCTCCTTTTATCCCTTTATTTTGGAAAAAGGCAATGACGGGAAAGAATGTCGGTATTGAATGTGTGTCTCTTGATCTTGATCCCTAATAATTGCTTATTGCTAATACGTTTTTCTGCTATTTTCGATGATTTCCAAATTTTCTTACACTACGTGCCCAAGATAAGGAGGGCCAGTACAGAGATCTAACCATGAGAGATAGAAAGTCGGTTACATAAATGAGAAGTATGTAGCGGCTTTTGGTGCTCGATAATATGACGCTTTGAAATCTAAAAAGTTCCAAGTAGTTCCGGAAATAACCAGAAAAATACGAATTCTGGAAAAATTGTTATTTCTTTTGCTGAGTTCATTACAAAATATTTTTGAAAATAAATGACACTTTCTCATAGCCACTTTTCCCCCACTTCAAGATAGCGTTATTAAATTTTGGATCCGACGTTTCGTCTTCGGGCCACCATCATGTACTGGCCGTCCTTACCTTGGGCATGTTTGGTCACATTCTAGTATCTTTAGGGATTGCAAATTTACTGGCGGAGGAAAAAAAATCTTATACCTATTTGATTTTTATTACAGTGTCTATATACAAGACAGTGGCGACGAGTGAATAACCATGATGCTGCAATATGGCGGATGGGAGGAGCTTATTTTTCAATTATTTTTCCGAACATGTCATGTTGCGTTGCTGTGGTTACAACAAACAACGATACAACCTGAACAACTGGATTCGCGGCGTATGTTGCAAAAGTGAGGCCGAGAGAGATAGATAGATAGTAGGATCGCTATTTCAGTCGGACACATTGGACTATAATATGGATTAAATATGAAATGTTTGGTTCCAAATCAGTTCTCTGTTTTATTGCTGAAGTAGAGAAAACAGCATACATCAGTGTGAGCATTTTCACTACCTGCCCAATAATGAGGGAGAGAATCTTGATAGTTAGGGAGGTGAAATGCAATTTTCCAAGATTTTTGATGCCTCACTAAAAAGTAATTGAAATACATATGATGGAAAAGTGGTTAGACATAGTTTTCTCCAGAAAATGGGACAGATCGAGGGACAGACATAAATAATAAAAAAAACAGTGTAAAAAAATAAAACATAATAATTATGTACGTATATTGATCTAAAATAACAGTGTACAAAAAAAACTCGAAAAAAATAATATATAATAATCAATACAATAATAATATAATAATATACAGTGAGGACGTAAATAGTCCCTCCCCCCTCTAACTTTTGAACGCATTAATATTTTTGGCTCAAATTTGGAGGTGTTGTTCAGGGTAGGCTTTACTAATAGTGTTTTCGATTGGGAAAACAAGGGTTGCACTGGGTTTGACCTCGGGCAAAACCAGTTATGATGAAAATTTGCTCTAGGGCAATCCCAATCGAACATACATTTTTCATCGTGTGCTATAATACTGCACGGTAAAATTCCGATTGAATTGAAATTGGAATCATTAAACTTCTTGAAAATCTAATATTATGTTGTCTCTGCGTAGCGGCTGAAGTGACTCTAAAACTAAATTAATTAGAAGTCCATTTCTCATTGCCAAATGACAAAATCTTGAGACCAATCAATAGTTTTATATTATATAGTTCATAGATACTAGGAAACATTTTTTTGAGAAATTAGGTATATGCACCAGATTTTAAATGAAATTAATTCAGTTTTGAGTAGGTACTAGTTTTCCATAACTCGTCAACGCCAGTATTTCTTTTTTTCGGGCACTACTAGATTCCAACAATAATAACTAACTCGAAATCTGTTGTCCACTCACAGAATCACCTCACGCGACGTTTATATCCACCATTTTTCAAGTTTTTTTTTAATTTTGCGAATGCACTGAAATTGCACTATACCAGCACGAGCTCAAAGACCTCGTGCCGAAAAATCTGCACTGAGTGCAAAACTCATTGACCCGGTTTCCCAATCGAACATACAAATCCGCTAGATTTCTACCAATCGAACATAAATATTGCCCTAGTGTTGCACCAGTGCTGCCCGATTTTACCAATCGAAAACGCTATAAGTTTTGACCTCCAAAAAAAAATTTCAACTGTCAAACTGACAGCTGGGCACCATTTTGAAACAAATTATTAAATGGAAAAGGGGGTCATGTGATACCTTATTTGAAAGGTCCTTCCATTCTCTTTTCACCCCCAAAGTTTGAAGTCCTTAGCATTTTTCTTAAGGAAATGGCGCCATATCGAAAATAAATTATTTGGGTCAAAATACCATCTCTAATTCTTAAAAGAACTTTATTAACAATGAAAAAACTAACCTATAACATAAGTGATTGTTTGTACAACAGTATTTAATAAAACATTTCAAAAAAACCTAATACTAGAGATAATATTAAGAACGAAATCATGCAAAATTATCTCAATAAATTTTCAATATGCAGCTGGGTGTTCTGTATCAATCTGTGCTACCATAGTTTCTTAAACAAAATAAAAGATAGTATCTACTTAGACACAAATAATTTATTTTCGACATGGCGCCATTTCCTTAAGAAAAATGCTAAGGACTTCAAACTTTGGGGGTGAAAAGAGAATGGAAGGACCTTTCAAATAAGGTATCACATGACCCCCTTTTCCATTTAATAATCTGTTTCAAAATGGTGCCCAGCTGTCAGTTTGACAGTTGAAATTTTTTTTTGGAGGTCAAAACTTAGCCTACCCTGAACAACACCTCCAAATTTGAGCCAAAAATATTAATGCGTTCAAAAGTTAGAGGGGGGGGGGACTATTTACGTCCTCACGTATAGATAGATACAAAGATACATAATTTCTGATTCCTAAACTACTTAATATAATTTATCATAAAAGTTGACCAGCGGTAGATTCAGGTACTTGCATATTTTTTTGTCATGGATTTCTTTTTTTTTTTACTTATTTTAAGTCTAAAAATAACAAATCTCGTAACTTCTTTATTTTTTAAATTGTGACAATTGGGTAGATCCAGGAGTAAATCAATTTCCAAACAATACATTTTATTTATATAGAAGTCTTTCAAGTCAATATTTTGAAGGAATACAACTGAAAAATATTCACGAAAAATACTTTCCATGTTAACGAAAAAATAAAACAAAATTTCATTACAGAAAAATAAGCTGTTTTCTGAATTTTCTGTGAAGTGGCAGTTTCACGGGAGAAATGTACAATGCAATCTTGACCAAGTCGCTTTATTTACTCACCTGCTTCGGCTCGTGCTACGGTAACAAAAGTTTTTCTTTTCATATTCGCCTGTTTTCTTCGCAATGACGATTATAAGACAGTGACCTTCTTCCACTGGCCAGTTGAAACATTTATTTTGGACGATATTTTTCCTCATCCATCATTCTTCTTAATTTTGTTCCATCTCATAAAAGTTCCTTTTTTCGAAAACTCTCTATCAAGCTCTCTATCGTTCAATCATGGTCACTTGAGTCCATTTTATTAATAATCAAATCGGATACGAAACTGTGGAAACAACCTATTCACTGCACTGCAATAAAGCTATAAACCAACTAACTGACGCTAGAAAATTTAACTTCCAATCTGTCCGTCCCCGATTCTCCATATTGTTACAAACAACAATGCAGCGATATTGCCTTGGATATCGCCAAAAGAACCACAACCCACAACTAGTAAAAACAAACGCCATCATGTTTACTTTGTTGCACGACAGTGTTTGGGACGAGTATCGCAACGGCGCTCGCGACGGGGTTCGTGGCGAGGTTCGCGACGGCGTTCGGTTCGCTGCTTTGTTGCAAGTGGGGACGCACCTTGAGATAACCACACATTTGCACAATATTTCAATGGTCGCAAAAACCGTCTAAAAGGGTTCAAATCCCGGTTCAAATCTCGGTTCAAGTACAAATTGAAAAATATTGTTGAAAAGCTATGTACTCATAATTCAAGCAGAAACGTAACGTGACAATAAAATGAAATTAGGGCACAAAGTTTTCTACACAATTGGCAAAAAATTGAATAAAAATTTGAGGGCAAGGAAAAAATATCAGAAAAAAATATTTGTTTTTCAATGTTTATAAAAATTTGCGCAGCATATGAATCTATAAATCTCGCTATAAATCGTATTTTGGATGTTCTTCAGAATCAGTAAGTATGTAGTTATTTTGAGCATGTAATAATTGAATAGTTGGTAAGCTGAAAAATTACCCTTATTTTGATCAGAGAATCCAGAAATGCAATACGAACCCTCTCCATTTAAAAACGCAACTTTGATACTTTCAAGGATTTAAGGACATCCTGTATAATATGAAAAAGTAACCGCAACATACTCGATACCCCCATATAGCCCAAAAGTCACACTTCTTCAAAGCCACGTATTTTAGCCACAATATTACGACCCGTATAACATGAACATGAATAACGCCTCGAATAACGCTGTATACAGTAAGGCAACTTAGGACGAAACAAGAGATGCACCACAGCCCCACATCCATTAATGGTTTATATTCAACAAACAATAAATACAATACATACCAGGAGGTTCTTTCAAAAGATAAAACGGTCCACTGGGGACTATCGATGGGTTTTTCCCGAGTAAAATCGTCGTTTTGAGGGTTCCAGACGAGTCTTGGCGAGAAACGACCGGGGATCTTGCGCCCCTCGGTGACGATTTCGGCGAATATTGTTCGACCTTGCGAAACTGCTCACCCATCATTTTACACCCGCATCATTTGGAAAATCGAATCAAAACGAATATTTCGTGTTTCTTGGGAAATTGTCTCTTTTGCGTTTACAACTCGAATGTTTGTGACATTGACGTTTGTCATTTGTCAGATGTCGGAAGTCAAAAGTACCAATGTGAAGCTAGGCACGAAGTGCAATGACCTCAACCTAAGGAACTGGAACGGTGCCATAGTAGCGCTAAGGCACAGATTGTTTTTTTTTCGTATCATGTGCATTGATTAATGACAACCTTGGTGTCATTAATCAATGATCATGTGGCCGTGAGGTAGGGTAGGTTCAAGGAGAAGGGTCGCTATTTCATCCAATGGGGCAAAAATCCGCATATAAGGATTTTTAACCCTTCCATTGAACAATAAATAGATAGATCATTTTCACAAAAATGAAGAAGAAACAACTTCAATTATGCTTTGAAATCAGTCGATAAAGTATATAGTACCTTTTACTAGAACTAGACAGCCTGACACTAATGCAACATCAAATCAGTTGAAAAACTAACGATCGAGGTTCTTGAATCTGGCTGATTTGCCTATCATGAGCCTGGACAGGTATCTGTCTGTCGAAAACAAAAATCCTTTTGAGTTTCTGAGGAACGCAAAGTGTTAGGTGCCCTCTTATAGTATATTCCCATACAGCCATCGAGCACCAAGGTTGTGATTCGCACTATACGTAAAGCTGAAATGAATCTTTCGTTTTTCCAGAAACTAACAAAAACAGAATCCTCTTGTTTATACTATACACCGCATGACTTGTGACATCCGCTTCAGACTCAGACTCCGAGAAGTTCATCTGATCGCTGCTGCTGTCATGCAATAAAAATTCTGGCCCAGATTCAGAGGACGAAATATATTTTTTGCCATGACGTTCACGTTTCATCAAAGACTTTTCTTAAAGTAAATATATTCTCGTCCAGCGAAAAAAATTCAGTGATCCTAAATCCGGTAACGACTTTTCCTATAGAAGCGGTTTTTTCATAGGCTTTCTTTAATAGTTTTGCAATGTGGTATTCTGTCAATACTTGTCCTAGATGTGATGTTGTCCAATTATCGCACAGATCATCGTAGTACGCTTTCGATGGCCTAGAAAAGTTTCTGTCGAGAGGCTCTGTTCGTTACTGCTTGGAGGCTGGTATGAGCAATGTGGTTGTCCGATATCAATACAGCTCGCAGACTGATGAATAGAAAAGTGAAAGTAGAATCGCTTGGTACTCTCATCAAATACCTTCAGAAGTAGAAACGAAGTTCGACCATTCACGGAAACACTTGGGGATTTTTGTGTTGTAACACTCTCACTCCGCTTAAACAATTCGACCAAGTAGGTTTAATCGCTATTTTACAGGGTTATGAAGGAAAAAAGGATTACGGTAGAAAACTCCATGAGAGTGCCAATTTTCGATCGAGACGTCACTTTTCCATGCGATGATACTTTTCTATTCATCAGAGTCCCACTGCAGGACAGAACTGTCAGGTGTTGGATTTGTATACTTGCGGTGTGATCCACAAAATCGACGAACCTCAGTGAATTCATATACCCAGAATCTGTTACACTCAGTGCTGAACCAGTTGGAACATCCTTAATCAGCAGAGGATTGCGTCGTTCACGCGCAAAAATAGAAAAAAGTGGAACATGGTTTCCTGTCGCACTCATGGATCAAGCAACCGTTTGAGTCTAGCCCTGCTCAGAAGTCACACTTTTGTATCCAAAAGTGTGGTTTCCGATAGGAGCTACGTGTCTGTGTGATTTATTTGGAACAGTTTGAAAACCACTTTCGTCCATATTATAGATTCTATTCGCTGGAAATCTATATTTTTGAAGAATAACGTTCTTCAAGTTCTCAAAATATGTAGTCATTTGTTGCTTATAAAAGCCCATTGTTCTAGCAACACTAGTTTTCCGAGGCGTACGCTGGTACAAACGGTCTCTACGCATATATTTCCTTGACCAATCTCTGCCGGCTAATTTAATTTTTCTATTCAATCCTATTTCGTTCTGCAAATCGATATGCGAAAGAACGGAGCGATTTTTAAGACAGTCCATAAAATCGCAGGTCGAACGCCTTGCAATGTTCCACAATTTGAGTCTCCTGCTCTGCAGTAAATACTGCCCGGAACCGCCCCAAGGACTTTGTGCCGCCACCAGCTTTCATTCTATTTCAAATTGTAGACTCATCGTAGCTGAGGATCCCTCCAATTTCTCTTATTGAATTACCTCTTTCCTGCATCTGTCGAGCTTGCGCTAGAAGCTCATCAGTGAGCGGCTTCGGATTTTCGAAGTTTAGAAAATCGCAACTCACCTCATAATTTTGGATATTCGCACAGCATGAGCCAAGTGGACGCACACTAGCTCTCTCTGCATAAAACTAACCGATTGTCAGCCGTATAAAGTCTGTGTATACTGTATCCGGAAGTGCGTAAACGTCCCGAAACGTTTTACATCCCGACCGTAAGTTTCCCGACAGTTTTGCTTCCCGACCGTGAAATTTCCCGAACGTAATTGGTCCCTAACTTAGATCATATATATGATCTAAGGTCCCTAACGTTTTTTGCACCGACCGTAAACTGTCCCGACCGTATTTATCCCGAACAGTGACAATCCCGAAACTCAAATTCGCGTCAACAACGTTGCCGGTTGTTATAATATTCCCGTCTCGTATCGTATAAGTTGTAATTGGAATCGAAATTATCGTTAATAATGGGTCAAAAAACATGATGGGTCAAAAAACAGGAAGAATATTTGTTATATATTATATTATTGTCTTTAAAAAGATGGCAAAATGATGTAGAGACGGATAGAAATGTATTTCGAATCATATTCCGAATAAAGCTATGCAACTCAAAATACAATAATTAATGGAGGTCAGTGGTCATGTGGTCATATTTTTATGATGGAGATAGTCTTGTTATTTGTTTTCGGCGAGAGCTATTAGCCAGTTGATTTCTTTACTCTATTGGTTCATTTTTTTTAAATTTTGGGTACTGTGTATAGAAGCTATATTTCTGCTTCGGAACATTTGAAACTTTGAAAACATTAACCACTTTGAATTATTACAAGTCTGAAGTCTGAGAATGACATTGCAACAGGTATACCAGTTATTTCTTGAAAGCGAGAAGTACAACTCCAGCTATCCAAAATCAATAAATTGAGAAATAATCTAGCGGTAAAATTGATCCTTGTCAATTGATGTCCGGAGAAGTTTTCTTTGGGTCTGCCTATTTTGATGACCAGGACCCGTATTCCGTGTACTTGTGGAATTCTAGCAACATGTCGCTTTCCCATCATTTTACACAGAGAGCGACGTGTTGCTATGGAATTCCACAGTACACGGAATACGCGTCCAGATCAAAATTGGTGCGACCATCGCTATTATAAGAGGGAATGAGCTCATATTGTATATCCTGCATGCAATTGATACGGGCTACTTGCTGTTAGGTTCTTATGATAATAAAACGTATTTGAAGAATGTGTTCTTAATAATTTATTGATAGATAACGAAAAACACGACTTGGTACAAAAACTTATTTTTAATCTCTATTAATTTCTAGACAGACATGTCAGACATCATCACCCGTCACTCACGTCAGTCAACATGACTTATGTCATACAATTCAATGTTGCCAATGTATAACTATTTTACTGGTTTGTACATTTCTGATTATACTGCTACTTGATATTCTAACATCCTCCCTCAAACCTGTAAAATGTTTACAATTTTTACAATATAACTTTTAACCTAAATTTAACATTTTTATGAACTTAGAAAACTTCTCATTACTTAAGGATTTTGTAAATACGTCTGCCAACTGTTCATCTGTACAAATATATTCAATTCTCAAAGTACCATTATATATCAAATCTAATACAAAATGCAACTTTACGTCAATATGCTTGCAGCGTTTATTATTTTCAAAATTTTTAAGAAGTCTAATAGTACTTTGATTATCTTCAAAGAGACAAACTGGCAATGACACGTCAATCCTTAAATCAAACAATAAATTTTTAATATACAATAGTTCACATGAGGCAGTACAAACTGCTACAAATTCAGATTCAGTACTTGACAAAGTTACAAATTTTTGTTTTTTAGAACTCCATGTAACTAAATTGTTAAACAGTTTAAAACAATAACCACTAATTGATTTTCTGTCTACAATATTATTAGCAAAGTCAGCATCAGTATAACCAACTAACTCACTATCTGAACTGTAAAAATACAACTTATAATCAATAGTAAATTTCAAATATTTTAAAACTCTTAATAAATGCGTAAAGTGTTCATCAGTGGCACAATCTTGAAATTGACCAAAATAACTAATTCCAAAACAAATATCCGGTCTTGCTCCCATCATAATATACATAAGACTACCTAAGAGTTCTTTATAAGGCAATTTGGTCTTATTTTTCTCATTACAATCTTTTTTTAAATTTAAATTTTTCTCAACAGGTGTTTTAACTTTTTTACAATTTTCTACATTAAATTTTTTAATTATACTTTTAATAGCTGAAATTTGATCCATAGTTATAATTTTATTTTCTGTATTTCTGCATATTTTAATACCCAAAAAATCAAATTGATCATTTATCAATTTTTTTATTTTAAAAGTTTCACATAATTTTAATTTTAAGCAATTTAGAAATTGTTGATTGTTACAGGCAATTAAAATATCATCTACATACAAAAGTAAATAGCATCTTATATTTTGGTTAAAGAAACTGTATAAACAATAATCAGATTTTGACCGTGTAAATCCCAAGTTGATCATAAAGTCATTAAATTTTTCATTCCATGCTTTAGGAGCCTGTTTCAAACCATATATGGCTCGTTTTAATAAACAAACCTTATCTTTATCAGCTGATGTTAATTTTAGACCTTCTGGAACTTTCATATAGACTTTTTCTTTGATGTTACTATGTAAAAATGCATTTTTTACATCTAATTGTTCCATTAATAAATCATAATTATTGCAAATTGATAATAAAATTCTTAATGTTGACAATCTTGCCACCGGAGCATGTATTTGACCATATTCACCTAAATCATGTTGTTCAAATCCTCTTGCAACCAGTCTTGCCTTATACAAACATTTACCCTCATTGTCTTCCTTGACTCTAAATACCCACTTGCTACTT
This sequence comes from Orchestes rusci, assembly GCA_958502075.1. Classification (NCBI taxonomy): domain Eukaryota; kingdom Metazoa; phylum Arthropoda; class Insecta; order Coleoptera; family Curculionidae; genus Orchestes; species Orchestes rusci. The sequence goes on along the minus strand of OY293306.1, from coordinate 28,209,793 downwards.
ATTATTTCCTCATTTTCTGGTTTTTCAACTAACTCCCAAGTATTATTATCTTTAAGTGCATTTAATTCATCGTCAATGGCATTCTTCCATAAGTTAGAATTTGAACTTTCCCTTGCTTGCAAATATGACTGAGGTACATTTCCAAGTTCACTCAATAAAGCTAAACAGCTTATATCGAGGTCAAGATCGTCAAATCTAGATGGTAATTTTCTTTGTCTTCTTGATCTAACCTGTGTTTCTTCCTCATTGTTTTCTTCAACATCTTGTTTTTCTTCCTCTACAGGGTAAGAGTAATTTGGAATTTCCAATTCATCTCCACTATCATAAACTTTGTTTAAATGATCATTTTCTGCTTGATTCTCTTGTGTGTAAGATTTAAAATTCATTTCATCAAATACAACATTTCTACAGTGAACTAATTTATTTTCTTCGCTCCATAATCTATATCCATTTTCTGTATATCCAATAAATCTACATTTTAATCCATTATCATCCAATTTCTTTCTCAGAGAATCAGGAACTCTTGCATAAGCGGTACATCCAAAAACTTTCATATTTGAAACATTCGGTTTCCTACCAGACCATAGCTCATAAGGTGTTTTTGTTCTTTCTAAACATGATTGAGTTCTATTTGTTATATATGCGGCCACAAGAATAGCGTCTTCCCAAAATACTTTATCCATCTTTGCTTGCATTATCATTGATTTTGCTTTATCCATTAATGTCTGATTCATTCTTTCCGCAACACCGTTAAGTTGTGGAGTATAAGGAGGAGTATAAGAAATTTGAATACCTTTTTCTGAACAAAAGTCAGTCAATTTTTTGGAACAATATTCACCCCCATTATCGCATTTAATTTTTGAAATTTTCTTATCACAAAACAAAGATGCCACTTTAGCCTCATAATCTTTCAAACAATCAAAAACCTCTTCTTTACGTTTAATAATATAGACCATAACAAATCTAGAATAATCGTCCACAAAAGTCACAAAATAAGAATTATCATTGCGTGATGTGGGTGTTATAGGACCACATACAGGGTTATTCATTATATTTTGACACCCATCTACAGCTCTTATTGCGAGTGAGAGAAAAAAACTTTAAATACAGAAGTTTTGGTTATGGGGGTTATGTAGAAAACATGTAGCTTCGTTTTTAATGGAATGTTGATAGTTTATATGATTAAGTTAGTGTTGTGAATATTTGTTGTAGTTTAAAAAAATATATTTTTTAAATTCAAATAGTTTCAAAGTGACTGAACCAAATGCCTACAAACCATATATATTTGAAATCAGATTAAAGAGATCTTTCATTTTAGTCAATAATATACAGGGTGTTCCATTTAAAAAAATATGACTTAATGAATTTTTTCTATGTTATGATTTCGATTTGTTGATTCCGCTATCACCAGAAGATACTACGTGAAAAAAACCAAAACTTTTGTATTTAAAGTTTTTTTCTATCACTCGCAATAAGAGCTGTAGATGGGTGTCAAAATATAATGAATAACCCTGTACATCTGTGTGTATTAATTCAAGAACTCTATTTGACCTGGTTACTTTCGGATAATATGGAAAACACTTTTGTTTACTCTTAACACATATTTCGCATACTTTATTGTCTGTAGAATTTGCAAATTGCAACCCATTAACTAGATTTAAGTTTTTTATTTTTAACAGTGAATTATAATTCAAATGTCCATACCTTTGATGCCTAAGTTCTTTGTCTTTACCAAGTGCTGCTAAATTTGCATATTCTTTAGTAGAATGATGAAAAATTAATTTATATAAATTGTTCAGTCGATTTCCCTCAGCATAAATAAAATCATTCTTTTTAATGATAATCTTGCTATTTGAACAAACTATTTCAAAACCAGCTTTTTCAATTGTTGATATGGATAATAAATTTACCCTTAAATTAGGCACACATAAAACGTCTCTAATAATTATTGGAATTGTATTACCTTTCACTTTGCTAAATGCTTTCAAATCACCTACACAAGTTGCAATCATAAATTTTCCTTCTTCTGCCAACTGGATCAGCCTCGGTTCAGAAAACTCTCTTTTGTTTACCAATATTTTGTCATCATTGATGTAGTGATGAGTAGCTCCTGAATCGGCATACCATTCCGTAACATCCGATTTTGACAAAGAGTCCATTGTAGTACAAAAAGCCACAGCATCTTTCGATGATACACCTTCACTCGTACCTCCACCAATATTTCCACTCGTACATTCAGCATAATTGGCTTTATTTTTATTACCAAAGCTTTCCTGGTGTTTATTGCGAAAACACTTATTAGCTTTATGTCCCAATTTATTGCATATGTGACACTTGATTCCGCAAACACTCTGGATATGTCCTAATTTTCCACATTTGAAGCACTTAACTGAATCTCGTACCTGCCTTTGTGCACTGAATGATGAAGCCAAACTTTCCTTCCCATATTTGTTTATTGATTTGCCTCCATCTCTATTCAAGTTAAATTCCAACAATTTGCTTTTAACAAATTCAACTGTAAGATCACTTTCAGCCAGGGTTCTTATTGCAGTAACAATATTCTCAAATTCCTGAGGCATCGATAACAACAAAAAGCATGATATATCTGATTCGTCAAAACCACTTCCAAGATTTTTCAGTTCTCGAAAGATACGATCACTTTTCACAAAATGTGCTTGCAAATCTGTATTACATTCATACTTGAGATTAATCAACTCTTTTAATAAATAAAATTTTGAGCATGTACCTTTTTTACTAAATATTGTTTCTAGCTTGGTTATCATATCAATTGCAATTTCTGTTTCCTTCACATATTCCAAATGGGTATCAGCTACACTCTGAATGATAACCATACATGCCTTATCATTTTTCTTTTGCCAATCAGCATTTCTTTCACTTAACTCGGCGGTTTTCAGAACACTGCTTAACTCCATAGCCTTTAGTACAGAATAAAGTCGAAACTTCCAGTTATCAAAACCATTTCCATTAAATGGAACAATTCCATGTTTATTTTCGACTTGATTAGCCATTTTCCTTTTCCAATTCCAAGACACGTGTTTTACACACAATGAAGACCAGACACTTTAATCCTAGCATCACACTGGCACTTTTACATTAACACATCTTCATATCTGGGCCCATAACCATTGTTAGGTTCTTATGATAATAAAACGTATTTGAAGAATGTGTTCTTAATAATTTATTGATAGATAACGAAAAACACGACTTGGTACAAAACCTTATTTTTAATCTCTATTAATTTCTAGACAGACATGTCAGACATCATCACCCGTCACTCACGTCAGTCAACATGACTTATGTCATACAATTCAATGTTGCCAATGTATAACTATTTTACTGGTTTGTACATTTCTGATTATACTGCTACTTGATATTCTAACACTTGCTACCACTCTCAAGTATTCAACTTCAACCACCCCTTTTGTAGGGGTAGTTTACTCTAGGATTTTTTGAAATTATTGGTGCGACCATCGCTATCAGAAGTGGGAATGAACTCATATTGTAGATCCTAAATGCTATTGATATGAGCTACTTGCTACCACTCTAAAATATTCAACCACCCTTTTTGTAGGGGTAGTCTACTCTTGGGGTGGTTGGATATTTGAGAGTGGTAGCAAGTAGCCAATATACAGGGTGTTTCATTAATATCGCGAAAACATTCGGGATGAGTTTTCCCGTTTTAAAATGAGAACAAAACTTCCTATAAATATGTATCCGGAAATATACTTCGTTACAGAGCTAGAGGGTGTTGAAACTTTATTATCATTTTCATTTTTTGTAATTAATATTTGAGGTTATGTTGATCTTCTGATGAAAATTGATATTTTTATGGGTTTCTTAGCATGCGATATCCGAATTTTATGTTAGTATGGCTCTAACGTGTAGGGGGCGCTACCTACACTTATTTTTCAGGATATGAACAGTCATAACTTTTTTGGACGTCCCTGTATATATTTTTAACTAATACAAACGATTTCTGTATCACTTTCACGCAGAAAATATATACCTGTTAGAACGGGCAACCATTCTCGAGATATTTGGATTTGAAATAATGAATACATCTGATTTTGAAATAATGACGGAGGTAAAGTTATTAAATCTTTCGTTTGCTACATATTTCTAGTAAAAAGATAAAATTCAACTATTGAGTGGATGTAAACAACAATTTTTATTGAAATATTATAAAAAAATAAAAAAATTGAAAAAATGAAAAAATAAAAAACTTCAACACCCTGTATCTTTGTAACGGAGCATTTCCGGACACATGTTTATGGGAAATTTTCTTCTTATTTTCAACAAGGAAGACTCATCCTCAAGAAAATGCAAGACGTTGCTTGACCATAATCCCAAAATCACATGTATTTTTTATTTCCTATCCAAATATCTCCAAAATGGTTGGACTTAGCGACTTGTAACAAGTTTACTTTTTCTGCGTAAAAATGATGAAGAAATCTGATTTTTTAAAAATATAATACAGGCACGTCGAAAAAAGTTACGGCTGTTAATAATAGGAGAAATAAGTATAGGTAGCGCCATCTCAAGTTAGAGCCATACTAAGATCAAATTCAAATTTCTCATGACATGTCCACCAACTGTTGCTTGATGATTTTCTCTTCCATGGCTCTAGAAGATTTTTCAAGCTTCTCTTCCAAAGCTCTGGAAGATTTCTCGAGCCTCTCTACCAATTTATCTTCTAATTTTCTTGAGTTCTCTTAAATAGTCCTGGAGTTCTCTAGCACAGCTCTCGACAATTTCTCTACTGCGTTGGGATCAGGAATCTCAAATTGGAACGTATCAAGATCCATTCCTTCTTCCATTCTACGAAGCCTCTGTTGTAGATCAGCCTTCTTACTGCTTGTATCCAAATCACGCTCCTCAAGCTCCCTCTTCAACTCGGCAACCTTCAATCCGGTTGAAAGCACTAGTTTCGCAGACATTGTAGCGAATATCTATGTCCGTTTCTTGAACACACAATGAATCTCACTTTGGTCACCAATGTTACGAATTTCGCTATAGAAAACACTGTTCAGTGTTTATTTATTTATTTGAAGGCACTACAATCACAACACCACAAATAATTATGTTCAAAACACGACTCGTAGAACTGAACTAACTCTCTTACCTAAATGGCGGACTTATATCTCCTTGCCAGGCTTGAGGAATATTCCATTAACACGCAGAACAGTGTAGAAGGTCCACCGCCGTCTGGTTTCGCTAGAATGAACTAGAAGCGAATCGATTCTACACGCAGTGGTGGCTGTTGTTGCTTTGTGGGACAAATACCGACGATTTCGGGTTCAAGGCGATATGGCCAGTATTTTGGTGTTCTTACCCAAGGGTCGGTTTGCTGAACACGTTTCGTCACACTATTATTAAACTACATAAAAAAGTAAAAAACATCAAGAAAAGTTCTCCGTGCTATTTTTCAATGTAGTTCCCACATTTCTGCTGATTGTATAGGGATTTTTCTGATTTTCATTGGTGTATTGAGACCATAAATGAAAAAATATTGTTTACATATAACTCGATTCAACCTCATATTTGAACTTGAGTTTCGGTTCTAAACAACTCTTTTGAATTAAAATTCTCGATATTGTCAAAACAAACCTACTTTACACTTGTACCAAATTCATGTTTTTGGTCAACCCTCGTAAACGATTCAAGACTGAATAACTTTTTTTCGTAAAACCCGAGGTAAAACCAATTATAAAAAAGTTTCTCATATGTCGCCAACTTTACTAGATACGCTGTATATTATGGATTGTTGTTGACAATTCAGTTGATACAATACGGATTTGATGTAGTTTATATTTCCCAATCATAATACGCAGTATGTTGATGGCAGATCATCGATCTGTATGTACTCACTACATTCCGGTAAGTAAGCATTTCAGTTGACCCGCCTATCCTATCAGAAAAAGTTTTAATTCCATTCAAGTAATTACTGGCAATATAAGTTTCAATTTTTTTTTTTGTAAATGATTTTATTCTATTTATTTATATTTCTATTGGTATAACGTTGTAGCACTTAGGCACTAAGCAGTTCACAAATGTAATGTTGATACCTGTCTATTTGTAGTGGGTACAGATAAGTTTTTATTTTGGGTTTCGTCGATATAACTCAAGGTTAATTGATAGTAATAAGGTTGCGTCGTTATACGTTCGGGTTTCGGACGAATCAGAATTCAGACAAAAATAACGTCAGTCGGCTCCGATTCGGTTCTGGAATTCAAATACACATCTAAAAAAAAGATAGATTACACTTGATAATAAGAAGATATTTCACTGTATACCAAAAGCTGTGTAAAAACTTACCCTCAAACACGTTTAAAAACGGCCGACACTCGGTAAAAAAAGTTTTAAGACACCGAAATACGGACATGTTATGACATTAAGATGACAGGGATGTCAATAATGGAGCTCGGTGACGGGATCGATTCGGTTTATCGTTCGTGGATTTCCGATTCCCTAGTTACGGCGCAACCTCTACATATCAATTAACCTTGGATATAACTCACAAACTTTTTCAAATAGTTTGTTCTATTAGGTACAAACTTATGAGCAGTTCAGAGGAAAATCTTTTATTTATCTTAAATATGTATAAGTTTTAAAATAATGTAGGTAGTTCTGAGAAAAGTTTTATTGTTGCGATGTTTTTTCTACGAACCACCCATATGGTTATTCCATATCGAATCACTGATTCAATCACGTTTTTATATAGAGTTAATAGCATTCGAGGCATTTTTGGAGTCAATATATATATTTCTTAGCAAACTTGAACTCTGAATATAGGTACTACAAAAATCAAATTGTCTGTTTTTTGTTGAAAGATCTAACAAATTATGGTGCCACTCTTCCACTTTGTTGCAGTAGGTTATTATTTTTTTTTTATTGATAGATATTTGTTACGTGAATCTACACACAATTTTCAATGTCCCACTTTGTTTTAGAATCTCTGCTTAATTATCTTGTTTAATACTTACTTATGTTACGAAGAAATGAAAGAAATAGGTATAAACATTACTTTTACGCGCTTCATGCTGGATTCTAGACAACTTTATAAATACCTAATATTTTAAATGGACTTGACGAAGATCTCCCATCTAATGAATGGCTCTAATTCACTTTCCAACAAATAATCACACTTTTTTGTGAGATAGAAATACCTATTGTAACTTGTGGTTTCGGGTCTAGAATCCTGCTCAAAAAGAATCACTAAAACTTTCCTCAAGTGTCTTTTTTGCAGAACTCTTAAATATTCTTGTCTTCGTGATATAATCATTCCACTTGACCTAATGTTTGAAAGATATTTGAATGTTTTGTTGCCCTTTTTACAGCGGCTGTAAAATTCCAGACAGTTAGTTCCATAATATTTGGTCCAGAACACGATAGGAACACGAAAACACTGAAATAGCTACGAAGAGTCAAGAATATATTGTAGCATTATACGTTGTTCTCTAACAGGGAACTTGTAGTTATTTAATTTGATGTGTCTGAAACCCCCCGAAGATGAATATAAACAAATACAAATAAATTATGAAGTTGGGTTCATTTCAGCAACCATCAATACAAAGCAATTCCTAGTTCACTCATATACTTATAATACGTATATGGGTTCACTAGATACGAAAATTGAATAACAAGCGGCAACGCTGTTAGAAAAAAGTTGGCGCGAAATGATTTTCGGGAAAGTCACTGTTCGGGATCAATACGGTCGGGACAGTTTACGGTCGGTGCAAAAAACGTTAGGGACTAATAATTATGGTCGGGAAATTTTACGGTCGGGAAGAAATATTGTCGGGAAGTTTATGGTCGGGATGGAAAACGTTTCGGGACAATTATAGCGAACCCTGTATCCCACCAAGCGCCCAAAAGTTTTCGATTGCTTCAAATATACATTCTGTTAAGAAGGTACCAGGCCATCTCATTGAACTCGATTGGCGACTCGAGATGGCTGCATTCTGTCGAATGTTCATCCTGTCGAAAAGATCGTGTACGATCGGAGAACGATCGTCTGGGAGCGGACGTGTGACCACGATTCAAATTGTCGACTCCGGAAAAAGACGACATGTTCCGTTAGCGTGGTGGGGGAGAGCTCGAGCGTCAAAACAACAGCTGTTGGGCGCTGGGAGATTGCATGCTGGCGGGAGCGCAAATGCGAGCTCTGTTGCCAAGCCGTTGTTATCAAACACGTTCGGCTGTTAGTAGTAGGGTATGCTAAATAGATAGCCGTGGATAATAATGATTATAAATTAGATTATAAAGAGAAAGAAAACACGATTAAATTATTTCTGATTGCTCCAGCACATAACAAATATATCACAATTATAATATTTTGTTTTTTTTACAAGTTTCCTCTTATTGCTTTGTGGATGATCAAAGCATGATTACGACGATGTATATTTTCAACATGTCTGAAAAAAATTAGAGTTGTGACTGATGATGGGTGTATCATATTAAAGGAATCCAAGTAATTCAATGAGTTTATTTTGAAATACATAAGATAAGATACCGGGTAGGGTTGCAAATACAGGTTCAAAAATGAGGTGACTTCAAAATAGGTATTTTGATAAAAAGGGTGGTTCCTTTTAATCTTTCTATACAAGGTGTGTAAAAAATAGTGTAGAAAACTCCGGGATTGATATTTTTGTATAGTATTGATAAAAATAAGAAAATAGGTTCTTATAAACATAAGTACCTACAAATATTTGATTTTTATTTTTTTTAATAAATACATATATACATTATTTTTTATGTAAAAGTCAATGAATATTAGCAAAGATGGTAATTTCATTGAAAGGGGGTAGTTTTTCCAAGGGTTTTATTACTTTCATTAGTCTCCGGAGTTTTGTACAGTATTTTTTCACACCCTGAATGAGTATATAAATTACATAAAGGAAAAGGTAGAGTGTGTATAGTCGTTGGAGGGCGGTTCTGTGTTAAGTGACCTCATTGTTTTTAGTGGCAGTGTCGGAATGACTACACTCTATCACAACCAAAAGTCACCAAAAGTAAAACAAACTACACGTGATAAGACATAGAGAAACGATTGAGCCTTTAGCACATGTTATGGTTTATCCCACGTGACCTTTCGCCTCATTCGTTTCCTTTGTCTGATCACCTGAGGTTTGTCTACATTGGGGACCACCGAGTTATAATTATGGAGGACTATAACTAGGAGACGAATCGACATAGGACTACTAATACATATATCTAATAATAACTATATGGAAAGCAATTCTACACGCTTGATGTCAGGATGAGATAGAAGATCCCGTTGTTCTGTATATTTTTCGCATAAGTCTATCCTTTTCTATCGCCTGGGGACAGTCCTCCATAGTTATAATACATAAATCAATAGTGACTTGTGAGTTAATATGGATTATAACACACTAGTGGGTTATTTTTGACACTTCCCACATAGCCAAATAGCATTAAAATGATGTCAATCTAATGTCATGCCCAAAAACTTCCATTTGGGAAATGACGTTAAACTGATGACATCAGAAAAACGATTAATCTGTATAGCTGATGACATTAGTTTTAAAACGTTATTGTATATGATGTTTCTGATATATCTTTATAATAATATATAATCATGACCTATTTTCAACTTGATTGCAACATAATATGCTTATAAAAACGTCAGTAATGACGATATCAGGTGAATAAATGTTTTTTGAATTTTGAATTTGAATTTGAATATTTTTATTTGCATATATCTGACGATTTTTTGTCTCGAAAGTAACTTAACGATTACCTGTTTCCTGTTTCTAACATTGTAACAATCAAAATTTATGTATTGATCCGACAATAGTTCCAAAGCTCATAGCCAAAAGAGATAGGTATACCAATATAGATAAAGGGGTACCTACTGATCAATGTGAAAAAACAAAATCACCGAACTCAGTTATAGATTTCTGATATTATATGTATCAAGTTGAAAAATATGATTAGCGACTCTGTTTTATTCTAGTTTCAAAGTTGCCCTTTGTCTATATTCGTGCTTATCTTGGTCTTGGTTATGAATAGACCTATTAACCTTGCCTGAATAAGTACTACTTCTAATTTGAGGGATTCAAAAATGAAAAACTGCATTACAAAACAAACTATATTGTACCAAGTTTCGCTATAGAAAACACTTGTCCAGTTTTAATTTATTTATTCAAGCCACTAAAGCACAATCACAACCACAAATATCTATGTTCTTCACAATCAGAGCTTATTTATGTTTCGCGATCAAAATCTGAGCTGCTTAACTAAAATGACGGATCTCATTATATACCCTCGCCAGGATTGAAAGAACATTCCCGTGATTCGTAGAACAGCGCAGAACGTTCGACGCCATCTAGCCTCGCTAGAATTTACCTGAAGCCAATCGATTCCAAACGATTCTACACTTGAACGTTCGTCGCCTTCACCATGCACTGAACAATGTTTCGTCACAATATTTCTTTATTCAAAACAAAAAAATAGAATACATAATATAGACTATATCGGGCCGAAGTAGAGCATGCAATAGCCTAATATTAGATAAAAGTTCTGATTCTGCATCACTTATGAAAGAAGTCATGGTGCATTCAAAAACTTCAATCCATTTGTGTTTTGTGTCCTGGCGATTTTTGTAAAAAAATTGTTTAGCGTTCTTTTATCACGTCTATAAAAAGTTAAAAATGGGTTTGGTTAATCTCCAGAATGTTGATCGAACGAAGAAAACGGTTAATGTGACATGCGAAAAACTCAAGAATACACTTCACGTTAGAAATATTATTGTGCATACAATAAATAGCGGGTATACGATTCACTATTTGGTATGGTAGCTTCAAGTGTATATTCTGGAAATATAACTAAAATTTTCATGTCGTAAATTTTTGTTTCATTTCAACTATGTCAAAACAGTTTTGTACCTGAAAAGACAAAATCCAAACAAATTATCAATCAATTTTTGAATTTTTTGCTGCTTCGCCCTGAGATTCGTAGTTTTTGTATTGCATAATAAGAACCAATTTTTATGCGATTCTCATCATGTGACGAGACCTCTCAACATATTTTTAAAATAGATAGACGCGCATAAAATGAATGTTCCTTGCCCCTGAGGGCAAGAAACATCCATCCCTCATAATCAGTCACCCCCCAACCATTTTCATTCCCATTGGGCATCATAACCCTAGTTATTTTTCCCGAAAGTAGTAAATTCTCTTGTGCTCTCAGTTGCAATTATAATATGATGAAGCCTAAGAAATGTTATTGAGCAATCCACCCTAAAAACTTTCAATGCAATTTAGTGGCGTTTTGGTACACGATGGTGGTGGTGGACGATGTTCGAAGCTCAGTAGTCAGATTAGCAATTTTTTGAAAACTACATCAAATCACTCTCAAAACATCACAGTAAAAATTTTGCAACAAACAAAAGTGTATTTTTTTTTTTAATTTGATTGATTGATATGATTTACAAGATTTTTTTGGGTATTTCGCCACACATCAAATAACAATCAAACTAGTGTTTATTACAGTGACTCGATAAACTATCGAGTCACTGTAGTGTTTATAATTCCGATCTTCTATATTACCTGACAAAATTCTATTAGTAAATAATAAAACCTATCAATATCAAACGTTTCGGAAACGAATCTGCTTCCGTCGTCAGTGAAACCTAAAAAAAAGAATAATAAAATTCAAATTCAAGTTCGTTTTTGTGTGATTTTTCAGTAAAATTGTTTTTTTGTGTTGATGACACAAAATGTCACTTTTACTGACAAATTTGTGTCATAAACACAAAAAAAACCATTATACTGAAAAATCACACAAAAACGAACTTGAATTTGAATTAATTATTCTTTTTTTAGGTTTCACTGACGACGGAAGCAGATTTGTTTCCGAAACGTTCGATATTGATAGGTTTTATTATTTACTAATAGATTTTTTTTCAGGTAATATAGAAGGTCTGGTTTATAAACACTAGTTTGATTGTTATTTGATAGGGTGTGGCGAATTACCCAAAAAAATCTTGTAAATCATGGATGCGCCACGAAACTACAGAGCATATCTGATTGATATGAGTACACCAAAGCCTTATCTACAGACTGCATTGAAAACACACTGCTTATTACCATTTTATATGATATGTCTTATTATGATATCTTAAAATTATCACGTTTTATGGTACCTAAATAAATTAACACGTGAAATTGGAAAGGTCTTTCTTAGATTGATTGCAGTAATTGCTCAGTCCTGCTCACTTTTCGTGAGTTTTCAATCATGGAAAACACGAACTGAAACACTCGGGACTAGAGGACTCTGAAATAAATATTATACCTAGATATTTTGTTTTATTTTTTGCCAGATATGCACATTCGTGTTAAGGGGGACGGTATTATACCTAAATTTGCAATTTAATTTACATAAAAAGCAAAATCGCCTAGTACGTATATACCTACAAAGTTTTCTGTAACTTGGGATCATCAGGTATATATTTTTTTCCTAGGTGATGGAACCAATACAAAATTATATACCTAGTATTGCACGTCGCTTTATTTGCACGTCTAAAAAGAATCACAACTCACAACATGGAAAATAATCCACAAATCCAATGCCACAAAACAAAATATTCGTGTGATCTACTCCATCCACCATTTACATATCACCGGGCATTCGACTTGTCCCCTCCATTCTCCATATTCGACAAAACCCCCGTTCGACAATATACCCCAGAGCATATTGTCGAAACTTCCGAACCCGAACGAACGACCGTTTGTCGACAGTCGACAGGATGGACATTCGACAGAATGGACATTCGACAGAATGGACATTCGACAGGATGAACATTCGACAGAATGGACATTCGACAGGATGAACATTCGACAGTTTGAGGCGGTCCCGGCGACTCAAACAGCTCAAGCAGCGCCACAGCGGAACGCGCGAGAACTTTCGAGAGCGTGACAACTGCATTTTATTCATAGCCCGTATTAGGTTTTCGCGCGTGAATTTATATTTATTGTTCGTTCGTATCAGTCGAGTGTTTCGTATCGGCAGAGTGTTGTCAATTGAGAAATAGCGCCTCTAATGAACTGGAACATTTATTGGACGCTCTGAATGGATTTGACCGGCCTCTTCGTGAAGGAAGATTAGCTGTGGAAAATTTAGTGTGTGTCGGGATTTGATCAAGTTTTTTTACGACGTGGGTCCTTTGAAAAATTATGCAGATGATTGTCTTCTCATTGCAGTGAGGTACGCGACAACTATGCCTATTACGAGGTTTCTTCGGATATCAGCGAACATACGTATGATCTTCCATTGTTGATGATGATTTTTATCACCAATATTGGTGAGATCTTTCAATTAATGAAATATACATTTAATAAGAGTAGATTACTTTGATCTATGCACTATAATCGTCTATTTTCTTGGCTAAAAGCCACTACACTTGAGGCTTTATGATATCGACACCCTTCAGACTGATGCCGATAAGTTTATGATTCCAACAATAATAACAAAACCCGAAAAATACCATTCAATTAGCACACTTTAATCATTTACCAACGTGGTTTATCAAAATCTTTGCATAAATAATAACAAAATCGGGAATATATCTTCAAGTTATCACGATCCCAATAGAAACAGCATGGAGACAGCTGATGTCTACACGCTCTCGAAAGTTCGAGCACAAAAAAACGCCAGAGGACGCTTCGCTGACTCTTTGAATCGCCAATACTACGTAACTGGAAGGGCCCATTGATAAAATAACTAATTTAAATCAATGGAACGGCCCCTGTCGTGTCGACAGCTGAGGCAACTTTAGTCGTATTTTTTTGGCGCATAGGTATATTTTGATTGGACTAAAAAAGGATGCTATCTTTGTCACACTCATTGCCCTTATGCGAAGTCGGAGGTTTTCAAATAGTTTGAAGATAAATTGAAAAAGCGGTTGATTTGCTTGGAAAAAATGACTACAATTCGAGTGCATACTTAGTAGTCTTAATTATCATGATATGATGGATCTATATATTTCAAATGACTATCTGGAAAAATGCAAAATAAGAAACAAATTAGTAAATAATGAAGTATACTTGGATGATCCGTAATTCGATTAAATAGTTGAGAAAATACAGGGTAGGTAGTAGGTGCAGGGTGATTTATATGTTTAACCTGTGTATCGAGTAAAGTAAAGGTATTAAGGTATAAACTTGGAAAACTATAATAGCTTTAAAATAAAAATGAAAATACTTTTATTTTTGAGGTCACATTAAAACTAATAAATATGGTGTTTTTTGATAGGGGGCTTGAGGAATGTCAGAATAGAACTTTTGCATTTCTTGGAGTGTTTACCATCATCGTCAATTCCGAAAGGGCCCTACTCATACGCCTTCAGCAGGGGCAATCTAGCAGTCAGGGCGTTTGGGGCAATTTCCTAGATCGCCTTCTAAGCAGGGCGGTAGGGGCCCCTTCATACCTTTCTAGCATTATTTCAAGCAAGATATGAGAAAACAAACTTTGGAAATGATGTTAAGTACCAACGAACTCGAACAGGATGTGAAATTGTCACATTTTCAAAACAAAACGTACTTTACAAGGAAGTTTCTCCTGCGGCAGGCCTATAGATTGTCCCTGCTGCAGGAGCAGTGTGAGAGGACAATTAACTAGGACAATTTCATGTAGGTATACTTAAGGTGCCCTTGTCCTTAATAATTGGAGTTATATCACTTAGCCAAAAAATGAAATCTGCTTTTCTGGAGTGTATTTATTACCACACCCAAATGCACTGCAGAAATTAACCATTTTGTTTGGCAACCAAACTATAGAAAGCTACATATTGATTGAACATAATATTAGCTGCAACACTCAGTGTGGCTTTCTTTGTGAAATATTTGTCTGGTTTTTAGGATAGAATATCTTTACTAAACGTACTATGGGTCCTATGATTGAACGTTTACGTTAATTTAACATGTCGATTTCACCAAGGTAACGCTGTTAGCAAATGGAACATTTGCATTAGTAAACAATCTCAACGTATACGTTAACTTACATGAATGTTCAATCATAAGGCCCATTCTATCCTAAAAAACACACAAACATTTCACAAACAAAGCCACACTGAGAGTTGCAGTGTGAAAAAGTGTGCACTAGTGGTGCATCTGCATAGCAAACACAGCTGATATATTATGTATTATCGTTGTTTGAGTAAGTCCTTTACTCAAACAACGGTATTATTATATTGTGTCTCTATCTCTTTCTAGTCGAAAATTTGTCTTCAGTCAACTCGATGTAAACAGCACGGATGGGTCCCTTCCAGGTACGGTGGTATCGAGTTCAATGATTTCAGCTCAAAGCGCGAATGTACTGCGCAATCACGATATACATTGTACGGTATGCGGATGTGCATGTGACGTCACGATGGAGTGAATACTTAGCTCAAAATCCAACAAAATCAACTCTAGAATATCATTAACACTCAAAAATCACAGCAAAATAGCGATAAATATCAAATGTCAAAAACTACAACTCTAGCATTGGTTAAAATTGCAGAGAAAGAATTTCGCTTTTCTTTTATCTGCTGCGCGAAACGTGTAAATTTGAGACGATAAGACATGTAATGCAAGTGATTCAGAGTAATGCATTGTAATTCGGTGTAATTCAAAGTAATTCACGTAATACAGAGTAATTCAGCGTAATGCATAGTAATACAGCGTAATGCACCCAGCAAACATGCCATGCCGGCAATGTAACTCTATAGTAACGGCATTGCCTGCAATTCTCATTGGCAATGTACAGGCAGTTATCACCTGAGGAGTATCAATTTGGCACGCCGGCCGTCATTTGGCCGCAAGGCATTTTGCCATGATGGATAATTGATGGCAAATCACTACTTCACCATCAAATGTCAAGGAGTGATAAAAAAACACCACTAATTCAGTGCATTATATTTATTGGCATGTTTCAGTTCTGGTTCTGATATAAAAAAAAATGTGGTTAGGATAACAATAACCGGGACAATATCTAAAACTAAATGCAATTTATTGTCTTTTTCTGTTTGTGCGTCCTCCTATGCGAGGCCCTTAAAGATAACGTGAAATTGTTGACTGGAAGTGGATTAGCCTTGAGTGAGTCTGCAATAAAAAAATGGAGGTTTCATGTTTGAGTGCTTGAATGGCACATTTTAGCAATGTATGTTGAGCTGATAAACGCCTTCCTATGCTTCATTCACCATTGTTGATATAAGTACAGTACTTTCATCAAGTATTAGAAAATGATAGGTACAAAATCAGTTGATGCATTTCTAAGAAATAGTTAGATATAAAACGTAAAATTCTTACCACAAATAAGTCGAACCATATACCACTAAAAGCATATGAAAGGGTGGCTTTTTATTCCGTCTTGCCTATTCTCCAGTTTTGATAACACCTTTAAATGTTGATAAACTGAGCCATTCGTGTCTAATGAGTTCGGACATAACCCTTTTTTTCTAGCATGTGCATATGTAGCTTCTTGTGTTCTTTCCCCAATAAGTTTTAGAACGTAATCAAATGCACGAATAACCATCTGTACTGTGAATGAATTTGTTTCAATTCAATACGAACTTATTTTTGTTCCACACTCACTGCACAAATAAACATGTTTTTGAACTTTGAAACGAACAAATACCGGGATCCGGGATCTGCGTCTGCGCATTTGTCAAATGTCAATTGTAAACTGAAAATATTGGCATCGTTTCAGTCTAAAATTACAATTCATGGATTAAATAAAACGTATCGTTTCCTATCTACTCAATGATTGATAAAAAAGCTTTACATGAAGATCACCAGTTAACATGTGATTGAACATTGCTGTATGCAAGGCTATTAAAAGGTATTGGCTATTGTATAAAGAAAATGTAACTTGGCTGCACAGGCATATTGAAAATTGGAAATTTGCCTTTTTATGGGTAATGTGCCAGTACCTTTTCTTTATTTGACAAACAATGCATGTTTGCAGTTGTTAATATTTTGCAAATAATGCACATCAATAATTTGCCATCATGATGCCAACGATGCCATCATTAAATATGTATACCTTGCCGACCAAAGGTGTTTGCTGGGCAGGGTAATTCCGCGTTATTCAGACTAATTTGTACCCGTACTGCAGTTAGTGGACGACCCCTCGAATCTTCCAAACTTTCCTCTGGACTCCATGAAGATCGTGTTCCATATGTCTATGGGAAATTTCTTCCGGTATTCGCTTTCTCAAATTCGTGTGATCAAATTCACCTCATGAGTTACTTGTGGCAGAACAAAATAGGGAAGATGTGTAGTGTACGAAGGGAGCAGGTGAATTATTAGATATTGCTGCTCCTATGGGGGACTGCTGCTCCACATAAAAATTTCGCCCGTTGGTGCTGATGGCATAACTCTTTGACGTCATCTTAACGCCATATTTAAAAAAAAGAAGATATTGGCCATGACAACTTAAATTTGAGGTTATGCTCCTTTGTTTAAATTCTTCAAAAAAATAAAAATTCTGTATTAATGAATCAAAAAGCCAAACAAAAATGCAAAAGAGAGTTGTTGTAACCGGAATAGGCGTCCTTAGTCCCGTAGGCTCCACCCTAAAGGAATCCTGGAAGAACATCATATCTGGACAATGCGGAATATCAAAAATCGAATCACCGGAATTTGCAACTTTACCATGCAAAGTGGCCGGCTTTGTAAAAGAAAACGGCGTGAAATTCGAACTTTCCAAACACTTTAGCAAAAGCCAACTGAAATCCATGGCCCCCGCTACAGGTTACGCCTTATTAGCTGCCAATGAGGCCTTAACGAATGCCAATTTATTGGAAACAAGTGACGCAGTAAAATTACGTACAGGTGTAGCTGTGGGGATGGGCATGGTAGATTTACAAGATATTTGCCAAACTTACGAGTCCTTGAAGAAGGGTTACCATCATGTGAGTCCATTTTTCGTTCCTCGAATCCTGCCCAACTTGGCGGGAGGCCAAATAAGTATCAAATACGGATTCAAGGGACCTAATCATTCCGTCTCAACTGCCTGTGCTACGGGGGCTCATGCCATTGGAGACTCCTTCCGATTCATAAAGGGTAATTACGCAGACGTAATGGTGTGCGGGGGAACCGAAGCATGCATTTCCCCCCTATCAATAGCAGCTTTTTGCCGCTTGAGAGCCTTGAGTACGAACTTCAATGAAGAACCCCATAAAGCAAGTAGGCCTTTCGACAAACGGCGAGAAGGCTTTGTAATGGGGGAGGGCAGTGCCATCTTAGTCTTAGAAGAATTAGAGCATGCTTTGCAGAGAAATGCCCATATTTATGCGGAAATTCTAGGCTATGGCCTTTCAGGTGATGCTAGTCACTTGACAGCCCCCAGTCCGGATGGTTTAGGAGCGCTTCTAGCGATGCAACGAGCAATTCAAGATGCTAATCTCAATACTGATGCAATAACGTATGTGAATGCCCATGCTACATCCACTCCTATGGGGGATGCCATAGAAATAAAGGCAGTGAAAAAGTTATTTAACATGGAGAATATGGCGGTTTCGTCTACAAAAGGGGCTCATGGGCACCTGTTGGGTGCGGCAGGAAATTTAGAGGCAGCTTTTACGATAAAAGCAGTGGAAGAAGGGGTATTGCCTCCTACGATCAACTTGGAGAATAGCGATGAAGAGGGTGTTAACTTTGTAGCAAATAAAAGTCAGGAGTGGAAAGCTGAGAGGAGGATCGCGTTGAAGAATGCCTTTGGGTTTGGTGGTACGAATGCGAGTCTTTGTTTTGGTCAGTTTGTTAGCTAGGGTAAAACTTTGTTAATTTTAAGAAGCAAAATTCCAAAGCAAGTTTCACATGCAAATACATTTTTATTTTGTTTGAGTTCCCTGTATAAACATATTTTCCTAACATCAAAATACAGAGCTGATGCTTCTTCCTGGATTGATATGGAGAAACAACAAATCTCCAGGCCCGATCCACTCCTTGCCCTATGTGAATACCTCCGATAAAAGCAAGAAATGATTTTTAGTCTACGAGTAAAATCACTTCCATTAGCACAGCTTCAAATCTCCTTGGAAGAGCTGGAACTGTGGAGGTGGAGCAAACTATAATATAACGGTACAATCCATGTGATGCTAGTTCAAATTTCCAAGCTAGAGTGGACCGTATATCCTTATATTTTGAAGATAATTTTAGTTGAATCTGCGAATTTCAAAAAAAAAACATCGCAAAATACGAATAAAAATAAAAATTGATTATCTCTTGTTTCAGAAGAGTTATGAAAATACCAAGTACGTCCCGAGGTACACTTGTCTTATATAGCTATACCCTCGTGGTATGAATTTTGCTCGGAATTTTGTAATAAATATATTTTTTAGCAAAATGGCAGTATCATGGAATATTTAAAAATCGCATCCCCTGCTCCTTCTGCTCATTGAATATGATCAAAAAGTTTGCTCATTGTTCTTTATTTTGACGAGCAGTTTGGATGAAGGGCGCATGTGCAAAAATAGACATTCGAAATATTTGAGCCCATAAGAGATACGAAGATGGTTAAATTAGAGAAAGGTTTCAAGCCTAATAGTATTTCGTTTAGAAAGTTTTAAAATTCTGAGTAGTTCCGGATATGCCTAAAAAAGCGAAATTTGCCGTTTCGTTTTTATTTTTTTCTGACGTTATTTCAAGAGATATGGAAAAACAAGACACTTTCTCATAGCCGCTTTTTGAGCTCTACAAGACAGCGTTGAAAGATTTTCCGTACAACGTTTAGTTGCGGAGATTTGGTTTCCTATGATAGACATCCTTAACTTGGACACACCTACAGCCAAAAAAAAAAAAACTCTTATTTGTCTAGATCAATTTTTCAAGTGTAACATTGGTATGAAATATATTATTATATGATATGATAGGGTGCCCTATTTGAAGGGGCGTATCTATCTACCTTAAATCGCATTTTTTGGAAAATGTTCATGAAAATATCTCAGAAATACCCTGTGAACTCAAGATTTTCAATGTTTGCAAAAAGCTACAATCAACATGCTCTCGAGTTCAGCAAACGCTAAAAAAAAATTTTCTAAACTCAAATAAGTCTTGCGAACACTATGCTGTATGCTGCAAGCGAGAAAACCCTCTCGTTTTCAAATTCGAGTACTCGTTCATGAGAAGAGTTCTCAAAAATGACATGCGAACAATTTCGATAGCGGCACGAGTGATCTTGAGCAATACGATTGGTCAAGAATCGGGCCCTTGTTATTTATCAAGCGCTCGCAACGAAGCGGGGAGAGAGCTAGTAAACAATAAAAATTGAGTACCTATTTTCAATTAAGGGTCAAAATCTGGTGCACATTATGTTTCTCACAAGCATAATTATTAGAATAGGAAAGAAATAAGCAAAAAAATATAATACATAGTTCATTGAAATAAGAAGTTCAACCTACTTATTTGCAATAAATTTCTCATTATTCTTCACAGATTATTATTTCGCCTAAATATCATCTGGAACGATTTTCCAACTTGAATACAGTGAAATGGATAGATTCAGGGAAAGAAAATCATTCTTCCGATAATCATAATGCTCAACAAAATATTAAATTATTACTGATAGAACTTCGTTCAGAGATTTAATACCTGGAGATTTTCTTTCTTTCTTATTATCTATTGGAAAACAGATTAGAGTATTACTCATTTTATCAATGGAAAATCTAACTACAAAAATTCCAATTCGATTCATCCGCCAAAGTATTTACTTCTGACCAACCACGGGGACGTACCCAGCTTCATTTTACTGTAGTCTAGTACTAAATGTGTATTTGTTGATAGTTCGGTAGATTCTCGTATTTTTTTTTTTGAGTGAAAATATTCCATGAGCGATGAAGAAGATTTGAAAACCGATTCCTAAAATCCGTTGGAACCAACTTAATAACTTTCTAATTTACAAAAAATGTGTCAACTATTGTAAGTAGTCTTCATTTGATTGATGTCACCATTTGATTATCTATGGCAGACCAGCTCAGCAAACTGAATCATTCCAATACTCATCTTCTGATGATCCTAGTGAAAATGTGATTTGAGAAAAGAAACAAAAACCAAAAATAAAATGTAATGTTTTATTCTCACTTAGATATAGAACTGTTCCAAACGACGCATATATAAACCCTGTTTGGACAAAAATACAAAAACAACTTCTATTTCAACAATATGAACCCAATATGGAATGCAACATACACATAACATACAAGCTGTCACACTTAACATGACCGCCAGAAAATTTCAACAATACGACGCGCCATAAAGGTGACATCCTGTATATATTATTGAACATGACTGATGAAGAAATTTAGACTAAAGCAAACTGAAAAATGTGTGCACAAAATCTAAAAAAATTCCGAACATTCTGAGCAAATACATCTGAAATCTTATTTGGCTAAAAGGGAAACTCAATTTTGAGACATAATCCATATCAGCTTGTATGTATTCATGATAGAATTTGTGGAAATTTTCCAGATAATACTACCAAATGATGTGAACTTGCTTTAACCAAGATTTATCTGTGAAAATTGCCACAAATCCGCAAACTATGCAACTATATAGAGCCTTCCTTGAGCTTTTTCTTTTAATTGGAGGCATATTTGGTTTGCACAAGTAAACGGGGAACAGGCCCGTTATGGCAAAACTGCGCAAATCGCTTTTGCAACGTTTCTCGCAACTCTTGGCGTTTTTCATACACCTGTCGGCTTTTGCTTTTGAACTCTCTCACTTCTTCTGCCGAGATGTAGCATTCTTCGTCGTCTTCGCTTTCCTGATTTTATAAAATGTGTCACAATTTCGTGATAGTTGCATCCGAAGAGTTCTACAAGTTTAAGAACAGGACATAAATATCGCTACTGTCCCATTCTTAAACTTGCCAAACTGTAACAAATTTTCTTAAAATATTAAGTTGGATAATGCTCACCTCCAACATTTCCAATAGAACCAGTCTCATACCACCTTCACTACACGCCATTGGACAATTGCTGACTTCCGGTTGACAACACGATTCTGAGCAAGCTAGAGATCCCTCGGGCGAACTGGACAGACTTGAAACTAAGGAGCCTAAACAAAAATCAACAAAATGATTGAATATCAGACAAATTTCTTCACTGTTTTCATCAAACACTAGTCTTACCGGTTTCACAACAACCGTTATTGTTCTCAGACGAGTAACCGCAGTCGTGTGAGTGATCGGACGTCGAACCAGACTCTTTTTTGCTGAAACGAAAGTTTGTTCAGTCAAAAATACTTGACCTTTCAACTATTGGAGCCACAGGAACATACCTATTAGGAAAATCGGCACCAGTATCACATTTACACAAAGCTTCCTTTTGATTTGTCAGTTCATTTCGATTTGCATCCTTTCCTTCGTTGTCGCATTTACAGTCATCTATCCACAACTCATTGCTACTGCCACTACATCTGGACAGACTATGTAGAATTTCACAATCCTTGTAATAGCTTACCTCAAAGTAGTTTTGCTCCCGGGACTATTAAGCTTTTTCGAGCAATCATCGTAATCATCCAATTCCTCACTACTACAGCCGCACTCTTCTCGTAGATTGTCCTTTTCTGGGGTCGGGGAGCAAGAGCATTCCTTCATGTCATCGCCATCAACAGCATCTCCACCGCAGCAATTCTCTTTACCGTCACAGTCCATCATCTTGCCCTTTCTACGTTTACGTCTTATCTTTTTCGCTTCTTTGTGCTTTTGTTTAGCCTGTTCTTCTCTGAATTAACGATGGAAGATTGATTAGATAAAAGTCACGTTCCATTACCAAACTAACCCAATCATAGAATCTAACATACCATAACCTTGACTTCATCCTACCACCTAAACTAACCTGAACCCAAACCTAACATAACCCAATTCAACAACAAACAACACCAAAAAACCTGATAATAGTGGGAGTAGAAAAAAAAATATATTATTGCTTCCGTCTATGAAGTGACTCAAATGATCAAAGCTTTGTACGCTCGTCACAATATGAACCTATTATAAATGAAATTTACTGATAAAGCACAAATTAATGAAGCTAATAAATTTAATACTGCACTAAAAAAAAATTACAGGTCATGGAAACAGACTAGAAAGCGATTGTAGGTAATTTGCTGGTTAATTAAACTACAATAATAGGGCAAAGGGACCACCTATGGCCATTACCCAGCTTATGGCCACTTCCTCTATTCTCTTGAAATGATAAGATTCGGTGCAGCTTGCAATTCAAATTTCGCGCGCGAATCGACGCGTTAGAATGTTAGGAGTGGGGAGAATGTTATGAGAAGGGTGGGGAAGAAGTTTTAGTTTCAAGATAATTGTCATAGTTACCGGACATATCAAGTGCCGACAATAATTGACGTTTTTCTTAAGATAGCAATCCTTTATGATCCTGCGTATTTGGTTACTTTTTGAGCAAAAAATCGGTTTGGCCATTGTTTATAGGTAAGTCAAGTATTCTAGAATAATTATTTTTATCATTAAAGATGCACATACCGTTTTGATCGTAAAAAAAACATAATGGCCATTAGTGGAAACGGCCATAGCGGTGGCTATTAGTAGCACCGCAAAATCCACTTATGGCCATACGCGTTTTCAATACTTTTCTTGAAAGAAGGGTGCCTCAAGAGAATTCTAAAATGTATCAAGGATTTTGCAGAGATACAAAAGTATTGTAAACCAGAACAAATTCACCGTGATAGTTCTTTTTTCTCCTTTCAGTCAAAAATGCCGAACAGGGTTCAATCAGGAAAAATACAGAAACTTTCAAAGTTTCAGTATTCCCAATAAATTTGCTTTCAAATGGTATCCCATGGTCCTATACCTAAACCTTCAGGATCTACAAGAAAAATGCATTTTACTAAAAAATAAATTATATTGGTATACATGATATGAAACATAATGTAGTTTCTAGGGCAACCTATAGTTGCCAGGTCACACAGCAATAACAATTTATTTTTAGTAGCAAACTGCAACTACATTATGTTTCATATCAATAATACCAATATAATTTATTTTTTAGACAAATGCATTTTTCTTGTAGAATCTGAAGGTTTAGGTATAGGAACATGGGATACCATTTGAAAGGAAATTCATTGGTCTTTTCATTTTTCAAGTAATATACATATATTGAAAAAATAGCTTTTTCATCATTTTTGTGTATAGGAAAAAGATTAATAAATTTGAAGCACCCTGTATATTTACAGATCGGTTTCTCCATTGGAACCATATAAACCTACCTTCCTCTAGTCGGCATAGCAATTTCAACTCTCCACCGTTTTCAAGTACGAAATTATTGAACTCAATCCACTGATGTGTTTTACGACAAAAATATTATGAATTAATTTATATCTCGAAAACCGCTGCCGATAGGTATAGACGAAGCAAAAGTGATTAGAATCAGTCAAGGAATCCAAAAAAATAATAATTTACAGGGCGGTCCATTTAAAATAAGAAAGTTGCCACGACTTTTGGGTAGAAGCGGCAACACTGCAGAACTGAAAATATTTTTAAAATATACATCATACTCGATTATGTGCTGAGCCAAATTTTCAGAACGATCCTATGTCTAGTTTTCCGTAAACGTCTAAGGTACCATAGACCGTGAGACACCCTGTATGTAGATGATTTTTGTATCTAGCTTCATCTTCAATTACTAACTCTTTTGAAAGCCTCTGTAAGGTTACCAATCGGTCCCTTCTTGAGATCCAACCTCTTACCCAGAATCTACGTTTCTTTTTGGATGTTTCTTTTGGCAACATTATTCCTAATTCCTGAATCAAGATAATTTTTACTTCGAGCGACAAGTTTGAACACCTTGCTTGGAGCAATTTTCAAGTTTGACAATGTCATTCCAGTCCGATAATCGTTTCAACACGATTTTTGTTGATCAACAAAAGTCGTTATACTAAAATTGCCTCTTGAGAACACAAATCGCTCGCGATTTTTGTCGACCAACAAAAATCGTTCAACTAAAATCGCCTCGTGAGAACCGTACTTCGTGACTTTAGAAGTGTTACACCGACTAATTTCCAAGCGTATCGGTTATTAAAATCGCAGTACACTCCGATTACCTTACTATTATTGTAATGAAACTTCATAAAATCATGTAAATTATTATTAATGTTTAATAATGAATTATTTATTGTATTTATTTTTTTATGGTAATAAAACTGTTTTGAATTTAATTTCCCATAAGACTCAATGTGAACATCACCTAATACAAAGCTTCATATCTCTTTTGAAAAAAAAAATCATAATAATCAAAAAAACAAAATGTTCAGAAAGAGCGAAACTTCAATATTTCAGCATACGAGAAATTCCATTTCTACCAGGAAACTCTATAAAGTGTTTCAGAATTTTGTAGTCAAACAATGCTATTAAGGGAGTTTCCTGGTAGAAATTTTTCCTATGCTAAAAAATTGAAGTTTCATTCATTCTGAACATTTTGCTTTTTTGGTTAATTTGATATCCTTTTGTGCAAAGGATATATGAAGCTTTGTATTAGGCTTCGACCATACACGCTTGCTCTAGACACGCTTGTTTATATTTTTATCTATTGCACATGTCCTACCAAGAAAACGGTTCTGGTCGACTGTAGTCTGACCATCACGAAGGCCGCAGTATGGTTGCCACGTCCTAATGTTTTAAGTAATTGCAAAGGTAAACTTTCAAATGCAATTACTGTTTTTCATAGTGTTTTCGATTGGGAAAACAAGAGTTGCACTGGGTTTGACCTCGGGCAAAACCAGTTATGATGAAAATTTGCTCTAGGGCAATCCCAATCGAACATACATTTTTCTTCGTGTGCTATAATACTGCACGGTAAAATTCCGATTTAATTGAAATTGGAATCATTAAACTTCTTGAAAAACTAATATTATATGTTGTCTCTGCGTAGCGGCTGAAGTGACTCTGAAACTGAACTAATTAGGAAGTACATTTCTCATTGCCAAATGACAAAATCTTGAGACCAATCAACAGTTTTGTATTATATAGATCATAGATACTAGGAACCATTTTTTTGAGAAATTAGGTATATACACCAGATCTTAAATGAAATTAATTCAGTTTTGAGTAGGTACTAGTTTTCCATAACTCGTCAACGCCAGTATTTCTTTTTTTCCGGCACTACTGGATTCCAACAATTATAACTAACTCGAAATTTGTTGTCCACTCACAGAATCACCTCACGCGACGTTTATATCCACCAGTTCCACCATTTTTCATGTTTTTTTTCAATTTTGCTCATGCACTGAAATTGCACTATAGCAGCACGAGCTCAAAGACCTGGTGCCGAAAAATCTGCACTGAGTTCAAAACTCATTGACCCGGTTTCCCAATCGAACATACAAATCCGCTCGATTTCTACCAATCGAACATAAATATTGCCCGAGTGTTGCACCAGTGCTGCCCGATTTTACCAATCGAAAACGCTATCAGTTTTCAGCAACTCAAAATATAAATCGATGAAGAAATTTAATGTAAGCAAGGGAAATTTTATACAGAAACCTTGATTTTTCCTAATCTTGAGTCGAGCAAATTGAGGGTCATGATTGGCAACGCTGCAGCCAAATCCCTAACATTTTTTTATCCGTTCATAAATCCACTTGTTTGTACGCATTTTCTACGATTGTCAACGAAAGAGAGAGATAGCGATAGGCGCCATAAAAAGCTTCGTTCACAACTAATGGTTGGACTTGGTCGTTTTTTTGAGTTTTCAACTGATTTTTGAGTGTTTAGCTGTCTTTTTCGCAAGTGGGTACTCTGTTGTGACCGATATGGGTGAAAAGTGTCTTGTGTGTGGAAAATCGGAGAAACCTAACCCCGAATTATGTTTCCGGAGGTAAGTCAAATTTTTCCACCAGTGCCGTGGGTACTTTCAAATTCGAGATTGAACTAAAGCCTTCCATCGTATTATGAGTTTCTCAATAATGTGTTCAAAGGCCCTTCAAGCTGATTTAGATAAATTTTCAACAAGCAATACAGTTTGAAGTTGTTGACTTTTTTCCTCAACTATTTCATATTGATAATTTTCAAAAAATAATGGAAAATTTAAAAAATACCTTCATAATTGTGGTATTCAATTATTGTTGTGATATCATACGTCATCATATTCTATACATTTTACAATGTGAGTCTAAAATAAGTGTTCATTTTGACATGCTGAGAAGACTATAATAGAATAATCACGTTCTGTAGAGTAACATAATATAATATTATGTCCGCAGCGTATCGTCAAGATGATAATAATTTCGATTTTTCATCTCTATTTTATCCACCATGATAAAATGACACTCATTTCAGACGCACCCTGTATTGTTTGCAATGGTGATCTTTCGTCCAATTTGGTTATTTTTTGCAAAATCCTTTTTCTTGATACATGTATGTATAGTTTCAATAACTTCTCTCAAATCTCTTTGTTTTCTGAAGAACTATTCTGGATGAGTAAGAAGTTTTTTTTTCTATAAATGGTGTCTCACGGTGACCGTCCATCACAATATCTTGGTAAATAAAGTGATTGGAATTCTGAAAATTTGTATTTTGAGATTTTCAAAGATGCCCTCTTCAAATGTAATAATAGCTATCCTGTGCGGGTGTCAACTCTCTTAATTGTTTCAAATGGAACACCCTATATATTATTACATTTTTGGATTCTACTTAAAATTTCAGGAAGATTTGATGTGTCATATGTCCTATACCTAGGTATACGAGCTTTTGAAATATTTGAGTTTTTATGTCAAAAATAACGTTTGTAGGCACCAATTTGAATGTGAATCTAACCTATTAGAAAGCCTTCATTATTGGATTCCTTGTTGAAAGGGACCTACTATGGAAGATTTTTTGTAATATTTTGATAACTATCGATACAGGGTGGTCAAAAAATTAAATCAAAGAAACTGCCAAACATCATTTTTTCAAATGGAAACCACCAAATGTCATAATTTCATCTTATGCAGCATTGGAAATAAAAGTTAGCTGGTTAAACATCGTCCATTGCAAAATGTAAAAAAAACAAATTTTTTTGGAAAGCAGGACAAGCTTATGCAAACTCACCTTCATTTCAAGTGCTTAATACTATCATTGTTAAAACTTCGGTGTTTCCATTTGAAAAAATAGATTTTTTGCAGTTTTCTCGATTTCATTTTCGGTCTTATTTTTTGATCATCCTGTATTAATAGTTTTAGAAATAGTAGTAGACCGCTCATTTTGACTGCTCCCCACCACCTTCTCCTTCTTAATAGTTATCAAAATATTGTAAAACAATCTTTTATAGTAGGTCCCTTTCAACAAGGAATCCATGCAACACAAATTAAATAATAAAGGTTTTCTTATTCTTATAGGCAAAATTCACACTTAAATTGAAGCCTACGAACGTCATTTTTGAAATAAAAACTCAAATATTTCAAAAACCCGTATACTTAGGTATAAAATAACAAAACATCGCACAAACTTGAAAAGCATACATTCTAAAGATTGTACTAATTTCATAAATAATAAATAAATGAAAATCGGAGACGCCACTGAATACCGATTGACGCTGTATCGCAACTACGTTCCCTACTCACTTTCGGAGAGACCCCTCTAGCCGCACTCACCTCTGAGCGGCCCATGGTCTTGGCAACATGTTAACATGCATTTTATTAATGAGATACCGTGTCTAGAGCAAGCGTGTATGGTCGAAGGTATTAGGTCATATCTACATTGAGTCCTTATGGGAAATAAGTCGGTGTAACACTTCTAATGTCACTGAGTATATCATTGTTGATCTCAAAAAAGTAAAATTTAGCAACCGGACGAGTGCTAGGCATAACAAAAATCTCTTCGCGATATTGTCCGGCCGGTTTCTGGGAAATGGGAAATTTTTGCCGGTTTTTTAATATCATGATTCATTCTGTTGATTGCCATAAGCGAAAAAATGCATCAGCAAACGAGTTTTTTTTTACAAGATGGTACCTTTCTTCCAACAATCTTAGTTCGTTGAAACCTTATTTTTCACTCTCAGATTGTTATATTATTTTAATGTGAGATTTTTGAAAATAACCTATATTTTTCTGCAGAAGAATTTTCAGTATGCTTAGCACATGTCCGGTCGATAAATTTTAATTTTTTGCGCTCAACAATCATATCATTTTCAGTGGTTAAAATCCCAGCGAAGAGAAAATCGGTCAGCAAAATATTATGTCATTATCTGATGGTCTATAGTGTGATACAAGCCCCGAAGTAATAAATTTGGCAACACCGCGTTCAGTCTGGATTGAGGTCATGTTTGTTTGTAATTCAGCTATTCAACTGCTTTTATTCACTTGAAATTATATTTTGAAAAAGAGCCCTTTCGCACAAGTTATTGTGTTTCATTGAGCACTTTTCATATCTCGTAATATACCTTGATTTTCAGTTTAGTCGATGCTAACATGGGACAACTCATAGAAAAATGGACTAACATTGAAGTTAGATGCAACGTTACCATTGTTACTTCTGAGCTTGTGTCACACTATAGACGGCTCTGGCGCATTCCGTTGCAGTTGGCATTCTAATACATTTTATTCTTATGACAATTCCTATTGGTCGGTTAACTATCAGTGTCACTTTTATTGATGGCGACCAATAGGAATGATATTCGCAATTCGCATCTCTATCAACTGTGCAAAATTGAAGCAACCGCGAACGAGAATTTTTGAACTGCGCATGCGATCAGTCCCTGAACTGGTTCGGATTGTGACGCGCGAACAAAGCTAGTTGAAGACTTGTTTATGGTGTTGATCTTCTAATCCGGCGATTCTTGGTTCAAATCTCACAAATATTAAAAACAAGACAGTGCCTTGAAAAATCACTCTCATGCCGCCAAGAAAAAAGAAATTTACCTAGCAAATTCTTCATATAACAGCTCCAACTGAGATACACCTCTCACTTTTTCTACTACAGTCTCAAAACTCCTGTTCAATGTTTGCACAGCCACTGCGGCAAATAACTGGCATGTTCTTTCCTCTTCCCTAAAATGTGATTAATTCATGATAAACTATATCGAAATGACAAAACATAAAAGCAATAGGTTTTCATTACAAAGTTCAAGATTTGATAAGATTCATATTTTTGCAAAACTGTTTGAATTATCCAATTATCTCAAACAAGGAGAAGTATTTAAATCAAATGAAGTCGAAAATAGACAGGACTTTTCTTCACGTCAGTGAATCAGCACTAAGTAGCATTGTTTTCTTTATGAACTGTATTGATACAAACAGAAGAATAAACTATTTTTGGAAAAAAAATGAATCTTCAAAGATTTTTTGAAACGGAGACAAACGATTCAGTCCAGAAAGGTTCCAAACTAAACATGACTTCGATTCACAACGGACATGAAACCTGAATTTTATAGTATAGTAGGTTTTTAAATGATACTGACTAATAAAAGGGCCATATTAAAGCTGGAAGGTGATTAATTTCCACTGTGTTCGTGAATTACAAAAAAAAATCATCCATATTATTAAATAGTAAAATAGTAAAATACTAAAAATTCTTCGAGATCAAGTATTTTAGAGTATATAGACACATTAACGCTGCAAGATATCAATTTGTCAATAGAATCATCCAAGTACTCGCCGACCACTTCTGTCAGAATGATTTATTAGTTCGTGTCATTTGAGAACGGACATCTTGCTTACGTCAATGGAAATCATTCAATTTGAAAAAGCCCCAAAACGATGTTACACAAAAATGATCAAAATCACAGATGATGAACTCAAGGGTTGAAAATAGGATGCTTGATTCAGATCTGAAGTCACAAAAGGACAAAAAAAATCAACTCACCTGACTCTCATATACACCCTATGCAGCCTCTCGTACATACAAATCCCCAAACAAGTGAGCACTTCCTCCTGAGCAATTTCCAATGTTTTGGCATGTCTTTCCCTACGACTTAACGTTACCAACATTAATTCTTAACGGGATATTTGCAAAACAATAACTAACTTTGGACATACGCTCAAACAATGACAAAATGTATCCACAACTAAAATGTAGTCTTACAACTTCAAGAATGAGAGTAAGAAATTATTTAATAAGATCATGAATATGGTGTCGCTACGCCACTGACCGATGAAACAAACAAGTGATTGTCCCATTCTTAAAGTTATTATAGGACTCCACTAATATGAAGTATAGACCATACCTTCCCAGTAACTCAGGCTCGGCCCGGTTAATAAGCTTGGTTATGTATTCAGTATTCGGTTTCAAATGGATGTGTTTGTCTGGCAGACACCGTTTTATGCCCGAATACAACGAAGACACATAACCCTTCTCTTTGGTTGGCTCAGGATCTTCCATCAACAGCGAATAAGCTGGAAAGGTACTCAATATCGAATGTCCGTTGTTTTAACCGTCAAACGAACCTTTCAAAACTTTAGTCCTGCACTCGCCGCAAAATCGATGTTTTCTCAGGTAGTTCTCCAAAGTCGCATGCAGACTGTTGGCTTCAATAATGCATACGTCTTTTTTACAGTCATTTTTCATGCAATCCCAAACGTCCCTCCAAACCGGGGTTAAAGGACGACTCCTTTGGGAATCGAGGGAATGGAGGAGACAACGGACACTTTTTTTGTTACGTTTGGGTTGGGTTTCGATTAGATTCTCCAAACGTTGGCTGGAATTTTTTTTAGAGATGATGTTTAGGCGATTTTGCGTTTTTGTTAGGACGAAACATAGGGATTCCCATCCATGTTAAATTTTCAGTCTCGTGTTAGCAGTACTTCTATTCAAAGTACACGGAGGAAACTTGCCATAGATAAACTTTGGTGCCTAGAGATTATGTTATTTCATCAATTAACACAGAATAAATTGAAAAAAGATTTAAAAAATGCTTTTATCAATTGGGAAGTAATACTTTTATACTAGCCTTGTATATGCCACTGTCAACCAATAACTTCATTGTCAAATTGTAATCACATTTATTTCTAACAGTACAATAACGAGTGTTCAAAAAAAAATACGATCAAGTCACCTCTGCAGTGGGACTCTGATGAGTAGAAAAGAATTATCGCATGGAAAAGTGACGTATCGATCGAAAATTGGCACTCTCATGGAGTTTTCTACCGTAAACCTTTTTTCCTTCATAACGCTGTAAAATAGCGAACGAAGCAATTAAACCTACTTGGTAGAATTGTTTAAGCGGAGTGAGAGTGTTACAACACAAAAATCCCCAAGTATTTCCGGAAATGGTCGAACTTCGTTTCTTCTTCTGAAGGCATTTGTACCAAAATGCGATTCTATCAGTTTCGAGTAGAATCGAAACGCAGCGATTCTACTTTTACTTTTCTATTCATCAGAGTCTGCGAGCTGGATTTCTTTTTCCGTCATGACATGAACGTAGGTCCTGGCTAGTTTGTATGGTTTGGCATCATGGCATGTGTGACGGTTAGAAAGTGGATGTCATGTCATAATTGCGATGTTAGCCAAGACATACGTTTTTTGAAACAATTGCAATCCATACGTGACTTGATCGTATTTTTTATTGGACACTCTTTACAATAATAAAAATCAAATATTATTTCTTAGATAAACTCTCTATTCACGGCCAAGCAGTATCCTTAACGGTCATAAAAATGAAAATGAAATTTTTTGGTTAAAAAAATTGACAATGAATAAGTAAGTCACGTCAGAAAATTGGTTGCCACCGTCATATACAAGGCATGTTAAAAGTATCACTTTTCGATAAATTAGAGCCTTTTTCCAAGTTATTCTGGCGTACTTGAGGAACTAACATAATCTCGAGGCACCAAAGTTCATCTACGTCAAGTTTCAGCTGTGTATTACGAATAGAAGTACTGCTAACATGGAATTGAATATTCAACATGGAAATCCCTATGTTCCTTCTTGAAAAAAACGCACTGTAGAGTAAGTAAGTGATACAAAATAAAATCACTCACACTGAATCGACCGATGAATACATTTTATTCGAAACTGTTGCCAGATTGTGATGAAAGTATAAGCAGGAAACATTTTAGATTTGGTAATAAATTGATACAGGGTAAACAAAAAGTAACATTAAAGATTATTACAGTTGGGCAATGATGGCGAACAAAAACAAAGAAGATATGCAATTACCAATTATGTATTCGAAAACATTAAATTTTAGGAAAAGACAACCCTCGAGAGACAACCTTATACAAAGTTTCTCTAATTTTGAGTGCTTAATAGGATGAAGGCATAAAAGAATTGGGTACCCATTAAAAAAAAATACATTTGAGAATGTTTTCAAATTAATTTTTAATGTTAGAACAGCTGGATCGATTTTTATGATTTTTGATTTGTTGGATTTGTCTCCGCCACGAATAGTAGAATAACTATTCATTTTTCGGACAGTTCAGATTTTTAAGTGTTTCAATTTTCTCCATTTAATGATGTATTCAAGTCGTGTATGCGACGTTTCGTATTCAAGTAACCACCATCAATTCAATTTTTTAAGAAACGGACCTGGATTTTGTATCATCATTTCTAAACTTTTTCTAAATACTCTTTCCAATGGTGTTCTACACAAATAAATATCATTGAAGACGTTTCGAGCAAATAAAATGACATCGTCTGGAATTATTATCACAATAGTACGAAGTACGGCGTTCCAATGTATACTATTTTATGTTTTGAACATGAATAAAAATGAATTGAAACGTTTTGTTGAATCCGGACAACTATCATCAACTGGATTTTTTCAAATACGGGCCAGGATTTTTGTCATCATGTGTGATTTTTTTCAGATGGATCGGCAACAACGGTCTTATAAACTGGCCACCAACGTATTGGGTTTTAGTAATGAAAGGGTGTATCAAACTACGCAGCAGAATCTAGATGGTTTGATAAGAATTCGACGAGCATATAACGAAATGACCCCCAGTCCATAAAAAGATCGTTGTAGATTCGCAAAAAGAGCAAAGGAATCTTCTTCACATTTCTCGTTAATGGATTTTCCAAATAGACGTAAGGAATCATACTCGAAAAACAAATAGAATGCAAAATGCAATACGTTTTATAAGTACTTTGATTTTTAAAATGTTATGGAATCAGGGCAGTACTTGTGATAATTCCTGATGATTCCATTTTACACGGTCGAAACGTCATCATTGCAATTTGTATAATGAAAGAATTTGAAAAAAAAATTATGGTTCGTTTAAAAGAAATAGGTTGATGGTGGTTACTAGAATACGAAATGTTGTACACTGCTTTCAATTCAGTTTGTCACACGTTCAAAAGGCTGTAAAATATTTATTTTATGAGCTAAAAGGTCGACCAAAAAAAAGAAATATAGGGTTTTTCGTAAAGTTTTGTGCTATTGAGTCAAATATTTCCTTAACTGTCAACTGTCAAAATTATTGACATAACTAACTTTTTTTTTAATGACACACCCTATATATCATTACATATTTAGAAAGGCGTCTTTTTTCTGATCACGAAAATATAGCACAAATGCCCTTTCTATTCACGAGTTTAGCGCAAATTGGTATAAATATGATTGAAATTGTAATTTTTTAGCATGACGGTACACGAGTCTATTCATTTGTTTCCAATAATTGTCATGGTTGCACTCGAATCGTTTAATGTTATACGTGAATACTGTTCCTTCACAGTAAGTTGGTGAAAATAAATAAATGTGTTCATTCCTAATTTGAGAAATTCATCAAAATGCTGTATTTACAAACCAGAAAATCTTCTATATCTTAGTAAATATTCAGAATTAGAATTATAACAATTATTGAAAACAAAAAAAAACATTCCTGTAAATTTAAAACAGGAATGTTTTTTTCTCTCTAAACTATTGAATAGAAAGGGCATGTGTGTTATACAGGGTTATTCACGTTATTCGACACGAAACATTATGGCTGAAGTATCTGATTTTGGAGAAGTTTTTTTTTCTGGATGGATAGGGACCCCTTAAGGCTACATTTTAAAAATATTTTCCTGTTATACAGGGTGTCCCTAAAACACGAAACTTATCAAAGTTGTATTTTTTTAAATGGAATACCTTGTATATTATTTCATTTTTGGTTTGTATGATCAAAATTAAGGTAAGTTTGATTGAGGTTTAATAAACCTGAACCTTATGGTTTTTGAAATATCTTCAATTTTGCGAAAATGTAGTATTCGTTTTAATGCTTAATTTCTCAGCTGTTGTTTTTTTTTTTTAACCAAATTAATAATCAAGTCTACCAATTGATCAAGTTTGAAGTCACACTTATGAAACTTTTAATAACTTATACAGAGTGTCTAAAAATTATGGTTAATTAATCAATATCTTTAAACGGTAATAGCTTGTTTAATTTAAATGGGATACCCTGTATTTTATGTCAACAAGAGATGTAGAATTTAATTATCTATCAATTATTATTATACGTTCCTATAGCTAACTTCTCACGTTTTCAAGTAAAGCTAAGAAAAAAAAAATAGGTTTCTCATTAACACCAATAGATGGAGATGCCGTCTCCAAACCCTCGTTAGGAACATTATTTCACCTATTTGACCTATGGTATTTTGACAACTTCTATTATTATTTCCTTAAAGTTGTCAGTTATTAATTAATCGATGATCATAATAGATAAAAAATATACATACGGGAATAGATTGGAAACTGCCATGCTAACTTCTGAACATTGCGATCTGCGCCACCTGGGGTAAGGAAATAACACAGGCCGAAAATAATGTGGCGGGCCATTCAAAATCTGCGATTTCAATACTTTCAGTTCAAAAACACTATACCTACGACAAACATTTAATAAAGCTTTCATCCTGTCTTCGATATCTAAGAAGTAATAGTGCATTTAAAACGTGTATCGATTTGTCAGTTTACGTATTTTGACCACTTTTTTTCAAAAAATGGTTTGATGCAGTTTTGTTTTGTCAAGTTTGAAAAAGGATTAAAAATACATTTTTTTAGTGTAATTTTCAATAAAATAGCTAGAAAGAGGGGCAAACATTGAGTACTTCCTAAAAATTTGATATTTGAACCAAGGATAGTCAAGCTATACAGTTTTAAACGAAAACTTGGCTGAAATTACTCATTTATGATGATTTCTTCAAAAATAAAAGGCAATGGTAAGTTGAAAATTTCAGTGCGATTTCCAGGAAGTCTAAATTTTTGTCTCTAATAGTACCTTTATCAAAAATTACACCGTGAAAAGATTTATTTTTGACGTGATAAACAATGTTTTGAAAAAACTGGTAAATTGAGGAATTACCTGATGCAGTATGAAAGCTTTATCAAATGTTGGGCGGTTTCGTTAGTTTTGTCAGATACTAAGTATAAATGTTGAGGATAATTTTGCCCCTTTTTGAGCTGGCATTTCGGCATTTTAATCAACAACTCAATAATGGCGTCCATTATGACGTTTCTCAATCAGCTGTTGGGATGAATCGATAAACACTGCGCTGTCGCGAAGCTTAGTTGCGCTCCCTGGTGAGTTAAGGAAGAACAATTTACAGTGAACCGTCATTCTGATTGAAGTTGCCAGAGCATGATGATTATGATTTGTACAAAAAACCAACAAGCTCCAACAGGCTACTGAACTATAAGTCCTGCCACCCCATTCATCAAAAGATCAATATAATCAAGCATATGACGAATAAAATTTACAAAATTTCTAACAAAAAATTTTGGTCCAAAAACCTCGCTTCACTACGCATGACTCTGATGATTATCCTAAAAGCTTAGTCAACAGAATATTGAACCAACGGCCACCCACAATCACTAACGAAATCCACAAGATAGAACAGGTCTCTATTACGCCATCTAAATATTTCAAAATCCCATATATTCGCCATCTTTCCGAGCCTCTTTTAAGAAAACTGAACACAACAAACGCCAAAATATCTACTTATAATACAAAACCAGTACGCAGATTATTCTCACGAACAAAAGACTCAACCAAAACCGATCTCAAAAGCAACATCATTTATAAAATGCGGAGGATGTAATTCATGTTACATAGGACAAACTAAACAGTACGTCAAACATAGAATATCAGAGCATCGTCGTGATTGTAATATAACTAACATTGACAATCAAAAGACAGGATTTGCCAGACACCACTTTCAAGAAGGACATAAGTTTAATTTCAGCGCTGTGGAAATATTGGATAATGAAAATAATTTAAATAAAAGACTGTTTTTAGAAATGTGCTATATACATAAAAGCAAGCCGAATGTGAATCTCAATCAAGATACGCAAAACTCAAGTATCATCTACCATAATTTGATCAGCAATTTTCAAAATGAAAATAAAACAGTTAATCATCAGTAGAGTGGGAAGGGGAATTCGTAAAAATTGTGCACTACTGACCCAGCCCAGACGGTAAGTACTGTTAGAATCGACGGCGGAGCTAATGCGGGAACGCGCCCCATATCTCTTATCTATGCACTCGCAATTTTACTATTTTATATGTATTGCGCAATTTTAATTATCTGGGTGAGTTTTAACAGTTTTTGGTCCTGGTTACACATGTCATGTAATGTTAACATTCCTGTGTATTTTGTTGTTAGATTTTATGAAAAAAGTTTTAATATGGAAAATACGTAGATTTTGAGAAAGAGGCTGTATATTATGTAATGTTGTTTCATGTTTTAGCCCTGATGATGCAACGGAACAGTTGCGAAACGTTGGCTAATTGATATTGATGTTTAATATATTGTCCAAGAAAAGCTGAAACCTTTTTTCTCCAACAACACATGTATTTTACATTGTAACAATTGTATTTTAGAAAAACCATATGAATTTTAGAAAACATCATTTGAATTTTAGAAACGATCAATTGAATTTTAGATTCCAAATGGTTGAAACGAAGCTTACAAACATTCTCCTTGAGGTATGCCCACAGGACCAAAACAGTGTGGAATGTTAAAGTGCCGATAAAGGTATAGTGATACGTACAGAAAAGATATCCAAGAAATAGAGCCATACATGATAATTCTAAACTACAATTGAAACTTTCTGGAATACATATGGTTTGATCTAAAATATAAATGACGGTTTTCCAAAAAGAATTGGCAATTCGAAAATACATTTGTTGCTTTCTAAAATTGAATTGGTTCTTCTAAACTACATTTGAAGCTCTCTCAAACTTAAGTGGTTATTCCAAAATACAAATGATGAATAATTTTGTCTTATATACTCTGATCGTTATTTGTTTTAATGTTTTCGCCTTTTATATAAAATGTGATATATTATGACTGTGAGTACCCTCCTTTTAACTTTGTTTCGTTTCATTATTTTCTTACTGTTTGTTCCAGTCTAAATGCCCTTGATAATGGCATGTAGCCGAAACGCGTTGAGCTAAGAATTAAAAATTTTGTGAAGACTTTTGGATTTTTTACCTCCTCTCTATCTGTGTACAAATGATGTTTTCTAAAATACAATTGACTATTCCATTATTCATATGAAGGTGTCTTAAATACAAATGATTATTCTAAAATACATTTGAAGGTTTCTAAAATACTGTTGTCAATCAATATCAATACAATATTAGTAGGTAAGTACCTATGTATTTTCTTGTTATGGTGGTTAGAAAAAGATGGCATGGCTGCCAAAGGATTCTACCATAGATGTATAATTATTATTATCATGTCTATGGATCCTACACATTCGAGAGACCTGTTCGTTATTCTGGAAATAGTTCCAATTTTTCAAATTGGATTTCAAAGATAATTTTTTTTCAAGAAAGTATTCGTAAATGTGAGCCTTTTGATGTGGCCATCAACTTTTTAAATTTAACTAAAGGCTTGTTTATTATGTAAAACCAAAAAACTGTGAAGCCACTTCACACAAAACCTCCATCTACCTTCCATATTGAATTTCTCCATGAAAGGAATCACCTTTTTCATCGCATTTTCTTGAATAAGAAATATTTTGAAAGAAAATATTACCGCACTTTGTTATTCACCCTGTATCGCAATCCCAATCTTTCCTATTGAAATTTTGAAAATGTAACGCAACCCCGTATATTTTTCTCATGCATTAGTATCGCATTATGATCTATACTTGATTTCCTGTAATATGATACCCAACATGCCATGTTTTTTTCAAATAGAAATTTTTCCTTGACAATAAACCCTTTTTTACTCCATATCAATTCCTTCGCATTTGACGTTTTTGTCCAACAAAAGTCTCAAGTTTATGATACTTGGTATGTACCATCTCTGGACTTAATTGGTCGAAGCCTTTGAGAGCTAGTTCGACAACACACAAAACGATTCAAGTGAATGTAATTTTCGAAAACTAGAAACCTCAAAACGTGTAAAAAAACAATAATCTGGAGAAGTGATTTTTACATGATTACAATAAATTCCTTCCAGAGGAAAGTGAAAACAGAAATTGTGGAAAAGAAATAGAAATTGGAAAAAATATTTTTCGAAAGTAGAAATATCTGACAAGTTCATTTTATGGCGTTTTTCTCAAAATATACGACAGTCAAGTAATTGATCAGAACCTCCCGCACAGAAACCAAATCTGAGAAAGATTTAAGGTACTCTTCGATTTTATAAGTTAAAAAAACTGAAAAAATCATCAGCCCATAAATCCTACCATCTTTGAATAGAACAAAATAAATGGTCGAAACACCAAAAATTGCCTACGCCTATGTCTTCTCTGTGAACTTCGATGGCCACTCCCTCTCAACATGCGCGATATTGAAATGCGATGTTGCCTGAGACTTCGAAACAACTTTTCTTAAAATTTAATGATTCATCGGCCGAAAACGCAATTTATGACTGGGTAGTTTGGTCTATCCTTGGTTCTACGTCTATGATCTATACTCATTCGAATACTGAGTTTTCTGTACAAGACAAGTCGAACTAAAATCGTTTAGCATGTAGTATTGATAGATACAAATGGCTGAAACCTGTGATCTCTGTGAAATATTATTTCAAACGATGCTTTAGTCACAACATCGCGTTAAAACCAGATGTTATTAAATCAAACAAATCGCCTACGTTCGGGCTGTTATGCTGATTCTAGTCATTCAATTTTCGAAGGTACGCACTCATTTTTTGCATTAAGTCGATTATATGGATTCAGGATTTTTCAGTCTCTGAATGTGATCTAGTAAGCCAAATACAACCACTTCCACATGTAACAAAAATGGTCAAAGTCGCTTGATAAATATAAATGTTATCAGACCCGCTTTCAAATGCATTATGTTGATATAAAAAAATAACTTATCAAAAATCAGATTTTGTCAGCTTTTGGATCCATGAACATTTTTTCACATATCCTCACAAAATCCAACATGAATTTTAGAAAAAAGGAAAAAATAACATGTTATAATACCCGAGATAGAGTTATCAGTGTTCTTAAATAAGCATGAAGAACAAAAATACTGTCATGAACTGTCAATTTAATCATATTATTACTTGATTAATTCAACTGCAATCACTGCGAAAATAATAATGGAAAAAAATAATGGTTATGAATCAATAATAAAATTAATCAATGGATTAGACAACATTTCATTCATTAATTGAGATCAATGCAAAAGATTAGAAGCCTCAATATCCAGCTTTGAGAATTCCTAATGATGATGCGTTAAATGAAACCAATGAATCAGAATATAATACTTACGAGTGATCATGAAAAATATTGGCCAATATGTTGTAAGCTTGTTTTTCTTTTCTAATAGAAATGGTTCCATCATCTTTCACCACCAGAGGGTCAAGGGTTGGGTGGCCGAAGCTTACCAAGTGTGTGTACAGTCTTTCAACGCTGTAGAGAACAATTGAAAATTTCTTCAAAGTGATTCATGCAAAGTTAAAAGGAAATATTCTTGCCCGAAAAATGTTCATAAAAATTCAGATAAGACATCCCATTATGTTTAATCAGTTGATTCATAATTATAAAGTCAGATAAGAAACCGAAACACTTGTTGCATCATAAAGTAATGACAATTTCCATACCTTCTCCTGCATCCAACACAAGGGACACTCTGGTTAAGAACCTCGTTCAGTTCATTCTTAGTGATTTGCAAGGAAACCTGGAATTCTTCAGTGGACAACATGGACAGCTTATTAGCAAACTCTTTCAGCTCTCTGCTGCTTAAAGTTTGACTGTCGCAGATGATGTTGGAGTTTTTAATGTCCATGACAAGCTGGAATGATATCGATGAATTAATTTAGCTGGAAACTTTCAAACTGCAATATTCATTAATATTAATAATCTCGGAGTTAATGACAGTGGGCATTGATATTATTATATTCAATTGAACGAATTTAACATCATACAAATTTACGAACAGCGTGGGAAGTTGAATTCATGCGCAATCATCGTTCGTTATTTTTCTTATTAAAACAATGATTCCAGTGCCACTTCCAGTGTTAATAATGTCAGCAGATGATATGGTTTGATTAGTTGAATGTTCATAAGAACAACCTGTTAATTATAAATAGTTTTATCTATAAGGTTAAACCACCGGATATCGCAACAATTACTGGAATATTAACAAGAATCGGACATTAACATTTACCAAGAAATTTGTTAGGTAGTACAAATCTATCTAAAAGGCCATAAAAGAGAAGAAAATATTTAAGCAGGTGTACTTTGAATCCAATGAATACAAATAAAATAGTTTGACCAAAAAATGTACGACATGGGCCTGATATTGGCTTGAATATAGTAATGAGATTGTCCTACACCGATAAATTAAAGGAAGAACAACGTAAAATGAAAAAAAAAGAGTTGAGGCCACTTCAAAAATAGTAGAGTAGACATAAAATCCTGAATTAAGACTTCAAGTTCTTGATTAAGATAGAATGTTTCATTATCAAGTAAGCAAAGGTTCTTTCCAGAACAGAAATGTGGAAGTTTTTTTCACACATATGTAGAACCAGTGTGAAAAAAACTTCCACATTTCTGTTCTGGAAAAAACCTTTGCTTACTGGATAATGAAACATTCTATCTTAATCAAAAACTCGAAGTCTTAATTCAGGATTCAGGAACATATATGTAGAACCAATGTTTTTTGGTCTGCTGAATCCGAATCTGAGGTTTGCTACCTCGCCGTGTCGGCTTCATAACGAAAATTGCCGAAAACCTCAGAGATTTCGGCACTTTTTTCAGTTTTTCAAGTATAATTCGAAAACTAAGCGTTTCTTGATGAAAACTCCGAAATAGCAGATTAAAGTAGGCAAAATTTCCAAATACGCATAATTACTTTAAACTCTAGAAATTCCACGACGTCGATAAATCGAGAAGAAAAAATGGCATCACTTGACTTTTCTTCAAAAATTTGATAACAGTATTTTGAGTTCGCGCTTCATACACCTCCAAAATCAATAATTTAATGACTACCTGGACCTGGTATGTCGTGGTTACATCTAAGTTGTTGGCAAACATATAGTGAAGTTCATATACACTCATGGTCAGATAAATAGCACATGTCAAAAATTTGATTAAACTTTGATTCTGCATCAGTGATCAGGGACGTGATGGTGTATTTGAGAACTTCAATCCATTTGTCAGTTTATGTGTCCTAGCGATTTTCTTCAAAAATTTGTTTAGGGCCCGTTTGTCAGGTTTAAGCGAAGGATTGAAAATTAAACTTTTTTTGTGTAACTTTTGATCAAAAGGGCTAGCACCATTCGAAAGGGGGGCTAAATATATGTAATTCCTGAAAAGTTCATAATAATTGAACAAAGGATAGTCTTCCTATAATATTACAAAAAAAAAACATTTTTATTCCTTTCTTTGAACCTGACAAAAAGGCCTCGCCAGGACATGTAAGCTGACAATTGGATTGAAGTTCTCAAATGCACCATTACTTTCTTGATCACTGATGCAGAATCAAAGTTGCATCAAATTTTTAACATGTGCTATTTATCTGACCATGAGTGTATATGTACCTCACTCACGTTTGCCAACTCCTTAGATGTAACCAGCACATACCAGGTAGTCATGAAATAATTGATTTTGGAGGTGCATAAAGTTCAGACTCAAAATAATGTCATCAACTTTTTGACGGAGTTAGTTTTCGAGATATACTTTGAAACTGAAAAAAGTGCCGAAATGTTGAGGTTTTCTGCAATTTTCGTTTTGAAGCCGACACCTGGCGAGATGGCAACCTCAGATTCGGATTCAGTAGACCAAAAAACATATAGAACCAGTGAGAAAAAAACTTCTACATTTTTGTCCTGGAAACGCCATTTCGGAACCTTGGATTACTGGACTATTTTGCACTTTTTCAAACATTCCAGGAGTGATTTTGGTAGATACTCGTCGAAGTCTTTTGATCAATTATCTAGAACCTGCGGTGTACTTTGATAAATAATGACCCTATAACCCTATCTTATTTCTTTAATAAAACCCCAAAAAAAATCCATCGGTTTAATATCAGGTGATCGTGGTAGTCAGTTTATAGGGCCGTAATTAAAAGATTCAAGTTGATGTTGTTTGCTCTAATACGAGACAAATCAAAACTTTGGTGCTTCGATCAATTTTCATTCATGTTTTAAATATAAATCAAAATTGGACAAAACATGTTTAACGCTTTTAGATTTTAAAATATGATGAATAATTCAGAGCCCTAGGTACTCAGGATAATTCCTGATGAAGTCATTTTATAGAGTCGAAAGTCCTCAATGGTATTTGAGTGGTATATCATTGAAAAAGGTACAAAGGAAGGTTTCAAAAATTATGATAAAAAATATAGGTCCGTGTTTAAAAAATTAAATTGATGGTGGTTACTCGAATACGAAACGTCGTATACACTTTTTGAAGACATCATATTGTATAATGGAAAAAAATATAGGACTTTTAAATCTAAACTGTGTCTAAAAAATACCTAAATAGTTCCTGAAATATTTAATGAAATTAATTTTAACCATTTTCACAAATTATCCTGTATCTCCCAAACTAAAAACGATTTTGCGGCACAGTGAATGGATTTCTAATGAGCATCAAAAACTGCTACTTTTCTTTCATTTAACCGAACACGTAGCACTTCCTTAGTTTTTCGAAGATAGCAATAATAGTGGTATCACTTTAAAACGGACACCCTGTATATCATAGTTTTTGTATGTGTTCTTTAAGTTTAATCATTTTTATAGTCATTTATTCAATTTTGTTCATACATCATTCATTATGCATTGTGTCCAAGATAAGGATGTCTATCATGGTGATCTTGGAAACCATAAGAGATACCGAGAGAGATACGAAGAGGATTAAATTAGAGAAAATTTGATCATTTTCAAGCCTAACAATTATGTTCCGGAGATATGCCTAAAATACCAAAATTTGCCGATCTTGTTTTTATTTTTTTCTTGCGTGTTTTAAAAGA
Organism: Orchestes rusci; assembly: GCA_958502075.1. Lineage (NCBI taxonomy): Eukaryota > Metazoa > Arthropoda > Insecta > Coleoptera > Curculionidae > Orchestes > Orchestes rusci. The sequence continues at coordinate 28,165,475 of OY293306.1, read as the reverse complement.
ATATGGAAAAACAACAGACACTTTCTCATGGCCACTTTTTAAGCTCTACAAAACGACGCCGACGTTTCGTTTTGAAGGAATCATCATCAAGCCCGTCACCATCTTTATTTTTTTATGTAACGCATAAAAAAAAGTATACCGAGGAGTATACCCTGTATCAAATTGCATATTTTACAACGATGTATGACACAATATGATTCTGCAATTTTTGAATGAGAAAAAAGTGGGTTTTTATTAAATTCCAAATCTTTTGGTGTAGTAGGCGGTGAAATGATGGCGCTGAGTATGGTGTAGTAGGCTATCATTATTACTTATGTTTCGAAATATCAAATCAAAATCATGTTATTGACGATTCAAAATCTTCATTCATATAAAAAGTGTTTTTTTTAGAGGTATAGAACTTAAAAATGAAATAGAACCCAAGAAACTTATGGTTACGTCCATGGTTTTGGCTTTACTGTGAAGATAATGTTATGCCATTTGTGCTTAGATGTAACTTGGGGCATAGTGGCACCGCGGCTGGACCGGATTCCGGATAAAGCGCAATGGAAGGCCAATTTTCTACCACTGTTTTCAGCATTTTTCTCCACGGTCGTGTGATATCTCACTCATGGACTACTTTTTGTGGGGATAAGTGAAGTCCGAGATAAAGTCGCTAGTCTATTCGGATAAACTGAGGACGTTAGCAGCTGGAAGCCAACATTCGCTCCGTTATGCGCTATGTTGTTGGAAAAAGTGGTAGAAAATTGGGCTTACAGATTGATACAGAAGATTCTATACCTTTAAAAAAAAACACCCATTACGTAGGTAGGTCTCGTCATATGTTAATTAATCAAACAAATTAGTTAAGAACGCTTCACTAACACAAAAAACGAATTTAGATTATAGAGAATGTTCAAACAAATAAGGATCAGCTGATGAGAATAGCTCTTGAAGCGTTCGAGAGCATTACACCTGGAGCCCGATTCTTGATCATTCGTATCGCTCAAGATCACTCGTGCCGCTATCGATACTTCTCATGAACGAGTACTCGAATTTGACAACGAGCGGGTTTTCTCGCTCGCAGCATACAGCATAGTGTTCGCAAGACTTATTTGTGGTTAGATTTTTTTTTTTTTCAGAGTTTGCTGAACTCGGGATCATGGTTGATTAGACCTCTTTGCAGCCATTAAAAATCTTGGGTTTACATGCAGGGTGTTTCCTTAACACGTGGGATAATTTCTGAGGTATTTTCATGAAAAAAAGAACAAAAGTTCCCATAAACATTTTCCGAAAAATGATGCTTTTTAAGGTACATCAGTTCAGTTCAGTTCTTTATTAGCAATAATTATCCAGATCACAATTCATCAAAACCATAGAATGAAAATGATCAATACAAGAAAAAAATAGTAGAATTCATCAAGTTGGTACATACATTCAAACAATCATTGTAAATATGAATATCACTAGGATAACATGCCAAATCCGTGTTCAGCACAATTGCTGGTATCGGGATTTCTTTACGTGTAAACTACAATTCAAAAAAATAAACAAAAAACACCTCAAATGAAAAAAACTACAAATAGTTACGCAATATCACAGATATATACGCCCCCTCAAATAGGGCACCCTGAGACGGTTTTTTCATCAATATTTCAGAAACCGAGCATTCAAAAATCATGCGATTTAATAAATCGCATAAACTTTCAATGCTGAATCCTCGGCTGAATCAGAATTTGAACTCAAACTTTCAAAATATGAATGTATACTTTTTTCAACATTCAGATTTTAGAATAAGAATACCTGAAGGGTTTTAAGGTGAAAAAGATATACAGTTAACATCGATAAAGCTAGAAGTTTTCGACAAAATTGTAATTGTTTACATCGATCCATCGGCACCCTAAAGACGGGCCTTCCTCAATATTTGCGAAAAAGCTCACACTGAATTATCGAAATTTTTTACCTCTGTCGCGAAATAAGATTCCGACTATTCCGAGCTCAAAAATTTCAAAATGTTCAACAGGGGGCCCGTCATACTGAGGTGGTAGGGGGTGAAAGAACCCCATTTTCTGTAGGTCCAGCATCAACGTCGTGCACACAAATAGACACAGACAGGTTATTCTCAGCGGAGATTGACACAGATGACACGAAAATAATTACAATGAATCTAGCCACACTCGTGATTGTGGACGTTTTATTTCGAAGGTCGGCCAAGAATATGGCTCGCTTGAACCGAGGCTTGAACCATTCGTAAAAATCCCCTTCGCAGAGGATCGCATACGAGTGCATGCGAATGAATTGCGGTCCTGATGAAGTGTTCTAAATTCGACAGTTAGTTAGAAGGTCTTATTTGTGTTTGAAGAATAATGGTAATTTATTTGAAGATTCTCTATAATCAAGATTATTTTTTTGAGTTTCTAGTAAGTTCTTAACTAATAAAGTTTTTGCATCGTCAATAAACATGGGTAATAATAGCCTACTACACCATACTCAACGCCTTGTTCAGCGCCATCATTTCACCGCCTACTACAGCAAAACATTAGGAATTTAATAAAAACCTTTTTTTTTCAATTTGAATATTGCAGAATCATATTTTGTCATAATTACGTATTCGTAATAAAATATGCCATTCAATATACTTACTTTTTTATGCGCCATATAAAAAAAATAAAGTTGATGATGGTTTCTCCAAGACGAAACGTCATAAGGAAAATCTCTCCACGCTGTTTTGTAGAGCTTGAAAAGTGGCCACGAGTCTTTTGTTTTTCCATATCGCTTTAAATAACGCCAGAAAAAAATAAAAACGACTTCGGCAAATTTAGGTTTTTTAGGCATAGGTGTATCTTCCTGAACGGCATATTGTTAGGCTTGAAAATGAGCAACTTTTTTTTAATTCAAACATCTTCGTATCTCTTATGGTTTCCAAGTTCCCCATGATAGACATCTCTATTTTGGACACACTGTATATTTCATTTTTTTTTTTTCGTACTGCTGCAGTAAATTGGGATCTGGTAACATATCACTTTATGCCAATTGAAAATAACAAATTTTCTATAAAAAGGTCTTCATATTTGCATTGAAAACATACTTTTCGATAGAATAAGGTGAGGATTATTTCAGATTTTCAATCGGTAGGTATTTTCAAAAAAAGCTATTTAATTCGGTGTTATTTTATGCATCTGGGCAAATGTAATGTTGCTCCGCGTAGGAATATCGGAGTATTTAGTATGCCGTTATGGTGAATTGACAATTTCGCGGAAAAGATTCATTTGACATAATCGCTTTATTACAAATAAAAATAGCTCTTTTTGCTTTCAAAATATAGTTTTCTATAGAATGAAAGAATGATCAGGATTATTACCCATTTTTAATAGGTAGCTTTAAGAACATGTACTAACTATGGTGCTATTTATTCATTCGAGCAAACGTCACTCTGTTCCGCGTAGGTGCCGATTTACATCACGTTTGACAGAGAAGACAATACATTTTGGCGAAAGAGATTTGAGACGTTATTTAACCTCCGATCCAACGTTGTCAATAGTTGTTTTTTATTTGCATACTGGAGCATTTGTTATTCTGTCATTGCTTATGTCCAACACAGCTCAGCGGTCACAACAGCTGGGTAAATTTTGACAGTTTTGTGTGCAACACTGTCAAAGTTTGTCCAGCTGCTGTCACAGCTGAGTTGTGTTGGACATAAGGATTGGTTTCGGATCATGTCAGTGTCAGAGTCATCATTTATAGCAAAAAAAAGTTCTTTCTTTAAAATTTTGGATCAAGAACAAATATTTTATATTTTCATGTGGTTTGAGGGTTGGGCTTTTGCGAAATTCACGCCTTATATCCGTAAAAACAACCACCACCTTTTACTTCGGAACAGTTCACTTGAGTGATCGAAATTTGCGGGTGGTACAGTTAGGCGCAAAGGGGAAAGTGACCGAATCACTTACAAATCAGATCAGTTTGTAAATAGACGTCCTAGATGTCAAATTGACCTGATTTGAGATGCAAATAAAAAGCAGCTAATGTATCACATCTTTGGTCTTTGACATTTTAATTCTCCTGACATCTGACAGTTCTGATTGCTCGTTTTCTCAATTTTCGTTTGACGCTGTCTCATGGATGTAAACAAGTTCAACATCATGTCTAAGATATCGTTTAAAAAGTAACGCTCCTGCCCATATGGCTGCTCCTGCCCAAGTAAAAAGGTACGCTCCTGCCCAGCGTAGCCGGTGGATGTTCTCTTGAATATCGTTCAAAAAGTAACGCTCCTGCCCATATGGCTGCTCCTGCCCAGCGTTGCCGGTGGATGGTCTCTTAAATATCGTTTAAAAAGTAACGCTCCTGTCCATATGGCTGCTCCTGCCCGAGTAAACAGGAACGCTCCTGCCCAGCGTAGCCGGTGGATGTTCTCTTAGATATCGTTTAAGAAGTAACGCTTCTGCCCAAGTAAAAAGGTACGCTCCTGCCCAGCGTAGCCGGTGGATGTTCTCTTGAATATCGTTTAAAAAGGTACACTCCTGCCCATATGGCTGCTCCTGCCCGAGAAAAAAGGTACGCTCCTGCCCAACGTAGCCGAAGGATGTTCTCTTGAATTTCGTTTGAAAAGTAACGCTCCTGCCCATATGGCTGCTCCTGCCCGAGTAAAAAGCGGCGCTCCTGCCCAGCGTAGCCGGTGGATGTTCTCTTAAATATCGTTTAAAAAGTAACGCTCCTGCCCTTACGACTGCTCCTGCCCGAGTAAAAAGGTACGCTCCTGCGCAGCGTAGCCGGTGGATGTTCTCTTAAATATCGTTTAAAAAATAACGCTGCTGCCCATATGGCTGCTCCTGCCCGAGTAAAAAGGTACGCTCCTGCCCAGCGTAGCCGGTGGATGTTCTCTTGAATATCGTTTAAAAAGTAACGCTCCTGCCCAACTTATCTAATGCTAAGATCTTGTGCTTAACTCGATGCGGTAAAGTATATCACGTAGTATACGAGCTAAATACACTTTAAAAAATATGCAGCAGTTCGTTGGGTAGCAACAGGTTTACATTCAAGCATTATATTAATCTTAGAAGCAGATAAAGTGGGAACCTTTTTCAATACATATTGCCCATTATTATGATACACTTTATGAAAACATACATATCATGAATAACCCAAATATTAAACAGTATCTAAATGTAGCAATATCGCGAGTCAGCTGTTAGTTGATAATAGCACATTTGGCAACGTTGGAACGGAGTTTAAATAACGTCTCGTCCTCGTCAAAGAGATTTATTCCGAATTGAATTCATTTTGGTTAGTTTGGGTCGGTTTGGGTTAGTTTGAGTTGATAAAAAAATTGATGTTGCGTGAGCGACATCATTTAGTATATTGTAGATGTTAGGTTAGGTAAGTCTTGTTCATTTTTGGTTAATTTGGGATGGCAAAAAAATTGATGTCACCATTTAGTATATTGTAAATGTTAGGTTAGGTCAGTCCTGTTAAATTTTGATTAGTTTCGGTTAGTTTTTGTTTGATAAAAAAACTTTCCCTTACAACTGTTACTGTTTCACTTCACCCAGCACCCCTATTCGCTCACAGATCCCGCATATTTGAAATATTTTAATGCAGAAAAAAACTCTTAAAACTTTTCATATCCTCATTTTATTCTATAGAAAAATATGATTTCATAGCAAATATGAAGAAATCTTACTGGAAAATGTGTTATTTTCAGTTGCCATAAAGTGATATAAACCCTGGGACCTAATATAAGATGTGGGGTCTGGTACATATTAGGACCCCACGAATTTGCACTTTATTTTTTATACAATAGATAGAGAATAGGTTATAAAGGGAATTTGAACAAAAAAATTTATGGAATGAGGTTTTGGAAAAAATACGACACTTCAAAAGTCCAGAAATATGACCACTTTTCAATGCGACAACTCCTTGAAAGTCATATTCGAATCACACAAAAATGAACGAGACGTTTTTCAACCTCCGTTCCAACGTTGCCAACCATATGGGCAGGAGCGTTACTTTTTAAACGATATTCAAGAGAACATCCAC